>CM077643.1:351699418-352406918 GCA_039707465.1 Rhabdophis nuchalis | reverse complement strand
ATCCTGGGAGGTGACACGAGGCTGGCTCCAAGAGGTTGTCAACGCATCCTTAAGTGAGGGTTCCTTGCCTGCTTCCCTAAAAGAGGCTATGGTGAGGCCCCTCCTTAAGAAGCCCTCTTTGGATCCAGCTCTATTAAACAACTATCGTCCAGTCTCCAACCTTCCCTTTTTGGCGAAGGTTGTTGAGAGTGTGGTGGCACAACAGTTTCCCCGTCACCTGGAGGAAGTTGACTATCTAGACCCGCACCAGTCCGGCTTTCGGCCCGGGCATAGCACCGAGACGGCATTGGTCGCGTTGGTTGATGATCTCTGGAGGGCCAGAGATGGGGGTTGTTCCTCCATCCTGGTCCTATTAGACCTCTCGGCGGCTTTCGATACCATCGACCATGGTATCCTATTGCATCGGCTGGGGGGGGGTTGGGGGTGGGAGGCACCGTTTTACGGTGGTTCTCCTCCTACCTCTCTGGCCGATCGCAATTTGTGTTGGCAGGAGAGCAGAGGTCGACCTCGAGACCCCTCACATGTGGGGTGCCTCAGGGGTCGGTCCTCTCGCCTCTCCTGTTTAACACATACATGAAGCCGCTGGGTGAGATCATCCGTGGTTTTGGGGTAGAGTACCATCTCTACGCTGATGACACTCAGCAGTATATATCTACCCCAAACCACCCCAACGATGCCGTAGCAGTGATCTGCCAGTGCCTGGAAGCCGTGCGGATCTGGATGGGAAGTAACGGACTCAGGCGCAACCCGACCAAGACCGAGTGGCTGTGGTTTCCGGCCGCCCGATTCAACCAGCTCACTCCATCGCTGGCCATAGGGGGCGAACATCTTGCCCCTGTGGATGGGGCGCGCAATTTGGGTGTCCTCCTGGATGCCCGGCTGTCCATGGAAGATCAAGTGACAGCCGTGGCCAGGAGGGCGTTTTACCAGGTTCGCCTGGTTCGCCAATTGCGCCCCCTATTGAATCGGGACGCCCTTCGCACAGTCACTCATGCGCTCGTGACATCCCGACTGGACTATTGTAACTCTCTCTACATGGGGCTCCCCTTGAGGTGCACCCGGAGACTTCAGCTAGTCCAGAACGCAGCCGCGCGAGCAAGTATGGGAACCGCAAGGTTTACCCATGTAACACCGCTCTTGCGCGAGCTGCACTGGCTGCCTGTCGTCTTCCGGGTGCGCTTCAAGGTGTTAGTTATCATCTTTAAAGCGCTCCATGGCTCGGGACCTAGCTATCTGCGGAATCGGATCCTGCCTCATACATCCTCACGGCCGATTCGCTCCCACAGAGGGGGACTTCTCCGGGTGCCGTCCACTAGACTTTGTCAGCGGGCGACACCCAGGGGAAGGGCTCTCTCTGTGGCGGGCCCAGCCCTGTGGAACGACCTTCCCCCCGACATCAGGACGATCACGGACCTCCGCTCCTTCCGTCTTAAATTAAAAACACATCTTTTCTGTCTGGCCGGCCTAGGATAGTCTCTCTGTCTCTGGGGTTTTATTGGGAATCCTTTTTTAGTTTAGCTTAGTTTTAATGGGGAATTTTAGCACAGGTATAGGTTTAATTTGTTTTTAAAGAAATGTCTGTATATATTTATTGTTTTTTATTCTTCCTGTGCACCGCCCCGAGTCCCTATGGGGAGAGGGAGCGGTTTACAAGTATTAAATATTAAATATTATTATTATCTTATGTCTTACAGAAAGTCAGGTATATCTCTAAAGTTGCCAAGACATGGAAGGTCAAAATGTCAATATGGCAGCTCTGGTTACACAATGCAAGCACTGCCCTTTTATCTGCATGTTTCACACATTTTATATGTATGCAACACAGTAAAAAATGGCAGTGCCCTTATCAAATAGTCAAAGTTGCCTTTTTGACTTTTTTTTAATTCTCTGAACGCTCTGGATGATGGGAGCCTATTTAGTAGTCCTCCTAAGTCCTGGGACAAGTGATCCAATCACAACTTTTTTTTAATAAAGTGACTTCACTTTTTCTTTTTAAATATTATTTGTACCCCATACTCAATGGATAGATGCTTCTTTTTTGACTTTTTTTTAAATATTTGGAGGAAAACTAATCAACGTAGACCGCCTCCTACCACACACCTCCCTTCGACCTGTCCGCTCGCACAGGGAGGGCCTCCTCAGGGTGCCGTCGGCTGGTCAATGCCGTCTGGCGATTCCCAGGGGTAGGGCCTTCTCTGTGGAACGACCTGCCCCCCAATATTCGTACTATCACCGACCTGTGCCTCTTCCGCCGGGAGCTCAAGACACATTTTTTCCACCTGGCCGGCCTGGTTTAGACTTTAGACTTTGATTTTACTAACTATTTTTTAGAGGGTTTTAGTGTTTTAAACTTTTTAGCACAGTTATTAATTTAATTTGGGTTTTAGTGGTTGAATGTATTTATTGAGATGTATGTACTATTTGTATTTTACCTGCTGTGCACCGCCCCGAGTCCTGCCCGGAGAGGGGGCGGTATAAAAGTCTAAATAAATTAAATTAAATTAAACGTATAGCATACAGATCCCATGTTTGTGAAGTGACAGAATTAAAGAAAATAGCAGGTAAAACAATTGCTCTGTTAATTGCACTCTGCGATGGTGTCCCAGACACTTCTCCAGATGCCAGTCCAGATAAGGAAGAGCCAGTTCCAGGGATATCAGAGGAAGACGTGGAGGAATGTCCAGAGGTTGCTGGAGGCTCTGAACCAGGAGCAGTGAGGCCAAGCATAGCGGAGCAGTCCCAGGAAGAGTGACTGGATGAGAGGAAAGCTGAGCTAGGGACAGGAGAGGCACAGCTGCAGCTGGGAAGCCCAAAGGCTTCGGACAGAGATGCAGTGCAGCTGCAATTGTCCAGCAAAGATGAGGAAGAACTGCCTCCTCCTCCTCCTCTCAATCCGAGAGTGCATAGGGATGAGAAGAGGCAGACACAACAAAGGTCAGCCTAGGTACTTGCAAGGAGGCAGCATCGCCCCTCCTGATGAGCTGCACCAGGGAGTACGTAGCTACTTAAGTTCAGCACGTGGAGGGAAAGGACACTGGGAACAACTCTTCTGTTTCCCTACTGTGGGTTCTTTAGTCGCTGTGATTCTTGCTTTGCTCCCAGGCCTGGATTTTGTATCTCGGATTTTGGATTGTGCCTCTTGAACTCTAAGCATGCCTTGCGGACTTGTCTTTGCCCTGTGGATTTGTGCTGGGTTTTTTCTAGACTAAGCTATTGAACTCCTTCAGGGTTGCACTGGGGTTGGTATGGGGAATTTCTGGGGAAGACTATTCAAGGTTTGGGAAGCCTTAAAAAAAGCTTCTAACACTCATAGTGTGAGCAAGTCAGGGCACTCTGACCTAGAGTCAGCTGTATGTGGCTTGCCATGACTCAGTATGTTGCATTAGCTTCCTGACTAAGATGGATCATTTTAACCTACTTTTTATATCCTAAACAGATATTATCCTTTCAGCAACTTCACCGACATCAGGTTGAGGCTTGTTATTGGCATGTGGTGGTGCACAGAGCCCGAAAGGATGATATCAGCAGTAGCTAAGGTGTGATGGCATCCCTAACAACCCAGGGAGTGGCAAAACATAAGCTCTCTCATTCTAACAGTGCAAAGGAAGTTGATCCAAGAGGTCTGGCATGCTGTCTGCCTAAGGGACATTTGGAAAAGAACAAGTGGTCTATTTGCTTAATTGTTCTGAGGTTACATAATTGGCCCAACAGCTGACTGTGGATAAAATATTTGCCACTGGTTTTTTCCACTCCCTTTCTCTGAACTACCTGTTCCCTCATCAGTGTTTACATGATCACCTGTCAGATTAGAAGCATAAGAGATCTCGGACTGCCAAATCAGGACTTAGACCACACCATTTCAGACCCCTTTCATTGGACTAAGCCAGTGGTGGGTTTCAAATTTTTTAGAACCTACTCTGTAGGTGTGGCCTATTTTGTGGGTGTGGCTTGGCAGTCATGTGACAGGGTGGGAGTGGCCACCTTTTAAAATGTGGTGAAACTCATTTAACAACGCTCTTGCTTAGCAACCAAAATTTTGGACTCAATTGTGATGATAAATTCTTTCTTTCTTTCTTTCTTTCTTTCTTTCTTTCTTTCTTTCTTTCTTTCTTTCTTTCTTTCTTTCCTTTCTTTCTTTCCTTTCTTCCTTCCTTTCCTTTCCTTCCCGTTGGGTCACTGGCAGCGGCGGGCCAGATTTGCTTCCAGGTACGCCGGTTGAACCCCCTCTCACTGGTTCTCTAAATTTCACCAACCGGCTCTCGCAAGTAGGTGCGAGCCTGCAGAAACCCACCACTGGACTAAGCCATGGTTTAACTATAATAATAATAATAATAATAATAATAATAATAATAATAATAATAATAATAATAATAATAATAATAATAATAATAATAATAATAATAATAATAATAATTTTAATTTGTAGACCGCTCCCTCTCCCCATAGGGACTCGGAGCGGTGCACAGGGAAAAATAAAACAATAAATATACAAACACATTAAAAATAAATTAAACATATACCTGTGCTAAAAAATTCCCCATTAAAATACTAAAATTCCCAATTATAAGTAACTAAAAACCCCATAGAAGAGAGACTACCCTAGGCCGGCCAAGCAGAAAAGATGCGTTTTTAATTTTAGACGGAAGGAGCGGAAGTCCGTGGTCGTTCTAATGTCGGGGGGAAGGTCGTTCCAGAGGGCTGGGCCCGCCACAGATAGAGCCCTTCCCCTGGGTGTCGCCCGCTGACAAAGTCTAGTGGACGGCACCCGGAGAAGTCCCTCTCTGTGGGAGCGAATCGGCCGTGAGGATGTATGAGGCAGGATCCGATCCCGCAGATAGCTAGGTCCCGAGCCATGGAGCTTTAAAGATGATGACTAATACCTTGAAGCGCACCCGGAAGACGACAGGCAGCCAGTGCAGCTCGCGCAAGCCACAATTATTTGGGGTATAACCCCAGACTCAGTCTTTTGTACAGTAGAACACTTTTTTTTTTTAAAGTAAAATGTCTTTTAAAAGTTGCATAAATCACAGTGAACATTTCCATGACAACATTGGATGTCAGTGCCAATGGCCAAAACTTTTTCCCTTTGTTAGAAGGTTCAGATGAAATGAATACCTTGCCCTGTGTGGATGTCTTGCCATATCTTGCCATGAACACCATTGTTTAAGAAAATGGCATGTATCCTTGTTCTAATCACTTAATCCATCTGGGGAGCGGGAAGGGAGCCGACAGAAGCTTAGAGATTCTTAATTTGGTCTTCCACAGGACTATAAAACTCTCAGAACAAACAAGGACTGATGACTGCAAGAAAGGGGGCATTTTCCCCAGTCAAAGAAAACACACAATTTTACATATATCTTGTGTGTTTAGGATAACTGTTTTAGTTAAACAGTTCTCAGTCTATATGGAGAAGATTGTTACCAGGAGAGGCTCCTCAAATAACCATTCTTTTACAAGCAAATTTTAGGTCTCCAGATTCTTTGTTTTTGTAATTCTTTTTCTTGGAACTGAATTCAAATGAAAGGTGCCAGGCTAATATTATTGACCATTTTCTCTAGCCTAGAAAATAAGCTGCATGTTACATTGCAATTTCTCTGGCATTGGTGGTTCCCATAGAGTTGGGAATAAATTTGAACTGGAAATTGAAGGGCAAGAGATTACTCATCTCTTTCCTTTCAAACCCTACCAGTTTCTCCATAGCTGATTCCTTTCTAGTAAGTTGTGAAATAAATCTTGCCTTGTGCGAGAAAGGTCATTGGGTTTTATCTTTCAGTCAACGGAAGGCCTTTTCACGTTTGTGAGGGCAAAGAGTGAAGTTGCCTCCAATTAATGCAGTCTTTCCATCTTTTCCCAATGACTCTACTGACTCTGAATTCTGGGAGTTGGCATTATAATCCATCAAGAGGGGATCACGTTGGAAAATTGGCCTCTGTTCAATGTTGACTTGAATTCATAGCTCATACCCAAAGAACAGGTGGCAATTGTAGTGAGAGGACCTTTGCATAGGGACACCTAGTTCTCTGGTGGCACTCTTGTCTGGTCAAGAGGCCCTTCAGAGAACCATTGAAACTTAGCTCATGAATGGATTACTGTAATGTGCTCTGCATGACCCTTGAAAATAACTCTGAAGTACAGTTGCAAAATTCTGTTAAAGCTACTTTACAATAAAGTAGATTTAGCTCATCTGGCCTTGCTTCTTGTCTGGACTATATTGCAAATCTAAAAGTATATTTGTCCCCCCTTCTCCCCCCCCCCATCCCATTTACAACCCACGAAATTAGAGAGAGTTCCTTATCTGTCCCTATCCACCTTCCTGCTGTGGGCTAAGTTGCTTATTTGACTGTTCCCTTGGCTGGGACTCTTTTCTCTGTCTCCCAAGGTCAGCCCCACACGCTTACAACCACAAGCGGGTTCATAACTTCCATTGCTGAGTGATGCAGTTGCTAATGATGATTTTATCATCATTTTTGCTGTGATTATTAAGTCATATGGTTATTAAGTGAACCTGGCTTTCCCCATTGGCTCTGCTTATTGGAAGCCTTCTGGGAAGATCACAAATGATGATCACGTGACATACACACAAACG
Source organism: Rhabdophis nuchalis (assembly GCA_039707465.1). Taxonomy (NCBI): domain Eukaryota; kingdom Metazoa; phylum Chordata; class Lepidosauria; order Squamata; family Natricidae; genus Rhabdophis; species Rhabdophis nuchalis. Next base: position 352,400,332 of record CM077643.1, on the reverse strand, counting down.
CACGCACAGAACATTGCAACCATTGTATGAGCTGGTTGCCAAGCCTCAAAATTGCAATCACTGGAAGGTGCTCCAATGGTCATAAGTGTGAGGACCAGTTGTAAATCACTTCTTTCAGCACCATCATAACTTTGAATCATCGCTAAAAATTGGTCATGAGTTGAACAATGTGCTATTAAATATTTTAATATTTTAAATAAATTTTAAATATGTATTTTATTTAAATATTTTAAATCACAACTGTCTGAAGAAGAAAAACGAGTTTTCATTGACTTCCTAAATGCTTTACATAAGAACATAAGAATAGCCTTGCTGGAACAGGCCACAGCCCATCTGGTCCAGCATTCTGTCTCACACAGTGGCTCCCCATTTGCTTCAGGGTCTTCCCAAGCAGATGTCTTCACCTGCTTATGATTCCCTGCAAATGGCATTGAGAAATATCCTGCCTATCTCTCCAACCACCATCTCTCCAAGGGTGTCCTTAGGCATCCATCATGATAGCCATGGATACCCTTGTTCTCCATGAACTTGTCTAATCCTTTCTTAAAGGTGTCGAGGCTGACAGCTGTCACAACTTCTTCTGACAGGGAGTTCCATAGACCAGAGATCCTCTGGGTGAAAAAGTACTTCCTCTTATTTGTTTGAGGTCTAGCTATCAAAAATTTCATGGAGTGCCCCCTAGTTCTAGTGTTGTGCGATAGGGAAAGCAGTTTTTCCTTTTCAACTTTGTCCACACTGTGCATGATTTTATAGACTTTGTCAGGTTTTTTTTTTATTTACACATTTATATTTCCCATTTCTTAACCATCCACCTCCCTCAGGACAAGAGATGGGTTGCCAATTTCTTTACTACTGGTTCGGGCATGCTCGCGCACGTGTGCGATGCTTCTGCACATACACAGAAGCTTCTGGGTGGGTGGGCGGAGCTTCCCACCACTGCTACTACCAGTTCAGCCGATACAAGCCAAACCGGCAGCAACCCATCTCTGCTCAGGAGCTTATTTGAGGAAAACATTTAACTTTTGACTGAATATTCTTCCAACTACCCAACCAACAACAGCCTCTCCCCTAACATGGTAAGCAAAGTTAACATTTATCCTTTTGTTTTTGTATGAAAAATAGCTGAAACGACGTCACAAACACTGAACTGCTGTTTGTAAGCACTACCAGTAGAACCCATGGTAAAATAGGAGCAACAAACAATATTTCCCTTTTCTGAAACATGGTCATTTAGGAAATGATTGTGATGATCTAGGCAACAATGGATCATTACTAGCCCTCTGAAGAAGTTATTCCTCTAAAATCTTGAATTTCACATGTATCAATCCACCTCTCCACTATGTTATATTTTGATTCACATTCAAAACTGGCTTGCTTGTGAAGTCAGCAAAGAATTAGCAAATATGGTCATTTATTCAGCATGGAAAAAACAGAACAAAAGATGGTATCACATCTGCATACGCTAATTACATCTATGGATACAGATTTAGAAATAATGAGTATAATTTAAATATAAATTAGCATATCCCATTTTGAAAGCCTGCTCTGGTTTAATCTTTGTCTGTAACATTCATTTCCAAAGTGTACACCAGAGAAATGAGAAGTACATTAATGACATGATCAAAGTGACTGTAAGCCCAAAGACCTAATTATAAGTAAGGTATCTACTGGGTGTCTGAATAATGTGAGTCTTGGATTCATCAAATCTGAATATTGTTGCATCATTCACTCACAGTTCAAAGACAAAAGAGAGTCAACCTGCTCCAAAAGAAGATTCGCTCCTTTTTCAACAATACTTGAAAAATCTCTGTACTTAAAACAGCACCTTAGAGAAGAGGTCAAGGGCCTTAATCAACGGAATCTGTAGGTGATTACTAAAGCATACACTAAGTGTACAAATACTCTAAAGCAGGGGTCCCCAACCCCCGGGTCACAGACCGATGCCGGTCTGTGGCTTGATAGTAACTGGGCCGGAGTGAGCGGCAGAGAGAGTAGCGCAACTCTTAGGAAAGTGTAGCAAACACTCTGCTATCCTGGCAGCTAGCCGGGGCGATCCCCGGGGGCAGGACGGGGGCAATGGCCTGCATTGGGGGGGTTCGGGGCACCACCCGGCCCTGCGCAGGGGGAAGGGGCTGCCAGGCCCTCCTGCCCGGAACGCAGCCCGTCCTTCCCTGCCCCAGCCGAGGATCCTTCGCCCAGGACCCCTGGCAGCTTTCCCGCCTGGTTGCACGTGACCACCGAACATGCGCACAGCCCACCTGACTCGACTCACCCGCTGGAGGCTCCCACTGGTCCACGGAATTTCTTTTACATGAAACCGGTCCCTGGTGCCAAAACGGTTGGGGACCTCTGCTCTAAAGGCTGTATTTATCACATTGAGACAAATTAATGCATAGTAAAAACTCATAAATAGGAAGACACAAATTGTTAAACCCAGGATTTAACAGTACACCATCATGTACACCATCTACATTTAAAACAATTATGAGTAGAGAAGGCAATTTTCACTTGCATTACAAGCACCCCCCCGAGGTGATAAATCTAATTTTTAAAAAGTATTTCTCCTTCTCTTTAAAATGTGGTGGTGAATATGAAAAAGTCCCCTTGGTTGCAATAGGTTCTTTTTTCTAAACCTCATATCACTAAGGATAATTTTTTATCAGAAATTTCTGCTAGAAAAGAAAGGTATAAGCTTGTCCATGAGGGACATGGTGGCTCAGTGGCTAAGACGCTGAACTTGTCAATCAGAAAGGTCACAGTTCAGCAGTTCAAATCCCTAGCACCTTGTAACGGAGTGAGTTCCCGTTACTTGTCCCAGCTTCTGCCAATCTAGCAGTTTGAAAGCATGTAAAAATGCAAGTAGAATAATAGGAACCACCTTTGGTGGGAAGGTAACAGCGTTCCATGCGCCTTTGGCATTTAGTCATGTCAGCCACCTGACCACTGAGACGTCTTCGGACAGTGCTGGCTCTTCGGCTTTGAAATGGACATGAGCACCGTCCCCTAGAGTCAGGAACAAGTAGCACATATGTGCAAGGGGAACCTTTACCTTTACCTTTAAGCTGTTCCGTATGCCAAGACAGATACCAGTTTCCCTGTAGATATTTCCCTTAGCACTCATTATTCCACCTGACTTGACTTTTTTAAATTTCTGGTACAAACAATGAAATGATTAGGTAGCATATTGCAGAGCAAGCACAATATCATCTTTATTTATTTACACCAACATTACACTTCAAAAACCTTTAGAAGATAACATGGGTGGTGGATGCTGCTGCTAGGAAAGGAAGTATCTGAGATAGCATGTGGAGTTATGGCAAGCAACCTTTCTAAAGAATGGATATTTAGAACTAGGCATGCTAAACATTTTGATTACGGAATCGTACACATATGCTGCAATCTGGTACAGCTGTTTTATGGGAACTGTTTTATCTATGACAGGGATGTCAAAGTCGTGTTGTCACGGCGGTGTCACATGACGTATCAGTATTTTTTCCCCTTTGCTAAACCAGGTGTGTGCATGGCCAGTGCGAGACGCATCTGGCCTGCGAGCTGGGAGTTTGACAGCCCTGATCTATGACAAACTGTATTCTCACCAATGCAATTCTACCTACTTGGTCCAAACCTTTACCAAACCTACCATATGTTACAGTATGTTCTTTCTCATCATAATTAATTTTTATACAGCAACAATAATTAAAGATATACTGTAATGATACAATACACAGTACAGTATGCTAATCATAAGTTTCATCCAAAAATTATGTAACTGTACAAGGAAGCTACTACCTTATGCCAGAGATATTATAAATTCAGAGCGTGGAGCAATTTCTCAGGATCTTAAAGAGACATCTTCTGTAATGCTTCCTAACACTGAATGCTCCCATGCTGATTCTGACAATTCTTCCTTCTGATTCAAATCTGCCAACTCAAAAACCAATTAGAAATAATCACTGCCTTGCGCCAAACTATTTTTAGTAACAAAACATCTTCTCATCTCTACCGGAAATAAAACAAGTTACTTGCATTTCCCTGACTCCCCCCACCCCACCCAAATCTATATCCTTATATCATGTTGTAGGTATTTGTCAAATTAAAGACAATGAATAAATATCCCAACTGTTCCTTTAAGGGAGGAGGACTGAGAAGATATCAAGGTTCCTTTCTCTTGAAAGGTTTGAAGCCCAGGAACCAGCAGGCCTGATGAGACCAGAATTTTTGTAGGCACAAGCTTTACTGATTCATAGCTCTTCTCCTTTCCCATTACTGCTTCACACACAGATAAAAGGGAAGAAAGGAAGGTCTACTTTTACTGTGGGTTCAAAACAAATGCAGTATGCTAAAGTCTAGTGAGAAATAAGGTGGCCTAGCTTTTGAACCCAACCAACAGGTAAGCTCACAAAACTCAAAAAAGGCGCGTTAGAGGGTGCTAAAATGGTTGAATGATTTTGGATTTGAATATACAGCAGCAAATTTAGTAAGTGTTTTTAGAATCGGTTATAAGAGGCAAGGTGGAGCGGTTAGAAATGTTTTAGTAAGATTTGCAAACCTTGGAGATAAATTGGAGGTTATGGCAAAAATAAGAGAACTGGAAGGTGTTCCTAAGTTTGAGGAGAAAGAGATTCAAGTTTTTCCGGATATTTCCAGGGAAGACAGAGCTTGGAGATATCATTTGAAACCAATTACAAAGCTCTTGAGAGACAATGATATTAAGTACAATTGGAGGCCACTACAGCAACTTAAGTTTTTTTATAAAGGAAGGATGCATACTATTACTTCAGAAACAGATGTATTAAGATTAATTCGGGGGCTTGGGCTGATTGAGAAAGAGGAAGATTTGGAAGAAATTAAAGATTATATGCTTAAGACGGGTGGAGTACAAGAGGAATCCCCAATTTTGGAAGAAAGAGGTGCAACTGGCGGCCAGGATCCCAAGAGTTTAAAGAGAAAAGAAATTTCCCCGGCAGTCTCTGAGTATAAGAAAATTCGTGAAGATACTGAACGAACGCCAGACAAGATGGAGGATCTTAGTAAAAAGCAGGAAGCTGAGTCCGGGGTGAAGCCAGCTTTGTCTTCTTTTTTTGAAAGTGGAATTTAAAGAACAGCCCGAAGAGGTGATCCGACCATCGGCACGTCCCACTCCCCCACACTCTTTATATAGAGGCGATATCTGATTGAGGATGTGGGGGATGAAGATTGCTTGTTATTTGTTGTGGTTGCTGCGTTTGACATTTGAGTTTTTTGTCTATGTTGTTTGTTATATATTGTTTGTGGAGTTTTATGTTTTTGTATGTCTTTTTTGTTTGGTGTTTGGTGTGCACATAAAGGAAGAGGAGGGGTCAGGCTTAAAAAAGTTACCGCTTAAATGCGGTTTATAAAAATAATGACATGGAACGTGAAAGGTACAGGCAATCATATAAAAAGGAAAAGATTGGAACTTAAATTTAAAAGGGATTCTCCAGATATATTATTTTTGCAGGAAACTCATCAAAAATCTGAGGATTTTAATAGAATGAATATTAAAGGTATGCAAATTTATGAAAAATCTTTTGGGTCTTCCAAAGCTAGAGGAGTTGCAATATTGATATCAAATAGGGTACACTTTGAGAAAAAACAAGTAATTAGAGATGAGGAAGGCAGATATTTAATAATTACAGGGAATATTAACGAGCAAAAAGTGACATTGGTTAATTTATATTTACCGAATGAAAAACAAAAGGGATTTTTGGATAAAATTACTAAGATTTTGGAAACAGAAAGTGAAGGGAAAGTAATTGTGGCGGGAGATTTCAACCTAATTAGGGATAAAATTGATAGTAATAATCCTACCCGCTTTAGACAAACAAATAAAGGGGAAATTTTAAATAAATGGATGTTTCAAAACAGTGTGGCAGATGTTTGGAGAGAGTTGAAAGGCCCTGAAAGGGTGTATACATTTTGTTCTAAGGTACATAATACTTATTCAAGGATTGATTATATTTTTGTTTCTAAAGATTTGTTGAATAAAGTAGATAGAATAGATGTGGGAATTTTTAAGGATTCTGACCATGCAGAAGTCATGATGGAAATAGATTTTAATTTTGAGAAAAAGGAAAGAAGTTGGAGATATGATGAAAAATTGTATAAAAGGGAGGAGGATAAAATATGGATATTCAAAAAATGGAAGGAAAGTTGGGAATTGAATGATAATGAAGAGGTTAAATTTGAAATTGTTTGGGATACCATGAAAGCCATATTTAGAGGAGAAAGTATTAAATTGTCAAGCAGGAAATATAGAGAATACAAAGCAAAAATTGATCAGGATACAAGACAAATTAAGATATTGGAGAACCAATTCTCACTTACGAAAGATAAAAAATGTTTGGAGGAATTGACCTTATTAAAAACTAAATTGATAGAAGAAGATATTGAATTGGTTAAAAAAAATTTAAGATATTTGAATAGGGATTTTTTTGAATTTAGTAATAAAAATTCTAGGTTATTGGCAAAGACGGCGAAAAATAAAATTCAAAAGAGAGAAATTGGTTCTCTGATAGATGATAAAGGTATAAGGTGTCATAAGAGATTGGAGAAATGTGAAGTAGCTAGGAATTTTTTTCAAAAATTATACTTAAAGAAATCAATTGATTTAGAAAAATTGAAGAATCATCTTGGAAAATATGGTATGAAGATAGAGCAATCATACAAAGACTTGATGGAAAGAGATATTACACAGGAGGAAATTAATGAAATAATACAAGAGTTAAAATTAGGGAAGACCCCAGGAGAAGATGGATTACCTGCTGAATTTTATAAAGATTTCAAGGAACTAATAGTACCAAAACTACAAAAATTATTCAATGGAATTTTACATGGTGGAGAAGTCCCGATGTCATGGAATAAGACAGTAATATCTATAATTCCTAAACCGGATAAAGATCTTGAGAGGATCGAGTCCTATCGACCCATTTCTTTAATCAACCAAGATGCTAAAATATTTACAGCTATTATAAGTAATAGATTAAATAGTTTTATAGATAAATATATAAGTTATAACCAAGTAGGGTTTGTTAAAGGTAGATATATGAGTGATATAATTAGAAGAGTATTGAATATTATAGATGTAGCAGAGAATAATGGAGATGGATTAGGTATAATATCGTTAGATATTTTTAAAGCTTTTGATTCTGTACAATGGGATACTATAAAAGTAATTATCGAGGCATTAGGCTTTGGTAATAAATTTATACATGTTATTTCAAAACTGTATCAAAAAAGCAGTGCAAAGATAAAGGTGAATGGAATAATGACGGAAGAGATTAAATTGGAAGCAGGCACGAGACAAGGATGTCCCTTGTCCCCAACATTATTTTTGTTAGTTATGGAAATTTTGATTAAATTGATAGAAGCAGATGAAGAGTTGGAAGGTTATAAGGGATATAAGATAAATTTGTATGCGGATGACACTTTGATTATTTTGAAAGATATAGAGAGAGATTTAAAGAGGATAAACAAACATTTGATAGAATTTGAAGAAATGACAGGTTTAAAGGTAAATTGGTCAAAATCTGAATTACTAATGAATAAAGATGGTAAGGAGTGGGAGAGTATGCAAGAACAATTTGGGATAAGAGCTAAGAATACATTGAAATACTTGGGGATAACACTTTCACTTAAAGTTAGAGATTTAAAAAAAATTAATTATGAGGTGATGCTGAAGGAAGTAGAGAAAAAGATAGATAAATATAAAGAGATAAAGTTGTCTTGGTTTGGTAGAATTGCAATGTGTAAAATGATGTTATTACCAAAGTTTAACTTTTTATTTGAGATGCTACCATTAAATTTGACAGAGAAAGATATAGAAGAATATCAGAAGAAATTAGATAAATTTTGTAATGGTGGGAAAAGACCAAGATTAATGAAGAAATTGTGGTATCAAAATCAAAAAGAGGGTGGATTGGGAATTCCCAATCTACTTAATTATTATCGGGCATATAATATTAGAACTGTGATAAAAATACTTAAAGGTGGAGATGGTCATTGGGGAGATCTGGAGTTAAAAGATATTAAGAGATTTGGGTCTATATGGTTTTTAGATAAAGCAAAAATAAAAAAGACAATTAATAGTTATTGGTTAAAAGGGTTGAGTAAAACTTGGAATAAATTTGTTAAGAAATTGATTCCGGATATAACGTTTTTGGGAAAGACAACTGAAAGTTGGCCGATTAAAACCAATATAAGTCGGAACAAAGTAATTGAAGATGAAAATATAGGAAATATAGTAGATTGGTTAAGAGCCTTAGGAACTGAAAGTAGGAAGAAAAAAGTAATTCAAAAATTGGAGTTAAATTGGTTTGAAAAAATACAGGTAGAAAAATGGAATATGAAAGTAAGGGGAATATGTAATATAGATAGAAGTAAAACTAAGTTTGAAAGTTTAGTATCTCAAATTATTAAAGATGAAACCGGGTTAAAAGGACTCGTCAGTAAGATATATAGGATTATAAACTTTGATAGAAATCCACAAATGGTAATGAAAAAGAATTGGGAGGAAGATCTAAAGATTAAAATATTGGATTTGGATTGGAATGAGAATTGGAAGAGTCGGATTATGAGGACTTTATCTATAAGGATTAAAGAACATAATTTTAAGGTTGTTTGGAAATGGTACTGGACCCCACTAAGATTATCACTGATAGATAAAAAAATGAATGATAAATGTTGGAGATGTAATACGGAATTGGGAACTTATGAGCATATGTGGTATAAATGTGTGAAAATTAAAAAGTTTTGGCAGCAATTAGAAGGAACAATGTGTGAAATGATGAAAAGAATAATAATATTGAGACCAGAAACTATATTGTTATTGATAATTAATGAACCAGAGTTGACAAAACATGAGAAAGAACTGATTAGAATTATGATTATAATGGGTAGAATTGTAATAGCAAGATATTGGAAAATAGAGGTAAATATTAAAATAGACGAATGGTATTGTGAAATGTGGAAATTAGCTTTAAATGATAAAATGACGTGTGATATTAAATTTAGAGAGGGGGTTTATAAAAATGATATTTTTTGGAAGACTTGGAAGCCATTTGTGGACTATGCACTTGGAACTTTGGACGTCTCGACGCCTGTACCGAGGGAACGTGGATTTTGGAGATCCTAAAGATAATAGACGACACTTGAAACCAACTCTTCCTTTTGTTTTGTACAGCACTGGGTGATATATTGTAATAAAATCTTTAAAAAAAAAAAAAAAAAAAAAAAAGGCGCGTTAACTGATGCTGAATCCTCTTAGAATCCTAATTACTCTAACTGAAGATTGTTAGGGTTGAACTTGGTGCTTCTTCTATAAGTTGCTGTGCTTAGCATCTTTTATTGAGTAGATATAGGATTGCACCATATTGAAGCAGGACAATGACCCTTTGGGAGGACAAGCAATTTTCAGGTATAAGAAAGGATACCTCCTAATTAATTTCAGAAGCATTGTACTTCAGCTATCAGATGTTTGACAGTCAGATTGATATCTAAAGGTTCAAGAATCTGCTAGTCACTTGACCCGTTTTAGCCGTATGCCTTAAAACAAACACAGCTGCCAGTTTGGGAAACCCAGCCAGGAAATGTAGCTGCCAGAAAATCATATGAGCTTGGTGTACGGAGGTTTCTAAAATACTTTAAACCGCAGACTCCCTTAACCACAGAAACAGAAACAATCTGTATCACTTGGGGTTTTTTGTCTCAAGTGGCATTTAGTTCCCTTTTCCCAAGAGGCCAGTCAGGCAATCTTTACTGTTGTGTTTTCATTCATTTAGAAGTAATGATATTCAAGTCATATAAATAGGCAAATAATTACAAAGGTATCGTAAGAGTAATTTTGATGGCACACAATGACAACATATCGCAATTGGTAAGTTCCATCCGTCAGAGGTACTTCCTGTGAGGTAAATGTGTACAGAATTGTAGCCTAAAGGCCAAAGAGGTGTTAATTAAATCCTAATAATAAAAAAGAAGCAAATAGAAAACCCACCCAAAGAACAGGAAATACTGAAGGCTGCTCCTAAAATAACACAGGCAGCAATGAAAATGTTATGATGAAAATATTCAGAAAGTAACACACCTTCTCCAGTGGTTTAACTGACAGCATAACCCTGAACCTTGAGACATGTGAAATGACAGGTTTGATCATTGTAATTAACAAGTTCAGCATGAATGTATGAGGCATGTTTGCACCTACATTTGGTCTTTCTGATTGTAAATCTACATCAGGGAGGGAAGTTACTTCACACAAAAAATGAAATAGTGAAATGAAATAATATAATATAGAGACATATAGTGTCTCAATAATCAAAGATCCTGGCCTTGAGCTACAAAAGGACTCTCACTACTGCCCTCTAAAACTGAATTTCTCAAAATTGACACTTTAAAACAGGGATGGGCAAACTTTGCAACTTTAAGTCTGAAGGACTTCAGCTCCCAGACTTTTGCTGGCTGGAGAAGTCTGGGAGCTGAAGCCCTTCAGACTTAAAGTTGCAAAGTTTGCCCACCCCTGCTTTAAAATATAGGGACTGCAATCCCCAAAATGTTTGGCTGGGAAATTCTGGGAGTTGAAGTCAATACATCTTAACGTTGCCAGGTTTGAGAAATACTGCTCTAAAATCTGAATTTTAGGAGTCCCTCATGATGCTTCATATGAAGCCTAATGGAGTGCCTCATCTTATCTTGAACCCCCTCATTACAGGCAGATGGCCAAGGCTTAATTTTTGCTTAATTTTTATGTGCTCTAAGTCAATGGGATGTGTCTCCTTACAGCTTGTGAATGAACTCCAGTTGTGATTTGTCTAATAAACTACTAAGTTAAATAAAAATGACTTCATATAACCTGAGTGGCAATCTTTTTTTTTTTTTTTTTTTTTTTTTTGCTTCCAGGACTTTCATTCTGTCCTTCTCTTTAGTTCACTGTTTTATCAATCTCGGCAAAGAATTCTAAACACCCACACATCTTAAAATGCCAAGGTTGAGAAACGCTGCTCTACAATCTCCCCATTTGTTTAGTTACCTTGCCTCCAGTGTTCTCAGTAGCATTTGATCTTAGATTGAAAGAAAGACTGGATTTCCTCAGGGGGCATCTACCAACAGAATTCTGCATTCTGAAGCAATGTCCGGTCTTATGTTGGCTTCTTCTAGTCTTTTAAAAGAGTACTTAGACCTGTTTCTTTAACATTTTTTTAAAAAAGCAATCAAAGCAGGAAAGAGAACCATACTTTCCGGTTATGAGTTGCCAGGCCAATCCTAAACAAGGGCATTACAAATTCTCCGCTACTTCTTCCAAGGAGTTTTGTGTGAAGCTAGGTTTTTTGTGTGTCTGTGTAAACCTAGTTTTTTTCTTCTTTTGTGTGAACCTAGTTTTTTCTTCTATGCCATTTTGCCCCCATCACAGGCTACTTTGTGGTACTGCTGGCCATGGCTATTAGCATTACCGTTTCCTTGGAATGTATTAAAGTTTGGGTGAAATTGGAAATAATTCCTTCCTTTTATCTCCGTCTGGGGAAGAGGAGGAATGAAATGGCATCTGGCATTGATGAACATCAGACCTCTGATGTTCATCAATCACACACATACACACACACACACACTACAGCTGTGGATTGTTTTGGGGGGCACTGTATTTCTCCGCCTGGCTCTACAGCTGTTCTGGAAAAATACAAAATCCACATCCAAAACTAACTGCACTGAAAGGTTGGTAGAGCAATAGAGGCTCATGGGATGAAGTTCACCAATCTACCTTACTCTTTCTCTGATCTACTGGTCTGTTAGCTGAGTTCCTTTTGAACATAAGTTTAGTGCTCTTCCAAAAGAGTGGTAGACTCATGTTCAGCATTAGTTCAAGTCATACATCACTAGCAAGGTGAACCAAATACAGCCGTTCACTCTTAATAATGGTTCAAAATGACAATTGAGTTACCCAGCATCAACGTTACTGCTGCCATACCATTTCCATAGTTACATGATCACAGCTTGCATTTACAATGGTGGCAATGTCTTGAGGTACTGTGATCACAATTTGTGACCTTCCTAGGTGGCTTCCAACAGAATAACAAAGTTGGAAGGGACCTTGTAGGTCATCTAGTTGAACCCCATCCAAGCAGGTGACCCTATGCTATTTCTAACAGCACCAGATATGTTTCAAGTAGTAGGTTTTCTTGAGCTACCCCTTACTGGACGATCTTTCAAAAAGAAACTTTGGGACTTGGTCCCACAGTGTGATTAAATATATCAATAAATAGGTGTGCCCACTGACATTATTACAGAATGAGCTCTTCCATTTTCCCCCCTACAATATTAACTCTTCAAACATCAAATGTGCCATTACTTCTGCATCAAACAACAATTAATACTTCTTCTTGATTCCTGTCTTCAAATCAGCATTTACCTTGTTTAGCTTATTTTGATTATCCCATTTTTCTCTCTAATTATATGAAGCATATATAGGAATACAGCAAAGTGTTTTGTGTTGCTAAAATGACATGTGACATGTTAACATATTCCTGTACCATAGATATGTTACATGTTTATTTGAATAAGAGTGTGTGTGTGTGTGTAGCATATTTAAATTTCACTATTTTTCCAAAGGAAGACAGTGGTAGATGATTCCCTAGCCCTTAAGACAGCAACTAAATAATCAACTTTGTGGACCTAAACAGGCACTGAATCTAGGAGCTCAGTCCATAAGGGAATCTAAAATGCTAGTACAGTTATTACTAGCGTGAAGGGTCCAGGTTGTAACTGTTCCTAGTCTGCAGTAAATGTTTTCATCTTTAAGGAACTAATCAACATGTATATTATTAGAGAATAGGGGTTTCTTGGCAAGCTGGAAAAAGTAGAATCCATTTCCTTATGCCTGCTGAATTTTAAATGAAGTAATCTGTTACAAACATCAAAAGAAAAATCAAAATAAATCCTCTTTTTCAAATTCTGTTCATCCCAGCCTTAGAACTCATTATGTTACATCTGTAGATCATTTCACATGATTTCTGACTTGTGCAAAGACTGTTTGAAGTGGTCAACTTGCTGATCACATATCACTTAGGGAAGTATTAATAATCAGTTCAAATATAATCCCAAAAGTGGTGGAGTATTTTTGAGCTTCCCAACTAATTATTTATTGGACTCTTGACTATAATCTATAAAGCCAATAGAAGTGGGAGATATGATAAGAGTGAGTTGAAAGAGGAGGGCTTAGAATAGAATAGAATAGAATAGAATAGAATATAGAATAACAGAGTTGGAAGGGACCTTGGAGGTCTTTTAGTCCAACACTCTGCCTAGGCAGGAAGCCCTACACCACTTCAGACAAATGGTTATCCAACTTCTTCTTAAAAACTTCCAGTGTTGGAGCATTCACAACTTCTGGAGGCAAGTTGTTCCACTGATTAATTGTCCTAACTGTCAGGAAATTTCTCCTCAATTCTAAGTTGCTTCTCTCCTCGATCAGTTTCCACCCGTTGCTTCTTGTTCTGCCCTCAGGTGCTTTGGAAAATAGTTTGCCTCCCTCTTCTTTGTGGCAATCCCTGAGATACTGGAACACTGCTATCATGTCTCCCCTAGTCCTTCTTTTCATTAAACTAGACATACCCAGTTCCTGCAACCATTCTTCATGTGTTTTAGCCTCCATACCCTAATCCTCTTTGTTACTCTTCTCTGCACTCTTTTAAGAGTCCCCAATCTTTTTTACATCGTTACAGCTTAAATTTGCATCTCTCAAATAAGCCTCTCAAATTCTTAAAATGGCCCTGTTTGTCTGCATCAGTGTTCTCTATACATGGCAACTTTACAATGTGTGGCTGGGAAACTCTGGCAGTTCAGGTCCACACATCTTAAAGTTGCCAAGTTTAATAATACAGGTCTACTTGGATCCAAATGGGGCAATTTTATACACATCTGCTCAGAAGTCTTACAATTTCTACTTAAGTCTTACAATTTCAATTTACAACTTACCACCACTGTCTACATTGACCAAAGTACAAAGTCAGAGGAAAAGACACTCCCTGAGACATCTCTGCTATGAACCATATAACCTAATCAGGCTTCTGTTTACTTAAAGCTCACTGACCATGAGATAAGAGGCTAACTCAGATGTCATCAATTTTATCTCTAACAGAAATTCTTGACTAAAACAGGCACCAAAAACACTTGTTAGAATGAAGTTGCAAATATTTGAGTTTATCAGCAACTGCCAAATGCTGACATAGAACTGAACATGACAACAGTGTTAATGGAGTTCTTCAGGCTTAGTTAACTATGATTTAATCATTTTTGCATCTCATATAATTTTTTTATTTAATTCCACTAATATAGGAATATTTAATTTTCCTTACCTACTTTTTCCTGACTTACAAGGGACTCCTATAAGTATAATTTAAAAGTATAATTTATATTTTGCTTTTCCATTAAGGAGATTAAGGCAGTATACAAGGAACCACATAGTTCCTTTTTGCAGGGATTTTTTTCTTATAATTTCTTTTATAAATCCATCTAGTCTAGCACCCTATTTCCATTGTGGTTCAGAGATATCTATAGGAAGCTGTCTGGCAAGGCACACCCACAGCCTCACAGCTGTCACAGCTGCTCAGCACCATAGCTTTCTCTGAGGATGAATTCAATAGCCTGAGAAATAATGATTTTATAGCTAGGAGGTTGGAAAATATGGTTCTCTTGACATTTGACCAACTCATCTCATGCTGGTTCTCAAGACAGATTCAGCTGCACAAACAAGAGTTGTTATATTTTCTGGAGGGAGAACAGTTGTGGATTTCTATGCTCAGCACTCTCCAGAGGCTTTGATTTGTTTTGTTTCCATTAGCAGCCAATGAAAGCTTCTTTTTTTTTGCTCACCATGTCGGTTGTTAGCTCTGCAAAGTTGCATAAGGTTTAATATTTGAATGATTTGAATGAATGATTTAATTTATAGACTGCTCCTCTCCCCGTAGGGACTCGGAGCGGTGCACAGGATAAGCCTAGTTTTCATAGTAACAAGCTCTTCCTGCTTTCCATCTTAAGGTCTTTACAATCCATAGGTAGCCATTGTTCTTTCCCTCAAACTCAGTGTCTTTTCCTCTTCCTTGTCCCTTTTTTGAGAGTTAAATTTTCAACTTATACTAAAGAATTCTAGGGAAACTGAAAGTCTGCTCTCTCACCCGTAAACTTGGTTGCCTCCATTAAAAGGCATATACGTTGCTGCTGCTGCTTTTGATTATCTTCCTGTCACTGGGGAATCCCATCTTTTTTATTAATCAGTAGCTATTTTGTTTGTCAGGCATTTCTTTCCTCCCAATTACCTTTGGGGAAAAAAGGTTTAAGGTCAAAGGGGATAAGACTTTAAAAAAACGTATCTGCATTCTAAACTGTAACTGCTAGACTCTCAAATGGTAGATTCAGGAAGAGAATGTTGATTCCAATGCTTATTTAACTGTCAATGGAATGCACTTCTATCCCCTGCAATCAGCTAGGAAGAATTTTTTTTTGCCAGTGATTTCATGCATTTATACACTTTCAAAATAATGGGCATTTCTTTCCTTTTTCCTGCCTTCTCGACCACTCACCTTGCCTGTGTATAGACTAATGCAGCTAGTGAAAACCCCACACATTTGGGTCCTGCTTCATCTTGCTGACAAAAGCCAAGCTGTGCAATGTTGACACAGTTATGCAGAGTGAGGAGGAGAACTGCTGAGTCTGGCTGAACAGCCCAGCCTTTAGACCTTGTACCTGCATGCTCAGCACCTACGAGAACCTGTGGCAGGTGAGGAAAAACGTAGAGCAAGTTTGGTAAACGCTTGCCGTTTTTGAAAAAGGGTCAGAATTAGAATGTTAAGCTATTGCTTCCTTCAAGACACACATCTACTCACCCACCTCAAGGGATTTCCATTTTTTTTAAATGTGCAAATGGTCATAATGTTTGTGAATAATCCAAGATATATTACTCAGTAGTTGTGGCAAGGGTATAATGCAGGGGTGAGTGCTGCCGGTTTTACTACCGGTTCGCAACCCTCACATACGCACCAGACACGCACTGTGTGCACGTGCACTGTTCAATGTAAATTGTTCTTTGTGCATGCACAGAACAAGTTACAGCAAACTGTGCATGCGCAGTCATTAAAAAGCAAAATGGTGGGGCCCAGCAATGGCAAGGGAACTGGTTTGGGGGCGTGGCTGTCCTCGGTCGCTGCTGGTTGTGCAACCCAGCCCTGAATTCCACTACCAGTTCAACTGAACTGGGCCAAACCGGGAGCAACCCACCTCTGGTATAATGTTTGCTAAATATTTGAGCTAAGCCAGCATATAAATTACTTATAAAACAGGAGTAGAAGGCAGGATGATACTGTGTTTTCCTTCTAAGTTTTCCTCTTCACTGGCACGAAATGACCAGCAATTATCTGATAATTCCAGATGTGAAAAAATTGATTTTGTTGAGTGGATGTTTAAGCATAGTTGCATACAAGTCAAGCTACATGTCCTTGATCCCTTTGCCCTTGCACTACTCAATAAAGAACACTGTTCTTTCCAAGATTATAAATGCAAATTGATTTAATGAAGAAATGCACACCCAGTTTAGAATAGAGTCACTTATAACAAGCATGACAAGTTTCAGATTCCAAAATACATAATTGTAAGTTAGGGTTATGTCACCCTGGATTTTGCAAAGATTGCATAACTAGCTTTGTATCAAGAGCTTGTGTTGCAGTAGTCTGACCAGCCTTGTAATAGAACCACAAAGGGGTGGGATGCCCATCCCAATTCATTCCAGGCTTTGAAGTGTGAACTGAGAAAAAACAAATTCCATTTTCCTCTTATATAACATGAAGAAAATGTAAATGTTTAACAATACTCATTATATTTGCAACAAAATGGGAAAACATGCAGAAAGTTTTAAAAGTGGTTAAAAAGGGGGGGATTGATGTGTGTATTTTTGAATTACAGGCAGTCCTCGATTTACAACAATTGAGCCCAAAATTTATGTTGCTAAGTGACAAATTTGTTAAGTGATTTTACCCCATTTTACGACTTTTCTTGCTACAGTTGTTAAGTGAATCACTGCAGTTTTTAATGTTAGTGACACAGTTGTTAAGTGAATCTGGCTTCCCTATTGATTCTGCTTGTCAGAGAGTTGCAAAAGGGAATCACATGACCCAAGGATACACCAACCATCATAAATACGAACCAGTTGTCAAGCATCCAAATGGAAATCACATGGTGAGGCTGCAACGTTCATAAGCATGAAAAACAGTCATAAGTCACTTTTTTCCGAACCATTGTTGCTTTGAACGATCGCTAAATGAACTGTTGTAAGTTGAGGACTACCTGCACATGATCTTTTAATATACTGCACGAATCAGCTGCTGAGGCTGTTTCAGCAGGGTTTTCCAAGCTCCAGGAATACTTGTCAGCACAATTTGACTGACAATCCCACAGTCATCATCATGCTTATCCTTGGCATTTGTTGCTTTGCATAGCCTATTAAAACACAGACCTCCTCAGACACTTTTCATTAGAACCAAATTGAAATGGTAATACTGCTTACATGGACAAAAGAAAATACCTATAGCATATTATTTCCAATTAAACATATTATATAAAAAGGAAGCATATGGTTTCTTTGTTTTGGGGACAGTGGTAAATAAACTAAATAAAACTTGTCAAACTGGAGAAAAATCACCAAAAATAAAACACTGAAATAGCTGTGTCTGTGTATATGTAGTGAAGGAAAGAGAAGGCATGGGAAAAGAGAGAAATAGGAAGTTGAATAACAAAGTAATTGAAGGAGGATTAAGCATGAAAAGTGTTTAAGCCAAGAATGAGGAAGTTAAACTAAAAAAATATATTAGTTGATTATCTACAAAACAAATTGCTAGTATACACGTAATGCTCAGAAAGAAAATCTGGAGTCACCATAGGATATAATTGCATTAAAAATAAATAAATACCCATCTATATTCTTTTTTTCATTTTTCTAATTTGCAACCACTCCATTCTTTCAAAAATCATCTAACAGTCATCTATATTAGTAGTTATTGATATCCCAAACCACCATAAACCTGTACAGTTCTTATTTAAAAAACCAAATTGCCTGCTGTTACTATTGACACTTAATTTTACTGTTCAATTTAGCTTCGTGTGAAAAAAATTCCTTTCATTTAATTCCAGGACTACTTTCTAAGACTCAAGTTTTAGCATGGTGCATTGGGGGGAGGGGGAGGGGGATCTCTCCCAAGAGTGATTTCATTTTGGGCAGCTACAGAACTCTAATTGTCATCTAACTATTTTTTTTGCTATTCTAGGTGTCAGCCAAAAATCTGTCTTTCCTCACACAGTAACTGGACTTGGGCCATATTCAGCTTTAAATGCAACTTCTGAAATATAGCCCAGAAACAAACTGCTCATCAATATATAGCAACATAATGTGTCCCGGCCTGAAGCCCCAAGTATATGAAGTCACTCATCTCCTGGTTATGTGGATGATTGTTGGGGGTTTTGGGGGCAGGTGTGTATTTTCATTTTGGTGTATGCATGTTTTTAATGTAATCATTGTCCATCACCCATAGTCATTGAGGTAGGCAGCTATGTAAGTTGGCTAAATCAATCCAATCAATCAATCAATCAATCAATCAATCAATGTTATTGTTTGAATGAGCCAATAAAGGCTGCTTCATTTGGCCAAATAATTCTTTACCCATCCATTATAACTTCATTTCAGCTCTACTAGGCAATTACATCTTTTTTTGGGGGGGGGGGGGGGAATGCCTTGGAGTCAACTCGACTGCTTGAACAAATCCCCGGAGTTTTATTGACAAAAGTTTTCAGAAGTGGATTGCCATTGTCTCCAACCTGGGGCTGAGACAGAGTGATTGGCCCTAGGTCACCTAGCTGGTTTCATGCCTAAAGAAGGACTAGGATTCAGTCTCCAGGTTTCTAGCTTTATGCCTGGCTCTTTCAATCCCTTAACATAGTATTAATATATTATTTATACATAGCCACTTCAATCTGTTTTAAGCTTCTGTTTAAAGTGTTTGCTTCCTCCTTGTGTTATTTAAAATATATCTTATTCTGCAGCTTTTGTGGCACTAAGTTCAAGTACACAAATGCCTTCAGGTTTTTTTTTTGCAGGGGAAGACACACCCAGTTTCTAATAAAGTATTAGCACCTACTTGTTTACTGTTTTCTATTAGCATTGGGTGTACTTTCAAAATCCCAGGAGTCAACACAGTATTGCATTTACATTATTATCACAACTGTATCAAAAAAACATGATTGCACAATTGAAATTCAAAATAAATATACCTGGTTGAAAATAAACATTACATTTGCATTTAGAATCTCTTAAAAATAAATGTACCTCCCAGATCAGCAATTAACACAAACAGGAAATTTAATGTTGAGGATGGATTGCTGATATTGTAGAGCTGTTTCATAAATCTTTGGGACATCCCAATTTGAAATATTGTGTTTGCTTCTGATCACATCATCTTGAAGCTTTGCTTTAGATCTAGAACTGGTGTGTCAAACTCATGTCGTCACATGATGTATTGCGACTCCCCCCCCCCCAACTAAAGGGGGAGTGGCGAGCATGACGCATCCAGCCCATGGGCTGGGAATTTGACACCCCTGATCAAAAATACTTTCCTAAACGAGGATCGCTTCCGGATCCCGGAGGCGACGGACAGGTCTTGGACGTGTCCGCCGCTTGGTTGCCTCGGCGGCTCCTTTGGGAGTACGGGGGCTCTGCAAAAGAGCCCTCACCGGACAGACGGCTCGCGGGGAGCCTCCTACCCTGACGACAGTCGGGAGGTCGCCCCCGCCTCGTCCCAGGAGTTGAGGAACAGGATGCGGGGGGAAGAGTCCCTCTCGCCAATGGAGGTCCGGAACTGCAGAAATTAAAGAAGCGGGCGGAAAAGCCGGAGCTGGAGGAGGCGCTGAGGCTCCGTTGTTGCAGAGTGGATTGTGAGTGATTTTGCGATGTTGATGCTTTCAACTTTTCTTAAACCAAAGAATAGAGGGGGGAGTTTGTAAAAAACCCTCCTCGGAAAACAAGCGGCATCTTTAAATGCTCCCCGGGCTCGGGGAGGAAGAGAAAGTTACATCCGATCTCTAACAATGGAAAGTGAAAGTATTTTAAAAAATGGATTTGTTACTGCTACAATGTATCTGTGCTTTTTAACAACAGAATTGACTTTTACTAACTCTCCACGACCGCCAAAGGGGCGGAAAAATGGCGCTTCTTTATTCCCAGTAAAAACTTTTTTTTTCTTGTGATGTGCTGACACTCCTTCACTTTCATGGGACTGGAAAAATTTTATATTCAAATTAAAGCAAGTGGCTCTTAGGACTTCTCCCATGTGTGCCTTCTTTTTTCATATAAGTGATTTTACTGTAAAAAATTGTTTTTTCTCTGGATTCTATACAAACTGCACTTGGAATTTGGACACAGACTTTCACTTCTCTCTCGCCTCACGGACTGCCTCTCCATCAGATGCCATATTAGTGACAAGAACTTAATACTTTCATTATGGCTTCAAAAAAGCACCCACAGCAACCCAAGATTATTTCAACACAAAAAGAAACGCGGGGGTGGAAGCTACCCAGCTATCAATAATAGAGGAAACTCTGCAAACTATAATGAAAGAGATAAAAGAACTACGGAAAGACATAGTTCAAGATTGGAACTTTTGGAAACACAGAAAACACTAATGGAAAATAAACAAAAAATTGAAGGATTGGAGGGGGGGCGGCTGAGATGAGGGGAGAGATAAGGAATTCTCAAAAAGAAATAGTGGATCTTGCTGGTCATATGTCTAGAATGGATTTTGAAAGAATGTCTTACTTTTTAAGGTTTCAAAATGTTCCTGAATTACACTCTGAAAATTTAAAAGATTTAATGAGCACAATTTTAGCAGACTATATTAAAAAGAGTAAAGAATTTATCTGGGGGGACATTGATATGATTTATAGAATTAATTCAGCATATGCCAGAATAAATGAGGTACCCAGAGAGATACATATTAAATTTGTAAGAAGGTCAACAAGGGATGAGATCCTGAGAGCACAGAGAGATGGTCCTATGATTTACCAACAGACAGAAATAACCATCTTGAAACAGATCCCGAAAAAGATTCGAGAGATAATCCTATCCAAAAAATTATATTAAAAGGGGGTGTGGTTCAAGTGAGTGATGCCTGAAGGAATGTTAATGTTCTGGGAGGGGGGGAGAGTAAGAATTAAAACAATTGAAGAGGCAGAAGCCTTTCTTAAAAAACATTCCCCAATCCTGGAGGATGAAAATGGGGGAACGGGAGGGGCCATGGCTCCGCCTACAGGCGGGAAGGGAGAAGAGGACACAATAGCTAAAAGACTCAGATCACAAAAATAACTTTACTTTACATAGTGTAACCTTTAAACAGATGTCTATGAAAACAAATGATTGATTGCATGAAATTTGTGACATGATATATATATGTATTTCTTTCCACTTTGTGTAAAAAAAAATAAGAGAAAAAAAATTGTTTTTTGTATGAAGCCCCGGAGGCAGCCAACACCTCCGACATGGATGTCCACAAAATATCTTATGTAAACCTTATAACCCTTTTCCTTTGAAAAAATTTGTAAAAATCAGTAAAACTTTTTTCAAGCAAAAAATACTTTCCTAAACGAAGACAAAAACTCTTTGTTGAAGTTTTACAGAATTATGAAAAACATTGGTTTCATATACTAAAATTTGGAAACATCTAACAAAATGGATAGTAAAGAGTTTCAAACTCTTAAAGAGATGAATTATTCAATTAATATAAGCTCTGGTTTTCATTCTTCAACTCCCAGAGCATCTGAAAAATCAAGATAATCCTGGCTCCCATGCTAAACTGAAAGGTGTGGCACACACACACACAAAGGAATGGCAGGAAAACTAATGGAAGAAAATAAACTCAGACACATCTTTTCAAGTTAGTCAAAATTTATCATCGATTGCAAACTAAAATCAACCTGGAGAAAATCTTTCTACGCAGATATTAATAATACTGGCTTGATGACACATAATAGCATTGCAAAGTAAACCATTTGTTTGTTTTCCTGAGTGTTAAAAATAAGGCCTTCTTCAGGTCTACCAGGTGCTAAGTCACCACATATATTTCTTTGAAATGATATGGAAGGAATTTGTCATGGTGTCTTCTGAAGTTTATTTCTTCTTTATTTATCGGTCTAATCGATAATCTTAAATTTTCTTGGTGGTATCCCAAATATTAACAAAACCCAATACTGTTTAATGTTTTGGATCTTACCATCTAGATTCTGACATCTGCCTAAACTTCAGGTACTGTAAAGGTGACTACATATCTGATTACATTTTGTACACTGACTTGTCCAATGCAACAGTCTATTGATTAATTAGATCTGTGGATCTAAGCATGCAGCTGGGTTTGAATGACCTTTTGTGTCTTGACATTCAAAATTATGAAAGCAGAGTTGAACCTAGATATTTGGACGGAAGACAATCAGGAAATTCCATGGCTTTAGATTAGTCGGGACTAAAAAACTTGACAAACATTCTCCTTCCAGCTGGATTGGTGCTTGAGATGTTAAGATAAAATAAAACCTTGTGTAAACACTCATACCGATTCTGCATTTAGCCAAACCTCCATTTAAATAGCTAATGTTAACCCCACCAAAGGAATTTTAGCAAGTGAGAGAGATGTTAAAGGGGAGGGGGAGACAAAGGACTGTGCCAGTTATCATAGTTATTTAACAACATTTATTTCCTTCTCAATCTTTAGTTTATATGCAAAGAAACACCACAGCACGACTGATTTAACAGAAGCTCATTGTTAGCGATAGTACTGTAATCAATACAGATATACCACCTTGATCTCCCAAACAATGATTTTAAACACAACCCCTGGAGTACAAAAGGTTGTCTCCCACCCTATAGCAGAGCATGTGGATTTGGAGGCTATGCTCCAGAACATTTTAATATATAAATTCAGCAAATGGAGAGAGAAAAAATAAGGCTCACATATTTCTAAAACATGGAAGTAGTCTTCACATGGTCAATTTAATGATGTAACCCAAGATCATACAAATGAATGAAAGCTCCCATTATCAGTAAGGCTACAATTGGTTTAACATAGAAAAATGAGAATATGATCAAATACCTTATTTCAGGCACATGAAGTATTAGTACCGTTCAATCCACTAAGAGGCAATGAGATAGTGAAAGATAGAAACAATCTACATTATAATATTTGATAATTGTTCTGTAAACATAAGCCAGAGTCCGAAAAATGCTACATTGATGCTGTTGGGAAATTAAAGCAGCATATTTAAATATTCTACTTAATACCCTTACATATGCAATAAATGTTTGATAAAACTTTTAAAAACTCAAAAAAGGAGATGCAAAGTTAAAAGGATTTCCCCCTTCAAGGAGAAGTGTCAAAAAGTGCCTTTATCCTCACTGTTTCCCATTGACTCAATGTACTCAGTACTTGGTTCTCTCCAAAACAGGCCCCTGCTCTACATACAGCAAAAGTTTGTCCAGTGGTCATGGCTAACAGAAAGGCAAATTTAACAAAGAGATTTGGAGCAATAGTTCTTTCAAGTAGTTTTGAAGCATTCTGCAAAGCTTTCGGTAACACTTTTAAACATTGTCCTGCTTTAGAAAGACATATCTTTCTTTTACAGGCCACTCCTTCAAACACTTAAGTAGTAAAAGATAATCAATTCATTTACCATCATTTGAGTATTTACATGTTACATAATATTGTGTGACACAGCACTTGCTCAATTGTGCATTTGTGATTAAAAATACACTGCACGTGTGTATATATGTACAGTATGTATGTATATATATACATATATATGTGTGTGTTAGTTTTATGAGCTGATCAATAAATTAAATTAGAGAGAGACCAGGATAGATCTATTTCGAGCTTATTAGCTCTCATCAACTGGCCATACCCCTTACTGGGATTCAAACCGGGGCTATGTTGCATGCTAAGCAAGGAGCCTAGCACTTTAGCCAAGCCGGTTCTCCTTATTGCATCAGCTTAGACAGGGTATATTAGTATAGGTAATGTCTCCTCCCTTAATTGGGGCCTAATAACAGGTTGTTGTGAAACAATTACATATATGTGTGTGTGTGTGTGTGTGTGTGTGTTTTCGTAGATTTTCGCGGGTATAGGTATGTAGATTTTGGTTTATTCGGGTCTTTTCCCGTGTAAAATTAAAGGTGTTTTTGCAACGTTTCGATGGGATCACCCCCATCATCATGAGATCACCCCCATCATCATCAGGCTTGGGCCTTTGCTTTTTTGCGAATTCGCAAAAAAGCAAAGGCCCAAGCCTGATGATGATGGGGGTGATCCCATCGAAACGTTGCAAAAACACCTTTAATTTTACACGGGAAAAGACCCGAATAAACCTATATATATATATATATATACATACACACACACACACTTACATTCACATATACATACATACACACACACTATAACTTCTGGGGTGGGGGGAAATCGTGTGAAATTGTAGTAAAATAGACTCACGGAGCAATCTCACATTTATTGTACAATGGAGAATTATCACAAAAACACATATTAAGCAGAATGTGTTCGTTATCACTGGTGTAACTCTAATTGAAACACCTCCCCCCCACACACACTCACACACATACCAATCAGGAAAAAAAGACTTGCAAAATTGGCCCCATTATTCAATATGATCACATTCATACAGAAAGAAGCATCCTGTACTTAAAGCTATTCAAGATGTTCAATTTTATTTAAAATATAACTAGGAATTGATCTGGCTAATATTCCTGAAACATTACCTGTGAAAATAGATATAACATATTCTGCCACAAAAAGAAGCTGATGTATAATTAAAAAGAGAACCAAACCTGACACCTATGTAAGATGTTTTCCTATTTAATCACTGTATTAACATCTCAAAATAGTAGCTAAACTTCATGCTTTACTGAGATGGTGCAACAGTTTCTTTTCAAAGAAGGAATAAAAATCAGAAACAGCCCATTACTGTATTGTGTACACAAACCTAAATAAAATCAGCCAGTTCATGCTAAGAAGTTAAAAAGCGAGGCTTGTAATTTTTAATGAATACTAACTAAAGCATTCAAAAATTATGAAGCTTTAGCTGTAAGACTTCTAATTTATATTTAGTTTTTTGTGTATTCATACATACATACATACATGCTTGCACATTTCTAGTTCTGGCTCTGTGAATTTTACATTGTCCATAAAATAGAAAAATGATTATTTTCAAAAAAAAAATTCTATCAGGCTACCAACATGAGAATTATGCCACACAATTATTTAATGCTTGGAATGATGTATGGAAACTAATTATGAGTATTAACAAGTGGACTTTAAACAAAAGAAAAACAAATGTTTTGCTTATATTTGATCATTTTAGAAGTAAAATGTAGCACACCATAATGTTAACTATGCAAGTTTTACTTTGTAATACAAAGACAGACTGCAACACTTACCACACCTGCATTCTTTCTTTGTTGGCTTTTCTCTATGTGTTTTAGAATCTTTAACTATTGGGGGAAATGTTAATAGTGCTAAAAATGCTTTGGTATTGACATTAATATCAAGTGAGAATTTTTAATCAGCCCTACTTTGTGGATTAAAACTTTTAACTAGTGGAACCATGTTTAAGAAGCTAGAGGTGGTTTATAAATCCATGTATAATTGACTTAACAGAATTGAGGCACTCTCCTCGACTTTATTTAACAAAGTATTTTGTGGAATTGCTTTTAAAACCTTCTAAATATGAGACTGAATTAGGCAGGAATTGTGTCGGACTATGCAAATTGTCACAGGTAAGAGTACTGACTGAAGGATGTTCAGACATCACAATAAACATCATTCATAATAGCATCCAGCAATCTAATGCTTCCAAAACATTTTGAACTAATTTATCCCATTGCTCTTAAATACTGGGCATATTACTGTAGATGGTCCAAATCATCTGGAATATAGTCTGAGAAAATGGATTTACTAGTGTATAATTGGAATAAAGATTTTCTCTCACATGCCTTCTAGCTACCTTTTACGTGGCCAAAAGAAAATCCAGAAGTAGTTGCTTCAATTTTGATAAATCACTTTTTGGCTTTTTCAAACTGACAAACTATGGCTAGCGGTAATCATATTTTTCTGAAATAATTCCATCCAATTCAATCCCATTGCTTGAGTTTTTGAATTCCTTGAATGTTATTTTGAAAATAAATTAATGGTTTAGAATTTGGATAGAACACTAAAGTGAAGCTAATTAGCAAAAACTTATCATTAGTTCTCATGGATGGGCTGGACACAATGGGTGTGCTCATCAGCTCCAAGTTTGCCGCAATTCATTCCCGGTGCACAAATAAAATGTACCATGATATCTGAACCAATGATGCAGGCAGTAATCTGGTTCCATTGACTGCTGTCTAGAATTCACTATGAATTGAATAGTTTAAGCAAAGTAATTTTATCCAACGAAAAATATAAATGGCTCAGTTAAGTCATAAATATGTCTACATGAGTAAGAAATATATTAAATTTTTAGCAAATATATGCTGATGAATTTGATCTGTTACATTTTTTCTTGTTTTTTTTACTTAAAATTATCAGATGCAATATCTCTATTCCAGTTCACCACAGATAACACTGCTAAGACAGAGTCCAGCTCTGGCTCTCTAGCCCCAGCAAACTCTATTATAGAGTTTAAATTCTAAGATTTATATAATAAGAAAGAAAGGAAAGGGGAAAAGAAGTGTAACCTATTTTTGTCTTACACCTTATAGTCCAGATGAAATGCAAGTAATTTTCCAATTCATATTTAGTAAGCTGATGTCACAGGCCCAATACAAATATGGGATATTTGTCAATGGGCAAATTTTAAATTATTATTAATGCTACATAATTTATTTATTTTAAAATAGTATTCATTTTCATCTAATAGGAAATGTAACCACATGCTAAGTGGTTAACTTTTTGAAAAGATTCTGTCAGGTTTGGTGTCCTCTCCCAATAGTTGTTACTTTTTAAAAAGGTCACACACACACAAATCAACAAGCAGAAAGAACAATCCCAATAAGAAACTTAATACAAACTAATTTCATGGAAAAGGGGATTATTGAAGAATCATTTTAATTTTTAATTCAATCCATCAGGCATAAAGTTGAAACTGGTTCTGCATTAATGTTGTGTCCTTTAGCCTCAAGCTAACACAAACATTATGTTGTGTCAGGACGGCATGTTCTTTTCAACAGGATTTCACTGTGGTAACAAAGACAGAACTTCAATAACTACATTTCTTTGCAACTTCTTTTTAATAAGTCTTTTTTTCCCTTGCAATTCATTTGTAGTTGAAGCCATATTTCATTCAGCATAAATTTAGAAATTACAAAGATGATTCAAACTGTTTGTTGGGGTTAGGCTCTGCTTCTAATTTTACCGCAGGTATGCATTCTGATTTAGTCCTCCGGGCTTTCTGATGTGGAGAGTCAATAAGTATTTCAGAGCAAGAAATACTAATTGAAGGGGACTTTTCTATCTTCTTTCCCATAGCCTTTTCCACAGTCCCACAACATTGCTTCAGAGCACACTGGGTTCTGCAGGGAAGTTCACATTTACTCACACCTTCTTCAGAGGTGGCAAATTCAGGCTGAATGGTTGTTGCATGTATCCCTTCATCATGAAAAATCTCCTTAATATCTTTTGCCACTTTCATGTAGGATTCTGGATCCCTACATTTTATATGAGCAGTGCCAATTATCCTGCTTCCTGCCAGCTGCCAAATATGCAATTCATGGACAGCTTCTACATCTTTCAGCTTACGGAGTTTCTCATTTAAAGAGCGAATATCAATTTGCTTAGGAACAGTTTGCAAAAGAATAAGAGCAGATTCTTTAAGCAGTGGATAAGTAGTATAGAGTAGAATGAACACCATGATCAGACAAAGGGAAGGATCTAAATATAGAACCCAACAAGGACCAGCTACAGGAATTTGCTCTCGTTCCAGTGGAGAAATCTGAGTGAAGTTTTTACAGGGGTCATTAACACAAACATTGATGCAATCCCCAACTTCCGGACATGGAGTCCAATAAGAGTAAAATATTATGGCATTCACTACTACAATAACTGAACCCAAGGCATCTCCAAGAACATGGAGGAACACTCCACGCATATTGAGCTGAGCACTGGTGTCTTCGTCAATCTCCATGTCTAAAGAGATGTCACTGCTAATATTTCCATTTGGCTGCAGTTCCATTTGGCTGTCTTTTACTACATCACCTGCAAAGAGAAGAGCAACATTGTTATGCAAATATGAAATCTATGACTGAGTTAGCAACATTATATTAATGTAGTCAGTGAAAGAGATCAATTAAATATAGTAGTTTTCTTAGCAGAAATCTGGATTCAGAAGTATTTAAATTATTATGTCTGCCTTCTGGTGACATTAAGGATCTCTTCAGGGTTCTAGAACAGGAAGCTTCAACTTTTTCCATAACATTTACAGCTTGTAACAGAAGGCCCAATGTTAATGTTTTAGCAAGTAACCAAAATTATTCTCTCCTTTCAAAAATTTTTAATTTTAAGTGGTAAACTAGAATAGGATGTTATGCAGGATTGCTGATTCAATCCTTTTTAAGTTGGACAAATGGTTCTCCTCTGGGTCCTGACATTAGCTTCAGACCAAAGCTTCAAAGCAGCAATCACCAATCTAGTGCTTTCAGGATACCATAATCCCCAGCCACATTGTCACCTATCTAATAATTAATGGAGTCAGCTATAAATTGTGAAGGATTTCACACTGGGAAAGGCTGCTTTATGATTCACAGCCAATCTCTTTGCTCAAGCACTCATTAGCTTTCCTAGATTTCTTAAACTAATTAAGACAAAATTCTAATCATCATAGTTAGAGATGAATAAAATGAAAAAAAAGAATATGTAGGCATATACTTAAAGTTTTGGAGAAACAGCTGAGAAATTTGCTATTTTCAAAAATCTGTTCTCTTGAGCATAATCGTCAATTTATTTTCAAAAAATGAGACCCTCACTGTGTGTAACATACATGCAGGAATTGAAAAAATATCCCTGCTGATACAATAATTTATATATGCCTGAATGCATACTCACATTGACATATCAAGGATGCAGTGGAAATTATCAGGCAAAAGGATAATTGTTTAAAGAAAATGAAAGCTAACGCCCTCACTGTTAACCATGCTAATATATGGGAGTTCAAATCAAAATACCAGAAGAGCATCAGTTAGCATATCCTGACCATCACTATATACTGTTAAATGCAATAACTGATACAACTGGTATTCATCACTTTTCACAGGTAAAATGCAAAATATTCTGGATTTTGGTATCAGGTTTTACTTCCAATCACACTAGTATCCTAAACTAATTCACAATGATCCAGAAAATGATTTCCATCAATATCTCTTCTCCTTGTAAAACATAGCACTACTTCCAGTGAATTCTCCCCCATGGGGTGGAGGGAAGGAAGACAAACTTTTCTATTCAGGGAATTTTGGCAGCTTCCGAACTTTATTTACGTTTGCTTTTCGAGTGATTTTGAGAAGCAAGAATTCCATGGCTGGCTCCAATGGTTGAGAAAGAGAAGGAGGAGTAAATCAATTTAAAAAGCTGCAGGGAAATTAAAGAAAGTAGTCATTGTTCTTCCCTCTAGCTAGCCCCCATGTGGTTAGGCTGAATTATGGTGGAAAACCACCTGCTATGGATTAAATAGATAGGAAGAAACTAGAGGCACTTTCACATGTGCACTATGCATAATCGCATATACTCATGAACCTGGCCTGTCAATGTCAGTCCCCGAGGACATGCTAGAAATGGACTTGATCTGCTCAAGCCCCCATCACAGGCAAGCCTAAGTCGCAAGCCTTAGTCACAGTGCCTAATTTTTAAAAAGTGACAATTGAAGCCAATGAAAATAAAAAGAAAATTGCCAAGTGAAAAGTATTGCACACACAAAAATACCAAAACTACTGAGGATGAAGTAGCTACAAAAAAGATTGAAAGAAGATTGGTCATTTACATTACAGAAAGCTAATAAAAAGAGAAAATGATGAAGCACCATCAGCATCTGAGAAAAATCTACTCTCAAAATCTCACTGTTCTGAGCTTTCCAAAAAAGATTGTTTATTTGAACATCATATAACAGACCAAATTTAATTTATTTCACACCAAATAACACTGTCCAAATACAGCACATGCTGACTATAGTAAAACAAAAATGCAAACCATATCATAATTATTGTACAGGAAAATTTGCCTTCCGTATTTTTTTCCAGAAAACCCACATCATGGGGAAGGAACTGTATAAAACTGCAGGTTGAACAGGAGAAAATGAAAATTGCCTTTTTGCCCACACTCTCAGTGACATTCTAAATTTTGATAGCAGCATTTTGCAGGCAAAAACTAAGCAATTGTTTTCATGCTGGGAAAAAAAAGGACAAAACAGCCATTATATCAAGAGAGACCATTTGTCTGTGTGTTGTATTACAAAATGGGTTTTAAGAGTAGTTATGTTGCAGATGCTGATGAGAAGAATGCTATTGGCTCAATGATTCCAGCAATGTAACCGGTGGAACTTGAATCATCTCCCACACTCATTTCATTAAATTGACTCCACCTCTATAATGATTTTTACAACTCCCAATGGTGGAGATCAAGAGTTATGTGTATGGATGCTGAAAACAAACATTATGTATGTATTAATATACCAGGAATGCTGTATATATGTGCTCCTAGCTAAAGATGTGTGCCTAAAACTTTCAAGCTTTAACAGCCACTATGGCAGTGATGGCGAACCTGTGGCACGCAGAGCCATTTGGCAGGGCACGCGAGGGGTTGCCTTGTCAGCTGGCCAGTGACTTCCAGTTTGCTTGTAGGGCCTTTTTCAGTCCTCCGGAGGCTTCAGGGACCTTCAGGAGGCTTCCCTGAAGGCTCCAGAGGACTAAAACAGCTCCAGAGGCTTGTATAAAGCCTCTGGAGCCTGGGGAGGGCGAAAAAAGCATTATGGGTGTGGCATGCCAGCGCACGACCCCCTGTGCTCCCTCCCTTATGGCACGCGAACCTAAAAAAGTCATCACTGCACTATGGGAACTTCTTAAGGAGTTTATTCTTAGAACCCAATCTCCATGAATAGGGTTTGGAAGACAAACTACCACGATGACAATGTTATCTTCAGGCTAAGAGTCATCCCAACAGAACTGTTGCCAGGGATCGTTTATGCCTCACTAGTAATCTGAAATATATAGATTAAATAATCTGGGTTACCCATAAATCCCATAATTCTGAAAAGTATTTCCAGCATCATCTTCCAAAAATAGAACTAGTTTTTAAATGGGGGATGGGGGGCAAATACAACTGCAAAATCACACCGGCACAATGGATCTTATTGCATAAATCAGCCAACAATGATCCCAAGGCCAAATGCAAACTTTAAAGAAAATCAGCTGCTTACATAAATAACACTGATGTCAAGAGATGAACAGTGGCAATAAATCCTACCAACCAATCTGCTTTAGAAATTATAATGTCAGAACTCTGATTAAATTATGAATAAATCAACATTTCTATATTAAACTAAATTACAATTATACTAACGGTAGAATATTGCCAGAGGAATTAATTTCCATGACAGGGAATAAGTTCCTCATCTGCAACGTAGCCTAGCCCTTAAAGGAACAATTCTGCATTTATTTTATTATATTGATATTCTGCCTTTCATTCAGAAGAGAAAAGTGGCATACACAGCACTTACATTTCCTATTTTCCCCAGAACCCATTCTGTGAAATATTGTGAAATATATTGGCCTAAGAGGACAGCAACATCCCTAAAGCCACCCAATGAACTTCCAGGGCAGAGGGTGGAGTAGAAATTAAAAGCAAGAACACAACACTAGCTCTCAAATAACAATCCATATAATTTTGTCCCAAAAAGTAGATGATTTTATGATTAAAACTCTAATGACAACAGACTTAAAAAACTAATTAAATCAGAATAAATGCTGCAGAAAACTTATGGGTGGCCTGCATTTGGTATTTGGTATTTATTAAATTTATATACCGCACCTTCTCCCTACTGGGACTCAGGGCGGTGTACAGGCAGGTAAAAATCAATAATATAAAACATAAAATACATTAAAAATACATTAAATAGTTGGCCTGTCCTAAAACCCCTACTAAAACCCCTGCTAAAACAAATTAAAAAGCATTGATGGCTTTTCAATATTTTGTTGATAAAAAAAGCTATAGACTACATAATTGGGTAAAGAATGACAATTATTCTGTGTATGCTCAGAGAGAACTGCATACCAGATCTACCATGACAGCTGCTGTCTATGTATAATATACTTTTTAGTATAATTAAGTTCTATGTTAAATTTTGCTGCTGTAAAAAAAATCAACCAATTAGAACCAAAATTACATAAAGGCTGCTTAGTTGTTGATACATGGAAGAAAAGTGCAAGAAAAGAGGAACTCTGAAGTAATTCTCTTCTGTACAAGGCACATTAACAAGGCACCTTCCTGATCTTATGAGCACAATTTTAGCAGACTACTTACACAAACCCAAGGAAGAGATCAGGGGGGGACATTGACCTGGTTTATAGAATAAATTCAGCATATGCCAGGATAAATGAACTACCCAGAGATACATATTAAATTTGTTAGAAGGTCCACCAGGGAGGGAATACTGAGGGCGCAGAGAGAGGGTCCGTTAATGTACCAACAAAAGGAAGTCGCCATCTTGAAGCAGATCCCGAAAAAGATTAGAGAGGTGAGGAGGAAATATTCCTTCTTATCTAAAAAATTGTTTAACCAGGGGATTTGGTTCAAGTGGGTGATGCCAGAAGGGATGTTGGTGTTCTGGGAAGGAGGAAGAGTAAGGATTAAAACAGTTGCTGAGGCGGAAGCCTTTCTACAAAAACATTCTTCTATCCTGGGGGATGAAACTGCAGGAGCGGAAGGGTCCACGGCCTCGCCCACTGGGAGGAGAACAAGACACAATTGCCAAGAGACTTAGATCTAAAAAATGACTTTTTTTTAAATATAGTATAACTTTTGTTTGGATGTTTGTACACGATTGCTAGCATAGAATTTAGAATTTACAATGATATATGCACTTCTCATCACCTTGTAGTACTATTGAAATATGTATTATCTATGTTTTGTTAAGAAGCCCCGGAGGGGGCCAACGATCTCGACGTGAAAGTTCTCAAAATATTTTATTTTCTCACCTTACCCTACCCTATTCAAAAAATTTGTAAAACTCAGTAAAACTTTTTCACGCACAAAAAAAACAATTTTAAATTCACTACAACAAAGTTATCTAAAACCTTTCCCAGTATTTATTTTTCTGTTTTAGTGAAAGTGGGGTTCATGAACAGTTTTGTTCTTGAATAATTTATGACCATTTCCCATATTCTGGGTTTTCAGAATTCAGTCGGTTTAAAATAAAATGAAGTACAAGAAACCTCTTTAAGGCCCAATGAAGAATCCCGGAAATGCCTCTAGCAGTATTTAAGATCGTAAGATCTAGGAAGCATAGTGAGCAAATGATATTAATATAACACATTATAGAGAAAAAGTTGCAATCTCCCAAAGCAAAAGATGCTCTAAAGGGTCTGCTGGGGCATGATGAGGTAACAGTAACCATGGCAGTGGGTTGCCAAGACGGTAAATTAGGGACAGCATGGCACAATCTCAGAGGAAAGAGAGATCAGCAAAGGAGAAAACCTCTGCCCACTGATCAGCCCCAGGGGGAAACACAATCCACTTTGGGTCAGCAGAGCTTGGTGTGTATGTATCCTTTTAGCACCTTCATTTGTGCGGGCAAGATTGAATTCAAGCCCAAGGTTTTCCCACTGGCTTAAGAAGAGCCCTTCCGGATGCAGGCTCCGATCTCGGTACCTCTGGACACCATCAGATCAGGGCGGAAGCCCCTCCGCATCCCCACCCCACCCTTCCCTCAGCTCACCCAGCTTCTCCAGGCTGACTCCATTGGAGCTGTTGAAATTGTCCACCAGGGTGTTGGTCTCCTCTTCTTTATGTAGGTCGCCGGGAGGCGGCTCCGCCTTGCCGCCTCGGGAGCCGTTCCGCCGATGGCTTCCCCCTCCGCTCCCGCCGTGCGAATGGCCGTGGCCGCCGCCGCCGCCGCCGCCGTGCTGGTGGAAGAGGCAGAGCCCCAGGACGTTGATGAGCAGCCCGGCGGCTCCGACGCCGATGACCACCAAGGGCTGCTCGATCTCGTGGGGCTCGGTGAAGCGCTCGATGGCTTCCAGGAAGATGGTGAAGCAGAGGGCGGTCAGGAAGACGGCGTTGACCAGGGCGCCCATCACCTCGGCCCGCACCCAGCCGAAGGTGTTCTTCTTGGTGGCGCGGGTGCGCTGGGCGAAGCGGACGGCCACCAGGGCCACCACCAGAGCCATCACGTCGGAGAGCATGTGGAAGGAGTCCGAGAGCATGGCCAGCGACGACGTCAGCCGGCTCACCACCACCTCCACCACGAAGAAGCCGAAAGTCAGCGCCAGCATGCACAGCAGGCGCACCCGCCGTAAGCCGTGCCGTCGCCGAACCGGACCCGGCCGCTCGCCCGGACTCTCCACGCCCATGCTGCCGGCCTGGGGAGCCACTCAGCCGCTTAGCGAAGGCGCCGCTGCCGCAACCAAACCCGCGAAGGGTGAGCAGCGCCTCTCGTCAGCCGGCCGAAGAGCCGCCTCCGCCGGTGAAATCGCCCTTCTCGACGCGGCTAGTAAAGCTCCAACCGCGCCGGGGCTTCTGCTCTCCCGCGGGCCAGAAGGGTTGCCGTGATCGTCACTATCGACGAACCGCCTCTCTGAGCCGCCGCCGCCGCCGCGCCGTCTCCCTTCTATATAGCCCGCGTTCCAAGAAGCGGCGGCAACCACCCCACCGCTCTTTGCAGACGGTTTGAAACTAAACTTTGCACCCGAACCCCCTAACACTCCTTTCCACACGGAACCCCAGAGCCACCCGCCGCTAGGCTCCGCCTATCTGGATCTTCCTCATTGGCTACGACCCCGGCAACCGGGCGGCACCACTCACACCTCCCGGCGGGATTGGCCCCTGGGGGATAGTCTCGACAAACCATCGGCCGTACTTCCAGACGGCTTTCCGATTGGCCTGGCTTACCTCAGGCTTTTCGTAGGTCCCGCCTAAAGGGCGGGGCGATCGCTTTGATTGGAAGAGATGCTCGGTCGCGATGTATAGCATCCTATCAATCTCCCTCTTTGGAACCGCCTCCGAAAGAGTTATTTTTTTCGGGACTGGTGCAAAAGGTGGTGGCGGGTATCGAGCGGAACGTTGCCTTTTCTCTCCCCCCCCCCCCCCGCCTCCCACAGCCCAGCCTTCGCCCTGGTTTTCCACACGCTCCGCCAAGCGGAGGCGGCCGTTCCTTTTGCAGCAACTGCTTAAGCGCCCGGCCCGAACTTCCCCTTTCCCCTCGGTGACACTGACAGCTCTTCCCCACCTCTGCACCGTGACGTGGAATAAGGGGAGCTGGGGGAGGGGGGGGGCAGGACGTGTTGAAACCTGCCGGCTTGCACCCGACACGGCAGGCGCAGCCCTCCTCCCGCAAAAGCCCTGGATCCGTATCTGCCGAATTAACCCTGCTTGGGTGTGAAATAAAGAAAACTGCTGAGGTTCGCATCCTGCCTCTTTCTGCAAAGGAAGCTCAGACCAGGATGCGTAGCTGCCCTACGTGTTATTCTCACGACATTCCTGGGGAAGTATTTTAAGACGAGAGAAGAGGAGCGCCCCTCCCCGTCTCCCCCTCAGGCCTCAAGAAGAATATGGATTTAATTTTCTTAGTTCAACTAACTCTGAATGCGGTTATTTATGATTGGCCTGGTTTTAAAAGGTTTCCGGAGAGACACGTTAAGTTTGGTGGCCATCGATCGCATCAAGCAACAACTACACAGTTTGCAACAACAACTTTCCAACCCAGTGCTTTAACCATTATCCCAAACTGTCT
This sequence comes from Rhabdophis nuchalis, assembly GCA_039707465.1. Lineage (NCBI taxonomy): Eukaryota > Metazoa > Chordata > Lepidosauria > Squamata > Natricidae > Rhabdophis > Rhabdophis nuchalis. The sequence continues at coordinate 352,364,269 of CM077643.1, read as the reverse complement.
CTTCAGTCTTTTAAGATGCTATAAGCATTGAACGGCATCTCTGGGATTGAACAATGTTCACCCAGCCTAGCGCAATGAACGCATGAAGTGCTTAGGAAAGGAATAGTTTGTGGTTTACAGCTTGAGGTTTTTTTCCTTTCTGGGGTGCTCTTTTTTTTTCCTGTGCCACACCAGGTGGCAGCATCTGGCTGATAGAAAAAAGCTAAGTGGGGTCAGGCCCAGATAATACTTGATGGAAGTTCCCCTGGAAATGGAATTTCAGGGTAGATAGAGAAATACTCTGTGTGTGTGTGTGTGTGTTAGGTTTTTTGAGCTGATAAATAAACCGGGAGACTAGGATAGATCTATTTCGAGCTATTTAGCTCTCATCAGCTAGCCATACCCTTACTGGGATTCAAACCAGGGAAGTATTACATGTGAGGCAGTTGTAATTGCCACCAGACCACTGGTTCTATTCTGATCAGCTGAGACAGGGGAAATAAGTATATGCTTGTGTCACAACACCCTGGTAAGCCCCTATTAAGGGAGGAAGCATACTGCTTTCCTTTTCTGCCTTTTGGTTCATCACCAGAGACCATCTGTTCTCATAGCCTTTCTAACACAAAACTGGATTTGACCTCTTGAATAATACTTCTAGCTTCAGTTTTGAGTTATAATACAATACAATAGCAGAGTTGGAAGGGACCTTGTAGGTCTTCTAGTCCAACCCCCTGCATGGGCAGGAATCTTATACCATTTCAGACAAATGGCTGTCTAACATCTTTTTAAAGACTTCCAGGGTTGGGGCATTCACAACTGCTGGAGGCAAGCTGTTCCAGAGGTTAATTGTTCTTACTGTTAGGAAATTTCTCCTTAGTTCTAAGTTGCTTCTCTCCTTGGTTAGTTTCCACCCATTGCTCCTTGTCCTGCCCCCAGGTGTCTTGGAGAAAAGTTTGACTCCCTCTTCTTTGTGGCACCCTCTGAGATATCGGAACACTGCTATCATGTCTCCCCTGGTCCTTCTCTTCATCAAACTAGACATACCCAGTTCCTGCAGCCGTTCTTCATATGTCTTAGTCTCCAGTCCTCTAATCATCTTGGTTGCTCTTCTTTGCACTCTTTCCAGAGTCTCCACGTCTTTTCTACATCGTGGCGACCAAAACTGTATGCAGTATTCCAAGTGTGGCCTTACCAAGGCACTATACAGTGGCATTAACACTTCACGCGATCTAGATTCTATCCCTCTGTTGATGCAGCCTAGAACTGTGTTGGCTTTTTTGGCAGCTGCTGCACACTGCTGGCTCATATTTAAATGGTTGTCCACTAGGATTCCGAGATCCCTCTCACAGTTGCTACTATTGAGCAAGGTACCACCTATACTGTACTTGTGCATTTGGTTTTTCTTGCCTATATGTAGGACCTTACTTTTTTCACAATTGAATTTCATTTTATTAGACAGTGCCCAATGTTCAAGTTTGTCTAGATCCTTCTGTATCTTAAGCCTATCTTCTGGAGTGTTGGCTATTCCTGCCAGCTTGGTGTCGTCTGCGAATTTGATGAGTTCCCCATTTATCCCCTCATCCAAATCGTTGATGAAGATGTTAAAGAGTACTGGGCCTAAAACAGAGCCTTGGGGGACTCCACTGCATACTTCCTTCCATGTAGATGCAGTTCCATTGAGGACTACACGTTGAGTGCGGTTGGTCAGCCAGTTACGAATCCATTTGGTGGTGGTGCTGTCTAACCCACAATTTTCTACTTTATCTAATAGTAGGTTATGGTCTACTTTATCAAATGCCTTACTGAAGTCCAGGTAAATTATATCAACAGCATTCCTCTGGTCCACTGATTTTGTTACTTTGTCAAAGAATGCAATTAGATTCGTCTGGCATGATCTGTTTTTGACAAACCCATGTTGGCTTTTGGCTATTACTTTGTTTGCTTCTAGGTGTTCACTTATTTGTTGTTTAATTATCTTTTCCAGAATCTTTCCTGGTATTGAGGTCAGGCTGATGGGTCTATAGTTTCCTGGATCTGTTTTTTTTCCTTTTTTGAAGATGGGAACCACATCTGCTCTTTTCCAGTCTTCTGGCAGTTCCCCGGTGCTCCAGGATCTCTGAAAGATATAGTTCAGTGGTTCTGAGATCTCGTCTGCCAGTTCCTTCAGAACCCTGGGGTGTAATCCATCCGGTCCTGGTGATTTGAACTCATCCAGGGCAGACAGGTGCTCACTTACCATTTTCTTCTCTATTTCAACTTGTGTTCCTAATCTGATATTTGTGGTGCTGTTTTTGATTGATTGGACTGTTTTATCCCTTTGTGTAAAGACAGATGCAAAGAAAGAGTTAAATAGTTCTGCTTTCTCCCTGTTGCTTATCATCTTCTTGCCATTTTCTCCCAGCAGTGGACCAATTGTTTCCTTAACTTTTTTCTTATTTTTAACATGTTGGAAGAAGCTTTTTTTGTTATTTTTTACTTTTTTGGCAAGCCTTTCTTCATTGTGAGCCTTAGCTTTCCTCACTTCATCTTTACAGGCTCGGGCTATTTGCTGATATTTTGCCTTGGTTATGTCCCCCTTTTTCCACTTTTTATATTTATCCTTTTTGTCTTTCAATTTGTCAGAGAGTTCTTTATGCAGCCATGCTGGTTTCTTTTGGGAACTGTTATTTTTCTTCTTCATTGGTATTGCGCTGGACTGGGCTTTTATAATCTCATTTTTCAAAATTTCCCAAGCTTCTTGAGTTGTTTTCCCCTTGAGGATTCTCATCCATGGAATCCTTCCCAAGCTCTCTCTGAGTTTGTTGAAATTAGCTCTCTTGAAGTCTAAGACTCTAGTTTGACTTTGTTCAACTACTTTTGTTTGCATAATGTTGAATTCCAGTATTTCATGATCGCTTGCCCCCAAAGTTCCTGTAGCTTCTACACCTTCTATCATTTCCTCTCTGTTAGTGAGAATTAAGTCCAATATTGCTGATCCCCTTGTTCCCTTCTCTACCTTTTGGGAAACAAAGTTGTCTGCTAGGTTTGTTAGGAACCTGTTGGATCTTCCACTTGGTGCAGAGTTTGTTTCCCAATTGATGTCAGGGTAGTTAAAATCTCCCATTACTATTGCAGTGTGCTTCCTACATACCTTAGTTAGCTGGTTAGCAAAAAGTACATCCACTTCCTCTGCTTGGTTGGGTGGCCTGTAGTATAGACCTATGACAATATCATTCCCCCCCCAACCTTTAATATTGACCCAAATACATTCAAGATAGTTCTCATCATTGTTGTGCTCTATTTCTGTAGAGATGTAATTATTTCTTATATATAGTGCAACTCCACCTCCTCTTTTATTTGGTCTATTTCTTTTAAATAATTTAAATCCTTCTAGCTGTATGTTCCATTTGTGGGTTTCATCCCACCAAGTTTCTGTAATGGCAACAATATCGTATCTGCCCTCATTTACTTGAATTTCTAATTCACCCTGTTTATTCCTCATACTCTGTGCATTGGTGTATAGACATTTGAGTCCATTTTGATTGACCCTGTGTTTTCTGTCTACGAAACCTGTGTTATGCCTGACTATGGTTCTCTTTGCCCCTATTTCTTTGCCACTTGTGTGGTTCATGTACATGGTATGGCACCCACTGTTAATTGTTTGGTTTTGCTTGACAGCAGTGTTGATAATATTACCTGCACAATTATCTATGTTACACGCACTGATAACCCTATGAATTTTAGTTTGCTGGGGACAGAAATATTCTTTATCTATTGATTCTCTGTCCCCACTATTCAGTTTAAATGTTTAGCCAGGAAATCTGTGAATTTAGTGCCAAGTAACTCAGTCCCTTTCTTGGATGGGTGCAAACCATCTCTTTTGTACAGTTTATCATTGGACCAGCTGCAGGCATCATGACTAATAAGACCAAAGCCTTCCTTTTTACACCACTCCTTTAGCCACACATTAAACTCTGCTATGCGCTGGCCCTTTCCTTTTTGTTCCTTGTATACTGGTATAACCTCTGAGAAGATAAGCCTACAACCTGTACTACTAAGTTCGTACCCCAAACTCTGGAAATCATTCTGCACAGAAGCTACATCTTTTTGGGACAGATCATTTGTGCCAAGATGTATAATAGCATCAACTTCACAGTCCTTACTTGCATTCGTGACTATCTTAAAAATACGCCTCTTGTCTCTGCTGGCTGTAGCACCCGGTAAACATCTGACATCTTTCAAAACCTCCATATCCTTACCTAAGTTTACATCTCTTACGATTGAGTCACCAATCAGGAGGTGACTTCTCTTTTTGGGTACCTTGCTCTTGTTGTGTGACTGATGCATGATCCCTGGTTCACACTTTTGCATTTCTGAAGTAGGTTCTTCACTTTGGACCACAATCCGCTGCTTATTTGAGTCGTCATTATTACCTTGACCTGTCACTTTAGTGTCCCTAGACTAGCTTTTAGAAAGCTATTAGTTTCGTTGTATCTTTTTTATATATGTGTGTGAGGTTTTTTGAGCTGATAAATAAATAAACAGGGAGACCAGTACAGATCTATTTCAAGCTATTTAGCTCATACATACATACATACATACATACATACATACATACATACATACATACATACACACACACTCTGAAAGGAGACAATGTAAACAATTGCATTGCTACAAAGTTTATGGTTTTGTCCAAGATCAGAGAATGAATGCAGCTCTTCAGAGACTGCCTTTACAGTTATTTTCTACATTGAGGTAACATTGCAAAGGATAAAATAGTAAAGATACTTGTATCATAACCTTTCTTTTTTATATAACTTTATTTATTTTCAAAAACAGAATTAAAGTTAGACAAGAACAGGAAGGCAATTGAAAACAAGGATTCAAGAACATTGACTAGCAGTTAAACAACACACAACACCAGTTCAATTTGGAAGGAACAAAAATCATTGGTCATGTAAACACCCACCATACACATGAATTTATTGAAGCCTGGTATTCTACTAAAGAAGTAATTAACAAACATATTGATTTAGATCCAGCATATGGATACGCAAGAAACCAGACCATTTGAATGATCAGTCAGCAAGAGAACCAATTAGCTGCTCCAAATTTAAATATAGCTCCAAACAAACAACCAATCACATGACCAACTGATTACACCAGCACACAAGACATATATAAACTAAAGAGGAATAGGACAAAAAAATCTGATAATGATGTTACTGGTAAATTTGTTACTAATCTGGTAACAAAATGTTCAGGAACTAAATGTCAAGTTCAGAGAGCAAATCACTGCCAAAATCCAAAATCCGAGCTACAAGTATTTTTATTATTTCAAAGAATAAATAGAAACCAAAGTTACAAAGGCACTAAAATTGACTTATGGCTGTTCTTTTCTATATGACTATTACAGCATCTCCATGGTCACATTTGGACACTTGGCAATTGGGAGGTATTAATGACAGTTGCAGTGTCCTGAGGTCATGTGATCACTTTTTGCAACCACCTGACAAGCAAAGTCAATGGGAAAGTTAGAGTTACTTAACAAATGTTGCAACTAGCATAAAACACTGCAGTGTTTCACTTAACAAGTGTGGCAAGAACGGTTGTAAAATGAGGCAAACTCATTTAACAACTGCCTTACTTGGTAATGGGAATTTGGGGCTCAATTGTGGTCATACATTGAATACTAGCTGTATGTGCTTCGTTGATTTCAGAAAGACCTTTGATTGTATCAATCACATAAAGCTATGGAAAATTCTGAAAAAGTGGGATTCTCAAAACATCTCATTGTATTCCAGAAAGAATTAATTTAATTTGTACTAATAGTATACTTAGAGACTTTATGAATACGTTAGATACAGTGGTAATGGAGTGTTACATTAAACACAGATTTTCACACTAACTACACTATTTAGTTCCCAAGATATTCCTCCTATATGTAGAAGCCATACTTATCTGAAATTGGCTCTTTCTTTCAGTGTCCTTACAACATTGTGGTTTTTGTTCACAGTTTGGGAAGTTGAATTAAGTATTGGTGCAAGTCTTACTCTGAAGGAAACACTGAAAAGACAGTTTTTCAATATTTCCTCTGAAGCTGTGGAGTAAGCAATTTACCTCTTGTAACCAAGCCATCATTGTGCTTTGCCACTATCCTCATCCTTCCCAGCTGCTCTAAGAGATAACTTTATAACCTGGTCAACAGTAGCCCGTAGCTGATTTTTTTTTTCCAAGAAGTATCTATGAAAGACAAGCATGATAGGGAAGATAAGAAGGAAAAAAGCGGTTGACTGCAATTTTTTATACTGTTGTCTTGAGACTGATGGAGCAACTAGCAACACTGGAGAACAAGAGCCAATAGTGGGAACTATTGCAGCAAGAGAAAACTGCAGAGAAAGATGAGGATGGTATGGAAGGACTCTTGAATCTTCTGTGTTGTTTTGTTTTTCCTGCACATAAAAAGAACATCCCATCTCCGAGAAATGTCACAATAGACTTATATATCGCTCATAGTGCTTTTACAGCTCTCTCTAAGCAGTTTTCAAAGTCAGCATATTGCCCCCAACAATAATCTGAGTCAGTGGTGGGTTTCCACTTTTTTTACTACCAGTTTGCTTGTGTGTGTGCATGCGTATGCACAGAAGCATCCCGGTGGGTGGGTGGAGCCTCCCGCCGCCGCCGACACTACCATTTGCCTGATCCAGGCCAAACCAGCAGAAACCCACCTCTAATCTGGGCCCTCATTTTACCCACCTCAGAAGGATGGATAAGTCAACCTTAAGTCAGTGAGATTTGAATTGTCAAAATGCAGCTAACAGTCAGCTGAAGTAACCTGAAGTACTGCACTCTAACCACTGTGCCACCTCAGCTCTCAATGGGACACCCTGGAGAGTCCTTCTCTTCAGCTGTGGTTCAGTGACTGCATGCTTTACCTGAACCTTTAACCTTCATAGATTTGGAAATCTCCTTTTTCATCACTTACAGTCTTGCCTGTGTCAAACTTAGAGCAGACAACTGCATTTGGTGGTGGTGGGGAAATCATTGGCTTTTCTTTTTCTTTCTGTGGACTTCCTTTGCAAATAACTATGCAGGCCTCATCTTGTTCAAATGGTAAGGAAATAACTTTTATACTAGGAAAGAAAGGGAGTTGTGAGTTGGCCATTTTGGTATCAGTATAGTGATCAGAACAAAAGAAAGTACAGTCAGAACATCCTGAAACTCTTTACTTTTCAATCTGTTGGAAATAATGTTTGAAAGTGTCTTTTAGGAAAGAAGGTTATTGTATCCTACTAGCAAATTGAATCGCTTGAAATAACTAGTTCACATCTGCTGTTTTAACTCATTACTATGTGTCTGAGAAGGCTTAGTAAAATTAATAATCACATATAGAATAATCATGTAAGCTAGGAAAGTTTTGGGAAGTTAAAAAGGATTTGGATCAAGAGTGTCAAAAGGGTGCCCAGGGGCTGGATTCATCATGCACAGGCCACACCCACCTCAGCTCCACAAGTGGAAAAAACGTCACAAAACATCACATGACGGCAACATGACACAGCAAGCTTAACACCTGTGATTTAGATTCAATTAGCATAGTTTTAAATTGTAAAAAGATGATAAATGCTCTATATCAGAGCTGTCAAGCTCCCGACCTGCAGGCCAGATGCATCATGTACTGGCCACACCTACACCTGGTTTAGCAAAGGGAAGGGAAGTCCCAATACATCACGTGACGCCACCTTGATAATGTGACTTTGACACCCTTGGTGCATTCTGGCATTCACAGTTTGATTGAACAAAGCATTTGTTCCCCTATGCAAAGCAAAGTCCCAAAGTGGTGGTTCCACCATAAATTAAAACACTATACTTGAGCCAGGCATGTCCTTACTAATTTTAGTTTTTTCATTTCATATTTTACATATTTATATTTTATTGTACCAATAGATTAATAAGATTCATGCAAAGTTAGGGTTTATTTAAATGAATACCCAGTTTCCAAATGTAGACAACTAGTTGCAACTTAAAAGAAAATTGTACATAAAAAGCCTATTCAATTAAATATATTAAATGATGGCTTAATATGTGCTTATATTCACATAATGTGACATGGGGGCTCAGTGGCTAAGATGCTGAGCTTGTCGATCAGAAAGGTTGGAGGTTCGGTGGTTCAAATCCCTAGTGCCGCATAACAGAGTGAACTCCTGTTACTTATCCCAGCTTCTGCCAACCCAGCAGTTCACAAGCATGTAAAATTTCAAGTAGAAAAATAAGGACCACCTTTGGTGGGACCTTAAAAGCATTCCGTGCACCATCGGCGTTTAGTCATGCCGGCCACATGACCACAGAGATGTCTTCGGACAGTGCTGGCTCTTCAGCTTTGAAACGGAGATGAGCACCACCCCCTAAAGTCAGGAACAACTAGCACATATGTGCAAGGCGAACCTTTACCTTTACCTATATTCACATATACTGAGTACATTAAGAGATTAAAATAAGGGAATTACAAAATGTATCTTATTTCTATCCATATTATAAACTCAGCGACCTGATATCTGAATCTCAGAGTGAAGTAGAAAACTGTTATTTAAACATGAAAGAATTTTCAAGGATCTTTGATCCTATTTTAGGAAATGCAACTATATTTAGAAACAATTGCCCTTTGATTTTTTTTAAATTTATCCTATAAATGAATGATGATGATTATTGTTACTTCCAAATTCTAGAAATTAGATAAAGGCCAATTAAATCATAATCATTAGAGTAGAGTAGATCATTGAGAGCTGAATAGCATCCACATTTTTAAAAATTATTAAAATAGCTGCATAATCAATTTTAGAATTAAAAATATTAACATAAAGAACTTGTAGAGAATGATAGCATTTATGACGTAGTAGTCACAAGTTGCCTGTCATGAGTACGACAGAATATATTACCAGGATAGAATCTGGAAGCAGAAGAAGCAAGGTTCTTGTTTAATAGAATAAGCAAAAGAATTCCCAAACAGCAAGACTGGCTTACTAAATTTTGCAATAAAACTGTTATGAAAGTAGCAGAAAATAAGGCCATAAGCCTTAGGGAAATAATTCTAAAGCCAATGTCACACTGAGTCTTGGTTTCATATATATCCTTCTCCTTTCTCGTACCTAGAAAAAGACTCTCAGTTTAAAGCTAATTATGTTTCCTTAATTATATGATACAAATTGGGCACTATCTAATAAAATGAAATTCAATGGCGAAAAGAGTAAGGTTCTACATTTAGGCAACAAAAATGAAATGCACAGGTACAGTATAGGTGGTACCTTGCTCAATAGCAGTAACTGTGAAAGGGATCTTGGAGTCCTAGTGGACAGCCATTTAACTTCCGGGTGCGGGCGCGCTTCAAAGTGCTAGTAACCATCTTCAAAGCGCTCCATGGCACGGGACCTGGTTACTTGCGGGACCGCCTCCTACCACATACCTCCCTTCAATCTGTCTGCTCCCACAGAGAGTTCCTCCTCAGGGTGCCGTCGGCTGGACAATGCCGGCTGGCAACCCCCAGGGGGAAAGCCTCCTCTGTGGCAGGTCCTGCCCTCTGGAACAACCTGCCCCCCAACCTTTGCACCATCACGGACCTACTCCTCTTCCACTGGACTCTAAAAACACATCTATTCCATGTGGCTGGCCTGGCATAGTTTTTAATTGATATAGTCCGGATTATAATAATTTTAATTGCTTTTAGTATAATTTTTAGCACAGACCCACTATATTTAATCTATTTTTAACTTTTATATTGTCATTGTGTGTACTACCTTTTTTTTACTCTTTCTGTGCACCGCCCTGAATCCCTCTAGGGAGATAGGGCGGAATACAAATGCGAAATAAATAAATAAATAAACAAACAAACAAACAAATATGAACCAGCAGTGTGCAGCAGCTGCTAAAAAAGCCAACACAGTTCTAGGCTGCATAAACAGAGGGATAGAATCAAGATCACGTGAAGTGTTAATGCCACTGTATAGTGCCTTGGTAAGGCCACACTTGGAATACTGCATACAGTTTTGGTCGCCACGATGTAGAAAAGACATGGAGACTCTGGAAAGAGTGCAGAGAAGAGCAACCAAGATGATTAGAGGACTGGAGACTAAGACATATGAAGAACGGTTGCAGGAGCTGGGTATGTCTAGTTTGATGAAGAGAAGGACCAGGGGAGACATGATAGCAGTGTTCCGATATCTCAGGGGGTGCCACAAAGAAGAGGGAGTCAAGCTATTCTCCAAAGCACCTGAGGGCTGAACAAGAAGCAATAGGTGGAAACTAATCAAGGAGAGAAGCAACTTAGAACTGAGAAATTTCCTGACAGAACAATTAATCAGTGGAACAGCTTGCCTCCAGAAGTTGTGAATGCCCCAACACTGCAAGTCTTCAAGAAGATGTTGGATAGCCATTTGTCTGAAATGGTATAGGGTTCCCTGCCTAGGCAGGGAGTTGGACTAGATGACCTCTAAGGTCCCTTCCAACTTTGCTATTGTATTGTATTGTATTGTATTGTATTGTATTGTATTGTATTGTATTGTATTGTATTGTAAATAACTTTTTTTTCCAGAAATAGCCTAATAACAAGCCAAGAGTTTAATTTTAGTTTGATCCTGGCTTGGTTTTACTGATAAAAGCTTTTCCTTGTAGGCTTTAAAGATAGGGCAGAAGGAAAAAATGAATAAATGATAGGCAGATGGTTGTAACTAATTGTTAAATTGGAGGCTATGATTTTCCGTATATCTGAACTATTGTTTAGCACTTTGCAATAGTCATACATACATGATAAAATAGAAAGTTCAAAAAAATGAAATAAAATGTAGTGTTGGTGGTAGGAAAAATAGCATTTGGTTATCCTCTTATTTATTTTTATCTTTCCAGATAATCATCTGTTATTTGGGACGGAAGTGAAAATGATTCATAGGAAGGAAAAAAATGCTAAAAATAATTAATACTTGGAAGAAGAAAAAAATATATTTATTCTAATAATAATTGTCCAATGACTGACACATTAATATGAATATTCACATCATTTTGGTTATATTGCAAATATTTCTAGAAAATGGAGGATTCTCTCACGGCTCTTCCTTATATAACCCCCTAATCACAGCACAAAGACGCTCTAGAAGAGTGGCATGCCATGCCCTCACAATGTTGCCTTTGTCTCACTCCCAGTTGAGGCAACTTAAAGTCATTTTCAGCTGTTTTAAAAGAGTGCTTTCTCTCTTCTGCCAACTCTGTTTTTGCCATGAACACAAGCTAGTACCACTCATTGGCAACCTGGCTGAAGATGAGGTCAGGGATTAGAATTTGCCCAGCTCCTTTGGGTCACTTTAGACTGCTAAGGGCATACTCACATCCCTCTGAACACTGACTACTACTTGTGGATGTTGGAAGATTCATCACTGCATACACCAGCTTTCTGCCCCTTTAGGAGCAATATATGATGGAACAGTTAAACAACAAAGTAACCCTTTTATCTCCATTCCTTGTTTAACAACACTTTCTTTGCATATCTCTTTGTGATATGACTCCAGCTGGTTAGAAGGATATCTTAGGGCTATCATAATTTTTAACTCCTGGTTCTGAAATGCTCTTTATCTCCCTCCAGTAACAGAATGTGCACTGTGTTACCAATAGATTATAGATGTGCTAGTAACCTGAGCCTCATTTCCATAACGTTATATCCTGAATAAATATTGTATTATATTCATCAAGCATCCATCTCTAGAGTTTATTTTTCTAATTTTCATATTTTTTTTCTTTATATACATTCTTTTTTTTTTTTTGCAGTGAAGAACCTAGCCATTTGTTTTCTTTTTTTCTTTCTTATATGTAATAAATGTGGAGGGAAATTTTGTTGCTTTGAGATCAGCTCTTTCTCCTGTTCCTCCACCACAGGCAACTTCCAACATCCAGTTCTTAGTGTCAGTAGGCAGAGATTAAAAATGCATCTTCTCCTTCTCCACATTAACCCACTGTAAAACTTGCAACTGTAATAAAAGCTACTGAAGAAAATGCTTACTTTCAAAATTGCCGATATGCTACCTATTCACCAATGCTTTTAAACGCAATGAGAAATGGTGCCTAGGCAGATTTGCAGCTAATATCAAGTCCTGTTTTGCAAGCAGCTACACAATGCATGCAACATGTTCTGGACATAAAAGTAAGAACTGCTTAAAATTTTACCTTTTTTGCAATTCGGATATGGAGATGTTTGTTGCTCTAGGACTTGCAGGTACCATGAGAAAGGGCATTGCTCAAATGATAATTCAGGTAATCCTCAATTTACAATCATAATTGGGACAGAATTTATATTGTTAAGCAAGACAGTGGTTAAGTGAGTCATGCCCAAATTTAGGACCTTTTTTTTGCCATGGTTGTTAAGCAAATTACAGTGATCATGGAGTAAATCATAGCACTGTTACCATTCACAGAGAGGAAACTGCCAATTTATATCAGCTTGATAATCTTTCCTATTTAGCCAGCACCTCTGGATGTAAAGAAAAATAGTTAAAACATCCAGAACAATAGCAAAACAAAATAGGCTGGAGTTGCTCCAGATCTGGCGCTTTAAAACTACTTCAGAACAATGTGTTTTGTAAATAATTCATGGAGTCATACTTAAACAAGGACTACATGGCATGAAGCATACCAACATCATTTATGAGTGTTTCCATTTAAGCAAACATTGCATCTAGCCCTTAGAACAGTATACCCTAAAAACACTGTCACTGAAAAAAATATCAGGATTAAATGTACACTTTTGCTTCCTCTAACTCTTATTTGCAATTTGTGTTGGCAGGAGAGCAGAGGTCGACCTCGAGACCTCTCACATGTGGGGTGCCTCAGGGGTCGGTCCTCTCGCCTCTCCTGTTCAACACATATATGAAGCCGCTGGGTGAGATCATCCGTGGTTTTGGGGTAGAGTACCATCTCTACGCTGATGACACTCAGCTGTATATATCTACCCCAAACCACCCCAACGATGCCGTAGCGGTGATGTGCCAGTGCCTGGAAGCCGTGCGGATCTGGATGGGAAGTAACGGACTCAGGCTCAACCCGACCAAGACCGAGTGGCTGTGGTTTCCGGCCGCCCGATTCAACCAGCTCACTCCATCGCTGGCCATAGGGGGCGAACATCTTGCCCCTGTGGATGGGGCGCGCAATTTGGGTGTCCTCCTGGATGCCCGGCTGTCCATGGAAGATCAAGTGACAGCCGTGGCTAGGAGGGCGTTTTACCAGGTTCGCCTGGTTCGCCAGTTGCGCCCCCTATTGGATCGGGATGCCCTTTGCACAGTCACTCATGCTCTCGTGACATCCCGACTGGACTGGACTATTGTAACTCTCTCTACATGGGGCTCCCCTTGAGGTGCACCCGAAGACTTCAGCTGGTCCAGAATGCAGCCGCGCGAGCAATAATGGGGACCGCAAGGTACGCCCATGTAACACCGCTCTTGCGCGAGCTGCACTGGCTGCCTGTCGTCTTTCGGGTGCGCTTCACGGTGTTGGTTGTCATCTTTAAAACGCTCCATGGCTCGGGACCTAGCTATCTGCGGGATCGGATCCTGCCCCATACATCCTCACGGCCGATCCGCTCCCACAGAGAGGGACTTCTCCGGGTGCCGTCCACTAGACTGTGTCAGCGGGCGACGCCCAGGGGAAGGGCCTTCTCTGTGGCGGGCCCAGCCCTCTGGAACGACCTTCCCCCCAACATTAGAACAACTACGGACCTCCGCTCCTTCCGTCGAAAACTGAAAACCCACTTTTTCTGTCTGGCCGGCCTTGGTTAGTCTCTACCACTGGGGTGTTTAGGGAATTTAGTTTTAATGGGGTTTTTAGCGCAGGGACGATCAATTTAATCTGCTTTTATTTATTGTATTTATTGTTTGTATATATTTTTATATGTTTTAATTTCCCTGTGCACCGCTCCGAGTCCACTTGGGGAGAGGACGCGGTATACAAAATTAAATATTATTATTATTATTATTATTATTTGGCCATGCAATATGTAATCTTGTAATGAAGGAAGCAGCAAGCACCTCCAAAGCTACTGAGCTTTCTGCCCAAACAAGCCCAGGAATATGTGCATGAGTCAAGCCACATTTTCTCCTTAGTTTTCAGTTCTTTCAATTCTTAGGATGGATCTCCCTTTGCGCTTGATTGAGATGGTAGCTTGACCCCAGTTAAAGGTGTGTATCTTTTATTGGCTGTAATCTGTCTTGAACACAGCTCTACTATGTTCCATTAATTATGGATTATAATAACTCGAATGAAGTGACTTTCATTTATAAAAGCTTACATGATCTTGAACTGTTTTCTGGTTACAGGAGATTTTTAAAATTTTAGAATTCTATCATTATCAACAGTGGTGAGGTTCAGAAAATTTTACTATCGTTTCTGTGGTCGTAGCTTGGTGGATGTGGCGTGGCTTGATGGGCATGGCAGGGGAAGGATATTATAAAATCTCCATTCCCACCCCGCTCCAGTGGAAGGTTACTGCAAAATCCCCATTTCCTCCCGATCAGCTGCGACTCGGGAGGCAGATAATAGATGGGGTCGGGGCCAGTCAGAGGTGGTATTTACCGGTTCTCCGAACTACTCAAACTTCTGCTACAGGTTCTCCAGAACTGGTCAGAACCTGCTGAATACCACCTCTGATTATCAAGCAATAACAAAAGTGCCACACAACCTACAAGTATAAGGGAAAAATAGCATATGGTAACACTGCTGAAAGTTGTCTGGCAAACAAACGTATAGCAGCTACTGAAGCAACAAAGCCTGACTTTATTGTATTCTGTTCTGATCTAATATCCTGCAGATAGATTGTAGTTTAATTCTCTTAATCCCTTGCCTAGCATGCTTATTAAGCATTATGAAAATTGAAACTACAACATCTTTGGATATTTCTGCTCAGGGATGAATCATGTGCAAAATGAAAAGTAGAAGTTTAAAACACGGAATAGATCTTACCTTTGTCCCATTATTGCTTATCATACCTGAGAGCAGTTGTCTAGAGCAGGGGTCTCCAACCTTTGCAACTTTAAGTCTGAAGGACTTCAACTCCCAGAGTTCTCCAGCCAGCTTTGCTGGCTGGAGAACTCTGGGAGCTGAAGTCCTTCAGACTTAAAGTTGCAAAGGTTGGAGATCCCTGCTCTAGAGGTTCAGGCAAATGGCATTTATATCTTTCCTGTGTAAAATCTTTTTAACTCGAGATTCCAAGGACCAAACCTCAGAGCTTTCATACCATTTTGTTCTCCTTAAATTGTGGTCCCTACAGAGTGGTCCAGAGACAGTCCAACACATGTTGCAAGCAGGAGCAGCATACACTGAAGGACACAACCAAGTAGCTGGCATTACATACAGGAACATCTGCACTGTGTTTGGGGTGAATCCTCCCAAGTCCCGGTGAGAGATTCTACAGAAAATCATGAAGCCTAACACAGCAAAGATCCTGTGGGACTTCCAATACAGACAGGAAGGTAACTGTCCAATCAGCCAGAGAAGGACTTGAAAACAGTGGTGGTGATCAATGTGGTAATGCCAACTGACAGCAACATCAGGAAGAAGTATGAACATCTGGAGAAGTATCAGAGTCTGAAGAAGAAACTAGAGAGAATATGGAAAGTAAAGGCCAAAGAGGCCCCTCTTTTGGAGCTACTTTGGAGTTACTCTAAGCTGGGAGAGTAGCTCCAATAGATCTCACGAACATCAGAGCTCTCTGTCCAGAAGAGTACAGTACTAGGAATAGCTAAGATATTGTGCAGAAACTTGATTTGATTTGATTTGATTGAATTTATACCCCGCCCTTCTCCAAACGGACCCAGGGCGGCGCACAGGAATATTAAAAAACATATAAACATATAAAACTTTTTTTTTAAAAAAAAACTTATTCGACTAAAAAACCTGTGCTAAAACCGAATTAAAATCCCCATTTTAAAACTATCTATGAGTCAGAATTGGAGGCTACGCTAGGCCGGCTAGTTGGAATAGGTGTGTCTTCAGACTTCAAACTCCCGGGCCTCTGGTAGAGGATCCAAGATTAAGAAAGGCATATACCCACTCCTCGGAGTGTGAAGGGATTTTAATTTATTTAAAAAGATTTAAATTACAATAGCAAAATCTAATATAAGTGAAAAGAAAGAAAGAAAAATAGAAACAGTAAATGGTGCAAAGGAGAAAAAAACAGAAAAAAGAAAAAAACAGTATAAACATAGTAAAGAAAGAAAAAAGAAATGCTGTATGTAAAATTATTTTCAGTCTTCATCACAAGTATAAACAATTTTGTAACTCCTCATCCCCTCTTCTTTTAACAACCAATGATCTCTTCATCCTATATAACCCGTCTCTTATCTATAGACAAATCCACAAAACATCATCTTTTCCATCCTATAATCAGCAGAAAGTCTGTTAAGAATTGTCAAAAACAACGGCTTGTCTTATCTTAACTTTGATCAAACAAAGCAACTTTAGATACCTTTATTTTACTTCTAATGGTATTAATCTCTAGTCCATTCAAATAATGTAATAGGATTTTATTTTTTTGTTTCCTTTGTATGTCCAGTGAGAGATTATTTTCCATGTCATTTTTGTCCCTTGGTATTTGTAGATCCACTGTCAATTCTATCTACGTTTTGTCAAATACAACGTGTTTCTCATCTGCCGTTTCTTTCGTAATATCTTTTGGACATAGTATATCCATGGAAGCAAATATCGCTTTTGACATTGTTGATACTAATTGATTTTGTTTTGCAGTTATTTGTTAGTCAGGCTTGTGTATGTTTCTTCTTTAACTAAATTCTTTTAGTTCATTACAGTGTCCAATTTATAAAAGTGCTTATCTTTATTTTGTTTTGTAAAAGTCTAAACAAATTTATTTTCCATCGGAGGGATTCTTTACAACTAATTCCAAAATTTTATTCCAAATTTATCTCAATCTTTACAGTAATCTGTTTGTATCTTTCTATCAAAGACTTATTTAGCTTTTTGCTATTTTATTTCATTTTAAAAAAATCTTATGACTAAATTTTTCTTTTATTAAGGATTGGAGACCAATCCAACTAGCATTTTCAGACTTGTCAATCCAAAGATCTCTAATATCATAAAAGTAGTTAATAAGCAATTTCCAAGCATGATTAGAAAAGGAAGTTTGCAAACATGTCCTTTGAAGGGCACTGACTGTGGTTGCAAGCAAGATAATTTATTCCTATTATCTTAAAACTTTTGTGGTCTTCTCACGAGGAGCAATTGTTTGGAGTGGATATGAGTGATTTCCAATTCTCTCCTTATCCAGAGAGGTTCTGAAGATCAATCTACTCACTGGTTCTTTGTTCTTCACTGTGGTTGTTAGTACCACTTTTTGTGAAGCTATCTCCAATCTGCCATTTCTTCTTCCAAAAGTTTAAAAGCTATCACTTTTTCCCCCAATAAAATACTTCCCCATGCTTTTGCTTTCCAATTTCCAATTTATTTACAAAGGGGCTACAGGTGGAAGCCAGCTGCTTCTGCTAAATTGGCTCCTGCCATCTTTTGAAAGCCCTATTTGGCAATACCAGGCAAAGTTTATTTTTAAAAAACCCTCGCCATTACAATCAGCCACAGGAATAATTCTATTGTTATACTATATTTCTCAGAGTTAAATTTATCTTACATTTTTTTGTATATTTTTATTGCAATTTTATTACGCTTACCTCAGTGGTGGGATTCAAAACTTTTTACTACCAGTTCTGTGGGCGTGGCTTGGTGGGTGTGGCAGGGGAAGAATACTGTAAAATCTTATTCCCTCCCCACTCCAGGGGAAGGATACTGCAAAATCCCCATTTCCTTCCGATCAGCTGGGACTCAGGAGGCAGAGAATAGATGCGGGCGGTGCCAGTCAGAAGTGGTATTTGCCAGTTCTCTGAACTATTCAAAATTTCTGCTACTGGTTCTCCAGAACTGGTCAGAACCTGCTGAATACCACCTCTGGCTTACCTGTATAATTTCATTTATAAGATGCTTGAACAAGATAGACTTCAATTCTAGTTAGTTCCGTATGCTTACCCTGGATTGCTTTTATACTGATATAGAATAACTCTTCTAGATAAGGATCTGAACAACAGAGTAAATAGAGGCACTTGGTAAAAGGAGTGCTGTTAGGAAGACAAAAGTATTGGAGTATTTACACCAGGAGGCCTGAACAATTGAAATCATTATGGGAATTGAGGTCATGGAAATATTACACTCATATAGATCAAGAAAAAAATATATGCAAATGTATACTGCTCTCTCATTTCTAAATTTTCAATATAGAGGTGTAATTCAGAGGAGGAGGTCTTCTCTTCTTTTTTCTCAGGAAAATTAAAGGAAAGTAGATCTGGGGGACTACTGCAGAGAAGGCCTTAGCTCGTCACTTGACAAAACAATATAGTACTGAAAATCATCATGAGTATGTTGTTTCCTCTGCTCTTGAAACCCCAGAAAAACGATAGAAGATCCAGAGTTGAGGTTATGCTTCATTTGGAGGGCATGGGTTGAACTGAGTTTCACACTGGTGTTATGGGTATTCATGAAACAAATTACAGGCATACAAACTCACCATTTAGCCCTTGTAAGACAACCTTTATGCATAAATCTAAAAAAATATGGACAAATAGTGAAATGTACATGGTTTCCAAGTCTAAATCTTTTCATGCAGAATGTTGACTTACCCATGCAGTTGATAATGCAGAAAAAAATGGCTGACACCAATTAGTAGTTTGAGATCCATAAATCCATACACTTATTCCACTTCTGAATAAAGCATTGGAATTGATCTCAATCTGCTAAGCAGCTGTGTGAGAATAGATCCATACTTGCTATGCATGGATATCCTTCGAGTGATGCCAGAATAAAATGAAAGGTCCTAGCTAACATAAAATGAACTGACTAGCCAGATTGAGTAGGAAAAAAGATTTGCAGGTCAATAATCCATACTGTTACTTTATCTGGTTCAGAATATGAGCAAAATGAAAGATGTTTTACATGAAAAACTGAGTGAAAGTAAGAACTAAAGAATTAAAAGAAATAAATATATAGAGGGGCACTATCTGAAAATAAGCTATAAAATGATTACTTGACTCAATTAGCAGCTTTCAAGATGGTGCACCACATGATTTCCTTTTTAATCTATGAGGAAACCTTAAATCCTATATTCAAGCAGAAATCTGAAAATAAATATGAAATAGAAAAGGCATTTCTGAGTAATGAGCATGTTTGTATTGTTTACTGTGAGGTGGGAATTTCAGAAAACAAGAACCATTTGGGATTCTGGAAAGATCTTTATTGCTAGTAGGATGATGTAATTCAGGGGTTCCCAAACTTGGCAACTTGAAGACTTGTGGACTTCAACTCCAGAATTCTCCAGCCAGCTCTGGGAGTTGAAGTCCACAAGTCTTCAAGTTGCCAAGTTTGGGAACCCCTGATGTAACTGAATCTTGAAAGCCTACCAAACCAATTACAGGTAATCCTCGACTTACAATAGTTGATTTAGTGATCATTCAAAGTTACAACAGCATTGTAAAAAGTGACCTATGACCGTTTTTCACAGTTATGACCTTTCCAGCATCCTCATGACCATGTGATCAAAATTCAGATGCTTGGCAGCTGCGTCATATTTACGACCATTGTTGTGCCCCAGAGTCATGTGATCCTCTTTTGCGATCTTCTGACAAACAAAATCAATAAGAAAGCCAAACTCACTTAACAACCAGTGTGACTAACTTATCAACTGCAGAAATTCACTTAACAACAGAGATTTGGGGCTCAATTTGATCGTAAGATGAGGACTCCCTGTATACTGCATAATTTCTGCCAGATATAATGAATTTAGAGTTATTCTTCATGCGCTTCCCTTACTCCCCTAGACTCAGAAGCCAGGAGCAATCTGAGGGCATCTTTTCAGATTGATACATTTTATTAAAAGCATAAGGTTGCATAGCTATAGTTTATTTCCTCAGAATTGCCTTGTTTCCGCCCTTAATTTTAGGTTTTCCATCATATTCCTTCATACCTAAAGAACCAGAAATATGAAATCCACAAAAAATTGATCAGGAGCATTAAACATTGTGGCAATGAGGACATTTGGGGTTAAAACAGGTTAAGGTTCCTTCAGTTGCCTTGTGCTTATGCAACAGGCTACTAAATGGGTTACAGCACGTACTACTTTTGATTCTTTCATTTCCTGGAATTTGCACACCTACCATAATGCAGCTGCCATCAAAATTCTTCCCTTGCATACCAAAAATACACTCGGCAGTAATGTTTACTCTTTCTATTTCATTTCTAGCCACAATTAAATGACATTCCCTTTATGTTTCGGTTGCTATAATTTATTAATTTTTAAAAATGATTTACAGAATCACCCATTTCGCAGCAGTGACTCTGGGCAGCATACAAAGATTAAAATCACCAACATATAACTCATGTCTCCCTGATTAAATGAAACAAAGATACTTCCAGCATACAGAACAAGATTAATTCACCCTAGTCCCAAAATTAGAAATAGAAATCAAATCTGTAACAAGCTCTTCTCTGAGTCTGGTCATTTTATCACTCTTAGACAGTCTTCTACTGAAGAAGGGAGCTAGTTTCCATTGTGATGGATATCTTAGCAAAGTCTTTGGGTGTGCCAACACAATGCTATCTTTAAGAGTGCATAGTTTGTTGAGTCCTGTGTGTTATTAAATAAGCTAATAAGCTAATAAAGCCAATGTTTACAATAAAACTGATCAAATAAACTGCGGAAAACATATATACTGAAGTGTTATCTAGGCACTCCTGTTTTTCTCCTTCTAGTCCAGGGATGCCAAACTGGATTTCTTTGAGGGTGAGATCAGCATTGTAGTGCTCCACAGGCCAGCCAAGGGGGGGGGAGAGAGAGGGCAGACGTCTCCTGCAGCTGAAGACTCCCCCATGCCCCAATTTGGCCACCAGGGTGCTGCAGGAAGCTGTTCAGGCTGAAAACAGGGCGCATTTGGCTGCCAGAGGCACCGCAGGCCGGTCCTTTGCTATTCCCAGGCTGGCCCCATGGGTCAGATTTAAGCATCCCACTGGCCAGATCTGGCCTGTAGGCCTTGAGTTTGACACCCCTGTTCTAGTCAATCAGCTCTTTTTTGTTTCTTTTCTTAAACCGCACTAAATGTAAATTGCAATCTATCAAGGCTGCTATAGAATGAACATCCAACGGGGCAAGGAAGAATTAAGAGATTTCAGAGAATTGAGAGATTGAGAGATTTCCATATCTGAAAGAGCAGAATACTGAAACCTTGCCCAACAAACTTACAAAATTCAGAAGAAGAAAGAATATGTAGAAATTCCAATGTTTAAACTGTTGCCTCAACGTGTGTCATTTTTATCCCTCTTCTTTCAGAAGAATCATTCATGTGAAAGCAAAATATAGAGCAGATATGTACTGTATAAACATCCTTTATCAAAGGCATGAATATGGAGAATAGTAAAAATAGAAAACAGTTCAAATGAGTACAAAATAGTAACATATCACACATCTTATGGATTGACAATTACAAAATACATGGAATAAGGTAGAATTACAGGTAAAGCAGTGAATGTTTTGTTTTTACGTTTTATATTGATTCCATCTGTCATGGTAATCTTTCCTGAAAGCTGTAAATTGAAGCAAGAAAGAAATATTAACTCCTTCCTTTCATTGATGATGATGATTTGTAGAAGGATTTAAAGGCGGAACCTGAGACACCAAGTTGGTTCCGCCCCAGGCGCCTGATGGACCCGGAAAGGTTCCAGAGGGAGCTTGGGCCAGTACCTGTATCCCTGTCCCGCGGCTCGACTGAGGACCTAGTGGCCGCGTGGTATAGTGGGGCCACGGGGGCATTGGACCAAGTCGCGCCCTTGCGGCCTCTCATGCGGCGTCAAGTCACCCAGGCTCCTTGGTTCACCGAGGAGCTTCGGGAGATGAAACGCTGCAAGAGACGCCTAGAGAGTAGGTGGAGATCTTCTCGATCCGAAGCTGACCGAACACTAGTGAGAGACCATATTAGGACTTACTTAGTGGCGTTAAGAGTGGCCAAACGTGAGTATTGTGCCACCCTTATCGCGTCCGCGGAAAACCGCCCTGCCGCCCTGTTTGGGGTGACCCACTCCCTCCTTCATTTGAGGCCGCGGGAAGCCCCTCTGCAGGATCGAGCAGAGGAATTTGGAGTATTTCTGCAGGACAAAATCACTCAGATTCGGAACGAGTTGCCCTCCACTAGTGGCCCAGTCGGGGCGTTCGGTGCTGGTCTTGAGATAACACCTTGGGAGGAGTTCGACTTTGTTACTACCGAGGATATGGACAGGTTGCGGAGGAACCTTAGAGCCACTACATGTTTATTGGACCCGTGCCCCTCCTGGCTTGTACTGGCATCCTGGGAGGTGACACGAAACTGGCTCCAGGGCATTGTGAATTCAGCTCTGAGTGAGGGGTACTTGCCCACCGTTTTGAAAGAGGCGGTGGTGAGGCCCCTCCTCAAGAAGCCATCCCTGGACCCAGCTTTATTAGAGAACTATCGTCCCGTCTCCAACCTTCACTTTTTAGTGAAGGTTGTTGAGAGTGTGGTGGCTCAACAGTTTCCCCGACATCTGGAGGAAGTTGATTATCTAGACCCGCGCCAGTCCGGCTTCCGGCCCGGTCACAGCACCGAGACGGCATTGGTCACGTTGGTTGATGATCTCTGGAGGGCACGGGATAGAGGTTGTTCCTCTATCATTGTCCTATTAGACCTCTCAGCGGCTTTTGATACCATCGACCATGGTATCTTATTGCACCGATTGGGGGGGTTCTACGGTGGTTCTCGTCCTACCTCTCTGGTCGGTCACAATGGGTGTTGGCAGGAGGGCAGAGGTCGTCCCCGAGGCCCCTCACATGTGGGGTTCCTCAGGGGTCGGTCCTCTCTCCCCTTCTGTTCAACACCTATATGAAGCCGCTGGGTGAGATCATCTGTGGTTTTGGGGTGGAATACCATCTGTACGCTGATGACACCCAGTTGTACATATCCACCCCAAACCACCCCAATGATGCCGTTGAGGTGCTGTCCCGATGTCTGGAGGCCGTACGGATCTGGATGGGTAGTAACAAACTCAAACTCAACCCATCCAAGACCGAGTGGCTGTGGTTTCCGGCACCCCGGTTCAGCCAGTTAAGTCCAACACTGGCCATTGGGGGCGAACAACTGGCCCCCGTGGAGAGGGCACGCAACTTGGGTGTCCTCCTGGATTCCCGGCTGTCCATGGAGGACCATGTGGCGGCCGTGGCCAGGGGGGCGTTCTATCAGTTGATACGCCAGTTGATACGCCAGTTGATACGCCAGTTGCGCCCCTTACTGGACCTGGGCGCCCTTCGCACAGTCACTCAAGCGCTTGTGACATCCCGGCTGGATTACTGCAACACTCTCTACATGGGGCTCCCCTTGAGGTGCACTCGAAAGCTACAGTTAGTACAGAATGCAGCCGCGCGGGTGATTATGGGTGCCTCAAGGCAAACCCACGTAACACCTCTCCTGCGCGAGCTGCACTGGCTGCCTCTGGCCTTTCGAGTGCGCTTCAAGGTGTTGACGACCATCTTTAAATCGCTCCATGGCTCGGGGCCTAGCTATATACGAGACCACCTCCTGCCCCATACATCCCTTCGTCCGATCCGCTCCCACAGAGAGGGCCTTCTTCGGGTGCCGTCGGCGGGGCAATGCCGGTTGGCGACACCCAGGGGAAGGGCCTTCTCTGTGGCGGGCCCAGCCCTCTGGAACGACCTACCCCCCGACCTTCGCACTATCTCGGACCTCCGCCTCTTCCGCCAACGTCTTAAGACGTATTTATTTCAGCAAGCCGGCCTAGGGTAGCCCCCTGTTTCTGACTTTTTAAAAACAAATTATAATTTGGTAATGGTTTTAACATGGGTTTTAACACGGGTTAATTAATTTAATATATTTTAACTGATATTTATTGTATTTTGGGGTTTTGAATAATGCCTTTGCGCCGCCCTGGGTCCTAACAAGGAGAAGGGCAGGGTATAAATTTAATAAAATAAAAAATAATAATAAAAATGATGTTCTCTCTGCATTTAAGTAACTGACATACATTTAAATAACTAGAACTCTGGACAATGGTCAGGGCTGGCATCCTATTTTGCATTCAGAATAATAATGATCTCCATCCAATCAGCTCAAATTGGCATAAAGAACTTAAAAGGGATGTTTTAGCTGAGATATTATTTACTCCAAAACTTAGTAAGCCGATTTTGCTCCCTTAGTTTTCTTGGTTTTCAAAGGTCTGTGTCCTCTTAATGTCAATAATAGAAACATTTTAAGAATGCATTTAATGCCACTCATTAACACATTACAGCCAATTAATAATTTAGAGTGAAACTTCATTTCAATGATATACGTATTATAACTGGGTCTTTGTTGGCAGGTACCTGTGGCTGGAATAACTCTCTATTGACTTTAGTTCATTAATGTATCTTTTCTGGCAGAAAAAAAAAGAATGGAATTTGGCCGCTGCCACTTGATATCTATGGATCTCCTAATTCCATGTCCCTGGCTTTTGAATTCCAGGCTGGCACTCCCAGCTTCTATGCTGTCATTTAGGGTAACTGGAAGCAAAGGTAAACAGGCCAGCCATCTCTTAACCATTAAAAAAGACTTACAAGTTCAGCTGAAATCCCAGTGAGCTGTCGTGAGTTTTCGTGGCAATGTTATGGATATAGTTGGTCATTTCTTTTTGCAACTTCCCAGTCGCACTAGCTCTAGAGCAGTTTTTCTACCTTGGCAACTTGTATGAACGTCAGCAACTCTGCTGGTTGGCTGGGGAATTCTGGAAGTTGATCTGCTTTCACATATTTTCACATATCTTCAAGTTGCCAAGGTTGTGGCAGTGGGTGGATTGCAGCATTAAAATTCCACAATGCGTGTAGTCTCAAATTATAACTGATTGCTTAGCAACCATTCAACTTTATGACTGACACAAAAAAAGGGGAAACTTTCATCCTGAATGTGAAGTTCCAATGACTGGGTTCCCTCTGCAGTCATTTGACCAAACTTCAGGCACTCAGCAACATGGCCATATTTAAGGCCATTTGCAGAGTCCCCTGGTCACATGACTGCATTTTACAATAGTTTTCCCAAAACTAGCCTTTACTTCTGGCTTTCATCTAAAATGTGCCTATAGCAGACTGTTGATTTGTTTAATGCCCATGATGTCCACTTTACCACCGTGGTGTTCATTTAATGGCTATCCTCAAAAGGTTATAAAATTGGGTCTGACTAACCTATTTAAAAAAAAAAAAACCTAAATCCCATTCCCATGGTGGTGGCAAGCACAGTCACACCAGCCACTTGATCAGCTCCATGCCAACCTAGAGTCCCCAGGACACTGACAGAACCATATCTTCAGGGCCTTCTGGAAAAATATCAAGGTCGGGGCCAATCTTACCTCTGTGGGAAATATATTCCAGAGAGAAGGAGCCACCACAGAGAAGGCCCTTATTCTAGATCTCACAAGATGTACTTCCTTGCGAGATGAAACTTCGGAGCCTTGCTCTAGTAGTCCACTAAATGTAATGATGTCATCTATTAGGACCTTTTCTACAGAAATATCCCTCTTGTAGCAGCATGCCCTCTGGAATCAGTTCCCCCCCTTGCCCAAATTTACCCATTTCTCATTCTACTGGCAGTTTGATGGTCAAAGAACCTGAAGATGTGGTTTTTTTACCCTTAGCAAAGACAGTTGATACTCGTTTTCTTCCTTTCCCTTATTCCCATCTAAGTTTGTTTGCTCTGCCTATATCAACTTTATCGTCAGTCTGAATCTATTGTTGTTTGATTGTTAGGCCAATTCATTTTACAGTTTTCAAGAGAGTAATGCATTCATATCTGATACTGTCAGTTCACTCTGTATCAAAACCTGAAAATTGTGGGAGTCCAGGCAAGAAAATGTTGGGTATAATATAAAACGGATGATAACTACTTATGATATTTATTTCAACAAACATTGTGTCCATTTGTATTACAATTTTAATAATAAGTCCACAAATTATATCAGTGGCAAGCATCCTTGCATACTCATCAAGGCCCATGTGCCAACAGAGGTCCTACTGCCAACCTGTTCAGCCCCAATTCTGCTGTTCTTCTGAATTCTGTTAGTTCATTTCTGTATTGTTATGCTTGTGAGCAAGAACAGAAGCAGAAGACACATTCAAGGAAAAGATAAAGGTTCCCCTCGCACATATGTGATAGTCGTTCCCGACTCTTGGGGGCAGTGCTCATCTCTGTTTCAAAGCCGAAGGGACAACGCTGTCCAAAGACGTCTCCATGGTCATGTGGCCAGCATGACTAAACACTGAGGATGCACGGAACGCTGTTACCTTCCCACCAATTTTTTCTACTTGCATTTTTTATGTGCTTTCAAACTGCTAGGTTGGCAGAAGCTGGGACAAGTAACAGGAGCTCACTCCATTACACAGCACTAGGGATTCAAACTGACAAAATGCCAACCATTCTGATCAACAAGCTTAGTATCTTAGCCACTGAGCTACCGCAAAGGCACATCTCTCTTTTTTACAGATCCTCTGGACTGAATCTCAAGAGAAAGGAATAGTGGACATACAGCAACAAGGAAAGTCTGTCTTATGGAAAGAAATGATGGTCGTCTTGCCCAAGAGGAGCTCCCTAAACATGAAACCAGCTGAATAAAGTTGCTGCATATTAGTACCAACAGTTAGATATCATTACCATCTTTAAAGCGCTCCATGGCTCGGGACCTAGTTATATGCGAGACCGCCTCCTGCCCCATACATCCCTTAAGGCTTAGACCAATACGCTCCCACAGAGAGGGCCTCCTCAGGGTGCCGTTGGCTGGACAGTGCCGACTGGCGACACCCAGGGGAAGAGCCTTCTCTGTGGCGGGCCCAGCCCTTTGAACGACCTACCCCCTGAATTACGCACCATCACCGACCTCCGCCTCTTCCGCCAATGTCTAAAGACATACCTGTTCAAACAAGCCGGCCTAGCCTAACCTCCCATGGGGACTTTTTTAGACAGTTTAAATTGGGAATTTTTAAAATTTGGTTTTAGCATAGGAGAAGACAGTTTAATCTATATTTTAAATTTTGTATTTATTTTTGTATTCTGTATGTTTTTTAAATTTCCTATGCGCCGCCCTGGGTCCTCTACGGAGAAGGGCGGGATATAAATATAAATAAAATAAATAAATAAATAAAATAAATTACCACTATTGCTGCATTTAAAAATAATTAGATTAAAGGCTCATTCTACAGATAGTGTATGTTCTTCCTTTCACATATTATGGATCAGTTATTCAATCAATCTGCAATAATTAAATATATTTAGTCATTCTTAATAAAGATGAGGGAATGGTTCCATCCTCCTTCATAGATAATATATTGAATTGAACACTGTTACAGTTGTGTAAATTGCAATGTTTTAAAAACGAAGGGAACAGTTCCCTCAGTATGAAGTTAATTGGCATACTGAATAGCCAGAGACTATTGAATCCACTCAAAAAATAAAAGAAGAAATAAAGTGACAATTAAATGGAATATCCTGGAGTAGGGCATGACTGGCTGGCAAACTGGACAAGAATGTTTCCTAGTAGGAGCTGAAGAAATACAGTAATATAATATTTTAGTATCGGTCCTACTAATTATTCCACATATTCAATGATGTGTTGAAAAATTACTTTCAAATATGTCAGGAGATAAACAGGCACTTATATCAAAAAACGCAGCTCTTAAATAAAAGTGGAAAATAAAAATAATATGCCACACATAACTGAATGGTGTCTGTGCATAAAATGCAATGTGAGTAAAAACTCTGATTAGTATCAGCTTAAAGGGTGTGAATTAAAAACAGGCGTAATAGCCAGTTAATTGTTAATCTTAATTTGAGGTGGTTACTACGTAATAGAAGAATTGGCTCAAATTCCTGATCTATATAGGCTGCTAATTAGTGTAGTTTTCTTTAAATGAATAGATGTGATTTTAATGATACATTTAGGAAAATAACTTAAATATTTAAGTTGCAACCTCTGCTAAATAATCAGAATATATGCATTTGGGATCAGTCTAGCCACAGGCACTTATATATAGCAGGAGCTAGCAGCATATATAATTTGCAATTCAGAAAATTGATAAAAACAGAGCTGTTTTTGATTTCAGGCTGTATATAATATTAAAGTCACATTCTTTTATTTTGTAAAAAAATGTTTTCTAACAACAGATCTGACCTGAACTTGTTCTTACAGAATTATGCAAGGGGATTATGTTTCTGTAGTCATACATTTCTACAGTAATCTGTACATGTGAAATTTCTGTTAAAGCAGATTAGAGGAGTTTAATGTGCTAGACCAGGGGTCTGCAAAGTTGGCTCTTTTAAGACTGGTGGACTTCAACTCCCAGAATTCCCCAGCCAGCTATGCCCACCAGTCTTAAAAGAGCCAACTTTGCAGACCCCTGTGCTAGACACACACATGCATGCAGGAATATGTTGAGCCAAAGAAATATAGGCTGGATATTTAGCTAGAAATGATAGAAAGAGAAAAATGATTGGGGGGGGGGGGAGTGTTTACATTCTGTGATGGAGCAGAAAACTGGACCATCAATATATCTTATGGTAAATGTTATACTATAAAGGGACACAGACAACTTCTGTTCTTGTCTTTGCTACTTTGTCTTTTTAAAAATGATATATTCTGATGTCTATAGAGATTCTCAGTCACCAGGTCATGGTTGTCCCAAAGCTGCTTTTTTTCAAAAGGCAACTGGACTTTCTGGTTTTCCTTTGAAAATGTTCCACTTCTCATCCAAGAAGCTTCTTCAGCTCTGACTGGATGGAAGGATTTATTCTGAATGCCGTATCGCATTTTATAAAATGTGGTGGCAATACATTTTCCACATAATTCACTATAAGAAGTGGTGGGATTCAGCCAGTTCGCACTACTTCCGGAAAACCGGTTGTTAACTTTCTGAGCAGTTTGGTGAACTGGTTATTGGAAGAAATCATTAGGGCAGAGACCCGGTTGTTAAATTGTTTGAATACCACCACTGATATAAGGCTATCAATTCTGGGCTCTAAAAACTCTACACACCATTAGATGGGATATGTAGTGTAATTGATTTGATGCCATCCATTGATCCTCCAGATATTTGCAGCTCAATATGTTTTCATTGTGGTACTGCATGCTTCTGGCCATTATTTTTTCTTCATGTTGAAGTATTTTAACCCCTGTAAAAACAAATGAACAGGCCTTCACAGCAGTAAGTGTTTCTACGAAGTATCAACAACAATGACAGCTCTTCAAGATGGCTTCAGAAAGTTCCTTAAGAGATGCCCACACAACACTACTAAGTGAAAATTCACATTGCTTTTTTTTTAAGCATCTGTTTTAGTTAGGGAGAAGAGGAATCAATCTTCACTAACATCAGTTTAATGCCAAGTGTAATGTTAAATTAATTGAAGGAACTGAGGATGAAATAATCAGTGCAGACATGTACCATAAATCTTTGGTTCCCAATTTTCCTCTACCCCATAACACAGAATGGACAGTTGAGTTATGTCTGCCATCGGTAGCTTGAGGAAGAAAATTAAATAAAATTTAAAAACAGTGAGGGTAGAGTAGATTGAAGGTGAAATTTTAATATTCCGTTACTTACCCTATAATTTTATGGTTTCAAATTGTTCCGGTAGCATTTGCTAGTTGTGTAATGTGTAAACTGAACAACACATTAATTAAACAGCAAACAATATTCATCAGTGAATCCAAAGTGTTGCTTTGAACAATGAAATAATCAAGATATTATAAAATACTTCTTAATCAACATTCTTTAAGATTGACAAGTATTTTAGAAGAGACTGTGAAAGGCAGTTTTTTTTCTCGCTAATGTTCAGTGAGGTTTGGCTTTCAAGTTACAATATTTGAACCCCAATATATACATGTATAATGCAGACATATACAATCTGGCAGATGGCAAGTCTTAAACAATAGTTCTTGTGTGAGAAACTCGTGGTCTGGAATGAAAGGGATACAATAGGCCATATGTTAACACTTTACTATGAGAAAAGGGAATTTCCATATTAGAACTAATCATAATGGGGGAGGGGCATCATACTATTAAGAAAGTAGAAGAAGGGGCTGTATTTTAATCTTATAACGTGACTTTTAAGCTAAATTCAGTACAAATAAAGTACCTCCTTATTCCACTATGTGGGGAAATTATCTTTCTCCTTTATAAAGGTATGTACTGTACAAATACAAATCTACCTGCACATGTTTATAATCTGCCCAGTAATCATTTCCAAACCTACAATCATTTTATGTGGATTAAAAAAAATTGTGTGCCAAGAAGATTATTTTTATGCTTCCCTTAGTTGAATACCTGCCATTCTGCAGTGTTTTCTCTGGCATCCTTCTTAACCTCAGGATTTTTACCTTTGGAATTGAAAGTCTGTTATTTCCTCTCTGCCTTTAAAGTTATATACAGGAATTTTATGAGCAAACAGTTGTTCTCACTGATCAACAAATGCTTCTGTAATAGCCATTTAGTTTGGATTATCATACTACCAGTGCCCAATTTTTGATATATATTTCCATGTACCTATGACCACAATTGAGCCCAAAATTTATTTTGTTAAGGTAATGTTAAGTGAGACACTTGTAAGGTGAGTTTTGCCCCATTTTATTATCTTTCTTGCCACAGTTGTTAAGTAAATCATTGCAGTTGTTCCATTAGTAATATAGTTGTAAAGTGAATCTTGCCCATTGACTTTGCAAGTTCGGAAGGTCACAAAACATGACCACAGGAATCCAGATCATTGCAGTCAATATGAACCAGTTATCAAGGATCTGAATTTTGATCACATGACCATGGGGATGCCACAACAGTCGTAAGTGGGAAAAATGGTCATAAGTCACTTTTTCCAGTGTCGTAACTTTGAACGATCACTAAACGAATGGTTGCAATTTGAAGTCTTTCTGTACTTGTTTCACTTTTCTTGCTCCACAGAAGCCTCAAGCAGGTGACTCGTAGTTTTACTTCTACATTTTTATTTCATTATACAGTAAAAGGAAACTAATTGTATAATCTAGTTTCCATATTACTGTACTTTTTTTCTTTTAGAAAATTTTAGCAAGGATCAATGTTAGTGTACAGTACACAAACAGCACGTCCTTTTTTTCAACCCTTCTAAACTTTTGCAAACTGAAAGACGTAGAAATTTTGCAATTGCAGAAAAGTACAATTGCGTCATTTTGTCTTATAATACCAGTCACCAAATAGTAATTACTGCTGGGGGAAGAGAGTAGGAGTCGTGTGTGTGTGTGTGTGTGTGTGTGTGTTACATGGAAAAATATGTTGCCCAACTAGAAAGGCTAGTGTTCTTATACTGTAAGAAAGGTCCAGGTTCAAGCACTGCCACCTACAAAGCTGATTGAAAGCCCGAAATCACCACTATGCAGTTAGTGTTATAACTGATGGGTCAGTACCAGATTCAGTAGGATAGTTTCATTGTATTTATCTGTCTGTTATATTTAACTTTCCAGCAGATGACTATATCTCAGCTGTCTGAATCATGAAATCTCAAGATAAACAACTGACAACTCACTGCAATCTTTGAATTTCCAGCTGAGATGCTGAGTTGATCAAGACCAGGGGTGTCAAGCTCAAGGCCCATGGGCTGCATTTGGCCCACGAAGTGCTTAAATCTGGCCCATAGGGCTGGCCCAGAAATATCAAAAGACTGGCCCGCAGTGCCTCTACTGGCCAAAATTGACCACATGCACCCCTGCCCCCTGTGGCCCATTTTTTGTCGGCAGAGAGCTGCTGGAGGCCATGGAGGCAAAAAAGAGACATGGGGGGCTGTTTTGTCCAGTAAAGGATGCTGCAGGAGGTGTCCATCCCATCTCCACCTTGTTCCCCTCTCCTCCACCAGCTCATGTAGGAGAACTACAATGCTGATCTGGCACTCACAGAAATCCAGTTTGACACTCCTGATCAAGACCATCCTGAACCTTCATTTTCTATCTTATTTTCCAAAAGGATTCAGCCTCTCCAATGTTTTTATTATATATCCATTTAATAGGCATCCACATGCATCATTTTTAAAGAAAACAAACATGGTTAAACTAGAGAGACTATTAGTACTACACATCATTTTCTTTCAACAAAGACTATATAGGCAAATGATATCACAATGCTAGTGCCCAATAAATATAATTTCTGATTGTTATGGCAGAGTGGGAGACATTATACTTAAGTTTGGATACAGGAGAGCAGTAAATATTATGATTTCTATTAATTTTAAGTGAGCAAAGTGATTACTTTTTCTTTCCAGTCCTTGAAACCGCAGTTAGCCACTTCTTTTCTTCTGATGAGTCTGATATGGAGTTGCATACAGGTCATATGATTTTTAATTTAATCAAGATTTGTTTATTTTAATTTTATTAATTTTATTTATTTATTTAACTAGCTATTAACAATTATTTTTTATTATGTGCTATCAAGTCATATTTATTTATATTTCTTTCTCCAATTTTAAAATCATACTCATCTTCTTCCTATTTACCTTCCCTTCAGAATATAGGTTGAGTAAGCAAGGGAGCATATGCAGACTTGTCTCACTCACTTAGTTTAGTTTAGTTTATTAAATTTACATACCGCACCCTTTCCCCGAAGGGACTTGGGGCGGTGCACAGGCTATTTAAAAACATATATAAATATAACAAAAACTTTCCCAACCTGCAGCCATTCTATGTCACCCTATTCCATAGGAATTGAGATTTCCTAACCTGTGTATGCGTTTCACATGAGAACAATGAGATGATCTGCCTTGGTAAGGCCACACTTGGAATACGGCATCCAGTTTTGGTCGCCACGATGTAGAAAAGATGTGGAGACTCTAGAAAGAGTGCAGAGAAGAGCAACCAAGATGATTAGGGGACTGGAGACTAAAACATATGAAGAACGGTTGCAGGAACTGGGTATGTCTAGTTTGATGAAGAGAAGGACCAGGGGAGACATGATAGCAGTGTTCCAATGTCTCAGGGGTTGCCACAAAGAAGAGGGAGTCAAACTATTCTCCAAAGCACCTGAGGGCAGAACAAGAAGCAATGGGTGGAAACTAATCAAGGAGAGAAGCAACTTAGAACTAAGGAGAAATTTCCTGACAGTTAGAACAATTAATTAACAGTTAGAACGACGGGTGGCCCCGAGGGGGAGAGCCTTCTCTGTGGCAGGGCCTGCCCTCTGGAACGACCTACCCCCCGATCTTCGTACCATCACGGACCTACGCCTCTTCCGCTGGGCATTAAAGACTCATCTATTTCAAGAAGCCGGCCTGGCTTAATTTTAATGGGTAAAGTTTTTAATTGATTTTAACCTTTTCTACTTCAAATTTTCAGACCCTTATTTAATTCCATTTTAAACTGTTATATATTGTATTGTTTTGTATATGTTTTATATTTCTGTGCACCGCCCTGAGTCCGTTCGAGGAAGTAGGCCGGTATACAAATTTGATAAATAAATAAATAAAATAAATAATCAGTGGAACAGCTTGCCTCCAGAAGTTGTGAATGCCCCAACACTGCATGTCTTCAAGAAGATGTTGGATAGCCATTTGTCTGAAATGGTATAGGGCTTCCTGCCTAGGCAGGGAGTTGGACTAGATGACCTCCAAGGTCCCTTCCAACTCTGCTATTGTATTGTATTGTATCTGGTGTCCTTTTCTACATTTCACATGACATTTCACATGACCTGCCTACGTGGTCTACCCCAAATTGCTGGGTGGCTTCACCCGGAGCTTTTATGTAGATGTGGACTGTAGTCCTGTGGCATTCCTCAATGGAGAAGACTTCCCCTCAATCAACACCAACTATAACTAACCTTGAAAGAAGGAAGAGAACCACTGAGAAATGGTGGCCTCAATTCCTAACCACCAGAGCCTGTCTGGGATAGACAGGTCATCAATGAGGGTAACAAAGGTTGTCTCCATACAGAATCTTGGCCTGAAATCTCATTGAAACTGGTCTAGATGAATTTCATTTAAAAATGGGGAAACAATGGCACAGTAGACTGCAAAGCAAATCTGAAGTTGGGATTCTACATACATACATACATACATACATACATACATACATACATACATACATACATGCATATATACATACATACGCATACATACATGCTTACCAGGTGTGAAATCCTCCCGGTTCAGCCCGGTTCAGCCAAACCAGTAGGGACAATTGTCCCTAGTTCTGTGAACCAGTAGTTTAAAAAAAAAGCTTCCAAGGATCGCATAGCTCAGCTGTGAGCTATGCAATTGTGGTAAACTCTTTTTTTTTTTTTTTTTTTGCTTTTTAAAGCATTTTTTTCCTGCCAGTTCACCGGAACCATCAGGGAAAAAATGCTTTTAAAAGTGGAAGAAAAAAAAAAGCTTTCCACGATTGCGTAGCTCCAGCTGACCCTGCAATTGTCGGAAGCTTTTTTTTCACTTTTTAAAGCATTTTTTCCTGCCTATTTGCCCGAACTGGCAGCAAAAAATGCTTTAAAAAGTGGAAAAAAAGTTGGCCACATGACCCTCCCCCCACCAAGCCATGCCCACAGAACTGGTGGGCAAAAAAATAATAATAGATTTCACCTCTGATACACACACACACAACACACACACACACACAGTGTTTAAAATTATGTAGTTTAGTTCACAGTATAACTACCCTCTGTTGAGTTGCAATAAAAATATTTTATAATTAACGCAATTAAAAATAGAGATTATAACACTATAACGCAAAGCAAAATGGCTCTCTTCAATTCTTGACCTATAATCCTATATAACATTCCTGTTTGTTTGCTGCTGCACATTTAATTCAATAAAATCAAGCTAATTTTCTTAATTCTAAGTAATGGAGATAGGGATTATACGAAGTTTAATTGGTAGCCCTACATAACATTTCAACCATTGTTATGTATTTTCCATCTGTCCTGTCAAGAAGAAACTTCCCTTTAAAAAAAAAAAAAGGAAGTATCAAATTGTATATACGTTGCTCTGGATTAAGTAATACTTTTAATTCCGTGTGGGTGTAACCCAGTTTCAGTGAAATTAAATCTTACCTTTGTTCTATGTCTTGAGAGCTTAAAAAATAACAAACAATGGAAGTGGAACAACATTAAGATCTGATGATGCTTTCCCAACAACTGTAGCTATTCAGAATCTGGATTTGAGCAAACTCATTTCTAATTACATCCTTAGTATGTTAATCATATACATAAATATTACAAAATGAAGAAGAAATACTATCAAGGTAATTCCCAGTTGAAGATGCCTCAGAAGATACAGAAACAGGTGTCTCCATTGATACTTGGATGAAGAGATAGTATGCTGGTTATTGCTATACAGATATTTGATATTACTTTAAATAGTTTGAACTGTAGCAGAAAAGGAGGGGAAAAGGAAACAGTGTATTTTCACTTCAGTTGCAAAGTTTGACAAAGTTCCTCATGACAGACTCCTGACTGAGGGGCAAAATAGAGTCCACTATTAACCAAATCTGCTTAGAAACCAGAGGATATAATTAAATAAGCAGATTTTGCAAAACTGAAATATAGTATGAACGATCTAAGATAAAAGAAGGTTGCATTTCTTCAATAGCATGTGAAGCTTGACATCAAAAGGTACAATAATGGCTACCAATTTTCATATCTTTGAAAGAGGATTATACCTATTTGTGGTACATAGAAACTTAGTAAATAGAATGCCCTCTCTGACAAATAAATATTGAAAGAAGTTAAAATGACTCTGTAGGAGCATGTTTCTGTCCACAGTTGTTACACAGACATAAAGTTTGATAACTTCCTGATTGAAGGATGCTCACGTTTTCTTGTGGGAAATGTCAGTGAATATGGAAATCCCTCCTTCCTTCCTTCCTTCCTTCCTTCCTTCCTTCCTTCCTTCCTTCCTTCCTTCCTCCCTCCCTCCCTCCCTCCCTCCCTCCCTCCCTCCTTCCCTTCCTAGAATTCTTCCTGGCTTCAAGATTTACAAGGAATGAATGAGGGTGGGGATGGGAATTGTATGTGGGGTTGTGAAAGAGGCTTCCATAGCTATCTTATCTTAGGAGAGACCAGAAACATTGCTTATGGCTTATGCAGAATCTCTACTTACATCATTCGTGGCCGGTATTTTTCAATGCACTTGTCGTGTTGGCTTTTGTGCAGACTCTTAATAATCACAGCTTTAGTGTTGTTTTGAAAGGTGATACATATTAAGAAAGGCTCTTACCCAGTGGTGGGTTGCTCCCAGTTCAGCCTGGTTCAGCCGAACCGGTAGTTGCGTCCGCGGGAGACCCCATCCAGACGCTTCTGCGCATGTGAGCACACCCGAACCAGTAGTAAAAATATTTGCAACCCACCATTGCTCTTACCTGTGTTCACTCCTCATCTTCCTTTAGTAGTGCTCTGAGCATCTCTTTTGTCATTTCATCTCCTGGAGATCCTCAGGAAAATAGAGAGCTTTCCAGGATCCACAGACAGATTTCCACCCAGGTGCAATCCAGACCAAGACATTGTGGCCCCTCATCCCAGTGGCAGCTAGACCTTCAGTTACATGCATTACAGTTTCAGGAACAACCTCGGGTTTTCTCTGAGTTTTGAGCTTGAGTTTGAGTTTTATTGGTTTTTTATAATAATAATAATAATCTTTAATGTCATTGTAATAATATTGTAATAAAATACTCCCAAAGGACTCAGGCGGTGTACAGCCAGAATAAAAACAAATATATGAAACTTTTAAAAAAGCTTTTAAAAGACATATTAAACTTTGGCCAAAACGTGAAAAAAACCCAAACTAACCCTGATTAAAATTAATTAAAATTTGAATTTAAAAATCATGTTTTATGCCAGCCCAGCTTGTTGGAAGAAAAAGGTTTTGAGACCGTAGCGGAAGGTGCGTAAGCCAGGGATAGTTCTTAATTCTGGGGGCAATTCGTTCCAGAGGACCGGTGCTCCCACAGAGAAGGCTCTCTCCCTGGGTGTCGCCAGTCGACATTGTCTAGCCGACGGCACCATGAGGAGACCCTCTCTATGGGAGTGTACGGGCCGGTGGGAGGCTCTTGGTGGCAGAAGGCGATCTCGTAGGTACCCCAGTCCTAAGCCATGGAGCGCTTTAAAGATAGTCACCAACACCTTGAATCGCACCCAGAAAACCACTGGAAGCCAGTGCAGCTCGCACAGGAGGGGTGTTACATGGGAGCATTGCGTCGCTCCCATAATTACCCGTGCGGCCACATTCTGGACCAGTTGAAGCCTCCAGGTGCTCTTCAAGGGGAGCCCCATGTAGAGAGCATTGCAGTAGTGAATGTTAAAATATTGAAATATTTATGAAGCACCTATGTGGGGGGGGGTGTAGGGTTGTGTGTGTGTAGGGGATGTGTGTGTGTAGCGGAGATGTGTGTGATCAAATATATATTATTTCTTAGCAATAAAGAATGATTGCAGAAAGCACCAACAAAGAGTGATCTGACCATTGTAAACAGGCTGATGATAATATACCTCAATTTTTTATCACGTTGCCACTGCTGCCTGAGAGAAAATCCAAGTGTAATATGAGATCATGGCAATCCAAGTGTAATATGACCCATAGCAACTTGAGTAAGGTCCATGGCGACGTCTGAGTCATTTCTGAACGATGCCTAAGATCAACAGATTAAGGTTTCCTAATACCATTAGAACTCCAATGCTAATCCAGTCACAGCTTCAAGCAGTTTCACTGCCAACCCAACTTCGCTACACAACAGGAACAGTACCAGCAATCCCATCTGATACCTGGAGCCTAGTTACAGCAACAAAATCTCACAACTGAAAGCTATGAAAGCTGAAACTATGAAAGCTACCAGATGAATTTAGGATTGAGGCTTTTGCCACATTTGAAACACAGGTGGGCTTTCATTTCCCTGCCTAACTAGGTCTTGGTAATGTTGGAAGAAATGTCCTTCTGGGTTCAGTTCCAAGTGGGGAAAAAGTCACTGGAAACACGGAGGCTGCTTGGAAAGATGATTTAATGGCGGTCAGGATCACATGGCTTGAGCTCCTGAACAGAAAAGGAGGATGACATGCTTCCAGATGTTGGATGACGAAGAAAAAGATACAGAGATGCTGAAAGTCCCTGGTTTTATGCCCTCTCTGGCCTTTGATCTTGATCTTGTATTCTGATTGGTTGTCAGATTCCCAAGAGGCCATGCTGTAGGCTGTGAGTCCACGTTTGGTTGAGCATTGCTTCTTCCCAGGTGCCCTGTGGTGAGATGGATAAAGGGCTAATAGTATTATTAATACTATCATGCCTTAATCCCATCGCCCTGGAGCTTGGGGGAGGTGGTGTCTTTGTTATGTAGAATAGACTGACCCAGGCTTTGTCAATGGCCCATTGACAAAGGCTATTGAGAGTGAATCTGCTTTCTGCCTAAAAACATGTTTCTTCATTTCTGATCCAGGGAAATATAATATTCTGCCTTTTCAATATTTCCCAGGATATTTCATTTTTCTAGGAGAGGGGTCGGTTTTAACTTCCTACAGTAATATACACTAAATTAACCAGAATTGCAGAAATCTAACCAGGTGCTGAGCAAGGCATAGGTTACTATCACAAGAGCACCATGGGTCATAAATGATACACCAACAAAACTGGCCACAGTCTTTACCTACTCCAAAACTTTATTTCAGCCAGAAACCAGCAAATGACTCAGACAAATACAAAACATATACAAATAATTAATATAAGAGGAACTTAGTCTTTGGGATACATCATTATATCTGCTGTACTCTTGAAGATAGTTAACAGATTGTGGTGATGCTATATGTGACTACATCTTCTATCATTACTCACTTTATATGCTAACTAACTAATGATAGAATTATAATTTTCTTTTGGGTGTAAACAAAATGGATTGTAAAACTTCTGTTAAAGATTACTGCTCCATTTATTTATCCTCTAGCTCCCTCTAGTGTCCAACATTCAAGATTCTTTATTATAAAAAGATCCCAAATAATCACCATTTCCTATGAGAAAATTTCTTAATTCAAAGCTATAATTCCAAATCCATTCTAAACCCTTGATTTGTTATTAACTTTCTGAAATCCATATTCTAAGCACCTATTTCTGCATAATCAAAAATAAGAATATCTTTACAAAACTTTTAAAATCAAACTCTGTTGGTTCATCTTTCAGAAATACTTCGTTAACTCAACAAATAAACATAATGACCAGGGCAGACCAATGGAGGCAGGAGCAGTTTCCAACCTCCTATCAGCTTCTTCATTGACTTTATTTGTTCGAAGCTGGCAGAAGTCAGATCTCGTGATTGCAACAATGCTGCAGCAGTCATAACTTTGCCAATACAAGTAGTTCTCAACCCACGACAATTTGTCCAGCTATTGTTCAAAGTTTCAATGGTTCTGAATCAATGGTAGTTATAACTTGGAGTTTTGACCATCCCAGGACCCCTCCCCTCTATACTATCTGAGCGCTTAGCAATTCATTTGCGTTTATGATTGGTTACCAATCATGTGATCGTCATTTCCAACCTTCCCTGCCAGTGCCCCTCAGACAGCAGAGAAGGTTGCAAGTCACTGGTGCACATTTTCCCTATCCATGCACCCTCCCAAGCCCCTCTGTGCTTGCACTGGACTGGCCACTCACACACACCTACGCACCCTCCCCAATCCTCATCACGTTTGACTCACACCCCTGTGCACTCCTGCATACCTTCCCCAACTCATGCCACACTCCTGCGCAGCCTTCCCAGCCCAACAATGTTTTGTGCCCACCTGTCCCTCTCCCTAACCTGTATTGCACCCCCATCCCCTTGTACACCCTCTTGCACTTCCTCCCTCATCCATTAAGCAACCACCAATGTGACTGCCAGACTGGGACTTTCAACTTCCTGCCAGCTTTCCCACTGGCTTTGCTTGAGGGATGCAGGCAGGGAGCATCAGAAATCATGATCATATGAATATGGTTAACCATGGCAGAATTGGCAGGGCTGATAATTGTGAAAATAGAACAGGCGTGAAAAATCTTTGAAATTTCAGCTTTGCAGAGGTAATGAGCCCTGGATTTTTATGCATTCTTTAAATTTGCTTATTTGAGGCAAAAT
Organism: Rhabdophis nuchalis; assembly: GCA_039707465.1. Classification (NCBI taxonomy): domain Eukaryota; kingdom Metazoa; phylum Chordata; class Lepidosauria; order Squamata; family Natricidae; genus Rhabdophis; species Rhabdophis nuchalis. The sequence goes on along the minus strand of CM077643.1, from coordinate 352,324,120 downwards.
TGTTGCACTGTGATGAATTGTTTCAGCTAATTGAAGGTTACAAACAGACAGACAGGCTAACTTTAGTAATATATAGATTTACACAATCTTTCTCCAAGTTGAAGGGGACTTACCCGAGGAACACAGCAAAAACATGTCAATTCAGAGAACTTGAGATTTTCCATGCTGATATCATTCTGAAGAAAGTGTGACTATTTCTCTGCCTGATGCCAGTGTTGCTATATTAATAGCTTAGTGGTCTTGGAAATATCAGATGCTTTTACTGTACAATGTAGTCAGGCATAAATGTTATGAATACTTTTCTAAATATATAATGTAATATCAAACATGTTTAAGAGTAAAGCAATTGTGAAAATCCTTATGTGAAAGCTATTTTGGTCTTTCCCAAATCAGACGTCTTCTAGGTGCGTGAAATTTATTTTATTTTATTTTATTTTATTCGATTTATTTATTTTATTTATTTATTTATTTTATTACATTTATATCCCGCCCTTCTCCGTAGAGGACCCAGGGCAGCGCACAGGAGATTTAAAAAACATACAAAAATAGAACATAGATAAATAATTTAAAATATATATTAGATCCCAAACCTGTGCTAAAACCAATTATTAATTAAAACCCAATTTAAAACCTTTCTAAAAGTCCCCATGGGAGGTTAGGCTAGGCCGGCTTGATGAAAAAAGTATGTCTTTAGACATTGGCGGAAGAGGCGGAGGTCGGTGATGGTCCGGAGTTCAGGGGGTAGGTCGTTCCAAAGGGCAGGGCCCGCCACAGAGAAGGCTCTTCCCCTGGGTGTCGCCAGTCGGCATTGTCCGGCCGACGGCACCCTGAGAAGGCCCTCTCTGTGGGAGCGTATCGGTCTAAGGGATGTATGGGGCACGAGACGGTCTCGCATATAACTAGGCCCCGAGCCATGGAGCGCTTTAAAGATGGTCGTCAAGACCTTGAAGCGCACCCGAAAGACCACAGGAAGCCAATGCAGCTCGCGCAGGATTGGTGTTATATGGGAGCTTCTGGTAGCTCCCGTAATTACCCGCGCGGCTGCGTTTTGGACTAGCTGTAGCTTTCGAGTGCACCTCAAGGGAAGCCCCATGTAGAGAGCATTACAGTAGTCGAGACGGGACGTCACAAGAGCTTGAGTGACTGTGCGAAGGGCAGTCCGGTCCAGTAAGGGGCGCAATTGGTGCATCAGGCGTACCTGATGAAACGCCCCCCTGGCCACGGCTGCCACATGGTCCTCCAAGGACAGCCGGGAATCCAGGAGGACACCCAAATTGCGCGCCCTCTCCACGGGGGCCAATGTTTCGCCCCCAATGGCCAGAGTTGGAGTAATCTGGCTGAACCGGGGTGCCGGAAACCACAGCCACTCAGTCTTGGCAGGGTTGAGCTTGAGTTTGTTACCACCCATCCAGATCCGTACGGCCTCCAAACACTGGGACAGCACTTCTACGGCATCGTTGGGGTGGTCTGGGGTGGATATGTACAACTGAGTGTCATCAGCGTACAGATGGTACTCCACCCCAAAACCACGGATGATCTCACCCAGCGGCTTCATATATGTGTTGAAAAGGAGGGGCGAGAGGACCGACCCCTGAGGAATCCCACATAGGAGGGGCCTCGAGGTCGACCTCTGCCCTCCCGTCAACACATATTGCGACCGACCAGAGAGGTAGGATGAGAACCACCGCAAAACGGTGCCTCCCAGCCCCAACCCCCCCAGTCGGTGCAATAGGATACCATGGTCGATGGTATCAAAAGTCGCTGAGAGGTCTAACAGGACTAGGATAGAGGAATAACCTGTATCCCGCGCCCCCCAGAGATCATCAACCAACGCGACCAATGCCGTCTCGGTACTGTGACCGGGTCGGAAGCCGGACTGGCACGGGTCTAGATAATCAACTTCCTCCAGATGTCGCGGAAACTGTTGGGCTACCACACTCTCAACAACCTTCACCAGAAAGTGAAGGTTGGAGACCGGACGATAGTTCTCTAATAAAGCTGGGTCCAGGGACGGCTTCTTGAGGAGGGGCCTCACCACCGCCTCTTTCAAGATGGAAGGTTAGGACCCCTCACTCAAAGATGCGTTGACAATGCCCTGGAGCCAGCCTCGTGTCGTCTCCCAGGATGCCAGTACAAGCCAGGAGGGACACGGGTCCAATAAACATGTGGTCGCCCTAAGTTTCCTTGACAACCTGTCCATATCCTCGGTGGTAACAAAGTCAAACTCCTCCCAAGATGGAACCTCAAGACTAGTCTTGGACAGTCCCACAGGACCACTGTCGATGGAGGGTAGCTCATTCCGAATCCGAGTGATTTTCTCCTGCAGATAAATCCCAAATTCCTCTGCTCGCCCTTGTAGAGGGGCTTCCCGCGGCCTCTGGTGAAGGAGGGAGCGGGTCACCCCAAACAGGGCGGCAGGGCGGTTATCTGCGGATGCAATTAGGGTGGCACAATACTCACGTTTGGCCACCTTTATCGCCACTAAGTAAGCCCTAATATGGGTTCTCACTAGTGTTCGGTCGGCTTCGGAGCGAGAGGATCTCCATCTGCTCTCTAGGCGTCTCTTGTGGCGTTTCATCCCCCGGAGCTCCTCAGTAAACCAAGGAGCCTGGGTGATTCGTCGCCGCAAGAGAGGCCGCAAGGGCGCGACTCGGTCCAAGGCCCCCGCGGCCGCACTTAACCATGCGGCCACTAGGTCCTCAGTCGAGTCGCGAGGCAGGGTCACAGGAATTGGCCCAAGCTCCCTCTGGAACCTTTTTATATCCCGCCCTTCTCCAAAAAGGACCCAGGGCGGCGCACAGGAATTTAAAAACAATATACAAAATAATACAAAACATATAATTTAAAATCTATTAAATAACGAAACCTGTGCTAAAACCAATTAAAATCCCCCAATTAAAACTATCTAAAATTAGTCGCAGCAGAGGCTATGCAAGGCCGGCTTGATGGAATAAGTGTGTTTTTAAACACTGGCGGAAGAGGCGGAGGTCGGTGATGGTGCGGAGTTCAGGGGGTAGGTCGTTCCACAGGGTAGGGCCCGCCACAGAGAAGGCCCTTCCCCTGGGTGTCGCCAGCCGGCATTGTCCGGCCGACGGCACCCTGAGAAGGCCCTCTCTGTGGGAGCGTATCGGTCTAAGGGATGTATGGGGCAGAAGACGATCTCGCATATAACTAGGTCCCGAGCCATGGAGCGCTTTGAAGATGGTCGTCAAGACCTTGAAGCGCACCCGAAAGACCACAGGAAGCCAGTGCAGCTCGCGCAGGATCGGTGTTATGTGGGAGCATCTAGGGGCTCCCGTAATCACCCGCGCGGCTGCGTTCTGTACTAACTGTAGCTTTCGAGTGCACCTCAAGGGAACTTTAACTTTAACTTAAACATGCCTGATTTCCTGTGAGTGCCATGGCAAAGCATTACTAGTAGTGGGACCACATTTGCAAGGAGAAATGTAGTAGGATGCTGGATCCAGACCAGCAAAATAAAATACAATACAATACAATACAATACAATACAATACAATACAATACAATACAATACAATAGCAGAGTTGGAAGGGACCTTGTAGGTCTTCTAGTCCAACCCCCTGCATAGGCAGGAAGCTTATATCATTTCAGACAAATGGCTAGCCAACATCTTCTTAAAAACTTCCAGGGTTGGGGAATTCACAACTTCTGGAGGCAAGCTGTTCCACTGGTTAATTGTTCTAACTGTCAGGAAATTTCTCCGTAGTTCTAAGTTGCTTCTCTCCTTGATTAGTTTCCACCCATTGCTTCTTGTCCTGCCCTCAGGTGCCTTGGAGAATAGTTTGATTCCCTCTTCTTTGTGACACCCTCTGAGATATCGGAACACTGCTATCATGTCTCCCCTGGTCCTTCTTTTCATTAAACTAGACATACCCAGTTCCTGCAACCGTTCTTCATATGTTTTAGTCTCCAGTCCCCTAATCATCTCTGCACTCTTTCCAGAGTCTCCATGTCTTTTCTGCATCGTGGTGACCAAAACTGAATGCAGTATTCCAAGTGTGGCCTTACCAAGGCATTATAAAGTGGTATTAACACTTCACGTGATCTTGATTCTATCCCTCTCTTTATGCAGCCTAGAACTGTGTTGGCTTTTTTGGCAGCTGCTGCACACTGCTGGCTCATATTTAAATGGTTGTCTACTAGGATTCCAAGATCCCTCTCACAGTTGCTACTATTGAGCAAGGTACCAGTTATGCTGTACCTGTGCAAATATCTGGAGGAAGGAGAGATGTTGACTCCAAACAGCTGCTCCTTGTGAGTAGCTTGTAGAAATCGATGTTTTGCAGTCAGTTTATGAGTTGAGTAGCTTGGAATTGGGATTCCATCAAGTTCACACCTGCAACAAAGCCTTTTATGGACATTAGGCATGGCTGAATATTAATTTCTTAATCACTTTTTGGATTTTTTAAATTGTACTGGAGAGATTAAGATTTCCAGTGTGTCAAATTGCTTGAAAGTTAAAAATTAATCTAGTGTGTGTAGTAACAATTAGTAATGATTAACAGGGAAAGACAATAGAAAGTAATGTCTATAAATCAGTTGCATTCAATTGTATTTGGAAAAAAAGAATGTGCTGTGATATATAACATATATATACAGTGTATCAGTGTTCAAATCACCATCAACTTCAGATCTCTAACTATTCTTTGTGATGTGAACTTTTTGGTGATGTTTTTGAAAAATAACTTCCCAAAGAAGACCAAGATTAAATTGGAGAATACCTGACCATTGATAGGTATTATGTGAATTGCAAAAAGAAATGTGTACTTGATTTGTTGCAATGAATTGTTAAAATGTATTTCTTGTCAACATTTGTATTAGTTTTTCAACAAAGGAACAGGTAAGATTTTCCAGCGACCTGGTCAGTTACATTCTTCAACTTACAACATAATTTCAGTGTCTTCACACACATTACCCTTTTTTTTTTGCTTGTGTTACCCATTTAAAATTGTATCCATTGTGTTTTATTACTTTGTATTTTACTTTGTATTTTTTTAAAATTAAGATGCCTTGAAAATTGATCATAACAGTGAAAAGATTTACTTGCATGTGCAGTCCAATATTAGGCTAAATTTAGGCTTAGCTCATGCAAGGAAATGGGGTTGGCTTTGGCATGCACTATCTTTCCTCTACATTATCTGAATTCAATGGAATTTACTATCAAGTAGGGACATAAAAATGCATTGCTTGTTAATATTTGTAGGCTGCTTCAGATGTATAAAAGTATTGGAAAAAATAAAAAAATAAAACATGCTGAAGTTTATTCTTAGAATTCACAGACATTGCTTTCTAATTTGTAAGTAAGCATGTCAGTCTCTCCAGTTATTAAGGGAAACGAAGTAATGTCCATACTAAAGGTGGCTAAATTATTTCTGGGTATTCATACATTATATATATTTTATAAAGGGGGAGCGAGGGAGGGAGGGAGGGAGGGAGGGAGGGAGGAAATGTCTGTGCAAATATATAAGCCCAATAAAGAGTTGGCTGAGAGCAGTTTTGAAATTGGATACTATAGTATATCAGCAGAGACCTATGATCCCATTACTCTAGGGGTGTCAAACTCGTGGCCCATGGGTCGATTGCGTCACGCCTTGGCCACCCCCAACCCCAGTTTAGCGAAGGGGAGAAAGTCGCGATACATCATGTGATGATGCGAGTTTGACACTCCTGCATTACTCCATGTAAAGAATAAACATAAATGAAAAGAATAGATTAATACTACCATTATGGGAAATATCAAGTCCTTGTCTTATACAGTGTGTTTTGTTTCATTTTCATAATTACAAATTCGCTGAAATAGGCATACTATGTAGTTTCATGGAATTGAGAAAGGGAAGACACAGTCCATTTCCCAACACTGACTTCACTCATTGTAATTACTGGAAACAATGACTCATTAGTGGAACTGTTCTCGTTTTACTAAGGGGGATTTCAAAAACAGCATGTGGTGCAGCATAAAGGTCAGCTGTTCAAAAAAAAATTAGTTTGAGCATAGGACTGAAATATTTCTAAGCAACTGTTTACATCTTGACCCAAAGTGCATTTATTCCCATGTTCTAGATGGCACAGTTGGGCTGACAAATCTGGGCTGCAAATATATATATATATGTTCTGTATCTCTATTACCACCTCACAGTTGATTTTTGCATATCTGGTAATCACAGCTTTGGTTCAGGTTGCAAAAAGTTAACTAATGAAGTACACAGACATTTCTTACAGACACAATTTTCTGTGTCACAAGAACATCTTCTGTGTCAAAAATAATAACATTCTGTCTCCTAGAAACAGTTGCTTGAAACCGAGCAATGAGCCAATCCTGACTTCAAGAACTCAGTAGACTCATGACAGGGGCACCATATTTGTTGTTGCTGTTAGTTGCGAAGTCGTGTCTGACCCCTCGCAACCCACATGGACAATGTTCCTCCAGGTCTTCCTGTCCTCTACCATTCTCTGGAGTCCATTTAAGTTCACGCCTTCTGCTTCGGTGACTCCATCCAGCCACCTAATTCTCTGTTGTCCCTTCTTTTGCCCTCAATCTTTCCAAACATTAGGCTCTTCTCCAGTGAGTCCTTCCTTCTCATTAGGTGGCCAAAGTATTTGAGTTTCATCTTCAGGATCTGGCCTTCTAAAGAGCAGTCAGGGTTGAACTCCTCTAGGACTGACTGGTTTGATCGCCTTGCAGTCCAAGGGACTCGCAGGAGTCTTCTCCAGCACCATAGTTCAAAGGCCTCAATTCTTTGACGCTCAGCCTTTCTTATGGTCCAACTTTCACAGCCATACTTTGCAACTTGGAAAACTATAGCCTTGACTATACGCACATTTGTTTGCAGGGTGATGTCTCTGTTTTTAGTATGCTGTCTAGATTTGTCATAGCTTTCCTCCCAAGGATAGTTACCATATCTACCCAGGATCACCATATTTAGGAAAGTTTTAAAAAAAGTAACAAAATTTGAACATACTAGTAATCAGACATTTAGATTTACAGAACAAAACAATTTAGACCAAATGTGCCTTCATATTATTTATTATACACTATGAAAAATAGACACATAAGCCTATTTAACTGATGCTATCTATCCCAAATTGCAGCATTTGTACACCCTGACACTGAAGAAATCCACATTCTAATTTGCAAGGAAACATGCTTGAGATATACTGGTAATTCCTTTAAATATATATAAAATTCACATTGACATGTCTTTTAACAGACTTTTTTTTCATCATTTAATATATATAGGAATAATCTTGAAATGCTTGGGACTACTGTTTCTCAAATTCTCAACTTCTGGTCATCTGCTTGGGATTTGTAGGAGTTACAGTCTATAACATCTGACAGATAGACTGAAATCTTCCAAGCAAATCAGGTTTTAACAAAGCAAGCTGCTTATATGCACAATTCTGCCAACGAAACGTTGGATATTTCTAAGTTCTGATGACCATATTTTTTTTCCTTTTAAGCAATTTATCATTATTTCAGACCATGCTTTCAGTAATCCCAACCCTGAAAAGCCTAATGGAGATAAAACAGATGCAGCCAACTGGCAACGTACACATACAAAAATATCAAAACTAAAACTTTAAGGAGATACTTAAAAAGAATGGAAAAAGCAAATTTGGAAAGGAGAAAGATTCGCCCATCCTAGCATTCTCTTTTCTTTTGATACACTGCAGCAATATCCGTTTACTCTCATCTTAATCCTAAAATATCTTCTAAACCATTTTTTTCTGTTAAAATATTAGTAATTTCTTGATGTCATTGAATGCATTAAAAGTGCACAATTCCTAAGAAGAGAAATGCTCACAAATCAGTAGATTAAAACACTTTAGAGCTTATTTTTCATCTAAAACTATCTATTACAGACCTTTTCATCACAACCATTACAAAAATATACTTTTAAAACACCGTAGAAATGTCGCTCTTCTGTACCGGCGCAAACGAACTGTTTCAACGCATTCCTAGCAGCTGACGACTTTTCAACTGATAGTGTCTCTCCAGTTCACATAGGGCTTGAGCGCGCAGGTTTGCAGCATAAAGACGCTTCTTCAAGTTACAATTTTTTTCTCTTGATTGGGAAAAGTTTTCCAGGTTTTCCTCACCTTGAGCATTTTCTTTACTTTCGTCACCAAACTGGACTTTCTTTTTTCTCACTGTATGGACAGGTAACATTTCATCTTAAAAAGACAAAAAGACAAAAACATACTTTTGTTGTATTCATTTAAACTTTTTTAGCTATAAAGTTTGCAAAATATTAGAATTCATATCTAGTATCATAGAATATCATATCACAGAGTTCATTCATATGGCAAGGCAAATGGGAATACCAAGCAATATTAAATAAAGGCAAGCCATGTTATTTAATCCATGTTATTTGATCCACTAACTGTATTTGTGGGAGGGGGAACACTTTTTAAAAATAGTTTTTAAAGCTAAGGTGAGATTTCTAGCTCAATTTTTGTGTGTGTGTGGAAGAATAGGATTTTTCCTAGAAATTTGGAACATATCTAGACAATATTCAAATGACAGACAGCATCAGTTCCTTTTATGTTCATTTCTTAGTATTACTTTCTTATTTTCATAATTATTGTTCCATTATAAAAAGAGAATAATATATAGGCAAGAACCAGCAGTACTAAAAAGATTCACCTTGAAAAAGCTAACACAATTGGGGTAGAATTATATAAAATCGTTTTGCATAATCACAGAATACCTTCAATAACATGAGCATTCTTGATCATGTAAGATTCTTATGCTAATAATATGCTCTTCTTTTAATATCCTTTCTATTACTTTATTCTTGAAATTCCATACCAGTCTGTGAAGCCTGTTCTGACAATAGGTGTTTAAACCAGGGGTCTCCAACCTTTGCAACTTTAAGTCTGAAGGACTTCAGCTCCCAGAATTCTCCAGCCAGCTTTCCTTCAGACTTAAAGTTGCAAAGGTTGGAGACCCCTGGTTTAAACCCATGAAGTGGTACTTGCCACAAGTTGGAAATCAATGCTTTTCGTTCCCCCTCCTCCCTTTTGATCTTTGTTTCCCATTTTCCCTGCTCCATTTTTCCACTATTTGCATTTGTATTTTATACTTTGAAATGTTTAATAAAATAATTAAAAATCATGAACTTGTACAATAGATTTTTAATTGACATACCTACACTTTCTTCTTGATAACACACAATGTGTGCATACCTATAACTCTTTTATTCCCCATAATTATCCAGCCAGGGAGATTGGAGTCAGATATGTCTACTTTTTGCTGATCTAGATGACTATGGCCTATAGTTTCTTAGGTTTGCTAGTCTATGGCCAACGGGCTGTGTACTCAATCACACCAGCCCTTTGGAGTATATGAATAATCATCCTGTTATTGCTGGTATCACCTATTGAGAAAGAGCAGTAAACTGCTGATCTTTTTTCTTGGAAAATTATTTGGTTCAGATCTGAAGGGGAGATATGAAACAGCAGTTGAAAGTGGAGAATGATGGAAGGCTGTAGGGACCATGGAAACACAAAGGAGGAGCAAGATAAGCGAATAAATGATCCAGTCCAGAAGTGATTCTCAAGTCCAAATGAAGCATCAGAAAGTAACCCAACCCAATGAAATATAAGTTGTGTTGGCTTTTGTAGACTTTAATATTATGTTGCATTACTTGATTAGCAATATTTTTCAGAACTCAACATGGTTCGTTTTCCAAGCCTGCCACCCTCACAGAGGTAGACTTGCTCTCTTGCATGTCCATTTACCCCCAAAATCACTTTTGAAACAACTATTTGCTCCTTTCTCTCTTTAGCTACTTCCTGTGTTCTCAAGGTTTGCTAAGTGTGCCATTACAGAATCTTATGGATCTCTCTTCTGTAAATATGCGGACCTTGGGATCTTTGCAGCCCATACATAATATACCTAACCTTAATACCCTTGGTTATTCTTCTTTGAACATGCTTTCAATTCTTTGATTCCATCTTAAAATGTAATACTCAGAACTGGATATAATACTCAACTTTAGCCTATTATTTGGAAATTGTTTCTGTTCCTGCACCCTAATAGCTATTATTTGTAAGTGTAATAAGTATTTGCACCCAAATTATGCTGCTCTTATTTACTTCCCATATTTTTCACCTGTACTAGCTTATATCCTAAACATTTAATGTTTTCATAAGGAAAAATGTCTCTATTGTATTTGTCTCTATTAAATTTATTCTGTTATTAACAACCTATTGTTCAATCCATCAAGATAAAACTAAATTTTATTAGTCTTCCATCTTATTAATATGCTATTCAGTTCTGTGTTACAGCACACCAATTTGATTAGCGTTTCTTCTGTTTATACATCAAAGTCATCAGGAAAAAAAGATAATAAAATATAAAATTGAGATTTGCAAAATGGCACTCCAGTTCAATGTCTAACCATTGATAGGTTTTCTGTGAATGCAATTTTGTCCTGTTACTCCGCCCACACTCAACTGCCTTATTAATCAGAATGTTGAATCAGGTATTAAAAAGAGGCCATCAAGACACAGCTCAGAAGACACATCTTCTATGTTTCTACGTTCAGACAGGTCAGGACCATATAACTTTTTCAGATGAAGGGCCTCTGAGTGGTTATCTCAGAACTAGAAGAACTAAGCAGGGTGGAAACTACCGGTAAGTTTAATTCACAATAATTATACTATAGTTGGTCAATATATTCCAAGGAAGAACAGTTTTTCTCTCCTATTGTGTTAAAATTACAATTTCTTGGTAAGTTTTAGATATCCAAAGCACAAGGAGATATATACTCCATATATATTTAACAGCAGTCGAGTAGAGAAAACTGTGAAGGAATATCTCTAAAACATAGGTAATGCAACTGTGGGTGCAGTTGTAACTAACGATCAGCAAAATGACAGGACAATCATGACTCTTATCTGAAAGGTTGTTTTATTTTCCTCCAAAACCTAAACATTTTACAGAGGAACTAAAGCTTAATTCTATTTAATATTTAGGGGAACATTTAGCAAACAAATTTTTATTTGCATAAGTGCACTGTTCCCCCCCCCCCCCCCCCAGTGCTCTAGAGAAAATATCTTAGTGGCATTCAGTGAGGAGAACATTAATTTTAACTGTATCCAAGTATCCATGCAAAGATAGATATCAGATTCCACCCTGACAATGATTATGTCTGCTAATAGATGTTTACCGTGTAGAATAAAACTTGCTTTCTGTATGTTAACTAACATTTTCTATAATTCTAAATAATAATTATGGCAATGTAAAAATGTATTGATCCATGGATTTTTCAGAATTTGCTATACTGTATTTTATTGCATTTGTAATTTTTTTTCATTTCAGAAAAATATCTAAAATATGGAACATTTATATTCAATCTGTTCCTTTCTTTACTCCCTAGGCAAGAGTCTTCATGTTCGTATAAGCACATCCTCTTTTATCAGCCAGCATAGAAAAATATAACAGTTGTTGTGAAAAATGCTATAGATGCAGTTATCAGAGAATACAACAACCAAAGTCTTTTAAGCCTACAGAATACGTCATCCAAAATACAGTATTAGGCAGTGTTGGCTTTTCTTTTTAGATTTTTCTTTACTACATAGTTGAATAGTTGAGTATATTTGCAGCTCTATTTCAAGCAGTGTTTATACTCAGTGCAGGTAGAAGGAAAAACAGCTTTGTATAGCACATAGAGAAGCTAGAAATTAGGCCCCATTATCTTGGGTAGGTATAAATTTTAAAAAAGCATAGAATATGCCACTCAAAGACATCTGTTTGATAACTGCAGAGAGGTCATTGGTATAATTCACCATAGCCGCCTAATACATTTCTAGTAATGTCAATTTCATACAGAAGTTAATCTATATGAAGTTTTAATCAAAACCTAATAATAGCAGATTCAAAAAACCCTGCCTCTTAAAAAAACAACTTTACAATATATATTTGGTTGTGGGGTTTTTTTTTTGTAGTGGAATTAGTTAAATGATACCATATGGAAGAGCTACACTGTCAGGAAAAATGATTGCTCAGTGGCAGGAGCCATTATTATCATCATTTGTATGCCACACAGAATCATTGTTTAATTATCTTTATTACTGCTCTGTTAGTAAATAAGCATTTTTGAGGTAGCTATATTTTCCGGCAATAAATTGGTTGCTGAGGACAGACAGAAGTGTGAGTAGACTAATTACGTTTAAAATGCCTTGCTTAAGGTTAGCTACTGTTAGTTTAGGTTTCATTTAGTGTGAAACAGAATAGTCCATCTTGTAAAGTTTTTCTAATACAGCACCAAATTCTGTTATTGTTCAAGTGAATTAAGGGAACCTGATAATTAAGAGACAACTGCTTCTACATCAAATTTTTAAAAATGAAATGTGTTTAGTTCCTGGATAACTAAGCCCTTTATTTGTAAAGGCCTTTAAAAAAAGTTTTCATTAGCTAGACAAGCTTTGAAGCTTATATGCTCTAAGTGGTGTTTTCCAAGGGCAGCCCCAAATACATTGTAGGAAATATCTTTTCGAGTAGAGAAGAATTTCCAAGATTGCAATAACTCCTTGTAATCCAGTCTGAAACCAGCCAAAGTGCATTATTTTAAAATCAGCTACACAGGATTATAGTGGCATACATCATAATAATAAAAATTAATGACTTTAAGAACACCGCTGAAATATTTCATTACCTTTCAGAAATCTCATTTTCTTATTTACAAAGTAGTAAAATATATTTTATTAAGGACTAATTTCACAGTTCAAGAAAGTCAAGAGTGAAACATATAAAAATAAAGAACAATGGGTGAATTAAATAGATATATTTACACAATGTCACCCAAACTTAGTAACGATATACCAGGTGTAACAGTTAAATTTCACATAAAAATAGAAAAAGAGGTTGTTTCCTTTATGAATATATACTTTGTTTCTGATCAAATACACAAAATAATCACAACTCACAGTAATTTTGAAAGGTTAAGTAGAAACCATAATTTTCCATATAGAGAAAGCTTCTTACAATCCTGAAGCATGTATACTTCATGATTTGTGAAGGGCCGTTACTGAAACCTAAATTCATGGTTTCACAACTCTTGAAGCATTTTTTATTGTTTACTATGCTTAGAGTTTCAGATCTTTAGGAATCAGAGAGCCATGTGATCAATATAGGAGATCCCCCTTTTGTACATAATTTAACAGTAAAGCATTTTATAATATTCTGGGATTCTCAGAATATCAGCCATAGAGATAGAAGAAAGCTAATGATGGGAGCTTCTGTATTCCTGGTTAGTAATCCAGTAGGAGCTTCCTGTATCTTCTCCTACCTGGGCAAGTTGCTGGCAGGAAAAATTTATGGTCCTTGAATAAGTTGTAATTCTTCATCAAATTCTCAGCCCTATAAAAAGGAGTTGATTAGAACAAACAGAGCTTTTATTAAAATGATTTCCAAACGATTTCCCTCATTAATCTAGAACATTTTGAAGACTAGCAAATATTGTTATCTCAAAATTGTCTAACCCTTTAGCCTTTCCCAGCCTACAGTATGTTCCATCCAAATGCATGTTTTAATATCCAGAATTCTCATAAAGGGCCATAATGGATGGAGGATACCAGGAATTAAATTCCACACATAGGAGGTCACCTAACCTTTCCAGTAAAGATCCAGTCACAAAAACCTATGCCATGAGATTTTTAAAACAAACCTTATCGTAGCAAATTAAGACATTGCAAACATTTAAAAACAGACCTAGACAATTTGTCCTCTGCTAATCTCTCCCGAACACACAATTCTCGTTCTCTCTCTAGAACAAAAAGAAAAGTATGTTTATAAGATTGCAATTAACACCACTGGGTATGTTATTTGACAGAGAGACACATAACATTTCCTTATTTTAACACAGGTAGTCCTCAACATACAACAGCTCATTTAGTAGCTATTCAAAGTTACAACAGCAGTGAAAAAAGGACTTATGACTGTTTTTCACATTTACAACCATTGCAGCATCCCCATTATCATGTGATCAAAATTCAGACACTTGGCACTGGTTCATATTTATGACAGTTGCAATGTTCCAGGGTCATGCGATCAACCTTTTGGAACCTTCTATCTAGCAGTCAATGGGGAAGTCAGATTCACTTAACAACTGTGTTACTAACTTAACAAAGCAGTGATTCATTTAACATCTGTGGCATGTTAGGTCGTAAAATGGGGCAAAATTCACTTAATAACTATTTCACTCAGCCACAGAAATTTTGAGCTTAGTTGTGGTCAAGGACTATCTGCAATAACTTTATTCTGTCTGTGAGAAAACCTGCATGCAATTTAAATACTTCGTGAAATCCAGATACTACTCTAGGTAACACCCTAAGCTCAGCTGAAAAATGTGCATTGTTGTTGTGGTCTGTTGGCCACCCGCCCTTCCAGCACTTGAATCAGATGAAGAGGCGGCGTGGGAGTCACGCCCAGCCTCAAGGCAACCTGAAAGCTCCGAGGGGGAAGAGGGAATGGAGCTGTCAGAGATAGAGACAGAGGCGGAACCTGGGCCTTCCATCAGCCTCAGATGGAGAGTCAACAGCCCTCAGCTCTGGAGGTGGCTGACGAGGAAGAGGAGGAACAACTCGGTCCAGTGCCTGAAGCACGGATGTGCAGAAGGCAGAGGAGAGGACAGCAGTGGAAATCTATGGGCCGATCTTTGGGACGGAAGAGCCACCGCTGCTAGCGAAGGCCCACCCTAGCTCTGGAGGTGATGAAGAATAGGTGTGTCAGGCAACTATTCATCCCTCTGCCAGACAGACTTGTTAGCCTGCTGTGAGAAAGAGAGAGAGTTTTTGTTGGGGCTGCTGGCACTTCCAATAAAGGAAACATTTATTTAACTACTGAGGATTTGTTGTGTTTGGAAGCCAATTCAGAACAATTATCTTATTTGTTAAAAACATATTGTCTGTATTCAAGGCACTATAAACAGCACGCTAGCCTCGAATTCTTCTATAAACAACCCTCTAAGGCACCTTGAACTGAAAGACCCAAAATCACTCAGTGAATTTTCATGAGAGAGTAGATTTTGACCTTGTGTTAGCCACTTAATGCGCTACCTTATTTAATAGTTCTGTCATCATTTGAATCCTTAGACTACAATGATCACATTAACACTGTGGATGTTTAGAATTTGACTGCCGTCAGAGAATCAGTATTCTGAAATTCCATGTTATTTTATTGTTACTATGCTCTTTCATTTACTTTAAATCTCTGTTTCATCTTAGGCATGACAAAGAATCATTTGTTGTTAAGATTAAGCTCCTAGCAACCAGCGATGGAATATCACATACGCTTTATTAATTTGCTTACGTTCTAGTCTATGTTCCCTTTCCTTTATAGCTTTCTCTTTCTCTTGCAGCTGTTGTTCTTTCAATTTTAATTCATTAGTTGCCGTTCCTGAAACTCTTTCTATTTTATCCTGGTCTGATCGTCGCCCTTTCCTCTCCAAAATTCTCACTTGCTCCTCAGATACCAAGTCGACTATCAACGAATTCTGTAGAATTTCTTCAACTGAAGGCCGGCAATAATCCTTGAAATCAGAAAAATACATATTTAGCTAACAAAAAAGTTATTTTTAAAAAAACTAGAGAAAGATTACATGGATATGAGCAGGTGTACATATCTTTCTAAGAACTGGATTTAATTTCACTATTGGCACTTAGTTCCATTAAAGACTAAACAGTCACATAAATGCACTTCCTTCTCAAGAGCACATTTTAATTAGATAGGGCAAAGGGCTGGGGAATTAAGTTAAATGGACTGGGAACATTAGGTCTAGAAAATTTTCCACATGGCGCTCCTTCAATACAGCTCCTTCCTTTTTTTTCCAGAAGTCATCTTACCTTCAGGTTTAACATCTTTGTGATGAGGTCACTCAGCTGTTCCGAATAACGGTATGGGATTCGTCTGAATTTTCCTTCCCTTATCTTTTCTGCTAGCTCTTTCTGATTAAAAGCTGTAAATGGAGGTCTAGGAAAAGTGAATGGCATGCTTTTCAATTTTAAATCTACAAAATGGTCACTATTAAACTTTCTAGAGAACTGTGTTGTAAAATATTAAGTTATTGCTTGACATTAAGGATCTAGCTATATTGAACAGCTGCTCAATATTACTCTCAAATTTGCAGTACAATACTTACGACAATGCACATAACTCATATAGCAAACAGCCTAGAGACCAGATGTCAGATTTTTCATTATAGGACATGCGATTTATTTGCTCCTAAAAATGAGATTAAAAGTTATTAAAATGTAAATAATTGCATGGCAATAAAATGGCAAATTAGAGGGAACACTGTTCTAGGAAATCAATTACTTAGTAACATATAGTTTAAAGAACTGGGGTCCCCAACCCCTGGCCTGTTGGGAACTGGGCTACGCAAATGGGGGGGGGGGCAAGCATGTGTGAAACCATCCTCTTCTCCACACACACCCACCCCACACCACACCACCACCCTTGCCAGTGTGCAGGGCCAGAAAGGTTGGGGACCGCTGATTCAGCTGTAAGCAATCCTGCCTTCCTAGCCTAGTCTTTTTCAAAATAGCACTACCCAAAACCTAAGTCATAGTTTGAATAAACCATAATTCTAGCTTCACAGAAGATATATATAAAGCAAACCAGAATAATATGGTTTTATATATTGAGTAAACCCAGCCTACATCTTCTGGAATTACTGTATCTACCAAGATGACCTTGCTTGCTAAGAAATGAGTTTTTCAAGATGTATTGAGAGGAAAATCTACATTTTCCTCTCAATATATCTGAGAGGGTTCTAGATCAGGAAAGCAGAACTATACCATGAGAATAAAACTTAGTAAATTATTAACTAAAGCCCTATACATTTCTGTGGGAATACTTCAAGTACAACTAGACTCAATGTAGATATCATTTCATGCTCCATTAGCTAGTTAGTGTTGGTTCAGTTTGTTAATAAGTGTAGAAGCAGCATCTCCAGCACCATATTTAAGCTAGACCTGGATTACATCAGCACTGAAAACAAAACAGATTTGAAATTCCAAGAAAACACTCTCTTCAGTCATTCATTACCTTGGGGGAGGGGGGGAGGTAAATTTTTCTCCCCTAACGGTTTTGAAAGGTGCTAAACAAGTTTCTTCCCCCTCCCCAATATTTTTGTAGGTTTTTTTTCTAAAAATATTCTTTTTTGATATATTATACAGGTAAGCATTTGATTAAAATTAGCATTTGATTAAAATTAATGTTTTAATGATAGAATATAATTATTGTTTTCAATGCCTTCTTAATATTTTAAAAAATCCATGAAAAAGTATATTGTAAAATTGTAAATTCTGGGAGTTGAAGTCCACCAGTGTTAAAAAAGCCAACTTTGCAGACCCCTGCACTAGACCAAACTGGCTCCCTAATAGTTTGAACAAAATTCAAAAACCAGTAATCAGACTTCTATTTTCCCAATAAGCATTCCCCTTTTTTCTCTCAGGGCAAATTTGGGACATATAAAGGGAGGAAGACAGATAGGAAGACTTCTGTTAGTGGCACTTTAATTAGGAAGAAGCCTAGTGTAATGTCAAGTCATTTTAGTTCAATTAATTTAGGCTGTTAAAAAAAATCAAGGTACTTAGTATAGCTTGGCAAAGTACATGTTCAACTTTAGTTTTGTTTACTGATTTATTATAAACTGACCATGCTAAAGCAGAGCAAAACTAATCTGAAAAAGTTTGAGGGACACTTACTGGAGACATATAATATGGTGTACCAACAAATGTTTTTGCAAAACTGGTATCATGATGAAGTATTCTAGCCAGGCCAAAGTCACCAAGCTTCACATTTTTCTTGCCATCAAGGAAAATATTTGCTGGCTTCAAGTCTCGGTGAAGCACAGTATGACCACCATCACTCCGTCTGTGACACTCTTTCAAGGCCAAAGTCAGCTGAGTAAGGACTCGAAGAACAAAAGCTTCATCCAGATAATGTCTTTTGAAAGAGGAAAAGGTTATTTTAATTTTTTTATTTTTTTTATTAAATTTATATCCCACCCTTCTCCAAACGGACCCAGGGCGGCGCACAGGAATGTTAAAATACATAGAAAACATACAAATTTAAAAAACGTATTCGATAAACCCTGTGCTAAAACCAAATTAAAATTCCCGAAGTTTAAAACTATCTAAAAGTCATTTGGGTTGCGCTAGGCTGGCTAGATGGAACAGGTGCGTCTTTAAGCACTTGCGGAAGAGGCGGAGGTCGGAGATGGTGCGGAGTTCAGGGGGTAAGTCGTTCCAGAGGGCTGGCCCCGCCACAGAGAAGGCTCTTCCCCTGGGTGTCGCCAGTCGGCATTGTCCAGCCGACGGCACAGAGAGGAGGCCCTCTCTGTGGGAGCGTATCGGTCTGAGGGATGTATGGGGCAGGAGGCGATCTCGCATATAACTAGTTGTTTTAAGTGCTTTTAGAATAAACTTTTTCCATTAAACCAATTCTCAAAATTGTATACAGTAGAATGTGATTTAAAGTAGAATGTGATCTAAAGACACACTTTTTCCATCAAGCCGGCCTAGCGTAACCTTCCGCTGTGACTGCTTTTAAACAGTTTTAAATTGGGGATTTTAATTGATTTTAGCACAGGTTGGGAGTTTAATATCTTTTTAAATTTTATATTGTTATATTTGTATGTTTTTAATTCCTGTGCGCCGCCCTGGGTCCTTCTGGAGAAGGGCGGGATATAAATTTAATATAAATAAATAAATATAAATAAATAAAAATTTAAGAATAAGATACTTTAGAGGCTCTTTAACATTGAGAGAAAATTTTACCTGAATAGCTAAGTCCTGAGAAAAAACAATACAATTTTTATTATTTTGCAGATTATCTTCCCACATATTATTTTAATTTCTCCCAGAAGAAATGTAAAATTTATACCTATTTATATTAGGGAAAAACTGGTAAATGGGAAAAACTGGCTCTCTAACCCCAAGGGAATGCAGTGAATTTGCATTCTGAATACACTATAAGGAACAGTTTCCCAGGACTTCTTTTTCTGGTGCTTACAAGCCTTTTTTATACATGCAAACCAGAGCAATTAACATTTTGTAATCATGAACATGATAGTAATTGAAAATTATTTGAATAAATGTTGGTTTGATTTTTTGTTCTCTCTTATTATGACTTCTAATTCTGATTGTTTTCCCATTTTGCATTAGTCATTCATTCCCCCCCTTTTTTTCATTTGTACCAAATAAGAAAAGAATAAATTCTTGTTACTAATCTTCTCTAAACAGTTCAATGGGAATTCTATCTCTTTCTTCCTAATCTCTTAAAAATATTTCAAAGAGGTAGAAGTTTGCAAGATTTATGTAAGATAAAATACAGCAAGAATCTCTTTCATTATGCAAATCATTTTGTAAAGGAGGAAAAATCCCCACCCCTTACCCAAATTTAAAAAACAGACTGTTTTTTTCAGTTGTAGAATTGTTCTTCCAAGAAATGTGAGTATAAGCTAAATCTGACTGAGTTTTGAAAGAAAATAATGGCCTCTCAAGTTTGGGGAAGAATCATTTTTACCGTTTGTGGACCGGCAGCGAGGAGAGAAAGGAGATGGTTCTGAGTGAGAAGCAGGCAAGCAAACATACACAACTCTATTTGTGCAAGCAATGGGTCAACGCACCCGCCACTTGTGCAAATGGAACTGAGTGCATACACCTGCTCACCCACTGCTTCTGCGCCCCAATTCCGAACAGACAGTAGTCCTTTATTGGGAAACAGCCTGGCGGTTGGGAACCCCTGTTGTAAGTCTTTTTATATCTCATTTTTCCATGGACTTAACTTTAGTCTCAACACAGTTGCTTTCTTATAGCCTTTGAAGAAGGGGATCTGCACAGGACTTCAAGCCTGCTTATTGCTAGATAACTCTAGCTAGCTATTTAAATTTTGGCTATTATAAACCACAGAAGAGTTGCAAGAAAGAAGACACAAGGAAGAGATCAGTAAAAAATACAATTCAGTCTCAAGTACAGATAGCCCTTGATTTACCACAGTTCATTTAATGACAGTTCGAAGTTACAATGGAACTGAAAAGTAACCTATGACCGTCTTTCATATTTACAACCGTTGCAGCATCCCTGTAGTCATGTGATCAAAATTCAGATGCTTGGCAACTGACTCATATTTATGATGGTTGCAGCGTCCCAAGGTCAAATAATTGTGACTTTCTGACAAGCAAAGTCAATGGGGAGGCCAGATTTAATTTACAACTGTGTTACTAACTTAATAACTGCACAGATTAACAACTGTGTCAGAAAAGGTCATTAAACGGGACAAAATTCACTTAATAAATGTCTCACTTAGCAACACAAATTTTGGGCTCATTTGTGGTTATAAGTAAAGGTCTATCTATCTATATGCTACAATAAGAAGGGTTAGAAATCTGGTATGCAGAAGTGCTCTAAATGACGATTAATTCCAACATACATTCCAGAACCAACATAACATTCCAAATAACCCAGAGGTTATACATGCCTTTCTTTTGTACATTTTGCAATCACTGTAGCCAAGTCTCCACCTTCACAATATTCCATCACAATATAAAGTGTTGTATTTGTCCTGTCAATTATACGATCATAATAATGAACTATATTTGGATGTTTCAGTTCACGGAGTAAGTTCACTTCGGAAACAAGCATTTGTTTTTCAGATTCTGTCATAGATCCATAGTCCAGCTCTTTCCAGACTAATACCTGAAAGAAGACAAAATAAGCCATTTCTAAACTATGAAAATATATGTAATAAAATGATTATATAGCGCAATCATTTGGAATGAAGTTCAATGGACTAAAAAATTTAAGCCAAGAATTAGGAAACTGTATCTCATGCCTCTCTTGCAACAAACTTCTTAGCTCTCCATTTTTATAATATCAAGCAATACACAGAGTATTTTATGAGTACAATCCAGACTTTTTCCTCATGAAAGGCCTTGCCTTGTTAAATATAGGAATATACCGCCTCTGACAAGAGGCAGTAAATTATGTCAGTTCTAATCAGGAATAATAAGTAATAACAAACACTTTTAGGCCATAATGAGCCAAAGGGGAGAAAATAAAGCAAGGCCCTACACGATATCCCATTGAACCTATGCAATTCAGGAGAACAAAAAACTTAGTAATGGTTTATAAACATATAATTACTCAAACTAGCCACAAATATCCTAATCTTGTTTGTGCCACAAGCATTCAAGTAGAAACAAACTATCCCAAAGGACTGAGTTTTCATAGCAATATTTCTTAAAGTATATCCCTCAAACATGTTTTCTGAACAATTTGGGATAATATAAAGAACCAATACATTTTTGAGGGTTTTCAATCTCCTCAATTTCACTAACCAAGCAGATTCTATCAATGAACAAAGAAACTTTAACAGATCTATCTTCAAATATTACATTAAATAATTGAAGGGTGGGCATTAAAAGATTGTTGGGTGAAAATACACAAATAAAATCAAGCTTTTAAGTAAATGTGCATAATACCCATAGCTACACTATTAACTTTTAGGAAGACTGTGAATGTCATCCTATTCCTAAAAGCATCTCCTTTTAAAACATGATCCTAAGATTTAGTTTATTATATTTCTCTACTGTTGATTTCCCCAAATTTACTGCTTTATAAATAAGCAAAACCATCCAAATATTCCATAAAACTAAAATTCCATAAAATCCTCACATAGCAATGACTCCCTAACAGCAACTTTATACTGTAGGAAGTAAAAACCCATCCCACTCCTAGAGAAATGGAATATGCTTGGGGGGGTGGGGTGTTGAAGGGGCAGAACATTATATTTCCTTGGATGTGGATGTGAAAAAGGAGAAACATGTAGCTCCCTACAGCTTCCTGCCCATCCCCCTTTGTCAATAGGCCATTAAGACGCCCAAGCCAGTCCCTTTACCTTCACCCACTCACCACATGGCATCTGAGAACTCAATCAAACCTGGATTCAAAACACAGCCTAGAGGGTTGCCCCTGCATTGCCCCATGGGAGTCTGACAACCAATCAGAATACAAGCTTAAGATCAAAGGCCAGAAAGGGCATAAAATCCTCTTTCAGCAGCTCAGCCCTCCCTTTTCTTCTTTTTTCCCCAACATTGAAGCATGTGATCACCTTTTCTGTTCAGGAGTCAAGCCATGTGGTCCTGTCCACCATTAAACCATCTTTCCAAGTAGCCTCTATGTCTCCAGTGTCTTTTTCCCCACTTGGAGCCAAGCCCGGAAGGTCATTTCTTTCAACAATACTACTAAAACTCGTGTTGTCACTACCTTTAACTTGGCAAAACAGTGTACCGTAGGATAGCAATTTTTGAACCAAGATACCTCAGAGAGTCTAATTTAAAGAATGCATTTAAAATCCAGACCCTATGACTCCCAAAGGAATGAAATTTGAAGAAGTTGTAGCTGTCTCAACATTGTTGGCTACTGCTGTGATCACATAATCTTCTATTTCCAATGCTCCTACCAGGATGCCCAATGGAAAAGCCAGCAGGAAATTAGAAAACTTCCTGATCCCTTTGCTTTTTTATCTGTTGTTGGCCACACTGTTTCTCTGCTTAGATAAAGAATTATCTCTAAAATGATAACACAACTTGGCAATGGTTGTTTATTGAAATAAACGCACTAAATAGATTTAGTAAATAGATTTATATGGCTGCCCAACTCACATTGTACAACATTAAAGGTCAATATCTAGATTGTAAATATTTTAAATAAAGATTACAGATTAAATATCTTCTGGAAGGTCATCAGATTTATTTTGTTTTAATATGTGTTTGTTGCAGAAATACTAAGCCAAACGTTGCTAGACACAAGAGCATATTCCTATTATATAAAACACATTCTGTACAGCAGTAAAATCCAATTTTTAATTATGTTTATGGCCAGACTGATATAGAAAATATTTTCTTAGCACACATCCAGGCCCATGAAAATATTTTTTTTAAAATCCAATTTAATTGTAATTATCAAAGGAACTATATGGGTACATTTAAGGATAGCTTCTGGAAGTACATGTGGCTTTAGCACTTCAGAATATGTATACCAGACCAAAAGCATTAGAACCCAGGATTCACTTAATTTAATGTGTGTGATTAAAAAACACCATACTTACATATACATTGCCATATTAATTAAAAATAAACCAAATGTACTTTCCTGAAAAAATTTGGGAGTTGGTCTTCTCTTTCTACAAGGCCAACTTCAAAACGGTTTTTCTTTGTGAGTTGTAAGGCAACCAGGTGAGCAACTTAAAACCACATGAGGAACTCGATCTAGCAAGGTGGGGTTTTCTGGCTGTCTCAACCTCTCCCCTAGTGGTTGTTGGTGTAATACATTGAATCACAAACTAGCCAATTATATTTTAGCCTAGAATACTGTGTGAACTGGCAATAACTTCCCCTTTCGCATATGGTGCAATTTTGCAACATGGACTAGATTAGAAGATCTTGCCTAAGATAGCAACAAGTGCAGCCCCCGACGCCCGCCCCTTCTCTCCAGAACTCTTCAGGCTTCATGGATAACAGCCAATCGGCCCGTCCGGATCCCCGCGCAGGAGGGGCGGAAGAAGAGGCTCCGCGGAGCTTCGGTGGAGCCGGCGCGCGGCCAAGCGACGCCAAGTGCCAGGGGACCGTTGGACGAGGGCTCCTCCGCTCACCTTGCCGTCCGCCTTCCGCCGCACCTTCTGGCATCTCCCGTATGAACCGGCACCGATGGTGAAGAGTACTTCGTAATCCTCGGGGCGGCTCGGCATCCTCGCCTCCTCCGATATCCCGACGGACCCCCTAAACAGTAAACACTCCGTTTCGCCACGGAAGATGTTTAAAACGCGCCGCGCCTGCCGCTGATTGGACAGGCTCCGCGGCTCCGCCCAAACCTCGCCGTCCGATTTTTGATTGGCTCCTGTGGCTACGTGCTTAGACGCGACGAGCAACGGTTGCTTCGTCAGTTGCTAGGCGACCACAATTAGTGGCGGTTCAGGGCGGCGCGAGAAGCACATAGAGATCGTCCGGATTGGCTCTCCGAGCCCCGCCCCTATCTTAACCTGATGCTTTGATAGCTGTCTGCCTTCCGAAAAGCATCCTAAGGTGTCGGTTGGGAACCAGGTTTTTTATTTCAAACAAACTATGGTCGCTTTCATTTCCGTATTTCAAAACCTTGTATTTCCGAATCATTTGCCCTATAAAAGTTACACGGACAGAAAGGTTAGTTTGCTCTCTTTTGTAAACTAAGATTGGATTGTGAACAGCTAACCTTTAATAAACAGTCCAATCCTTGATAAATGTGTTTAGAAATAAACCTTACAATATTTATCTTTTTCATCAACTACTCTTGGGAGTGAAGCTTTCCTGCATAGGTATAATGTTCCATAAAATAAAGTCCATAAAGATAATCCCACAAAAAAATAGACTATCAAATTTCCCAACATAGAAACCAATAGCCGCTAACTAGCTTTTTAGGAAGGAGATAAAATATTTCACATCAGAAAACAAGGGCATTGTGAGATTTCCATGAAATGTGTTCTGTTGGAATTTTATCCTGTCTTTATTACCTTACTTATAAGTAACTCAATGTTTTGGGAAACTACCGAAAGCTGTTATTCCTCCAGAACAAGATGTGGCTTCTAGTATTCCAGAAGTGGAATGGGCCAAGGGAACTCTTTATTTGTAGGTTTAATTATGAGTCATTCTGCATTTAAATAGGTTAGGGCTTCTTTCAAAAAGAAAAATCTCAATTTAATAAAGGTTTGTTTAATTTTCACAATATATATGGCCGCTCTATTTTCTCAGACTGAGCAATTCTACACTGCAGCCTAAACTGCTTGTCTCCCAAGCTGTTCCCATCTGTTCCTTAAACTCACATCAGAAATATCACACCAGATTGCAGTGAGTTGGCAACCTCACTGCAATCGTCAGTGGTACAAAAAGCCCCCCTCATCCAAGACCTTGTGTCAGAGGGGGACCCGGACCTGGTAGGCATTACGGAAACCTGGTTGGGCCACGAGGGAGGACATCCCCTCGTAGAAATGTGCCCACCAGGATACCGAGCCTTTCATCAGCCTAGGGCCCTAGGGAGGGGTGGGGGGGTGGCGATTATGGTTAGGGAAGGTCTTGAGCCAAAGGAGACCACGATCCCTCAGACGACCGGGTGCGAGTCCCTCCTTGTGAAGTGGGGCCTAGGGAGGCAGTTGGGCGTGTTAGTTGTATACCTGGCTCCTCGCTATACAACTACAGCCCTGCCCGAGCTCCTAGAGGTGATAGCCGAGGCGGCGGTTGAGACCCCCAGACTGTTAGTCATGGGGGACTTTAACCTGCGGTCAGCAGGCGAAACCTCTGGGTTAGCTCGGGAGTTCATGGCCTCCATGACAGCCATGGACCTGACCCAAGTAGTTGTAGGCCCTACCCACGAGGGCGGACGCACCCTGGATCTAATCTTCGTCTCGGGACAGTGGAGTCGTGATCTGGGAATAGGGGATCTAGTCATCACACCCCTGTCATGGACAGATCACGCTCTCCTTCGGCTCGACTTTCCGATCGCCGCACCTCACTGCGGGGAGGCGGAACCGGACATTCCTATATGGTTCCGCCCCAGGCTCCTGATGGACCCGATAAGGTTCCAAAGGGAGCTTGGGCCAATTCCTGTGGACTTGCCCCGCGACTCGACTGAGGACCTAGTGGCCGCATGGTTAAGTGCGGCCGCGGGGGCCTTGGACCGAGTCGCGCCCTTGCGGCCTCTCTTGCGGCGACGAACCACCTGGGCTCCTTGGTTTACCGAGGGGCTTAGGGAGATGAAGCGCCACAAGAGACGCCTAGAGAGCAGATGGAGATCCTCTCGCTCCGAAGCCGACCGAACACTAGTGAGAGACCATATTAGGACTTACTTAGTGGCGATAAGAGTGGCCAAACGTGAGTATTGTGCCACTCTTATTGCATCCGCAGATAACCGCCCTGCCGCCCTGTTTGGGGTGACCCGCTCCCTCCTTCAACAGAGGCCGCGGGAAGCCCCGTTACAGGGTCGAGCAGAGGAATTTGGGACTTATCTGCAGGAGAAAATCACTCGAATTCGGAGCGAGCTACCCTCCATCGACAGTGGTCCAGTCGAGAGGGCCGAGGCTGCTCTTGTGATACCATCTTGGGAGGAGTTTGATTTTGTTACCACCGAGGATATGGACAAGTTGTCAAAGAGACTTAGGGCTACCACATGTTTATTGGACCCGTGTCCCTCCTGGCTTGTACTGGCATCCTGGGAGACGACACGAGGCTGGCTCCAGGGCATTGTCAACGCATCTTTGAGTGAGGGGTCCTTGCCTGCCGTCTTGAAAGAGGCGGTAGTAAGGCCCCTCCTCAAGAAGCCGTCCCTGGATCCAGCATTATTAGAGAACTATCGTCCTGTCTCCAACCTCCACTTTCTAGTGAAGGTTGTTGAGAGTGTGGTGGCTCAACAGTTTCCGCGACACTTGGAGGAAGTTGATTATCTAGACCCGCGCCAGTCCGGCTTCCGACCCGGGCACAGCACCGAGACGGCATTGGTCGCGTTGGTTGATGATCTCTGGAGGGCGCGGGATAGAGGATATTCCTCTATCCTAGTCCTATTAGACCTCTCAGCGGCTTTTGATACCATCGACCATGGTATCCTATTGCGCCGACTGGGGGGGTTGGGGCTGGGAGGCACCGTTTTGCGGTGGTTCTCATCCTACCTCTCTGGTCGGTCGCAATATGTGTTGGCAGGGGGGCAGAGGTCGGCCTCGAGACCCCTCATATGTGGGGTTCCTCAGGGGTCAGTCCTCTCGCCCCTACTGTTCAACACATATATGAAGCCGCTGGGTGAGATCATCCGTGGTTTTGGGGTGGGATATCATCTGTACGCTGATGATACTCAGTTGTACATATCCACCCCAGACCACCCCAACGATGCCGTCGAGGTTATGTCCCGGTGCTTGGAAGCCGTACGGATCTGGATGGGTGGTAACAAACTCAGGCTCAACCCGTCCAAGACTGAGTGGCTGTGGCTTCCGGCACCCCGGTTCAGCCAGATTACTCCAACTCTGGCCATTGGGGGCGAAACACTGGCCCCCGTGGAGAGGGCGCGCAATTTGGGTGTCCTCCTGGATTCCCGGCTGTCTATGGAAGATCATGTGGCAGCCGTGGCCAGGGGGGCGTTTCATCAGGTACGCCTGATGCGCCAATTGCGCCCCTTACTGGACCGGGGTGCCTTACGCACAGTCACTCAAGCACTCGTCACCTCTCGACTCGACTACTGTAATGCTCTCTACATGGGGCTCCCCTTGAGGTGCACCCGAAAGCTGCAGCTAGTCCAGAACGCAGCCGCGCGGGTGATTACGGGAGCCCCCAGATGCT
The DNA here is from genome assembly GCA_039707465.1 of Rhabdophis nuchalis. Classification (NCBI taxonomy): domain Eukaryota; kingdom Metazoa; phylum Chordata; class Lepidosauria; order Squamata; family Natricidae; genus Rhabdophis; species Rhabdophis nuchalis. The sequence continues at coordinate 352,296,734 of CM077643.1, read as the reverse complement.
CCCACATAACACCGATCCTGCGCGAGCTGCACTGGCTTCCTGTGGTCTTTCGGGTGCGCTTCAAGGTCTTGACGACCATCTTTAAAGCGCTCCATGGCTCGGGGCCTAGTTATATGCGAGACCGCCTCCTGCCCCATACATCCCTCAGACCGATACGCTCCCACAGAGAGGGCCTCCTCAGGGTGCCGTCGGCTGGACAATGCCGACTGGCGACACCCAGGGGAAGAGCCTTCTCTGTGGCGGGCCCTGCCCTTTGGAACGACCTACCCCCTGAACTCCGCACCATCTCCGACCTCCGCCTCTTCCGCAAGTGTCTGAAGACACACCTATTCCATCTAGCCGGCCTAGCGTAACCTCCATACTGATTATTAGATAGTTTTAAATTTGGGATTTTAATTCGGTTTTTAGCGCAGGGTTATTTATTAGAATAAGTATTTTAAATTTTGATATATTTTATATATTTTGTATCTATTTTAACATCCCTGTGCGCCGCCCTGGGTCCATTTGGAGAAGGGCGGGGTATAAATTTAATAAATAAATAAATAAATGAATAAAACCTGGCTGCCCTGAGGCTCAATCCCTACTATTGCCACTACAAGACTTAACTGGTCATTCTGCTGCTTCTTGCTCTTCCCATCTCTAAAGAAGGCAGCATTCACTGATTGATTCCTTGTGGACTGGGGACCAGATTAGATGGCACAGATCTAATCTGTGCTAAAAGTGGAACAGATATATTAATTGAAATATGATATTCTCACATGACTGGATAAGAGGCAATGGTGAGACCCCTCCTGAAGAAGCCCTCTCTGGACCCAGCATTGTTGGTTAATTACCGTCCGGTCTCCAACCTTCACTTTCTGGCGAAGGTTGTAGAGAGTGTGGTGACACAACAGTTCCCCCGTCATCTGGAGGAAGTTGATTATCTGGACCCGCGCCAGTCCGGCTTCCGACCCGGGCACAGCACTGAGACGGCATTGGTCGCGTTGGTGGATGATCTCTGGAGGGCCAGAGATGGGGGTTGTTCCTCCATCCTCTCTTAGACCTCTCAGCGGCTTTTGATACCATCGACCATGGTATCCTATTGCATCGGCTGGAGGGGTTGGGGGTGAGGGGCACCGTATTACGGTGGTTCTCCTCCTACCTCTCCGGTCGATCGCAATTTGTGTTGGCAGGAGAGCAGAGGTCGACCTCGAGACCCCTCACTTGCGGGGTGCCTCAGGGGTCGGTCCTCTCGCCTCTCCTGTTCAACACATATATGAAGCCGCTGGGCGAGATCATCCGTGGTTTTGGGGTAGAGTACCATCTCTACGCTGATGATACGCAGCTGTATATATCTACCCCAAACCACCCCAACGATGCCGTAGAGGTGATGTGCCAGTGCCTGAAAGCCATGCGGGCCTGGATCGGAAGTAACAGACTCAGACTCAACCCGTCCAAGACCGAGTGGCTGTGGTTTCCGGCATCCCTTAAGAAGCCCTCTTTGGATCCAGCTTTATTAACCAACTATCCTTAAGAAGCCCTCTTTGGATCCAGCTTTATTAACCAACTATCCTTAAGAAGCCCTCTCCTGTTCAACACATATATGAAGCCGCTGGGCGAGATCATCCGTGGTTTTGGGGTAGAGTACCATCTATACGCTGACGACACCCAGCTGTATATTTCTACCCCAAACCACCCCAACGATGCCGTAGCGGTGATGTGCCAGTGCCTGGAAGCCGTGCGGGTCTGGATGGGAAGTAACGGACTCAGGCTCAACCCGACCAAGACCGAGTGGCTGTGGTTTCCGGCTGCCCGATTCAACCAGCTCACTCCATCGCTGGCCATAGGGGGCGAACATCTTGCCCCTGTGGATGGGGTGCGCAATTTGGGTGTCCTCCTGGATGCCCGGCTGTCCATGGAAGATCAAGTGACAGCCGTGGCCAGGAGGGCGTTTTACCAGGTTCGCCTGGTTCGCCAATTGCGCCCCCTATTGGATCGGGACGCCCTTCGCACAGTCACTCATGCGCTCGTGACATCCCGACTGGACTATTGCAACTCTCTCTACATGGGGCTCCCCTTGAGGTGCACCCGGAGACTTCAGCTAGTCCAGAATGCAGCCGCGCGAGCAATTATGGGAACCACTAGGTTTACCCATGTAACACCGCTCTTGCGCGAGCTGCACTGGCTGCCTGTCGTCTTCCGGGTGCGCTTCAAGGTGTTGATTATCATCTTTAAAGCGCTCCATGGCTCGGGACCTAGCTATCTGCGGGATCGGATCCTGCCTCATACATCCTCACGACCGATTCGCTCCCACAGAGAGGGACTTCTCCGGGTGCCGTCCACTAGACTTTGTCAGCGAGCGACGCCCAGGGGAAGGGCTCTCTCTGTGGCGGGCCCGGCCCTCTGGAACGACCTTCCCCCCGATATTAGGACGACCACGGACCTCCGCTCCTTCCGTCTCAAATTAAAAACTCATTTCTTCTGTCTGGCCGGCCTAGGATAGTCTCTCTGTCTTTGGGGTTTTATTGGGGTTTTGTAATATTGCTTAGTTTTAATGGGAATTTTAGCGCAGGTTTGGATTTAATTTATTTTTAATGAAATGTTTATATGTATTTATTGTTTTACTGTGCCTGTGCACCGCCCCGAGTCCCTGTGGGGAGAGGGCGCGGTTTAGAAATATTAAAATTATTATTATTATTAAATTAATTATCCCGGTAAAACCACTTGACTCCATCACTGGCCATAGGGGGCGAACATCTTACCCCTGTGGATGGGGCACGCAACTTGGGCGTCCTCCTGGATACCCGGCTGTCCATGGAAGATCAAGTGACAGCCATTGCCAGGAGGGCATTCTACCAGGTTCGCCTGGTATGCCAGTTGCGCCCCGTATTGGATCAGGATGCCCTATGCACAGTCACTCATGCCCTCGTGACATCCCGACTGGACTACTGCAATGCTCTCTACATGGGGCTCCCCTTGAGATGCACCCGAAGACTTCAGCTTGTCCAGAATGCAGCCGCGCGAGCAATTATGGGAACCTCTAGGTTTGCCCATGTAACACCGCTCTTGCGCGAGCTGCATTGGCTGCCTGTGATCTTTTGGGTGCGCTTCGAGGTGTTGGTCATCATCTTTAAAGCGCTCCATGGCACGGGACCTAGCTATCTGTGGGATCGGATTCTGCCCCATACATCCCTGCGGCCGATTCACTCCCACAGAGAGGGACTTCTCCGGGTGCTGTCCACTAGGCTATGCCAGCGGGCGACGCCCAGGGGAAGGGCCTTCTCTGTGGCGGGCCCAACCGTCTGGAACAACCTTCCCCCCGAAATTAGAACAACTACGGACCTCCAGTCCTTCTGTCAAAAACTAAAAACACACTTCTGCCTGGCCGGCCCAGGTTAGTCATCTGTTTATTAATTGGGTTTTTTAAGGGGTTTAGCTGTTTTAGTATTTTGGGTTTTAACGCAGGGATAAATTGTTTAATCTTGTTTTTATCTATATTTATGTATATTTATGTCTGTATATTTTAATTCCCCTGTGCCCCGCTCCGAGTCCCTTCGGGGAGAGGAAGCAGTCTATAAATTAAATATTATTATTATTATTATTATTATTATTATTATTATTATTATTATTATTATTATTATTATTATTATTATTATTATTATTATTATTAAGAGCGACAATATTCATATATTATATAGCTCATATTTATTTAGACCAAAGCTTATTTTTGAGTTGCAAGGTCTCTTCAGTTCCTAATTCAGGTTGCTGATGCATTCATGTTTCTATTTAAGAATAAAGAATATATAAGGAAGAATCAGAATCCAATTTCACTCTTGCCATTGAGCTTCAGTATCTGAGCCTTTGCTGTGCATGTTGTAATTTCATTATTTTGAAATAGCCGATCTGTACTGCAAAATTTTTCGGGCACCGAACCGTTAGTAATGCTGGCAGGAACCCACCCCTGGCGCATATGCACCAGAAACCGGAAAACCAGTTCGCATGCACACACCGGAAACCAGAAGAGCAGTTGCCCGATGCACACATGTACACCGGGTGGCTGCTCTTCCAGTTTCCAGCACACACTGCCATTTTGGCACTGTGCCAAAAAGGTTCTCCAATACTGTTCTAGAGAATCAAAGTGTGCCAGCTTTATCTCTGAACTTGATGTCTGAAGACTCAGAAAAGAAGTCAAACCTGAAAAACTGTGCCCTTTCTTTGAAAAACAAGACAGTTGTAAAAGGCAAACTAGTAAAAATTTAATGTAGCAACTTTGATTTTAAATATCTTGCAACTGAGATATCAAAGAATTTAAACTTGATCTTGTGAAAAATAACTGAAGTGAACCTTTCCGAGCTTCTACTACAGGCACTAAATATTCCACTAGATGGCAGTACTTTATCACTTCTAATACTCAGTTTAAAAAAAAATCTTGGTACAACCTTACAGTTTTACTGCAACATAAGGTTACAGCACATCTTATTAGATGTGTTGTGCTGTCCTCAGTTGTGTGTGTGTGTAAGTGAAAAAGAGATGTAATGCAAGAATAAAAGATTATTTGTGCTTTTTTTACCTAAAAGATAACTATAATTAACAAGCGAATATCACCTTTTTAAATCTTTGAATGGTCTGCTGGCAGGAAGAGTCCACAAAGGGATGGAGCCAATTTAACTAAATATTTAATTAGTTCAAAAAAGTGAATATAATTACATGTATTTAATAATGTTTCTAATTTGTCCTTGGTCTAAAATTTACAATTTGGCACAAATGCTATGGGGCTAGCCCCAAGTTTTTTTTCTTTTGAGGGGGTACACACGTGGCTTCTGGCTTCAGCTTGGACAGTCTTGAAATCTATAATGAGAGCCCAGAGCACATTGACACCTGAAGCCATTGGTCTTTCCAACTACATTCTGCTGTTTAGCTTTTTAAATACCCTAGCTAGCACAACATTGCTGGAAGGAAAGCAGCATCCTCAGCAATTAGTGTTGTTATAAATTGTTGTATCCCATCTGTTTCCTTTTGAATTTGTATATGAAAGTACTTGGAAATGTGTCTATGCACCTACATTAACTACCAGGCAGGTAGTGTTTGTAGCCCACAAAAATTGTTTCACAACAATCCAAAACAGGTTTACTTAGAAGTTCTATTACATCCAACTATTTTTTTCTTTGTTCTGAGTATATAATAGGCAGCTGAAAGATTATAGGAAGCAGTACGAGGACTGTTTTTATGGTAAGAGGAGAGAAGAAGAGAATAGTTGGGAGGGGCCTTAGAGGTCATCTAGTCCAACCCCCTGCTTAGGCAGGAAACCCTCCATCATTTCAGACAAATGGTTATCCAATCTCTTCTTAAAAACTTCAAGTGTTGGAGCATTTACAGCTTCTGGAGGCAAATTGTTCCACTGATTAATTGTTCTAACTGTCAGGAAATTTCTCCTTAGTTCTAAGTTGCTTCTCTCCTTCATTAGTTTCCACCCATTGCTTCTTGTTCTACCCTTAGGTGCTTTGAAGAATAGCTGCTTTGTGGCAGCCCAAGATATTAGAGCAAGCTCGCACTCACATTTATGAACTGGTAGGGAAAGTGAGTACTACCCTGGGATGGGATGGGATGGGATAATCACATAATCACCTTTTTTCAGGCTAAAGCAATCGGCCAGTATTCATTCTCTAGGGATCTGGGATTGCTATATGCAAGCAAATATTCCCCTAACTGGCGTGAGGATGCCTTGCTAGCCATTCTTCAAGGACATGTCCATGTATTTAATAGATATAATTTGTAACACTTAATACTTACGTTGTTATTTCTGATAATCCCTACTGGATTTTGCCTTAATAGGGAGGGATGAGGTTTCAGAGATGGGTTTATAGAAACTGGAGGACAATAAAAAATGAAGAGATCTTTGATTTGATTTTAAGAGAGTGATAAATTCTTTTAATTCTACTTGCTGGGGATGAAGAGGAAGATTTCTTTTTCCTTTTTCTTTTTTTTTCTCTTTACTTTATATTTTGTTTGCTTTAATGTATCTATTTTATAGTTCTATGAATTTTATTTATATATCTCTAACAAAATTATTTTAAAAAGGGATATATCCATATGTCCATCACTTCCTCTCATATCCAGCCAAGCCAGCTAACTTTCTTATATTGAAAAAGTTTTATTGGTTTTACATTTTTTAACAGGGTAGGGTAATGGTTACAAAGAAATTTTGAGAGCATTCACGTCAGAGTCGTCGGACCTTCCGAGACCTCAAAATACACATTAAAAAAGTTAACATAGAAAACATTTTCCATACCACTACAAGATGAAAGCAAGTACATTTACCTAAATTCTCCCTTCCATGCTGTCAGACATTTACAAAAAGTCCGGATAGAAATATTATGCAAAATTGTTCAAGAAAAATCAAGGCAAAGTTATTTTTTTGATCTAAGTCTTTTGGCTATTGTATCTTCTTTCTCTCCTCCCTGGCCCAAGCCAGCTAACTTTCATTCTCAGATGTGTGAATTATCTTCTCCCAACAAAAACTTAATATGTAGTACTTCGTTGGCAACTGAGCTGATTATTGCCAATGGCTGAAATCTGCCCAGCTCCTACTGGCTGTTGGGCCCCTCCCCTCCAGCTGTCTTCAGTGGATTGTGGTTGTCTCCCAGGTTGTCCTTGTGAGTCACCAATTTAAATCAGTGTTGCTCTCCATGTGATCTCTGAAGTGATACTTTCCCTGCATGACAGGCATGTTAGCAGGTTGTGCCAGGTTTTCCCCTCCCAAATCTGTGTACAAAGAATCTGGGAGAGTGCAACAGAGTCTGCAACTACAGATCCCCCATGCAGTGTACTGAATTGACTGCTCAGCAGGAAGTTGTCATGTCTGCCAACCCCCTATGTGAGCAGCTGACATGCCTGCAAAATGGACAGAGCAAGAAAGATTGCAGGCAAAGAACCAGGACATGGTAAAGACCATTCCAAAAGAAAAGCCAATCAACATAAAAATCTGAGATTTCAACGGTGGAAGTGAAAAATGCATCCAGCAGAAATGCTCAGACTAAAAGCGTCAATAAGGCAGAGAATTGAGAGCTGTAAATGTTTAAGAAATCAAAATAGAGACAAATACTGCCCAGAGTCACTTCTCAGAGTGAGATGGGCAGCATATAAATTCAATAAATAAATAAACCACTCTGTCAAAACTCCACTCAATGCCTGGTGTGGATCAAGCCCCAGTTCATGCTATGGGGAGAGTTGGTAGAAAGTTTTCTATATGGCAAGGAAATCACTCAGTTGTTGGGCCATAACCTGTCTTATATCATTATCAATCATTGGTCTTAATTATTGAGGAAATGTAGAGACTGGCAAATTGGCCAGCATACATTTGGGCCATCTCATAGCTTGGAGGAAAGCCCATTAAACCATTGTCTGCATATGCCTATTATGTATTAATCCACAAGCCACGGTGCAATTGAAACTGCAATAGCTTTCTATTGCAGTTAAATAAATTTAATACAAAAGCTTCACAATTTATAGCTGAATGGCTCTTTGCGTTTTCTTTTCTTTTTTTTTCAGTTAAAAAAAACCATATTTTTATTATGTTCTTTTTGTCATACTACACTTTTATTGCATATTTATGTTACATAAAAATGATCAAATTGCTGGTAGTGTAAAATACAGTGACAAACACAAAATTATTTCAAAATAGATTGTTGTTTTCTGAAAATAAAAGTTAGGTATCCTGTTTGCTCTTAAACTCACTGTGTCAGTTTCCAGATTACAAATATTTATTGGAAGGGAAGATATGTGCAAGTGACTGTATGATATCTCAATGGGGAGACATCAAGCAATCCTGCCTTTTCTCCTTCATCCTTCCTGCCTGTGCTCCCTTTGCCTGCAGATTTCTGAGGAATAGTTTGATAACTTATGTGCAATGTAGCTTGGACTCCATAATTGTGCAATCTGATATGTTTCCAAATGTACAGCTCATGTGCTTCTTTCTTCAAATACTCACTGATTCCCCCTTGGTTTCCACGATAGCTTTGCTCTGGCATTTAACTGGGGCAGCTTTTTGTTTGTTTTACATCTTTCTTGGATAATGCCTCTTTCATCATTATTACTGTTTTTTTTATTCAATCCTAATCTGTGTGCTGCCTCTTTTGTTAAAACCAATGGTAAATTTCAAGTAAATATAACAGTAAAAATAACAATTGCAATTTCAATTAATGTAATTAATTTTTTTTTGTAACACGGGAAACTTCACTAAGACAAGGTGACTGCAATGCTGGACGTCCTTACTTGGGAGGAAGTTCTATTGAACATTAAAGATTTGCATTATAAACAGCCATGCTCAGAATTGTGCCATTTGGGATTTCAGTTTATTGATTATAGTTATGTGTTTCTAAATTTATTTGTCTGGAACTAAGCTTTTGTTTATGCCTAGCTGATGATAATTATTGACATCAGTGAAAAGCTTATAGACTTGTTTTTAGAATATTGCTCATAAAAAACACTGTGCTTGCGATTTCAGGCAAACATTATCCTGGCTGGAGTCTCAATGCTAGAGAAGAAATTCTAAATAAGCTTTTCAAGAAATAGAAGAATTTTCTCCAAAAAGATTCTTAAAGATGCCAAACATTCATTAACAATAATTGTGCAGAAGATGGCCAGAACAAATGTTCTGGCCTTAATTGCTGCTCAGCTAAAAATAGTCTTCTTTCAAATTTCACAATGACGTGAAAAGGAAACACAAAGTTCATGTTGTCTTTGCACGCATTACAAGCAATGAATGTTTCTAAAAAATCTTGCTTACTGATACTGCAGATAGATAGCCAAAAGCAAAGAATGAATCATCAGCACTTCTTTATAATGACCTTGCAAGTAAGGATTCACTCGCATTATTAGTGTCATAAATAAGGATTGCAAATATTATTTGGAACAAACCTGAGAGCATTTAGCAGGCAGAGGTAACTGTAATTTTCTATTTTAAATATATTGATTTCAAATTTATTTCTTCATGAAATTATCCCTTAAGGTAATGCTCAAAAAGAAGAGCCATTAAATTCAAAATACTGACCAGAATCCTTCTACCATTGGTGTCCAGTATTCTGCTTATTACTTATTATCACCCACTTACAGGGCATGAACAGGATGCTGTTACCCAATTATTGCTGCCTTGAATTTTCTCTGTGGTCATCCTTTCTCACATTCAGGAAGCCCTATTTTTTTCTTAAAGCTGAAAGGGACATGATATCCCCGTATTATTATCCTGTTGTTGCTTTTACAAGGCAAGGCTTTTGCCACATACGTGTTTCACTGATAACTGAAAGTTCAATGAGAAGAAATAACAAGATCATAAAATATTTTATGAGGGTTATTATCAGCTTCATATAACATTATCCACAGAACCTATGACACCTCAACTGGTATGAACACATCAATAGAATGCAATTCTCCTAGGTACGTGGTGAGCTGACTGTACTTTGACTTTAGAACAAAAAAGCTAGGGCTGTATAGCGATAGGAATCACCTGTTTGGGAATAGTATTTTTCCTTAGAGAGTATGTATTGCTATTCTATTTATTCGTAAGACTGATATAGCCACCCATTTTATCTATAATAACCTGGGCGGCTCACAGCAAAATTACTACCACTAACCAATAGCAGCAAAAGTTAAATATAATTCATTGTATTTATTTTTTACAATGACAAAAGACATAAATATACAACTTATTAAAGGACATAAAGAGCTGTTCTTTATAATAAAGGATGTGTGGTCATTGTAATTATATCTGACTATATTCTATATCAGGGTTTTTGTAACCTTAGCAGCTTGATATTGTATGGACTTCAACTCCCAAAATTCCCTAGCCAGCATGCTGGCTGGGGAATTCTGGGAATTGACGTCGACATACTGTATCTTCAAGCTGCCCAGATTGCCTCTCCTCTTCGATCTGTGTAAAATTGCTGCTTTATTGATAATTCTTCCATGCTGACACTGAGGAAAAGGCTCAAATAGGAGGGGGGAAAGGCAGCACTTGTGCCTGGAATTTTGTCAAGGAGCCTGTTCTTCCACCTATTTAGGGAGAAACTAAAATATAGATTTTTCTGCACCTGCCACAAAACACCACAACAAAAAAAGTCTGGATAGAGGATGTTTCTAGAGACAGCAGAAGAGAAAGAACTGGAGAAAATAACAAAATACAAAGACCTACAAATAGATGTAGAATGACTATGGCAAAGAAAAAATAGTACCATTAGTAGCAATACCACTTAGACTTATATACCACTTCATAGTGGTTTTACAGCCCTCTCTAAGCGGGCTGTAAATAGTAATAAGCCTCATGGATGCAATTGCAAAATATTTGGAGGACCATTCGAACAACATTGGCATCCACAACATCACCATCAATTATTCAAAAGTCAGCTTTACTTGGAACAGCATATATCCTATGATACCTTTACAACATCAGATAACAGCATCTCCCTATCCCAGATCATAATAATATGCAGAAGAACAGCACTGTTGTAAATAACAAAAATACCTTACTTGTTCAAAGACAGCAAATATGTGCTATAGTTGTCCCCCAGTCTGTCCTTTAACACCTTCTGAAAGATTCATATTTTTGTCAGTCTCCAAAAGGCCGTGAGCTCACCAAATCCCAGAAACATTTTAGAATACATCAGAATCTTTGGGTAGAAAATATCACATTTCATAATGTGAAATTGTGGGTTGCTGAGATTTTGGTTACTGAACTTCATTGATTAGCTGACTGGATGGATGCTCATACCAGGGATTGCATATGTCTCATGAATCAACACTGTCCCTCAATCACAGGTTGGGAGTCACTGGCTATAAAGAGCAAGATCATTTCACATTTGTGATGAATCGCTTAAAGTCATGTAGCAATCTCAGCTATACTGCATGTAGATGGTTTTAAATTATATCGGAACTTTGCATTCAGAGAGTTTCTTGTCCTGCAAGGAGGTCTAGCAACATGATAAAGGAGCAGTCAGAAGGAGCTTTCTGACCCTTTATCTTTCCCACCCCTACAGTGTTGCAGTACTTAAAGCGGTAAAGTGATGCATTCCTTTTTTGTTTGTTTAGGCCAGCTATGCGTAACATTTGACCCACTAGTTTAGCCATAATTTCCAAATAAAATATTATGGTCTGCCAACAGTCTTTTGCTAGCTTTTTTTTTTTATTTCTAAGCAAGAAACAAAAACAGATTTCTTGAGTTCCTGCTAGGCACAGCTGGTGGGCCTGCATCCAGATGGGTCAATTTGTTCAGGCTTGGTTTGATAGTCAATTGTGAATTTCCTGTAGGAAAGAAATGGAAGGAACAGACTGAGGGTATTTGACTTTATCAAATTTAGGTGGGTGACAACGTGACTCAGACATCTGACACTGTCTCCCTGGGACTTTGCTAAAGCAAAATCAGCATCATGCAGGTTAGTTGCCTCAAGAGGTGGAGGTAGCAATAAGGACTGATCAGGAGACATTTGGTTCACTACACATTTCAGCCTCTAACTGCATTCCTGCATCATCTCCAGTACAGAGAAAAATATATTACTGTATATTTGCCTAGATAGAAATCTTCTGCATCTGGAATTAGGCAGCAGTCATAATTTCATATTGCACTGCACAAGAGTGTCCATTTTGGATATATGACTTCATAATGCTGCTATTAGCACAGGTTTATTATTTAATTTCTTTTTAACTTTTGTATATTTGTTATTTATTATTGTAGTTTTTAATGTCCTGTGCACCGCCCAGAGTCTGTCTGGACGGAGATTGGTGCGGTTTACAAATCGAATAAATAAAAGGAAATAAAATAAATGAATAAAATGCAGGAAAAAGCTACAACAAAAATTTCCACATTTCTCTCACACTCCCGACTTCCACTTACAGTATAACTTTTCCAATAGAAATGTAACTTGTCTCCTGTTATCTGAGCTCATGTTCTGTACATTTCTTTTCTTTTTTTGTGACAGTGAGAACATATGCTTTAGAGCTGAATAGCAGTGTTAGACTGAGGTCTCGGAGAGTTGAGTTCCATAAAACAAGCCAAACCAATTTTCAGTTTAAAAAACCCATCACTTCTGAAAAATAGGACATAAAGCCACTCCATTTAAAAAACCTTTGAGAAGTCTGGTCTGCAGTTATGTGGTTGAGGAGACAAAGTATATGAATAATGGCTCTGCCACATCTGAATTTGGCCCTTACATTATATTTAGGGATATGTCAGACTAGACAAATATTTACATTGTATGTATTTGTGTTCAGTATTTAGTATTTAGTGTTCAGTATTTAGCCCATCTCTGGATGGAATGACAATTGTGTATATATATATATATATACTTCCGTAAAAGACAACTAATCGGCTGGTTAGTAAATATGAACAAAAAACTACTATACTGACTAGTTTCCTTTGACACCGGAAGACACAAAAATAGGCATAATTAATTTACAGTGCTCTCTAGGCTAGGGAACAAAATGTAATCATAATATAAAATCATTATGGGGAAGGGCAGGAAAAAGAAATCAGATGAATTAGGAGAATTTGTGCTGATACCTACCCACTGAATATTATGTAGTATATGCCCTTGCTAACTGGACAGCAGAAATACAGAACATTCTGGTTTGAGGCCACTTTGAGAAAGATTTGTTCTGATCTTTCTTAAAATTGAAAGATGGAGAATATTTTTTCATATAGAGAAGGTGGCATGATAGAGCTGTTATTGATGCTTGTAGCAATGTCGCTAGTCAATTTCTGTTCTATTCACTACTTGGCCTAAGGCTACCCAAGAAGCAGGATGGCAACAGACTGTGGTTTCATGTAATTTAAATACATTTATTAAAATATTTATGATCTGCTTTTTGAACTGTCTTCTGTTCAAGGACACATTAAAAATAAAAAAATAAATGAACTAAATTAAAATCAGTTGCCAGTTATTAAAATAAATGCTATTAAATAAGCTATTAAAATTATATACATATATATACATACACATACAAACACACACAAAGGCAGACACACAGACAGAATTTAATATATTTAATATAAGCTATTAAAACAAACAAAATATACCTCCTGTTAGAAGTTGGACTAGAAGACTTCCAACTCTATTATTCTATGACATTTTATGATGTTCTATAATTAAAGATGGAGTGGAAAATGACAAGAAACTGAAAGCAGGCTGAAAGCATGGCAAAAAAAAAAAACCAGGATTGATAACTTGCAAAGGCACAATGAGAACTGGAGCCACCTGAATTGCTGGTTAACTATACTCACCAGGAGAGATCATGTCCATTAGCAAAATATTCCGTACTATTTAAACCAGGGGTGTCCAAACTTGGGAACTTTAAGAGTTGTGGACTTCAACTCCCAGAATTCCCCCAGCCAGAATTCTGGGGAATTCTGGGAGTTGAAGTCCACAACTCTTAAAGTTCCCAAGTTTGGACATCCCTGATTTAAACTGTTTTACTGCTGGTTTGATAGAAATATTGATTTGTCTATTGGGAATGCTGGAATTGCTTCCTAAAATTGGGCAAAACAGTGTTTGCATATTTGGTCTTTTCTCTTTGGTTTCAAAGCAGCTTCCCCAATCTGAGTCCCTCTAGATGTCTTTCCTAGGCTAGCAATGGGAGTTTTATATGATCAAGACAAGGGCAGCCACCGGGAAGAATCAGAATAACAAAATAGAATAATAGAATATCAAAGTAACTTTAGTGCTAGAAAAGACCCTTACAATACCATGGAGAGCCAAGAAAACAGAAGAGAACAGAGTTAGAAGGAACCTTGGATGTCTTCTAGTTCACCCCCTGCTCAAGCAGGAAACTCTATACCATTCTCTGTAGCTCTAGGTTGGTTTTCTCCTTGATTAGTTTGTATTTATTGCTTCTTGTCCTGCCTTCAGGTGCTTTGGAAAATACCGTAGGTTGACTCCCTCTTCTTAGTGGCAGTTCTTTAGATATTGGAACACTGCTATCATATCACTCCTAGTCCTTTTTTCATTAAAGTAAAACATTAAATTTTATTGTCATCAAAAGGCCAAGATGGTGGCCATGGCCAAACAATTGAAGTGTTACCTATTTTTTTAAGTGCATTGTACAGTGTATGTGATACATGTAAAAAAGAACGGTAGGCAGAGCTTTGATTGTGCAGTCATCATGATTTGAGGTCACTCCTGGTTAGTGTTACTGTCCCAGGGAAAGCTAACACTGCAGGGAAAAGATCTGGAATGTGCTCCAAAGCCACTTTTCTCAGGAGGGAGTGTGGCTGAGTGAATCTTATCAGTGTTGTCAAACTTTCAGCCCACGTGCAGGATGCATCACACGCAGGTCACACCCATCACAGCTCCATGAAGGGAAAAAGCATTGTGAAACATCATGTGATGGCAATGCGATACCGCAAGTTTGGCACCAATGTTATACATGATGCATTGCCTTAAACTAAGAACATATAGTAATCCTAGAATCTTAAAGAGGAATGAAATTACAATGTTAGAAGAACTGGAATTTTATTGCCAGGAGGTATCTAAAACATTGGCAGGTAATCTGTGTCTAAACTTGATCAACCTGCATCTTACTTCAGCCACAAAAACTTGGGATTATAGTGTCAGGGTGGAGGCAGTGAAAGTATTGCTCTTGTCCTATACCATATTATTTTGAACCTAGCTTTCTAACCTCAGGCTAATAAATCTTTCAGCCAATCCCACTATCAATGGAGCATGTCTAATTTATTGAATCATCACTCTTAGCCGGAAAGCATGTAAGTTGCATGATCTCTCCAACATCAGGATTAGTGAACTTCACAGAGGAGTTGGAGGTGACTGAAGAAATTGAATCAGCAAATGTTAATGAGGCTGATCAGCTGGGGTGTTTCCACACTCCTGAGCATTAGAAATTGAGTGCCTTGGGGAGAATAAACAGCTTCTTCACCAGATTGTGCATATGGAGTCTTCCTATGGGATGAGAGTATGAATTCTGCCTTTTGTGGATGTATGATCTAATTAACATAACTACATGCATGTATTAAGACTGCTTCAGATTCAGTTTGGATCATGTTTGTATTTTGTTGTTTTTTCTCAAAATAAACATGGTAATTGATTGTGCCTAGCATCAGAATTCTAACATGATTTAAGTCCATATGGTAGAAATAGATTTGATCCAGTATTCTGCAACCTGTTGGAGCCCAAAACACACCATCATATTGAATCCCTGGAAATGTCACACTAGCTTTCTGCAAGGGTGTCCATAGAGTATGGTACAGTAAGTCAAAATGGCAGTTGCAATCGATGCGCCATCTGTTTTTTTATGAGCGTTACAATGATACATTATAAATTCTGATCACATATTTGCAACTGACTTTTTTTAAGCATGCCTTGCAGACATCTTGCCACTTTCTGCAAAGCCATTCAGCAGTAAACCACCACAATAATGCATTGGAAAAAGATGAACGGAGTTAGGATGCATTGGGAAAAGAAATAGAAGTGTGTTGAAATCTAATGCCACTTACTGCCAATTCTTAAAAACTATAAAATAACACTTAAAGAGAATTTCTTCTGAACTTAACTAAGAGACCAAATTGCTTCTCTGTTTGCCTGTTTCCACAGTTTGGTCCTTGGGAGTCAAACTTAGAAGAGAGAAGGAGGGAGGGAAGGAGATTCTAATAGTCACAGTCTCCTGGTTTTAAAGTAAATATTCCCCTTGCACCAGTGGTGGGTTCCAAATCCCGGGGCAACCGGTATGGTGCAACGGGGCCCAGCATCCACTACATGAACACGTGCAGCGCACATGCACATGTGCACAGCGCACATGCATACATACACAGCGCATGCATGCGTCCTACTCTCCAGCGATGCCACCATGATGCTCCAGCTGCTCTGCGGAGTGTCGCACAATTGCCATATGTGCCGTGCATGTGTGCAGAAGCGCCGAAGAGTTCAAATACAGGTAAGGACAATGGGCAGGTGGGTGGGCACCAAACCGGAATGGTACCCGGTGCTCTGGGAAGGCACCAGTACACCAATACAGGGGCATACCGTCTGCAACCCACCACTGCCTTGTACATATGTGCCAGTAGTTCCTGACTCTAGGGGGCGGTGTTCATCTCCATTTCAAAGCCGAAGATCCAGTGCTGTCCGAAGATATCTCTATGGTCACATGGCTGGCATGATTAAAAGCCGAAGGCACATGGAATGCTGTTACCTTCCCACCAAAATGGTTCCTATTTTTCTACTTGCATTTTTACATGCTTTAAAATGAAACTGCTAGGTTGACAGAAACTGGGACAAGTAATGGGAGCTTACTCTGTTACACGGAGCTAGGGATTCAAACCACCAAACTGCCAACCTTTCTGATCAACAAGCTTAGCATCTTAGCTACCGAGCCACTGCGTTCCCCTTGTAGTTTTGAGGCCAGCCCCTCAATTGAGCCTAGATGTTGTAAGTCACTCAAGGTCAATTTTATGGAGTCAGGTGATTGTTAGTTTGTTTAAAGATAAATAAAATAAATGTCTTTAAAGTTTTACTACATCCTGAATTTAATACAAATATCCAGTTTGGAAAGGGCATTAAAACCTCATTTGCCATAATGCTGGACAATTGTAGGAAAGTTTTGGTTGGTGAGAAGAGAGGAAACAAACTTTTCCTGTACTCACTGAAGCTTCACCAGACATTTTTCCATAGACAAATCTACTGCAGAGTCATCCTGGGCTAAAAAGAATCAACCACTTTTAGCTGGGAATATTTAGTTGTCAGAAGAGGGGCTAATTCTTCTCTTTATAAATAAAAAGTCCCATTTTGGAATATAGAGGAAATTGTTTTGGACTAGAACCTATTCCTTTTCTTCCTTTATAACCATTCCTCTCTCCTCCCCCCTCCGGGAAAAAAAAACCAAACCCCAGATGGCAGCAGTGAAAAATCTCCATTAAATCCGTGACACAGATGAAATACAATTTCCAGAATTTGTATCCCAAGAAGCGAGCCTGAGAGACAATTTGCCAGATGGGATAAACAAGTACAATCTTCAGCAATCAAACAAACCTGCTCCCTTGACAAGGTTTCTCTGGGGCAGTTGTAGAGTTACATTTGGTTTGTGGAAGCTATAGAGTTTAAAAACAATAGGGCTGATCAGGAAAATAATGAAAAGGTTACTATTTGGGGAGTGGGGATCACTTTCACTGAGCCCTTTTCAAACCAGGACATGGGTGGATTCTGCCATCACAATAAAAGGAAGGAAATACATGATGCTGAAGCAACAGCAGATAAAGGAAAAATTGGCCAACAGTACCAAGAAAGAAGAAACTTCGGGGGAGGAAACATCTTTCAATACTCAAATTAACCCAAGCTAGGCCTTAGTTTCAAGTCAATGTAGCCAACTTATTGAGAACATGGAATGGATTTCCTTTATATAGCTTTCAGTAGTAGACACTTGATCCTGCACTGAAGCCCATCCCCACCCCAAAGAGCGACACTATTGTCATTTGGGCATGGCTTCAGAGCTCTTCTAGCTATTAACCAGAAGTTGTTTAAAATTTAGATTAAACTAGCGAGGTTACTGTATTTTTTCATGTTTAGCTGTATAAACTAGTATCTGTGCAGATCAGGGGTGGGTTCCTGCCAGTTCTAAACTCTTCTATAAAAGAGGTTCCACAAATCTACAGTGCTGTTTAGAACCAGTTCCAGCTCCCTCCCCCTGCCCGTCTGCACATCATCAAGATGAAGAGCGAGAGGAGGAATTCTGGGAGTTGAAGTCCACAAGACTTAAAGCTGTCAAGTTTGAACACCCCTGAGGATTTTTTTCTAAAGGGTTAGGGATGCAAGGGTCTTGTAACTTGACAGCTGTAAGACTTGCGTGCTTCAATGCCAGAGTTTCTGAGCCAACATGACTGGAGGAGGAATTCTGGGAGTTGAAGTCCACAAGACTTAAAGCTTGCGAGTTTGAACACTTCGGGGGACGGGGGTTTCTAAAGGGTTAGGTGCAAGGGACTTGTAACTTGATAGCTTTAAGATTTGCGTGCTTCAAATGCCAGAGTTCCTGAGCCAACATTTTGGTTTCTAAGCAAGAGCGTTGTTAAGTGAGTTAACAACGCCATATTTTACAAGTTGGCCACACCCACTCGGTCACATGGCTGGCAAGCCACTCTCACCCGGTCACATGGCCAGCAAGTCACTCCCACAAAGCAGGCCACACCTACAGAAGAGGTTCTAAAAATTTTTTGAAACCCACCATTGGTGCAGATGGTAAAATTAGACATGAAGAAAAAAACCACTACATATACATAACTTTCAAAAACTATAATGCTACTAGTTGCAACAACAACATGCTTCTCATTTCGCCTTGGTTCAAACATATACTGTATAATCCAAAGTATTGAAATTACTGTTTATCCCGTTGTATGTTTCTTTCATTCTTCTAAAAGCAGCGCTTTAAGGAAAAGAGCTTATTCCTTCGTTAATCTTAAATAAATAAAAAAGATCAACTTCAATATGGAGATATGGTTTTTGGTGTTGCACATAATTATTGCGGCAAGATTGGCATTTGCCCAGGAATGGAAGAGTGATCAAATACCAATGGATAGGGCAGTAATAAATAAAATTAATGAATGCGCAGAATCGGATAGATTAACAAAATTAATTAAAGGGAAAAAGGACTCAGAATTCTACAACTCGTGGAAGAGGTGGTATAATTGGGTACGGGTACGACCGAATAATAATAACTGAAGCAATAATATATGTTTAAATCAGATACTGGTAAATAATATTAATCAGAAATTAAAGGATGAATAAGAATTGATGAAGTAGGTACGTTGACTAGATGGGCTGTATAGGGTAAATGTTGGTGTTAAATATTAGGCCTATTATTATGATGGTAATGTTAAGTTTGGTTATTTAAATGTTATGCCTTCTCGCGCTGTGACGGCAATAGGTTTAAAATTATGTTTGTATGATTTTTTTTTTTTATAAATAAAATAAATAAAGAAACACAGATCTTGAAAAAAAAAAAAAACTTCAATATCCTAAACCATCTGGAATCCATCTTATGAAGATCCAAACGTTCTGGCAAAGGCATAGGGCGTGTATGCTTTGATATTAACTACCTGAATGCACTGTTCTTTCAGCTGAGTTCAAACTGTAGCAACAATGGGGAGAGGATGTAGATGTTTAGGATTAATAGATACATAGAGGCTAGGGAGGGGTGGATATTCTAAGTCAGGGGTCTGCAAAGTCAGCTCTTTTAAGACTGGTGGACTTCAACTCCCAGAATTCCCGCCAGCCAGCTATGCTGACTGGGGAACTCTGGGAGTTGAAGTCCACCAGTCTTAAAAGAGCCGACTTTGCAGACCCCTGTTCTAAGTGAAAGAAGCTGATCTGCATGGGCACAGTGATCTCAGATATATATGATTATACATGAAGTATGATTATAATTTCCATTATCCGTGGCCCAGTGAATAATGTCAAGTGGGCACCAGATTAGGAGAAGCTGACACAAAATAGGAAATCCAGCCTAGAATGGGAGATGAAATTGAAGGAATATGATGAACTCTTAATTTCTTTTCTTCTGCATTTCAAATCCACAATAATAGAGCAGAAAGTTGTCAGAGGGAAAAGTTTTGGCTCTCTTCCACTTGTGAAATCTCTCACTGTTCTGCATTGGAACAGAGCTTTTGTCTGAATACCGCTTACAAGTCTCCATTAAATTAATGGATATTAAACATATTTGGCATAGTTAAAGCAAAGAGAATGATGAAGAATGTCACAAGCTTTTCTTTAAACTAATTTGCATTTTAACAAAAGGATGTGTAAACTTAGGCACATGCAAGCAAAACAGCCTCCCCTCACAGACTAGCAGCTGATAACAGAGAGATGGAGGGGCAGGGATGGAGAGCTTGATGAAAACATGGATACATTGCAAAACTATGGCAAAGGCTAATTTTTTGTTCAGATCATTAAGAAAGGGCTACAAGATAAAATTGTTCATTTTGTAACTGTACAAATTATTTTGTGCAACCATATCTAAAACCTTGTAATTGGACAAAGAGTGCTGTAGAGCTAGAAAAGGTGCATAAAAAACACATACGATATGTGGGAATGGCCTTGGGAAGGGGTGGGGAGGAGATGCTGCCTATGGAATGATCAGATAAGCAGTGAGGGAAAACCCACAGCAGCATTAAGGGCAGAGAAAGAAACTCAAAGAATTCTTCCTATCAGACTACATAGATGGCTATAAGACATGGCTGTACTTTCAGACTTGCAAGATACTGCTAATGTAAGACTTATAATAAAGTAAAATTAGCTCATCTGGTTTGGTCATTACAGACATTGCATCTTTTTAGTTTATGGAATAAAATTAAAAATATAGGCAAATAAAAGAGGATATTGTAAGAGAGTGTAAGATTACTCTTGAAATGGAGAACAGAAAGGCATGGTTTAAAATCACATCCTGTAGTGCACATCACTGTGCAGGGTTCCCCAACCTGTGAGGAGATTGCCACCAGGCTGCGGAAATGGCGAGTGAGCACGTACTTACGCGCTTGTTGGCCGCTCATGTGGAACCATCTCCTCTCCCTCTCTGCCAGTCCACAAAGTCGGAAATGTTGGGGAACACTGCTCTGGTGAAACTGAATTATTTCCTACTGGGATTTTTCTTTCTTTCTAATCTTCCTTTTAATGAGAGTTGAACTGGCTTAAATTCAGGCTCATCTTCCTTGTGGGTAAATACAGTAAATAGTAAGTGATTTAGTTCATCAATGACAATCCTCAGGATGAAATGCAATCATGGCTACAAACTAGGACAAATTAAAAAGGGAAATACTTTTACAGATAGTCCTTGACTTACAACCACAATTGAGCTCAGAATTTCTGTAGTTCAGTGAGATATTTATTAAGTACATTTTGCCCCATTTTACAAACTTACTTGCCATAGTTGTTAAGTGATTTACTAATTTACTAATTTATCACTGCAGTTGTTAAATTAGTAACCCGGCTGTTAAGTGAATCTGGCTTCCCCATTGACTTTGCTTGTCAAAAGATCGCAAAAAGGGATCACGTGATCTTGAGACACAGCAATGGTCATAAGTATGAACCAATTGCCAATCATCTGAATTTTGATCATGTGATCATGTGGATGCTGCAAGGTTGTAACTGTGAAAATGGTCATAATTCATTTTTTTCAGTGCCATTGTAACTCTGAACAGTTACTAAACAAACTGTTGTAAGTCGAGTATTATCTGTAGTAGTTATGACCCATTATTTATCTATTTAAAACATTTACATAGTAACCCAATTTATGTCGAAATCTGGGTAGCTCCTAATAAATAAGTGTATATGTATTACCTCTAATATGAAATATGACATTCTACTACTCATTATTCTTGGGAAGCATGCGTGAGCAATGCTGTTTACTTATTAGACTGATATTTTGCTGTTCCTTCAAGAGATCTAGGCAGCATAACACTCCTTTTTCAAAGTTTCCCCCACAAAATCCTGTGTGAATGAACACAGTAGGCCTAACTAAGAAATAATGAGAGATCCCAAATCACCCACGAAGCTTCCATAAATAAAAGAGAACATGGATATCCCCAAATATCCAATATTCCATGTTATTTTTGTGCTCATGTTCTGTTGTGAGCTTCCTAAGGCTTCTATACTCCATTATAGGAAGAGAATGTAAATCTAGATAAAATGTAGGTATGTGTTTGTTGTAACTAAATGGTGCTATTAAGCTCAAATGTAAGCAGACAGTCTCCATGACTGTCTGAATGATCATCTAATGAAATTCATCATGGAGAATTATTAATAGAGTGTATTTTTCCTTCTTTCTTCCCCATCTCCTTTTCTTCCTGTTTTTAAAAGCCTGAGGCCAGGTACTGTCTGATTTACTGATCATTGGACAATTCTGAAAAAAAAACTGATGTAAAAAAACAAAAGTGATCAAAATAAGTGGAAAAGGCACTCATTTGTTTAAATTAGACTTGCACAGGAGACAGGATTGTTGGATTTTTCCCAAGTTGCTATCCTTCATGAATCACAGCTACTGCAGGATCAGCAGGGTAATGCAATTTAAGGTTCTGCAGCAACATTTAAAGTATAAAATAGCTCCTGCCTAAGTACTCCTAGAATCTCCCTATGTCTGTGCTGTTTGTACCTTGATATTGGGCCAAACTTTGGTGAGGATAAATCAATCTACATGCTCCCATTTCCCAGGTAGCTAGAATGAATGGGTGCATCACAACACTTCTCTTACTAACTCAGAGTAACTTATTTATTTGGAAAATTTACATTTTGTATTTGTATTTGTATTTATTAAATTTATATACCGCACTTTCTCCCTACTGGGACTCAGGGCGGTGTACAGGCAGGTAAAATCGACAATATAAAACATAAAATACATTAAAAATACATTAAATAATTGGCCTGTCATAAAACCCCTATTAAAACCCCTGCTAAAACAAATTAAAAACTACGCCAGGCCGGCCGCACGAAATAGATAGGTCTTCAAGGCCCGACGGAAATGATTATGATTACTTATTATGGAACCGCCCAATCCACATAATAATAATTCCAGATTTACATTAAGTAATTACAAATGAAAAACCGTATGAAATGAAAAATGAAATCCATAAATCAGACAATAGAATCAACCAAATACCGCCATCTCCCAGAAAATGGGTTCATCTATCATCATGGCCCAAATCCTGAAGGAAAAGCTATTTTTTTTAAAGCTTCCCAACAGATTTAAAGGATTGGGCCATCGGAATCTTAGGAGAAGCAGAAGATCACACCAGAGAGCAAGATTCCCCAAATCTTAGGAAAAGCAAGAGAGCATACCAGAGAGCAAATCACACCTTCTAGGTACCATCAAATTAAACTACTTCAGAGAGGGGAACTGGTCTGCCATCTTGTGAGAGTGTGTGGGAAAGGTAGAAATAGACAGACACAAGCATAAATTGGCCCTACTCCAAGTAGCGTTTTGTAGGTTGTAGCCAGTGCATTGAGTTGCACCCAGAAGCCTAAAGCGAGCTGTGTAGCTTGCCAAGTAAATGTTGCATAGGCAGATTTAGGATGTCCAAATTACTCACACAGCTGCATTCTGGGCCAAATGCAGCTTCTAGTTGGTCTATAAGGACAGCTCTATGTAGAAAATTTAGTAGCCCAGATAATTAAGTCAGGACGGCTCACAAGCAAGGCCCTTTGATCCAGGAATGGTGCATGAGACAGAATTGTGCAAACGCCCTCCAGGTCACAGCTACCACCTGTTCCTCTTGTACTCTATGTAGAATATAGAGCAGGAATAGACAAAGTTTTAGCCACTGACGCAGGCAAGGAAACAGTTGCATTTATGTATATGGCTAAGGGGCAGAGATATACTATGATAAAAAAGCAACCAAGGCTTGGATTTGCAGAGGGATGTTCTGGGTTTGGGGTTTTTTTTCTTTATTTTAAGCAGGTTTAGACTTTTACATTGCTTACTTCAGTGGTGTCCAAACTTTTTTCAAAGAGGGCCAGATTGGATGAAGTGAACATGGTGGAGGGCCGAACATTTTTCCGAACATTCTTTGAACCATTACAATTAAATGCAAATAAATTATTTTATGCCAAGTTAATTGCAAATGACATACTTTTCATTTCATAACATTAAGATCAACTGACAGTGTATTGAATGTATTGAAAATAAATTTAAAAAAAACTTACCTACCTCTTTCTCTCTTTCTTCCTCTCTCTCTCTCCATTTCTCTCGCTCTTTCTCTTTCTTTCTCTCTCTCTTTTTCTCTTTCTTTCTGTCTCTTTCTTTCTCTCTCTCTCTCTTTCTTCCTCTCTCTCTCTCTCCATTTCTCTCGCTCTTTCTCTTTCTTTCTCTCTCTTTTTCTTTCTTTCTGTCTCCCTTTCTCTCTCACTCTCTCTCTTTCTCTCTTTCTTCCTCTCTCTCTCTCCATTTCTCTCTTTCTCTCTTTCTTTCTCTCTTTCTTTCTTTCTGTCTCTCTTTCTTTCTGTCTCTCTCTCTCTTTCGCTCTTTCTTTTCCCCTTTTTCTCTCTTTCTTTCTCTCTCTTTTTCTCTTTCTTTCTGTCTCTTTCTGTCTCTTTCTTTCTCTTTCTTTCTTTCTCTTTCTCTCTTTCTCCCTGTCTCTGTGTGTGTCACTCTCTCTGATTCTCTCCCTCCCTCCCTCTCTCTGTATGTCTGTCTCTCCCTCTTTCCCCGTCTGTCTCCGATTCAATCCGATTCCGATTCATTCTCTATCTGTGTCTCTCTCCGTCTCTCTCCCTCCCTCTCTTTCTCTCTGTCTCTGTCTGTCTCTGTCTTTCCCTCCCTCCCCTTCTGTCTCTCTCTGTGTCTGTCAGTCACTCCCTCGCCACTCGCAGCGGGCGAGGGAGCAGGCGGGGAGAGCACCCAAGGCTACCGTCATCTTAAGCACCACCGAGGCTGTCGCCCGGCAGGGGCGTCAGGCAGGGAAGCCGGTCGCGTCTCCATCGTGGTGCCTCCCTCCAGCAGGCACCACGGCTTACGTTCTGAGGCCGCGTGTCCGTCTTCCCTGCCTGACGCCCCTGCCGGGCGACCTTGTGCGGCGGGAGCTGCACGTTAATAACTTTAATAATAATAACTTTAATTTGTAAACCGCTCCCTCTCCCCACAGGGACTCGGGGCGGTGCACAGGGAGAATAAAAACAATAAATATACACATATACAAAATATACAAACATAACTAAAAACGAATTAAATCTAATACCTGTGCTAAAAATCCCATTTAAAGCTAAAATACCCAATAATTAAATATAAAACCACATAGAAGGGAGACTACCCTAGGCCGGCCAAGCAGAAAAGATATGTTTTTAATTTCAGACGGAAGGAGCGGAGGTCCGTGGTTGTTCTAATATCGGGGGGAAGGTCGTTCCAGAGGGCTGGGCCTGCCACAGAGAGAGCCCTTCCCCTGGGCATCGCCCGCTGACAAAGTCTAGTGGACGGCACCCGGAGAAGTCCCTCTCTGTGGGAGCGAATCGGCCGTGAGGATGTATGAGGCAGGATCCGATCCCGCAGATAGCTAGGTCCCGAGCCATGGAGCGCTTTAAAGATGATAACTAACACCTTGAAGCGCACCCGGAAGACAACAGGCAGCCAGTGCAGCTCGCGCAAGAGCGGTGTTACGTGGGTGAACCTGGCGGTTCCCATAATTGCTCGCGCGGCTGCATTCTGGACCAACTGAAGTCTCCGAGTGCACCTCAAGGGGAGCCCCATGTAGAGAGAGTTACAATAGTCCAGTTTGGGGCTGCGTGGCTGGGAGGGAGGTGAACGCGCCAAGCGGATGTTCTGGGGCCGCGCGTTCACCTCCCTCCCAGCTTCGCAGCCCCAGAACGTGCAGCAATGGAGGCGCGACGGCTTCCCTGCCTGACGCCCCTGCCGGGCGACAGCCTCGGTGGTGCTTAAGATGACAGTAGCCTTGGGTGCTCACCCCGCCTGCTCCCTCGCCCGCTGCAGGAGGAGGCGTCCGTAACCTCCGTCCACCTCCCTCCCAGCCACACAGCCCCAGAGACAGAGGGAGGAAGGGAGGGCCACATTTACACCGAGCAGTGAGGGCTGTTGGAGGGCCGTATTAAACCGACCCCCAGGCCGCAAATGGCCCGCGGGCCGGACTTTGGACATGCCTGGCTTACTTGATTGTAGGTCTGAAGTTAACCTTGAAGTTAATCTATGTTGATCTGAGTGCTGATTAATGGTGGAGAGGTGGAGTCTTTTTCTCTTTCATCTGGTTGATTGCATACTTTGTGCAATCAGCCTAATGTTGATGATTGTTGAATGGAAATAGTTTAGGATTAAAAGCAATATAGGGGGCATAATGGCCTCATGGTTAAGACACTGGGCTTGTTGACCAGAAAGTTGGCAGTTCAAGACCCAAGCATCACTGCCCCAGTTCCTATCAACTAGCAGTCCGAAAGCATGTAAATGCAAGAAAATAAGTAGGTATCAATGGAAGTCCTCAATGGAACTGCATCTACATGGAGGGAAGTATGCAGTGGGGTATCCCAAGGCTCTGTTTTAGGCCCAGTACTCTTCAACATCTTCATCAATGATTTGGATGAGGGAATAAATGGGGAACTCATCAAATTTGCAGATGACACCAAGCTGCCAGGAATAGCCAACACTCCAGAAGATAGGCTTAAGTTACAGAATGATCTTGACAGACTTGAACATTGGGCACTATCTAACAAAATTAAATTAAATGGTGAAGAGTAAGGTTCTACATTTAGGCAAGAAAAACAAAATGCACAGGTACAGTATAGGTGGTACTTTGCTCAATAGTAGTAACTGTGAGAGGGATCTTGGAGTCCTAGTGGACAACCATTTAAATATGAGCCAGCAGTGTGCAGCAGCTGCCAAAAAAGCCAACACAGTTCTAGGCTGCATAAATAGAGGGATAGAATCAAGATCATGTGAAGTATTAATACCACTTTATAATGCCTTGGTAAGGCCACACTTGGAATACTGCATTCCGTTTTGGTTGCCAAGATGTAGCAAAGATGTGGAGACTCTAGAAAGACTGCAGAGAAGAGCAACAAAGATGATTAGGGGACTGGAGACTAAAACATCTGAAGAACGGTTACAGGAACTGGGTATGTCTAGTTTAATGAAAAGAAGGACTAGGGGAGACATGATAGCAGTGTTCCAATATCTCAGGGGTTGCCACAAAGAAGAGGGAGTCAAACTATTCACCAAGGCACCTGAAGGTAGAACAAGAAGCAATAGGTGGAAACTAATCAAGGAGAGAAGCAACTTAGAACTGAGGAGAAATTTCTTGACAGTTAGAACAATTAATCAGTAGAACAGCTTGCCTCCAGAAGTTGTGAGTGCTGCAACACTGCAGGTCTTTAAGATGTTGGATAGCCATTTGCCTGAAATGGTATAAGGTTCCTGCCTAGGCAGAGGGGTTGGACTAGAAGACTTCCAAGGTCCCTTCCAACTCTGCTAGTGTATTGTATTGTATTGTATTGTATTGTATTGTATTGTATTGTATTGTAGTGTGGTGTAGTGTAGTGTAGTGTATTGTATCATTTCAATGGGACGGTAATATCATTGTGAGTGCCTTGGCATATAGTCATGTCAGCCACATGACTCAGTAGTGTCCTTGGACAATGTTGGCTCCCTCAGCTAGGAAATGGAGATGAGCACTGCCCTTGAGTTGGACATGATTGGACAGGATAAACCTTTTTAGGAATAATAAAAGAAGGTTCTCAAAACTGATGCATGCATTTCTATTCCAGTAACCTAATGCAAGAGAGGGAAATTTTGAAGCCTCAGAATTTAGCAAACTGAAGTGGATAAATTACAGTAAAAATTATAAGTTCCAGTCTCAGAAGAATTATAAAAATGTGAAATGAAAGGGGGGGGGGTCTCTAATCACTCAAAAAGTATCTTAGAAAATAGCAAATCCCCAATAGTCTGATGATCTTTTATCTATCTAACAATATCAAAAAGTTCAGTTTAACCCAATACTGAATTTTACCTTACCTTATTTAAAGCCATTTATAATTAGTATTTTGGATGTATTGTAAAAATATTTATTGATGTTATTTATCATAGAAGGAAAAAAACCTGACTTACTTTAAGCAATTTGTATAGAAGAAAGAAGTACAAGATCAAAATGTTTCTCCTTTGGGATCTTTTCAGGGGCATCCATAGTTCTGTAGGCTATTTTCATATCTTTGATCTTGCTGAGCTTCTCTTGTGCTATTCATATTCATCTTTGACTATTTTCTCTTAGGAGAAATAACCAAAGAACAGCTTTTATAGTATAGCCCAGTGGAAGGTGTTTTCCTTTTGAAGATGTTTATAGCACACAAAAAGCAGCAGCAACATTATTGTTTTGGTCAAAAATGAGCATTTCTGGCAGCTTCCTATTTATCTCAAGAAAAGAAACCATTAGATGAGATGAGTTGGCCACCTAAACCCATTTAACATAGTATTTGCATAATGAGATAAAAGCAGGTATCTGCATTCTTAACTCAGAGTTGAAACTAAGCAGAGCAAGTGGACTTCCAGTCTTGCCAAATGCATCTTCAGATGTTCAGGCTTTGCATTATGGATGTACAGCCCAACAAAAAAATACTGAGACAGTTAAGCTGAAAGCTAAATGAGAACTTTAATTAACTATCTTGAAGCACACATTCTTGTTTACTTAGAATATTAAGGCTCCATCCTCATTACTTAATATGGAATAATAACCCTTAACAGAATAACAAAATAAGGGCTGGAAGGGATCTCTTTCTTCTAACACCCTGCTCAAGTAGGAAACCCTACATTTCAGACAAATGATTGTCCAATTTCTTCTTAAAAACCTCCAGTGTTGAAACACCTACAACTTCCAGAGGCAAGTTGTTCCACTGATTAATTGTTCTGTCAGGAAATGTCTTAGTTCTGGCCTGGTTCTCTTCTTGATTAGTTTCCCATCATGTCTTGTCTTGAGGTACTTTGGAGAATAGGGTAACCTCTTCTTTGTGCAGCCCCTTAGATGTTAGGACCCCTAGTCCTTCTTTTCATTAAATTAGACATAACTAATTTCTGTAACCGTTCATGTTTTTTAACCTCCAGTTACCTAATAATCTGTTGCTCTTCTTTGCATTTTTTCTAGAATCTGAACATTTTTATATTTGTGGCGACCAAAACTGGATGCAGTATCCCAAGTGTGATCTTACTAAGGAATTATAGTGATACCAACACTCACGTCAGCCTTGTTTAGTCTAGGTAGCCCTCGACTTACCATCACAATTAAGCCCAAAATTTCTATTGCTAAGGGTCCATTTTGATTGTGTGAACAAGGCGATGCTGCAATAGTTGTGAAAACATGACTGAATCAAACTACAGTTATAGGAGTTCTGTTTAGAATACAAACGTTTAGTTTTTAGACTGAGATTGCTGAAATATAATTCTGTTTTCATGTTATTTCAGTTCTTTGGGAACTAGTTTTTGTTTATTTAAAGCATTTGTAACCTGTTCTCAGTACCTGATGTTCCCAGGTCAGTTTACATATAAGTGGGATGGGGGTTGGAGTTTCAAAACTGAATAGAATTAGGCTTTTCCAGATTCAAATTAAGGCATGCTGCTTGAGGCAAAGAAGAAACGGTTCTTCCCATCCTTTCATCTATGAAAGTGAATTGAGTGGGTAGTAGCATTGTATTCCCAGGACTGGTGCCTCCATGGCATTCTTTTGCCTCTGAGGTAGAAGCTTAGTTGAGGCCTTCAGGGTAGACTATGTGGTCTCATAGGATTTTGTACTTAAAACAAAAACAGTTCTTGTTGAGCTCCCCTCCTTAAAATAATCTGCTTCATTGCCTTTTATGATGAGACAGCTTGATCTTACCCACACAAAATCCAATTCTGGTTACCGTATGCCAGAGTCAGGAATCCCATTGAGATCTACCAATAAGTCTTGCTTACCTTCTTTCCAGCTCTACTACAGCCCTACTAATCCTCCACTTGCCACCCATTTAGTGACCCTTCAAAGTTATAATGGTGCTGAAAAAAGTGAAATGACCATTTTTCACACCACCTTTGCAGCATGGACAAGTGATCATAATTCGGATGCTTGGCAATTGGCAGGTATTTATGACAGTTGCAGTGTTCTGGTGTCATGGGATCCCCTTTTGTGACCTTCGGGCAATCAAAGTCAACCAGGAAGATTCATTTAACAACCATGTTACTAACATCTGCAATGATTCACTTAATAACAGTAGCAGGAAAGGTTATCACAGGGGGTAAAACTCACTTAACAGCTGGAAATTTTGAGCTCAGTTGTGGCCATAAGTTGAAGACTGTTTGTATAGGATTTATTTGGCATCCTGTTTTTTAAGCACTTCTTGTACAATCAAGTATTAAGTAAATAATGGTTTAGTATTATTTTGAGTAAGCGATCAGTGAAAACTTGTGACCTTTCTGATAGTTATTGAAAAGGGAGGAAATTTAAGCAGAGCATTAAATACTCACTTTAAACAGTTAAAAATCTTATTCAGACGCTATGTTATTTCTGAGATTCAGCAGCACTGCCCACACACTCCCAAGCATCTTGTGGCAACCAACCAGCTATACTTTAAAAACCAAGAAGAATAAAAGAAAAAATCTAGGACACTAAGTTTTGTTTCCATTATTGTACTGTATAGAAAATGCTGAGCGGAGAACTCAATGCCCTGGTTGCTGTTGGGCTACATCTATCCACATTCTTCAATGCTTGCTGGGATTGCTGAAAGTAGTCATTACTCAACATCTGGCAAACCTCCCAAGCCAAGGCTATGTGATACAGCTATTCATACTCACTAGCTGGTAGAGAGGCAAGTCAAATCTTTGTTCCCAGACAAAATCCTCTCTCTCACAGTACTTCCTTATATATCTATAACCTGGATGAAATGGGTTGGAAATAGTTCGTTGAAAACTTGCACAATTCCTTTCACAAGAAAGTTTGTGCTTTCCAAACAATGAAAAAATCTCTCCCATTGTTTTATGTTTGGTTCACCTTTACAATTTGTTGCTCATAACAACAAATTGTACAAGAAAAAGGCCTGTGTTATAATAGAAGGTATTTGTAAGACTAGATAGGAAAAAGATCACTTCTTTCATATTCCAATTGCTTATTATATTCCTATCAATGAGCAAAGTTGTTCATACAAAACACACCCTAAGAATTTACGAAAAACAATTGGTGAAGATTCAGTCATCTTATTGAATATTGCAAATTGCTGGACCCTAAGCCTTAGGGATCAATGAGTCCTGACATAAGCTTATTATTAGTGTGTTATTTATATGACATGTACAGTAATAACTATTAGGTCATATCAATTGTTGCTTGTTAATGAAGGCATAACCATTTTCTAACAAGTCACCAACTCCTGAATGTGAAGACACATATGGTACACATTTATATTTATTAGGACATATGTGATAAGTCTATGTTAATGTTGTTGTGGTACTTGGTCTCCCAGGACAGGAGCTTTTCTCTCAAACAAAAAAATCATGTCCTGAAATGCAGTTATGCCTACTTATAGGCCCTATATAGGAGGATGGCATATACATATAGTATATTATTGTGGAATAAAATGTGTTTGAGCAAACTGATTGTACAGTATGTCTTTTTCTAAATTTAAAAAAATATTCAAGTGCCATCTTTCTTCTAAGAACAGTGTTTCTCAACTTTGGCAGCTTTAAGGTAAGTGGACTTCAACTCCCAGAATTTCCCAGCCAGCCTGACTGGAGAAGTCTGGGAGTTGAAGACCACCCTTCTTAAAACTGCCACGGGCAAGAAAGTTTGTTCTAGACCAGGGGTGAGCAAACTTTGCAACTTTAAGTCTGAAGGACTTCAGTTCCCAGAATTCTCCAGCCAGCAAAGCTGGAGAACTCTGGGAGCTGAAGTCCTTCAGACTTAAAGTTGCAAAGTTTGCCCACCCCTGTTCTAGACAAATAGTAGAACCAGTTCCCACTGTGAAAAAGCCCAAATAGCCAGCCCTTTCTAGGAATCATTTCAGAAATTCAATATGTATGTAAGCATCTCAAACCAGAGTGTCTTTCCGGTGCCAGAAACATCAGAGAGAAATCAGAGACCTACCAGTACTTGATTATAATTTCCTGAAGAGATTAGATGAATCATGCATGTCAACCAATTGGCAAACAAAAGACCAAAGATTTAAAACCCAATATATCACACTGCAGCAAAGCAGGGTGTGTAAAATGTGGAGGCCATTTTGGTATTCTGAATTTGGAGCAAGATATGCAGTATTTCAGATTTTCATCACAAGAATTAGGACAAAATGAGAGCTATTTTTGTTTTGCAAAGTTTAAGTCATACTTTAAAAAAAAACCAAACCCAACCATTAAGATTGTATATTAATCAATTAAACAAGGAACTGTCCCTACCTTTCTGGCTGGTTCTAATTGAGGAAGGAAAGGAGGTGAAGTAGTTTAGATCCCTCAGAATACAAGCTAGCCCTAGATTCCACACGATAGCTTCAGAGAGCACAGAAGCAGGAATGTAGTGCTATACTACTTCTCTGTAACTCTCTAAAGCACCCATGGGTTTTTTTTTGTGGGGGGGGGGTGTTATTAAGTTGCAGATGAGAGCTACATTCTTATATCTCTCAACACTTTTTGGCATCAGATCCAAAGGAAGTGCACAGCCCTATTATTTTGTTTTATGCTAGGAAAAACATTTCCCTTTCATGCAGATTATTAAAAGTGTTTCACTTTGTAGTTGTATAGGAGATAATGCAGCATTTTGACCCTGAAAATTCACAGGGCATGCTAAGTGATTACCTGAAACACCAAGAACAAAGAGTTCTGAAATATATACATTGCATTGCTTTCTATGGAGTCAGCATTATTACTGTCAAACTCATCACTTCTGGCCTAAAAATAAAGTTGTGCTACTCCTATGATCTGAAATTAACTAATTTTATAGGTATATAATTTCAACACAAGGTTTCAAGAACAGCAGGTGACCCAGGCAAGCCGGGAAAAGGTAGAAAATCAGATATGAGTTGCACTTAGTTACCATCTAAGTATAACATTGCATGTGTGTGTGTGTGTTAAGTTTTTGAGCTGATCAATAAATAAGTCAGGGAGACTACTATAGATCTATTTTGAGCTTTTTAGCTCTCATCAGCTGGCCATACCCTTACTGGGATTCAAACTGGGGCTGACCTGGTTATCTTCAAGACCGCCTCCTGCTACCAAATACCTCCCACCGACCAGTTCGCTCCCACAGAGAGGGCCTGCTCAGGGTGCCGTCAGCTAAACAATGTCGGCTGGCGACCCCCAGGGGGAGAGCCTTCTCTGTGGCAGCCCCTGCCCTCTGGAATGACCTATCCCCGACCTACGATCACCGACCTACGCCTTTTTCGTCGGGCCCTGAAGACCCATTTATTTCATGCGGCCGGCCTGTCGTAGTTTTTAAATTGATTTTAGTAGGGGTTTTTAATTTGGCAGGTCAATTTATTTAATTATATCTTAACATTTGATCTTAACTTTTATATTACTCATTTTTACTGTTGGCTGTACACCGCCCTGAGTCCCAAAAGGGAGATAGGGAGGTATATAAATGCAATAAATCTTAAATCTTAAATAAATCTTGATGTGGAACAAAGTATATATATACTTTGTATATGTATGTATATATGTTAGATTAGCAGTAATCTAATTTGGTTCTCTGTCTGGATGACTCTGGGTTGAGTCAAAGGGCAGAGAGGGATGACGTTGAGTCTCCTCCCCTTAAAGGGAACTCTTCACAGGAGCTGTGATAATTAGTCTTTTCATATATATATATATATATATACATATATATATATACATACATACATACATACATACATACACACACACACACACACACACACGTACACACACAGACACATATATATACATACATATATATATATATATATATATTTGTATCACAACACCCTGTATATATATATATATCATATATCTATATAAATAAAAATGTAACTGAGTTTGTTCAAAACCGCTAATCTTAGAAACTACTGCACCGATCGCCACCAAATTTTCACACAAAGTTCCTTACAAGTGCAGCACCAATGATATGTATAGATTGTGTGGATGGCACACCTGTGCCAGGTGCACGCTAGGCAAATGTAAAAGTGCGGCACTTCTGAGTTTTTTACCTCCCTTTAGCTCCTCCAACCCGGCTTCTTATGCTGCATCACACACACATGCAGCAGCGCATGCTGACGCCCTTCCCCCAACGTCATATTTCCCTTGGTCGTTTCCTCAATGAACTACCCTTCCCACAAGTACCATACACACACTAGCTGTATATCACACACATTCCTTCCTACACGTCTTGCATTCACATACATTCCTTCCTACACACGTCTTGCATTCACATACATTCCTTCCTACACATGTCTTGCATTCTTAAATTGAATCATTTGGTCCTGTTGAAGTCCAATGGATTATTGCTGAATAAACAATTTAACCATTTGATATTCTGGGCAGAGAAATACTTTTATTGAGGAGTCCCTGAAACCGCTGCCTTCAGTTTCTTCTGATTCAGCCATGAAGAAGGCATCTTTCTTCGTGTTTTCCACTGCAAATACTATAGAATAAAAGTCCAATGCAATTTATACTGAAATACCTCATTTGGAAGTGTCTCTTGAAATTAATGGGACATAGCATAATACCATTGTACCAAAATCATAAATATAATTCATAATCTACGGGCCACCAGTGCTTTAAAAATGCCTTTAGAGATGCTTTATAAGTGCTTTATAAGTGCTTTATAAAGGTATCACATTAAAAAAATAGTGCAAGACCGGAAGATGTGGAGAGACCTGGCCCACAGGATCGCCAAAAGTCAGACACAACTGAATGGACACATCATTATCATTATCATCTTAAAGAAAATAAACTAAAATTGGTGGTTAACCTACATTACACCTAGTGATACCCATTTCTGTTTTTAACAAGCTCCCATTCAGAATTTATAGTATTTTTCTATCAGCAATATCTGCAATGGACAAGGACTGTATTCGTCATGACAGAGTTCCAAAACAATAGTGAACTTGAGTGTCTACTTATTTTGTTTAAAACAAATTATTTTAGAAGCAAGTTAAACTAATATATCTCCAAGCAATATACATCTAAACATCTACAAGTTTGTATCCACATCAACAAATGAGTCTTCTGAATTATAGCCATATCGCTCTAATGAATAGAAAGAAAACCTGTACCTATAATGCCTTTTTGCTAAAGGAAAATGAAACCTTCTG
Source organism: Rhabdophis nuchalis (assembly GCA_039707465.1). Taxonomy (NCBI): domain Eukaryota; kingdom Metazoa; phylum Chordata; class Lepidosauria; order Squamata; family Natricidae; genus Rhabdophis; species Rhabdophis nuchalis. The sequence continues at coordinate 352,262,019 of CM077643.1, read as the reverse complement.
TTCATTTTAGAACCAGCACAAAAAGGCAAGTGCAATTAGAAGTACTCATACCCCAAAATGGTACACTTCATAAGAATTGATTTAACTGCTTTCTTTTTCTTACATTAGTGATCAATTGATCATGTTTCAAAAATAGTTAAAGTGTATCTTTAATACACACAGCTGAATGACACACTAATGGTCTACTGCATGTCATTATAATGATGTTGAAAATATACATTATCCTAGAGTGAACTATGAACGTTGCCATAATACATAATAAAAGGTATTCAAGTTTAAAATTAGTATTATTTGCATATTATGGCATATATAGAGATAATATAAAATTTACTTTTCTGGTTGTACTTCTAACCCAGTCAAAACAAAAGATATAGTGTGGTTTTATATTTTTATTTTATATACTACTCACCAAAGCTGGTTCTCATGAAATTTGGGGAAACAAAAACAGAACAAAAACAGAAGAATATATATCTCAAACTCAGCACAGACAACTGTTGTTGGTTTGACTTTGCTCTTAGAAAAAAAGTTACAGTCCAGAAAAGACAACATTTGGTAATTAGTGTACAGGCCTGAACGTGTAAATTAGAAACTGGTTTCTAGGAATGGTTTTGTATTATAATGATGCAGTCACACAGTATTGATGTCAAGCATTCAAAGAATGATAATAACACAGAATTCTTCAAAATTATTATAAAACTGTAATGTGATCACCTGGAACCCTGTTATAGTGCCAAACTGCCTCTTCAGTTAAACTCCATATGACAGTGACATATTTCAACAAAATGACAGATTTAGTAATGCCCTTTACAGTTCAGAGAATTTTACAACAGCTCTGGATTATAAAGCAGATTATCTTCCTTTTTTTGTTTTGTTCAATGACTACGTATTCTGTTTGGTGATTAAGCTAACTTCCTCTTATTTTTCCTATAAGCAAAGCATCTAGGTGCTTGGCATGTATGTACATCAACTGTCCCACACACATTTCCAGTGCTTCTTTTTCTCATGAGAAGAAAATAAAGGCCTCTCTGAAGATTAAAAAGTACAAAAAAAATCATTTTGCCAAATCTATGGCAACTCATGTACTGCAATGCTGAAAATCCAGACCTTTCTGAACTACTAATAGCCCTCCAAAATACTAGCTCTTAGAAACAGCATCTACATTTCTGTCAAGCTATACTCCTTATCACTTTTCAAAAGTGCATTTTGAGAAAGGAAGGAAGGAAGGAAGGAAGGAAGGGAGAAGGATTAAGAGAAAGAGAGAGAGAGAAAGAAGGAAAGAAAGAAAGAAAGAAAGAAAGAAAGAAAGAAAGAAAGAAAGAAAGAAAGAAAGACAAAATGCATTCTATAATAACAACAGGAAACAGATTAATGACATTCCATTTCTGAAGCACCCTTACAAGAGGATATTCACAAGAGGTTCAAATGACAAAAACATGGTAAAAATAGATTGGTCTATGAGGTATGCACAATTTTTTCAACACTTCGTGACACCGCAAGTCTTTTTGCAGTATACTTTTCCTTTTCTTGTCTTACAATACAAGATCTCTCAGATAGTATTCAAAAGATTTTTTTAAGGAAAAAAGCTACTAAACAGGTATCATGGGGCAGTCACAATACCATAGCCAGGGCTGTGAATTATGTTAAACAGATCCAGCATAATTAATTACAATACAATTTGAGTTGTGCAGATGAAGGATCTCTACCACAAGACTTGCAGTACAGACTACTGAAGAAAGAGTTGCTGAAGATTTGGAGATTTAACTACAGTGTTGAATACTACCGGTGATAAAAGCATTCTCTGCTACAGATATTCACCTCTGATGGCTGCATAACTGCATTTGTTGACATAGGTATGCTGAAGTCACCCCTTTTAAAAATATGGATAATTCTTAAAATATATCATTCGGTCACTATATTGTTGATCCTTTCTTCTAGTGGAGCTTAAAATCCTCCCCCAAAAGGAGAGAAAGTCCATCCAGTATGCTCCTTTCTACTGGCATATTCATATTTGAACACATAACATGATGCATTCTGTAAAGTACCCAAGTTCCTCATTGTGTCCTTGTGTCCCATTCATTCATCTTTTAAAATAGGCATTCATAAAAATACTGAAGAATGCAGTACCACATACCACCTGACAAAAATGCAAATAACTGTACAAGAACTAGCCAAAAATTGCTAAGAGTCATCTCTCGGGAAACAACTTCAGTCTGTCCTTGCAGAGGAGGGAATGTTCCTGAAACAGGAAAAAAAATAACATTTTGTGACAAGTTCAATTTACCTTTTTAATTTTTTTCTCTATATCATGGAATTAACAAGAACTCAGGCCACACTGGATAAAACCCTGACTTTCTTTTATGACCATCAATACATTAGGAAGCAGTTGTGTTTCCTATTTACAAACATTTCCCTATCTGGAGTTATTATTGTTTATATATCTTAGTAATGTTTATTCCACTAATTAGTTTCACCAATGTTTTGATTTCTTATCAAATCCTAGTCAAGCAATGGAAAATGAATGTAGCTTTGTTTAATTTCTGTTTGGGTAAGCTTTGGGGTTTGGCTTCAACTCTGATCAGCATCAGTGCTGAATTCCTTGACCTTGAGATAGGGTTTTCTTTTCAAAGAACCCACATAGACAATTATTGAGTATCTTCAATACTGTTTTGCTCACAAGAGACTGTTTTGCTCACAAAGCAAGACATTGCATCAAATCTAAATGGAAGAGCTCTAGATATACATACAGTTTAAAAGATTATCTTTGAATTTTTCTAAAATTAAAGAAGCAAAGATGACAGCATTTCTGCAATGAAACAGTGTGGTGAACTAGTATTTAAATGTAAGATTAATGTATTATATGCATTTATTTGAATAATAACATTGTTCAATAACTCACTCACCAAGTGTCATTGTCTCTTAACAAAACTTTAAAAGTTCATGGCAATAGGAGAGACACAGGACAATTTTCAATAACTGTTATTTTTCTAGTCACCTGAACCATTTTTTAGACAAATCTACAAGCCATAAAATAACTTGTGGTTTCTACTATAGATTTTTTCTTTGTTCCATGATTAGGCGTCAACAAAAGTCTAATGGATATCAAAGAATTATTGTACAAAATCTTTAATGTTCAGGTTAAAAGTATATATTATCTCAAGAAAGAAACCAAGCACATATCCATTGCGTGGTAGACCAACAAAATGAGAATATAAATAGGAGTTGTGTATTAGGACAGCAACACCTACATTGATTAAGAAATTGTTGGTGGTGTTGGTGTTAGACAATTCTTACATAGTACCTGTCTTGTAAAAGTGTGACAAAAGTCCCTCCTTTTCAATGAACCGTTGATATAACCAAACAGTGAGTGCTTCGGGATCATTGGGTACATCCTTAATTGGAAAAATTCTGCATTTAAAAAAAAATCAGAATTAGATGTATGAATGAAATGTTTTTATTTTTTAAGATAATTTCATTTTTGCTTTGAACTCCATCAGGATTTAGTACATGTTCCAATATTTACACATCTTATTTTTTAACAACAATCTATAATATTTATTAGTATTACTCAAGGGAAACATTTTTAAAATTATTGGGGCTATTGAATTATCAAATGAAAGTTATTCTTCAATTTCAGGTTTAAAAAATAGACATTAATTCTAGCTTTCAGTTCAAACTCTAGCATCTGTCTTACATTTCATTAAAAGCTGCATTTTATTCCTTCAGAGACCTCTACATTTTGTAAACAAAAAAATGTAATTTAAATCTTGTACTAAATATCTCTTGTCTGGATTCTGAAAAAGAGAATCAGCAATTAAATATTCACAGATATAAATATGTAATATAAGGGCTGATAATTCTAGCTCTGATTTTATTTTCTATTTACCTCTGTCTATGAAGACAAGTACTATAAAAGAAAAATTAACATATGCAATACTATCTCTGCCTAATGCTTCCATGTGTGGCTTACATTGTACAATTAGTATGATTCAATCATGGTGAAACATGAAAAAATTATGCCATTTGCTACTTGTGATCTGCTGTGTTTCCTATCACATTTATCTTTTACTTTTCTTGACAATGATATGATGGAATAGCTACTTAGTTTTATTTAAATTCAAAATCTGAGAAGCTCTCAGCCTGAAAGAACCAACTTCTTTCCAGTATTATATACAATGTCTTCTTATTCTTAATTTTGTTTAGTTTTGTTGAGAGCATCCTGGCTCTGCAAATCTGGGTTCTTACGTGCATTATGCACGTAAGAAATAGAAATAACAAGTCCTCAAGAGCAAGTTTAGGAAAATCAATATTTAGATGAATGGAATCAACTAAGTCAAGCTAACATATAAAGATATAAGGAATATTGACTTTTGAACACAATGTTATTAGAAGAATTCCCATAGATTTGAAAATGAAAGATGTTTTCCTTTTGGCATCTGGCTTTCCCAAAGTGACCCTTCCTCTTGATTTATGGGAGATGCTTTCCTCTCTCTTTTTGTTTTACAGTATTGCTTTATTCCTCCATTTTGATTTCCTGAAGATAAGCAGGCTGGGAAGTAACTGAGATTTGTTATCTATATTAATTTGAGATCCTTAATCTATGAATATGTATGATTACATCATCTGCTGCTTATATATTAGTCTCCCTTATCTTTCTGACAGGCAGACAGACCCTATATCAGGTGGGGTCTCTCTCAATATTCTTTGGAAGGCGTCCCACTAGTATGTGTTGTTTAATAAGCATTTCAATAAGCCTTGATTATTTGTTTTGGGTCCTGCATTTTGATTCCAAACAAGTAAAATATATTCCTTCCTTCTGTCATTAGTTTATTGAATCTTCAACCTGCAAAGCATTGATTTCCTCTTTATTACCAAATAAATACCTAAGAGTGAAAAAAAAAAAACCTCTCCATGCAATAAAAATCCAAGGTTTTTTTAGATGTTACCATAATAGCATAGTCTTCAGAGAAATGTTTATTGCCCTAGCCTAGTTGTTGTTGGTTGTGAAGTCGTGTCCGACCAATCGCGACCCCAAGGACAACGTTCCTCCAGGCCTTCCTGTCCTCTACCATTCTCTGGAGTCCATTTAAGCTCATGCCTACTGTTTCGGTGACTCCATCCAGCCACCTCATACTCTGTTGTCTCCTTCTTTTGCCCTCAATCTTTCTCAGCATTAGGCTTTTCTCCAGTGACTCCTTCCTTCTCATTTGGTGGCCACAGTATTTGAGTTTCCTAGCCTTGTACAAGAAAGCTAATTCACTAATTGAAATATTTCCTATTCATTTGAACCACTACATATCTGTTCTAATCATTTCACTGCCAATTTCAGATTCTCATCATCCTTGCCAGGAAGATACAGAAAGGTCATGAAGTAGCTGCTTCTGTTTGTAAGCTCTCTAACGCATGTGCCTCTGGGCTTCTCTTATGCAAGCCTACTGAGCACCCGCCTTCTGTTAATAGAATGAACTGGTGATCTAAGATTTAGGCATTTGGAAACATCTTTCATAATCAGAACCTGCTTGTACTGTCCTTTTGTTGGTATGATTCTTTATCTCTAAAGCCTACTTACAATACAATTCATTATGCTGAAAAGTAGTTCAAATTATAGAATACTACTACATTATTGCATACTGTGTTATATTCCAGATGTATCCCATTTTTGGGGGCAGTTGGAATCATAGATTTGAATGTACCATTTATCTATTAAAATAGATTACAGGAATCTCAATAAAAGCATTTTCATGTTAGAATTTTTTTTAACACAGAATCACAAAATTAGGACATGACTAATATAGAGTGTTTGCTCATTGAGCAAATAACAAGGTTGCGTGTTTACTCGTAAATATAGCATCATATTGCTATTTAATAAACACAACTGTGAGTTTGCTGCTATGCCAGGAACACTGCAGTACACGGTTTAGGAACCTTTAAGGAACTAAGAAACTTCGAAACCCTCTGTTGTAGGGTATAAAAACCAAACCTTGAAAACTTGCTAGTGCTTCCTTTTTCCCCATTATACCAAAAAGAATCAAAGTGGAATTATTTTCTCTTTCTCATACTTCCTTCAAGGTCTTGACGACCATCTTTAAAGCGCTCCATGGCTCGGGGCCTAGTTATTTGCGAGATCGCCTCTTGCCCCATACATCCCTTAGACCGATACGCTCCCACAGAGAGGGCCTTCTCAGGGTGCCGTCGGCCGGGCAATGCCGACTGGCGACACCCAGGGGAAGAGCCTTCTCTGTGGCGGGGCCAGCCCTTTGGAACGACCACCACTTAATTTCATTTTATAGAATCCTAGCTTATTTCTTACTATTGTTTATCACATCTGCCCACTGTTGAAACTTGCTGCTTGAAACAGTGTTCTAAGTTAATTGATTTTATAAGAATCTGCACAGCATACTATAAAAGCAAAATTGAAACTAAATGCTAGCAAAATCCTTCTGGATGCATGGGAAAAGAGCAGTAAGAGAAACAGAAGCCTCAAGTGCAGCGGTGATTTCTTCCAGCTCATATACCATATTTTTCGGAGTATAAGATGCACCTTTTTTCCTCTAAAAAGAGGCTGAAAATCTGGGTGCGACTTATACATCGAATACAGCATTTTCTTGCCTCCTGGAACCCCGCCCCCTTCACCAAACTGGCTATGCCTAGTCTTATGGAGGGTTCCAGAGAGCTCCTGAGGGCTGGGGAGGGCAGAAATTAGTCTCAAACGGGCCATTTCTCCCTCCCCCAGCAGCACTCTATAAGCCTCCATAGGGCTAGGCATGCAATTTATTTGACACAAAAATGGCCCGTTTTCGCAATTAATGGGGCGGGGTTTTTGCTCATTTTTGACCCCCCCACCCCCCAGGAGCACTCTGCAAGCCCCCCCAAGGCTAGTTATGCTTTTTATTTGAAAAAAAAATGGCCCCATTTTCATGGAGAAATGGGCTGTTTTGGAGAGGTTTGAGTGCAAAGCCTCCCCCCCCCCTTTTTCGGAAGGCTCTTTAACTGTTTCTGTGCCAGCAGAAACAAAGTCTTAAGGTTTGTCAGCGATTTCCTTCTCCAGGACATGGATAAATACACCTGAAAACATCAACCTACCTACTCTCTCTCTCTCTACCTACCTACTGTATTTCTCTCTCTCTATTTCGCATTCTCTATCCTTCTACCTACCTACCTACCTACCTACACACACACTCTCTCTACCTACCTACTGTATTTCTCTATTTCTCTCTCATCCTTCTACCTACCTACCTACACACACACTCTCTCTCTCCCTATCTACTTACTGTATTTCTCTCTCTATTTCTCTATCCTTCTACCTACCTGCCTACACACCTTCTCCCTCTCCCCCTACATACCTACTGTATTTCTCTCTCCCTTTACCTACCTACCTACCTACCTACACAGACACTCTCTCTCCCTATCTACCTACTGTATTTCTCTCTCCCTCTCTATTTCTCTCTCTATATATCCTTTACCTACCTACCTACTCTCTCTCCCTACCTACTGTATTTTTCTCTATTTCTCTCTCTCTCTCTATCCCTTTATCTACCTACCTACCGTATTTCTCTTTCTTTCTCTCCCTCTCTCTTCCTCTATCTACCTACCTATCTACCTACTTATTTTTGTAATTTGCCTCTTCAAAACCTTGGTGCGTCTTATACTCCGGTGCGTCTTATACTCCGAAAAATACGGTAGGTAATACTAAGAAAATCTTTCACAATTTGTTATTCTCCAAAACTGTTGAACTATAACTCACATTATTCCCACATGGGGGAAAAAAAATCTTAGATGAGTGGAAATCAAGTTGCTATATAGAGATATAAGGCCAAAGTCTGTCATCTTATCCCATATACTTGCAATGTTGTTTTTTGTTTGTTTGTTTGTTTTCCGCCAAAATGCCCCCTCCTCTTGGGTTATAGGAGATATTTTCCTTCTTGTTTTATCACCTTATTACTTAGTAACCTCAGCTCATTTGCTTACAGTAACTTGTGGTCCTTCACCTACTACTTACATTAGTATTTGTTATTTATGCGTCTCTTCCACTTTTTAAAGATATAAATATGAGTGTTCCACCAATAGGTTTAATAAAACACTGCAGTAAATTCTGATTATTTGCTTTGGTCCTGCACCTGATTTCACACCAAACGTTGGCAGAAGGGTGATGGAACATGTAATCCTGTAGTTTCTCATGGTATTTCAAGTTGTTTAGCTGAGAGTTATTATTGGCAGTTCATTTTCGTTAAGGAGATTTGATTTACCATCCTCACAAACTTTGTTGCTATTGCAATAAATGTTAAATATGCAAGAAAAAGTGGCAGAAAGAGCTGTTCCAGGCAGGGCTTTAACTTTTGGGGGGTCTTCTTTTGTTTTATTCTTGTTTAATACTTATTTAACTCTTAGGAAGTTTTCTTTCTGTGTTTGCAAGCTTATCACAGATATCTTAAATACTATTACATGTGCTAAAGCCAAACCATATGTAAGTTTATATATGGAGGGGCTTCTTCCTCAAACTCACTAGTTTAGACTTGAAACTGTAATTTATAGCAATAGTTTATAGGATTTAATATATACTTTCCAGCATTTCCAAATGCAAAATTGCATGCCCAAAAAGTAAAATACTAACTCTAAATATTAATAGCAACTAAATATAAGCTGCTTATACTTCTACAGAATTGTATGTTCTGAGATGTCCCATTAGGAAATTTTCAAATCCAGGCCTGTTAAAATGAATTGAAGAAAGAAAATGCATTTCATACCTGTAATGTACATGAGTAATTGTTGGCCGCCTATAGCCAAGAATCCATGTCTGAATGTCTATGGGCTCAGCTTTGGGATATGCAATAGTTGTATCTATCACCCACTGAAGACCTTTTGATTTACTTTCTAAAAAAAGAAATTATAGAAGAAAGAAACCAAGAAAACAGCACTTTTAATCACATATATCATAATTCTAATATAAGATTTCATTAATGTTATCATTCTAATAATTCATCCCTAAAAGATACCAAATGCCACATACTATTCAAAATGTTTATTTCTTAACTTGGATAACAAAAGGAGACTTCTCTTAATCTGCAAACTGCTACTTACATATATTGATTATACTGATTAAATATACCTAATTTTAATCTGTACTATATGTCAATGCTGGATATAGAAAAATGTCCTGATTTCTTAATAAGTCATGAAGTAAATCAACACTGAAATGTAAAAGAAAAATGCTTGCCATTCAAATGCTTTAAATATATTATATGGTGGTTTATGTTTTTATTATTACATTATATTATTACATTTGTTTGCTGACCATCTTAAGGCAACTCTGTGTTAATGGAATTGTTCTAATATCAAACTTAAATAATAATAAAATAGTGGCTAAAATATGAATTTAAAAAATCCATGAGCACTGGATTTGCATTATTTGGTGTTCTATCAACAAGTGAATGGCTAATAAGCCAAGCACTTAACTCAAGCTAAAAATGCTAAGTGCTAAATGTATGTTTGTGTATTCTTTCCAGGCAAAAGAACTGACATCAGGCCAATAAGTAACTTTAAAGTGCTTGCAATTTCTAGTATCACTAGCTTAGCTCTAAAATCTATTTTCAGATCCAATTTCTACACAGGAATATAGGAAGTTTGGTTCTGGTATTAAGAACTAGAACTTCCTTTCTCTCAGTTCTCTTTGCGAGATAATTCTTGTAATTCTTTAATATGCATGGACCTTTAGTAAATATGCCTTTGATACAGAGAACCCTTATGTTTAATAACTGTTTAGCACAAAGCTGCTTAATGTAAATGATACATTTCTTAATAACTATAATATTGTAATCTACATTCCACTTAAATCAGCATTTTCATTATCACCTATATGGTAATTAGACAGAAACCTTTACCTTTTACCTACATCACCTTGCAAGTCCCAGAAGGGTGGTGTTGACCCAGAACCTGTTGTTGACCCAGAGCCTGTTGTTGGGGAAGGTATGTGTTGCAATAAAGCATTGTATACAGGTTTGCTATGATGTGATGTATCAAGTCCTTGGAGAGCAAAGAAGCGGGGCTATAAACATTCCTCAAATTTAAATTGTCATGAATATTCTTGTCATAACATGAGTATAGTTATTTCTCTACACTAGTATTGTACCATTTAGATACAGTCCGATGCATATGGGAGGATAAAGCATGTTAATACAACTGATTTAATGCCTTAACAATAGCTACAAAATCATGAATTGTTATAGTTCAGAATAGAGCTATTAATCTCATTTATCAATATTGGAACTGCTACTGATTTTCTGAAAGCCTCTATTCTTGCAGTGCCCAATGACCAAATGCCTATTCAGTATAAAAGCCAATACTGGACTCTCTGAGAGACTGGCTCAGCTGTACACCTTTCAAAATGTTGGCAGTGGGCAGCTCAACAATAAATTAGGATGAGACAGACATTATAGCGATTTGTGCAGAAATTAATTAAAATGCATTAAAAGTTCTCATAGGGTTATACCCACTCTAATATAACTATTATAACTACTTTAGAAACTTTACAAAATTACAAAAGTTAACTAAATAAAAATTAGTATTAGGAAATATTATGAGGAAGGATATTCAGAAGTGGACTACTATTATTATCTGTGGTAAAAGTTCGAGGTAATGCCAAATTGCAAGTGCTAAAACCAAGTTACATGCTTCTTTTTGATTGCCATCATTTGTCAACTCTTAGTCACAGATAGGCCTTTTCAGGATGAGCCTAATCTGGTCTGCCAAATCTTCCAATGGTGCACCCGTCACCACTACGGTATACTTGAATTCATTAACTTTGCTGCTAGTTATTCTCTTCTTTGTTCCTTTTTTTTCAGCATTAGGACTTCTCAGGGGATCTGAATCTTTGCAAGATATGTCCAAAATATGGCAATTTGACCCTGGTCATATTTACCTCAGGTGAGAACTCTGAATTGATTTATTCTATGATTCATTTGTCTGATTTCTAGGGTATCCAATGGGAGTCTTCTCCCACACGAAAAGCATCAGCATTTTTTCTACCCTGCTTCTTCAAAGTCCAACTTCCATATAATATTGCCTACACAATTTTGAACTTTTTTGGTGGAGACATGTCACAACATTTGAATATATTTTCAAAAGCCTTCATCATTATCCTACCACATGCTAATTTATGGCATACTTCTTGATTGCTGCTTTCTTTGCTAGTTTGTTGTTGATAGTTAATCTTAAAAAACAGAAATTATCCAGTATTTCAGTATCTTCATTTGACATTTCTATAACTATTGTCATCAGTTCGGTTTTCTTCATATTTAATTATAATCCAATTTTTCCAATGTGCTCCTTGACTTGCATCAATTTCAACCAGCATGGTAATATCATCAACTGTAAAAGTCATTGGTGTTTCTTCCTCCATTTTAAAAGTATATCTTTTTCCAATCCAATTTCCTCTCAATATATTTTCAACACGTAAACTGAATAAACTACATCTCATTCCTTTGCCAATTTGGATTTATTCTATTTCATCATCTTGTCTGGATTGACCTGTATATAGATTTTTCAGATTTTTTAGTATTAGATGTTCTGAGAGTTTCATTTTTCTAACGACATCCCACAGCTTGACATAAGTATTCTATGACTTTCTCACTTACTAACATCAGCAAAGATGTGCTTGTTCTCTTCAGACTTTACTAAAGTCATTTTGAACATGTGACAGCTCCCTTTCCATATAGGGCTTAAATCTTCATTGGATCATCCTGGGGTTTGAGGGTTTTTTTGTGTGCTAGCATGCGAAATAAGGATATTGTATGATAGAATGGACATTTGGTTAAGCTTCCTTACTTTGGTACTAATATGTATATTAACCTCTTCCAATCTTGGCCACTGTGGTTTTTTTCCTGATTTGATACCTTAGTATGATTAGAACCTTTATTAATTATTCTTCTATTGCTTGCCATATTTCTATAGATCAATGATGGCGAACCTTTTTGGCACCGAGTGCCAAAAAGGAGTACACATGTTCATCTGGGCTGAAATCCGCAAGAGGAGCTGCCCAGGGGACATACACGCACCAGAAAATGAACTTCCAGTTTCCAGAATGCGCGTGCGGTCTGGCCAGCTACTCTTCCAGTTACTGGTGCGCATGCATGCACAACGATCAACTGGCCGGCACGCATGCTCATGCCGGAAAATGGAGGACCAGATAGTCCATTAATTGCAATAGTTTTCCCCTAGGCATGCTCATTCAATGTTGAAAAGTCCTTTTTTGTTGGGAGATCTTTTGGAAGTGCTTTCCTGCTTTTCTATGTCAATTTTATGTAAGTCGCTCAGAGAAACCTGAACTGTGAGATTGGCAACAAATTAGATAGGCAGGCCCATAGAACACTTCTATTTTCAATATTTACAAATGTTGTTTTAATTCTGTTTCTTGTCTCTTCTATTTGATCTCTGAAATTCTTTGTTAAGTTCTTCCCCATATCTTTATCTGCTTTAGCTTTCTCTTCTTTTCAATTTCCACCATTTGTTTTAGCAGTTAGGTTGCTTTTCTTATGTTTCTTAGTTGTTTACAAGTCTCTTTTCACACTCATCCTTAACAACTTCTTTATTTCATTCCGCAGTTCCTTTGGCTTCCTAGCAATGAGGTTTAGGACTTCAGAGCAATTTCTTAAGTTCTCCTTGAAAATACTGGGTATATGATCAATGTGGTAGTATAGAAATGGGCTGGTTTTAGCTAAATTTGGAACCTGCATAAAAGCAGTTTGTGATATAGACAATTTGATTTACGTATACTCTGGTGACGTAGGCATCATTTTAATTGTTTTGAAGACTATGTTAGCAATGAAGAAGTGATTGGATGACAGAAAAGAATGGCTTTCTCCTGCCTTCTTTTCTATTTCCTAGGCCATGTAGTCCAACTACATTTTTCCTTCCTACCATTTCCAACGTTGACATTCCAGTTTCCAATCATAAGCAACATAAAACTATTTAAAAAGCATTAAAATATTAGTTTGACCATGAAACTAAGAAACCTCTTTTTCTTCTGCATCAGTGGTAGATAATCTTCATATGAAAGTGTTGTCTGCAAAGTCTAATTGATATTATCTGGTCACTGAATGTTCTGTATCTAAGCACTGTCTTTGTTATGTCTTTCCCAATATGAAAGCAACACAATTTCTTTTGTTTTTCATGACCTGACCACTAAACAATATGCTCATCTTGGTTCCTATTATAAAACTGTGATTGCAGTTTTGGATTTTCTTTTCCTGCATAGTAATAACTTCAACTAGACATCCAGAAGGTTTTCATCTAGCCACATCCTAAAGACTATTAGTACTCTGAAGGATCCTCAGCAATTCCTCAGAAGCACGTTAAATGCCATCAGCATGAGAGTACTATATCATCAGTCACTTTAACTTGTTTCTGTGATTTTCTTATTAAAATACAGCAGTGGCTTACCATCTGCCTTCTCCCACATAATATGAAATGATGCCTTTGCTGTTGTCATCAAAGTAATAATCCAACCCCAGCATCTTCTTATGTTGCTGCTGCTTGATATAGCTTCCTGTTTGCTTTAGCTGGGCAACTAGAATTACATTATCTTGGTATAAACGCCTAGAATTTTTCACTTATTCTTTTCAGGAACAGCTCCCTGCCCTGCTATGATGAGACAGCACAGTAGGATATGAGGGTATAAGATTATTTAACTACTATTAAATATGGTAATGTGCTAATAGTATGAAAATATTGCCCACATTGCAAGCATCTTTCCTAACATTTGCCATATAGATACTTCAATAAATATGGCAGATAAAATCCAGAGATTAATTAGAGTTTCAGGAAAGAGCACAGTACTGGCTATATCTATTCAAAAAACTATAGACACAAATGATCTGCATAGGGTTTCCTGCCTAGGCAGGGAGTTGGACTAGATGACCTCCAAGGTCCCTTCCAACTCTGCTATTGTATTGTATTGATTTCAATCAGAATAGAGCTGGTGGGGACCTTGGAAGTCTTCTAGTCCAACTCTCTGCTCAAGCAGGAGGCTCTATACCATTTCAGATAAGTGGCTGGTCAGTCTTTTCTTAAAAACCTCCAGTGATGAAGCACCTACAACTTCTGAAGGTAAGCTGCTTCACTGGTTAATTGTCCTCAATATTAGGAAGTTTCTCCTTAATTTCAGGTTGCTTCTGTCCTTGATTAGTTTCCATTCATTGTTTCTTGACTTTTCTTCTGGTGCTTTGGAAAATAAGTTGACCCCCTCTTTATTGTGGCAACTCCTCAAATACTGGAATATTGCTGTCCAGTCACTCCTTATTTTCTCTGGACTGGCCATATCCAATTCCTACAACCTTTCTTCATATATTTTGCCTCCAGACCCTTAATCATCTTAGTTGCTCTGCTTTGTACTTTTCCCAAATCTCAACATCTTTTTTGTAATGTGGTAACCAAAACTGGATGCAATATTCCAGGTGTGATCTTAGTAAGGATTACTAAGGTACTAACACTTTACGTGCTTTTGATTCTATGCCTCAGTTTATACAACCAAGGATTGGATTATCTTTTTGGGTTGCTGCTGCACACTGCTGGCTCATGTTTAAATGACTGTCCACTAGGATTCCAAGGGTCCTTCTCACAGTTACTGTTTTTAAGCCAGGATTTTTCTAATCTATACTTGTACCTTTGGTATTCGTATTTGGTATTCATACAAGTATTCATGTTATATGAAACTATAATTAAAGCACATTTGTGGGCTTTCAAAAATTGGGCAAAGAACAGGCTGGGCAAGATTGCTACTACTGCTGTTGCTTCCATAATAGAGGTAGTCTTTGACTTACAATTGTAATTGAGCCTGGAAATCCTGAGGGTCATTAAGCAGGTCACCTTGTGACTGCACCCAATTTTGTGACCACTTTTGCTGTGGTTAAGCAAATGATGCAATCATTATGGATTCCTACTTTGCAAGAAATCAGAAGTAAACACTGTTTTCCAGCAAAAAATATAGTAAATCAGAGTGATATGACTTCTGGGCACTGCACATAGCCATAAATGTGGGCTGGTTGTCCAATCTTGTAGAAGAAATACATTGTAATGGTGGGGGTGCATTGATCAGGTTACAAGAGATAACCAATTCTGATGATACTAGAAACTAAGTTTTCTCTTTAGCAGTTATGATAGGTTTCAGCTGTAATCCCAGACCATGGAGGACCTATAGTTCTGAATCATTTAATGGCACCTCAGGAAAAAGGAAAAAGATAAACACTTATATTTAGAGGCTCCTCAAGAAAAACTATAAATGAAGGGGCCAAAATGTTTAAAAGGCTCTCAATTTTGTTACTTGAAGAAAATACAAATTTGTTTCTATTTCAGAGACTGCTCCTAATAAGACTTTTACAGCTTTCAGAGTTGCTCCTCTTGAGAATTCTCCAAGTTCTTGCTTCCTCTGAAAGCAACCAAATTAGCCTATAGAGATTTGAATGGAACCCTGCAGAGTGCAGGATGCATGTATCTATTTCTCTGAACAGGTCATTTTTCTGTCATGGCTTCTTGCAGTCAAAGGCTGCCAAGAACAATAGTTTGCCTTAATATTTCATATGAATACACCATGAAGCACAGTTGCTTTCACTCAATGTGAATACAAATCCTCACAGTACCAAGCTAAAAAAAAAAAAAAAGAACAGAAGAAAAAATTTGCAATGCTAAATGAAGTATGGTTACAGTTCAAGTATACTTAGTCACAAAGTATGCATATGTAGCAACGAAATAGAAAATGAATGCAAACATGCATGCTTTGGGAGTGGGAGAGAGAATTAAACAATACAGGTAGTCCTCGATTTACAACAGTTCATTTAGTGACTGTTTGAAGTTACAATGGCACTGAAAAAAGGGACTTATGACCGTCTTTCACACTTACAATCATTGCAGCATCCCCATGGTCATGTGAATTACGTCCGGATGCTGGATAACTGACTCACATTTATGATGGTCGCAATGCCACTGGGTCACGTGATCCACTTTTGTGGCCTTCAGATAAGCAAAGTCAATGAGGAAGCCAAATTCACTTAACAACCGTGTTACTAATTTAAGAACTGCAGTGATTCACTAACAAATATGGCAAAAGTCATAAAATGGGGCAAACTGGGGTAAGATGAGGACTACCTATATATCTGAATATCATCATTATCAACTATTTATCATAGAGCCTTTGGAATACAGAAAAATAAGTGGATTGTTATAGCCAAAAATATAATTTTGCAACTACCTATTAAATTGACTTACATAATAATTTATATACATGTAATGAAGTGTGTGATTCAATTAAACTCCCACATGTTAATATTGCATTTAATATAATATATATTTATTTGTTACAGTTATAATTGTTTTATGTTTTTATTATGTACACCAACTAAAATCATGTGCTGAAATGGATGGCTGTAGAAATCAAATAAATAAAATAAAATTAGAAATCTACAGAAGTATTATGAGTAGAAAAGCAACAAATGAGAACACTTGTAGTATCATAGTATATGAGATCCAAAGAAGACATTTATTTTCAAAAATCGCAAAATAAATAGCCAAGGCGAGAAAGCTGTTAGACTAAATGAAAAGGTAAATTGGTTTGATCTTCACATAATTATTCTTGTGTAACATTCCACTATAAGTAGCCTGCTTGTTGAACAGATATGTGGCCGCATGGAATACTGCGGCCACGGGGGCCTTGGATCGGGTCGCGCCCTTGCGGCCTCTCTTGCGGCGACGAATCACCCAGGCCCCTTGGTTTACCGAGGAGCTGAGGGTGATGAAGCGCCACAAGAGATGCCTAGAGAAGAGATGGAGATCCACACGGTCTGAATCTGACCGAACACAGGTGAGAGCCCATTTACGGACTTACCTTGTGGCGCTGAGAGTGGCTAAACGTCATCACTGTGCCACTCTCATCGCATCCGCAGATAACCGCCCTGCCGCCCTGTTTAGGGTGACCCGCTCCCTCCTTCAACAGAGGGTGCGGGAAGTCCCTTTACAGGGTAGAGCAGAGGAATTTGGGATTTATCTGCAGGATAAAATCGCTCAGATTCGGAGCGAGTTAGCCTCCTTCGAAAGTGGCCCAGTGGGATGCCCCGAGGCAGATCTTGAGACAGTTTTGTGGGAAGAGTTTGACTCTGTTACTTCCGAAGATATGGACAGGTTACGTGGGCGACTGCGAGCTACCACATGTTTATTGGACCCGTGTCCCTCCTGGCTTGTACTGGCATCCTGGGAGGTTACACGAGGCTGGCTCCAGGAGGTGGTCAACGCTTCCCTTAGTGAGGGGTTCTTGCCTGCCTCCCTTAAAGAGGCGATGGTGAGACCCCTCCTGAAGAAGCCCTCTCTGGACCCAGCATTGTTGGTTAATTACCGTCCGGTCTCCAACCTTCACTTTTTGGCGAAGGTTGTAGAGAGTGTGGTGGCACAACAGTTTCCCCGTCATCTGGAGGAAGTTGATTATCTGGACCCGCGCCAGTCTGGCTTCCGACCCGGGCACAGCACCGAGACGGCATTGGTAAGGTGGGTGGATGATCTCTGGAGGGCCAGAGATGGGGGTTGTTCCTCCATCCTGGTCCTATTAGACCTCTCAGCGGCTTTTGATACCATCGACGATGGTATCCTATTGCATCGGCTGGAGGGGTTGGGGGTGAGGGGCACCGTATTACGGTGGTTCTCCTCCTACCTCTCCGGTCGATCGCAATTTGTGTTGGCAGGAGAGCAGAGGTCGACCTCAAGACCCCTCACTTGTGGGGTGCCTCAGGGGTCGATCCTCTCGCCTCTCCTGTTCAACACATATATGAAGCCGCTGGGCGAGATCATCCGTGGTTTTGGGGTAGAGTACCATCTCTACGCTGATGACACTCAGCTGTATATATCTACCCCAAACCACCCCAGCGATGCCATAGCGGTGATGTGCCAGTGCCTGAAAGCCGTGCGGGCCTGGATGGGAAGTAACAGACTCAGACTCAACCCGTCCAAGACCGAGTGGCTGTGGTTTCCGGCATCCCGGTACAACCACTTGACTCCATCACTGGCCATTGGGGGCGAACATCTTACCCCTGTGGATTGGGCACGCAACTTGGGCGTCCTCCTGGATAACCGGCTGTCCATGGAAGATCAAGTGACAGCCGTTGCCAGGAGGGCATTCTACTAGGTTCACCTGGTACGCCAGTTGCGTCCCCTATTGGATCGGGATGCCCTATGCACAGTCACTCATGCCCTAGTGACATCCCGACCGGACTACTGCAATTCTCTCTACATGGGGCTCCCCTTGAGGTGCACCGAAGACTTCAGCTTGTCCAGAATGCAGCCGCGCAAGCAATTATGGGAACCTCGAGGTTTGCCCACGTAACACCGCTCTTGTGCGAGCTGCATTGGCTGCCTGTCGTCTTTCGGGTGCGCTTCAAGGTGTTGGTCATCATCTTTAAAGCGCTCCATGGCACAGGACCTAGCTATCTGCGGAATCGGATTCTGCCCCATACATCCCTGTGGCCGATTCGCTCCCAGAGAGGGACTTCTCTGGGTGCCGTCCACTAGGCTATGCCAGCGGGCGACGCCTAGGGGAAGGGCCATCTCTGTGGCGGGCCCAACTCTCTGGAACGACCTTCCCCCCGAAATTAGAACAACTACGGACCTCCGCTCCTTCCGTCAAAAACTGAAAACACACTTTTTCTGCTTGGCCGGCCTAGGTTAGTCTTCCGTTTATTAATTGGGTTTTTAAGGGGTTTAGTTTTTTAGTATTGTGGGTTTTAGCGCAGGGATAAATTGTTTAATCTTGTTTTTATCTATATTTATGTATATTTATGTCTGTATATTTTAATTCCCCTGTGTACCGCTCCGAGTCCCTTTGGGGAGAGGAAGCGGTCTATAAATTAAATATTATTATTATTATTATATGAAAGTATTTGATCTAACTAAAGATGTGGTTTCACTCGGTTGTGTGATTGTTGTTTCTATAGGACTGTTGCAGTTAAAAGCAATGCCAATCGATTGTTTTTCAGCAAATTCAAAACACATGGATCTGGTTTAATTTTTAAAATTAAGCAATGTATTTATTATTAGTACTATGTTAGAATCTCTGTAGTAGCCGAAATACTGTATATATTATTAATGCATATAGGTACAGGTAGTCCTCGACTTACAACCAGTCACAGAGCAACTATTCGATGTTATAACAGGCCCCCAAAAGCTATTTTCAACCCAGTTTCATAATTCCAAAGTCACCCTCCCCCCCTTGGTCATGTGATTGCATTTTGGGCACTCAGCAACTGGCCACATTTACAGCGCCCCATGGTCATATCATTGCAATTTATGGTGGTTTGTGTATACTTTTCCGATGTCTGGCACAAACCAGCCCATAGTAAACTTTTAACCACCACAACTTTGCTTAATGACTGTAACATTTGCATAATGAGTGCCACGAAAAAGACTGTAAAATCCGGTCTAGTTCTATGATGATCCGCCTTATGACCATCATAATTTATGGCTGTAATTGGCAGGATCAATTACAGTCATAACTCGAGGACTACTTGTATTTTGTGGCAAATTTCATTCCTAAAACATTGACAAGTATTATATTTGTGACAGTTTACACTGAGAATCATAAAGGGGTCCATAGAAATGTGTGAATGTGAAAAACTGATCCCAGAACTCAGACTTGACAGTTTGATGTGTTGGGCCCTGGTTGTCATAAGCTCCACTTGAGGCTTGCTTGAATGAAAACCAGTATATGGGATTGAGGCTATCATTGTCTGGATCCCTTTCTTCCTACAGTACTTTAATCACGGAAGATGCAGCAAGCAATGTTATAAACCTATTCCAGGCAGCTTTGACTCTGCATGTTAGATTAAGGTGATCTGAATACCGTTTGTGTTCTGCACAACCACAAAGTGTAGATGCCATTAGTTCTAGATAAATATAAGCTCCTAAACTGATTAAATTTGATCGAAATGGAAGATTATTTTTATGGTGGCCTAAGTGGAAGGATACCGATCCTCTGGTATCTAGTAACAGAAGGAAAAACTAAAGAAGCAATGCCAGCATTTGCATGAGACACTTTTGGGCATGGTCTCTACAGCTATTTGGGCAGCCATCAAGTCTGATGGCAAAAGACTCACTCTATAAGACCCCATGGAATAGCAACAGCCTGAGATCGGAAGGGAAATTGTCAGCAAAGACCACCTGCCTTAAAATTGGATCTATTAACCTCCAGAAAACAAATGCTTCCATCTGTTACCTTCCTCCATTCCCTCCACTCCTCAGAAGGACTGAGAGTAATCTTTCACCCAAGGAAACCACATAGGGAACCTCTAACTGTTATGCGGCAGATGCCAAGGGTGGTCCCTGAAGAGACCTACATGTAGAACTGCCTTTATAAATTTGGTTGAAGATACTATTCAGATTCTAAATCTCCATGTAATGTTATCTGGTGTAAAGATTATCTTGATGGAAATACGCAAGAATCATTACCTAGGCAAAAGAAGCCAAAACATTTTTCAAGTCAAGAGTAAGGCAATATCATTTGGAAATAGCTCAGGGTGATGTCTCCTGATTCGCTGGAATCAGGAGGCATCCATAAAAGGGGGAGGAGGTACAGTGCAATCAGCCTTGCAAGATTCTGTTAATATTGCCAATCTCAGTAAAGAAAGTTTTAGATAATTTAGATAATTTAGATAATTTAATTTCTAGACCGCTCCCTCTCCCCAAGGGGACTCGGAGCGGTGGCTTTAGCCTTCCTCTGGAGTTGATTTTCTGATTTGAGGCTGACATTCACCTGTAAAGCTTTCCTAAAGTACCTTAGGAGCTAACTCAAGACTTTAGAGGTCATAGCAGCAAAGAAAATTAGAATGAATTTTAAAAAGGAATTATTTGGTAGCTTAATAGTGTTGCACAGCTTTGGGTAAATGTTAAATTTACAAGATACCACAATACTAATTTATACAAATTGTTGTGTAACAAATTATGCATGCAATATAGTACAGAATAAAACCTCAGACTACTTTTAAGATTCTGATCAGATACCAGCTGCTTCATAAATATTCAAAATGTTCCATACCTGATACAGGAACCTTTTCACCCGCCAAAGTTCCATTTGCTTGCTGTGCTACCAGATTTTTCAGTATAACTTGTGTGGCTCCCAGTCTTGGCAGTGTGACATGTGTAAGAAATGGCAAATTGTTTTTCTTGGCAAATGCCTGACTGGTTTCTCTTCTTTTTCTAAGAAAACCACCTTCTGGAAACAATACAATCCACTTGCGACTACGGCTCCTGTAATATTTTTCTAGATGTTCATGGAGGAGTACAAGCTGGTGGTCACGATAAGCTTTTCCCTAAAATGGAAATGACAAAAAGAATACTTAATTTCAGAATAATCTCTACTTTCCTACCCTACCCAGTTATTTTTACTAAAAAACTTCAGACTAATTTGTTTCCAATAAATTGTGAATTTAGGAAATAAAGTAAACATGAAATTAATATAAATTAAAATATTTTAAGGACTTCTGTTTCCTTTTTCAAAGCTAGATTCAAACATTGCAATAAGGTATAATATACTTTGATTAGAACTTAGTATGAAGTATGTATGGATTTTTAAAGCCATGGCTTCTAACACTGTATGATGAGTGGTCCTTGATGCTCTCTGATCTTGGTTGTTTTCTTACAGATGTTTCATTACCCAAGCTAGGTAACATCATCACTGCTAGTAGGGAGTGGTCTTAGAAGTTCTTTGGTTGGACTGTTTACTTTTACCTTGTTTGACATTCCTTGATTGGGGTATTGTTTACTTCTTGATTGTTGGTCTGATGTTAAACTTAGTGTTAATCTGTGCTCATGTGGGCGTTGATTGCTGGTGGAGAGGTATTTTGGACTTTTTGTTCCCTTTTTGGTTTGTTGATTGTCTTCCTTGCACAATACATAGATGTTGTTCATATCTATGTGTCTCTTAATGGCCAATTTGTCAGAGTGCCAAGTTTACAAGAATTCTCTAACGCTTTTGGGCCTGGCTTGGTGTAGGATGGTCACTGTTTTCCAGTTGAAACTATGGATAAGTCTGTCCACATGTTGTGAAATTAAAGAGGTCTTTTTCATCATGTCTGGATAATGATGGATGCATTCTGTTAAGTCCTCTGCCTGTTTGTCCTACATAGTAGCATTACAGTCTTTACACTATAGGTTGTATATGGCTCTTATTTTTTCTTCTGGGGTTGCTCAATCTTCTGGTTTACTTAGGATGTTTTGGAGAGCTTTAGTTGGTTTGTTTGCTGCGCTGATGCCATGTGGTAGTAATTGTCTTAGTGGTTTCTGAGATGATTTTGATGTATGACAGTTATCCTTTTTATGGCTTGTGTTGGTTGTGCTATATTGGGTTGAATAGTCAGTTCTCAAGCATAAACACACGGCAGCCACCCAGAACAGCAGAAAAAGGAAACAACATCTATACAATATCTTCCAACAAAATGGATAGCCATGCAACTTCAGCAAAAAGTGCCTAACTTAACAAGCCAAATGAACAAAAAGATCAAAATAGCTCCCTACCAGCAATCAATACTCAGATGAACATAAATTAAAACCAAGATTAACATCAGACTAATAATCAAGAAGTAAAATTTTATGTCCCTGTAATTCCTTGTTTCGGGATGGAGTCAGAGTGACTTAATGAAGCTGAGCTTTTTATTGCCAGATGCCCATGGGAAGACCTCTAGTCCATCTTGCCGCTGAATCAAGAACTACACAATACCCCAATCAAATAACTGCAAAACAAGCTAAGAGTAAACAGCCCAACAAAGAACCATCAAGACCACTCCCACCAATACTGACAGGGCAAGTCGCAGGAATATGAACAGAGACAAACTCAACTCCCTACTAGAACTGATGTTATCTAGTTTGGGCAATGAAACATCTGCAAGAAAACAACAGAGCTCAGAGAGCACCATCTCAACCCTTAACTACGACTATTTTCCTTTAGCAATATATTGTATGGTTTCATACAAAGTGTTTAGATTAAGGGTATTATTAGAAATTAGATACAAAAGTAAATCATCGAGTTGCCCATTATTTAAGCAAGAAGATATTAATATATTTTGTAGTTACAAACCACACGATACATATTGACTTCTACACTTCACTAACAAGGAATGGTAAAATAATAATACTATTCACAGAACTGAAAGAAAGATAGCTTTCATTCAAGTTTAAGTGCTGGGCCTGACCTAGAGAATCCTTTATGGCCCAGCACCGAATTACCTTCAGGACCGTAGTCACCCACTAGAATTGAACTGATCAAGTTGATGTCTCTGAGAAAAGCAGTTTGGGTAAGGGGAAAAACCTCAGAGGTGCTATTTCGGCCACTTAGGCAAGGTGACTTATTTGAATTACCTTAGGCAAGGTGACTTATTTGAATTGCCTTATAGACCAGGATTTTTGCTTTATTCTACATGTGTGTGTTTTCTATTTTCAACTTCCTCCATTCCCTCCACTAACTAGAAGGATTGAGAATGATCTTTCGCTCAAGGAAACTGACAAGGGAACCTCCTCAGATGCCAAGAGTGGCACCTGAGGAGAGCTACATGGAGAATGCTTTGATAGGTTGTCACATGTCCTGGTGAAAATACTATTCAGATTTTCCATGAATGGTCACTAGGTATACATACTAGTGAAGATGACTGCGCACCAACTGTGCATTAATTGTTGTAGTCTCATAAAGCAATCAGAGTCTTGTGGGATTGTGATAGGACATAAATGAGATAAAAATGATTTATATAAATTATGCAAATTTAAAATTATCTCTTTCCTATGCATATTTCTAAGTTTCCTAGCATTAAGGTTCAAGTTAGCAGATGGGCAAAGATCGAATTACTTCTTACAAAAAGTATCCTATTTCTACAAATGGTCTTACGTACATGTACACTGGACTTAAGCATGAAGCTTCAGCTTTTAGAAATAATTCTCCCCTTTCCTTAACCTAGAAAAAGCATCTAAAACCTGAAAAAGCCTCATGAGATGAGCTTTATGTTAAAAAGTAATACTTTTAATCTTAATTTTTTTAAACAATAAAAAAGTGAACACATAATCTGTTCAACCGGGTAAATAAAGCTAATGTAATTATCCTTATCATTTCATAAACTTGTTATGCACTAATCCAGTGAAAAGTAAACTTGCCAGAGAACAGGCAATCAAATTAAATTTAATTATTTGTGAATTAATCATTCTTCCATTTCTCCCTGTAACCCAACAAGGTAGACCAGATTAAAAAAAACAATGCCACATAGTTAAAGATTTCTGTTGTAAGAAATGAATAGGTCTTCCTCTATTTTTATCTCCATGTGAGCTAGGGAGGGGCCTGCCTGTCATGTTTACTCAATCCTCTCTTATCTTATCATTGCTATGATACTGGCTCTTCCTCCTGTCTTCAAGGTCCATATATCCTCTATATTTCCTCTATTGACACCATCTTACTTGTTTCTTATTTGTTTGGGAATAGATCCAATCAAAATATGTCCCTGCCATTATTTCATTTGCTGCTAGCTTTATAACTAATTGCTAAGTCTCCCAAGCTCAACAATTTCTAGCCAAATGGAAATTAATATTCAAAGGCTCTAAATTGTATTCATTTCTTTTTACATTTTCCATAGAAACCTGGAGTGATCAGAAACAGGAGAGAAGAAAACGATCTGTTATAGAACTGAATTATACGTAAAGAAGAGCAGGAAATAGATATCAGAGTTTGCAGAGCTATGATCACAATATTTTGAACCTTGTGGTCTGGAGCTATGCTACTTCCATTCTCCAGCTATTCTCTGAGATAGTCCATTAGGAAATGCTATTTTTCAACTCACTCTTCTTTCTCCAGGGACCATTTTTTTTGTCTTTAACTTATAGCCTACATGTTCACTTTAATCCTTTTGAAGTTTATAGCTGTTTGTCCTTATCACTTTTTTCTGTCTTTCACTTACTTTTTCTGCAAACATTGTTGAACAGGAAACAAGTTTCCAAAAAGCAGAATATTGTGTGTCTAATAATAAATAATAATAAATGTATTGTATCTTAGAATTTGCTAAATGAATAATTAAGTAAAGGTATTCTACAAAAGTCACTCAATTGGGGCTCTTTGCCCACATGGCTATTATGCAAATTAAATTATAAATTACGAGATTGATATGATTTATAAGGTAGATATCTGGGAGATGAATTTTACAGCTTAAATCTGTAATTCTATGAAGAATATAAATGTTTTGTATATCAAGGATATATTATTACAATTTCTGGTCCCCTGACATTTAAGGAAATATTCTGTTCCACTCCAGTTCCCACAAATCATCTATATGTGTAAAAACACTAAACTTTTAAGAGAAATGTATTTTACAGTTTTTAAAATGAGTTGCCCAGAGTTGTCTGAAAGGTAGGAGGCTATATAATGTTTTAAATAAATAGGTATGGGAGACACCTGGCATATAGAAAAGCCATTCAAACAAAACCAAAATATGGATTAATATTTTATTTTTAAAATGTTTGGATTCACTTGTTCCTATTGCAGCCGTTGGTTGCAAGCAGTCGGGTGCCACAACCCCTGCAGGCTAGGTGGTCAGGGAGTACAGAGCCAGGGCCTGCGTCTGATGTTCTGCAATGCCAGGTCCGTTGTCAACAAAGCCCTTTGTGAAGTGAGTGACCTTGTGTCAGAGGGGGAGCCGGACCTGGCTGGAATTGCGGAGACCTGGTTGGGCCACGAGGGAGGACTCCACCTCGTTGAAATGTGCCCACCAGGCTACCGCGCTTTTCATTAGCCCCGGGCCCTAGGCAGGGGTGGTGGGGTAGCGGTCATTGTTAAGGAAGGTCTTGAGCCGAGAGAGACCATTGTGCCACAGACCACCGGCTGTGAGTCCCTTTGCGTGAAGTGGGGCCTAGGGAGGCAGTTGGGCTTGCTGGTTGTATACCTGGCTCCCCGCTATGTAGCAGCAGCCCTGCCCGAGCTCCTGGAGGTGATCGCTACGGTGGAGTGGAGACCCCCAGACTTATAGTCATGGGGGACTTTAATCTGCCATCGTTGGGCGAATCATCCGAGGCAGCTCGGGAGTTCATGGCTTCCATGACGGCCATGGACCTGACCCAATTAATTCAGGGCCCCACTCACGAGGGTGGACATACGCCGGACCTCATCTTTGTCTCAGGCCAATGGAAGAGTGATCTGGGTATAGGGGATATAGTCATCACGCCCTTGTCATGGTCAGATCACTCACTTCTCCAGCTCGACTTTCCGACCGCTGCTCCCCTCCGCGGGAAGGCGGAACCGGAATCACCAATCTGGTTCCGCCCCAGGCGCCTGATGGACCCGGATGGGTTCCAGACGGCGCTTGGGCCATTTCCTGTACCCTTGACCCGTGCCCCGATGGAGGACCTCACGGCCGCATGGAATAGTGCGGCCGTGGGAGCCTTGGATCGGGTCGCGCCCTTGCGGCCTCTCTTGCGGCGGCGAACCACCCTGGCTCCTTGGTTTACCGAGGAGCTGCGGGTGATGAAACGCCGCAAGAGATGCCTAGAGAGAAGATGGAGGTCTACCCGATCTGGATCTGACCGGACACAGGTAAGAGCCCATTTACGGACTTACATTGTGGCGCTGAGAGTGGCCAAACACCATCATTGTGCTACTCTCATAGCATCCGCAGAAAACCGCCCTGCCGCCCTGTTTAGGGTGACCCGCTGCCTACTTCAACAGAGGGTGCGGGAAACCCCGCTACAGGGTAGAGCAGAGGAATTTGTGATTTTTCTGCAGGAGAAAACCGCTCAGATACAGAACGAGCTAGCCCCCATTGATGGCCCAGTGGGATGCCACGAGGCAGATCTTGTTTGGGAGGAGTTTGACTCCGTTACTTCCGAAGATATGGACAGGTTACGTGGGCGACTGCGAGCCACCACATGTTCATTGGACCCGTGTCCCTCCTGGCTTGTACTGGCATCCTGGGAGGTGACACGAGGCTGGCTCCAAGAGGTTGTCAACGCATCCTTAAGTGAGGGTTCCTTGCCTGCTTCCCTAAAAGAAGCGATGGTGAGTCCCCTCCTTAAGAAGCCCTCTTTGGATCCAGCTCTTTTAAACAACTACCGTCCAGTCTCCAACCTTCCCTTTCTGGCGAAGGTTGTCGAGAGTGTGGTGGCACAGCAGTTTCCCCGTCACCTGGAGGAAGTTGACTATCTAGATCCGCGCCAGTCCGGCTTTCGGCCCGGGCATAGCACCGAGACGGCATTGGTCGCGTTGGTAGATGATCTCTGGAGGGCCAGAGATGGGAGTTGTTCCTCCATCCTGGTCCTATTAGACCTCTCGCCGGCTTTCGATACCATCGACCATGGTATCCTATTGCATCGGCTGGGGGGGTTGGGGGTGGGAGGCACCGTTTTACGGTGGTTCTCCTCCTACCTCTCTGGCCGATCGCAATTTGTGTTGGCAGGGGGGCAGAGGTCGACCGCGAGACCCCTCACATGTGGGGTGCCTCAGGGGTCGGTCCTCTCGCCCCTCCTGCTTAACACATACATGAAGCCGCTGGGTGAGATCATCCGTGGTTTTGGGGTAGAGTACCATCTATACGCTGATGACACTCAGCTGTATATATCTACCCCAAACCACCCCAGCGATGCCATAGCGGTGATGTGCCAGTGCCTGGAAGCCGTGCGGATCTGGATGGGAAGTAACGGACTCAGGCTCAACCCGACCAAGACCGAGTGGCTGTGGTTTCCGGCTGCCCGATTCAACCAGCTCACTCCATCGCTGGCCATAGGGGGCGAACATCTTGCCCCTGTGGATGGGGCGCGCAATTTGGGTGTCCTCCTGGATGCCCGGCTGTCCATGGAAGATCAGGTGACAGCCGTGGCCAGGAGGGCGTTTTACCAGGTTCGCCTGGTTCGCCAATTGCGCCCCCTATTGGATCGGGACGCCCTTCGCACAGTCACTCACGCGCTCGTGACATCCCGACTGGACTATTGTAACTCTCTCTACATGGGGCTTCCTTGAGGTGCACCCGGAGACTTCAGCTAGTCCAGAATGCAGCCGCGCGAGCAATTATGGGAACCGTCAGGTCTACCCATGTAACACCGCTCTTGCGCGAGCTGCACTGGCTACTTGTCGTCTTCCGGGTGCGCTTCAAGGTGTTAATTATCATCTTTAAAGCGCTCCATGGCTCAGGACCTAGCTACCTGCGGGATCGGATCCTGCCTCATACATCCTCACGGCCGATTCGCTCCCACAGAGAGGGACTTCTCCGGGTGCCGTCCACTAGACTTTGTCAGCGGGCGACGCCCAGGGGAAGGGCTCTCTCTGTGGCGGGCCCGGCCCTCTGGAACGACTTTCCCCCCGATATTAGGACGACCATGGACCTCCGCTCCTTCCGTCTTAAATTAAAAACTCATCTTTTCTGTCTGGCCGGCCTGGGATAGTCTCTCTGTCTCTGGGGTTTTATTGAGTAGTTTTTAGTATAGCTTAGTTTTAATGGGGAATTTTAGCGCAGGTTAGGTTTAATTTGTTTTTAAGAAATGTCTGTATATTTTTATTGTTTTTATTCTACCTGTGCACCGCCCCGAGTCCCTATGGGGAGAGGGAGCGGTTATACAAATATTAAATTATTATTATTATTATTATTATTATTATTATTATTATTATTATTATTATTATTATTATATTATCTTACATTAGATTAGAAACTTGTGACAAACCATGTTTTCCAATTCCGAAAAAAGCATAGTTTGCTATAAACAGATGTTTTGTATTTCTAAGTGGGTGAACAAAATAAATGGCACATGTCCTTAGTACACCAAACCAGTATTCTTAGTAGTTTCTGTGTGTTTCTCCACATTCTGTTAATTTTTTCATTAATTGTTGACACTATTTGAAATGGATTTCAATAATATATAGCAATAGCAACACAATCTCAGTTAGATTTATATACTGCCCCATAGTACTTTACAGCACTCTCTGGATGGTTTATAGAGTCAGCATATCCTGAGGACCCCAATCAGGCTCCTAATTTTCCTGATCTTGGAAGGATGGAAAGCTGAATCAACTTTGAGCCCGTCAGGATTGAACTCTGGGCTGTGGATAGAGTTAGCCTGCAATACTGCATTCTAACCACTGAGCCACCAAGGCTCTTCATATACACTGACAATCATAGCAAGATACAAATAAATATTTAAGAAAGCAGATTTTACTATTAAAATGTTTGTAGTTCTTGCCTGTCTTATAAAGAAGTCTCCATGAATCAACGATACAATTCCAAAATTTGTGTATTTAAATATATGATCCATCAGCCACATCATCCGACGAACAACCTGGGAAAATTGAGATAAGAAATAGTGTGCATTCTGCATATAAACAAAACAAAAATCAGAGATAGGTTTTTTGTTCCATAGAAGTAAATGTATAAAAATACAAAAATATTTTTGCCATTAAATAGAAAACTGAATACAAATTGCATTCTTATAATATTTATATAAACGTTTTTACTAAAAGCTTATTAGCTTTCAAGAAGTATTTACTAAAGCAACATTTTCTCAATATATTTCTCCTTCTTCATAAAATCCTCACTTTCACTTTATATAAAATCAACAGATACCTATTTTTTCACTATCTTGGATAAATCATATTATTTAAAATCAACTTTCATTAATAAAACATTTTTAAAGCTCTCTCATAAATCTTTATTTTTATATGAGCATTTAATTTTTTTTAAATTTCTGGTAAGAAAAAGCAAGAAAATACAAAGCAAAAATGTAGATGGCAAACAGGATTTGCAAGTATTGATTATTCAAAAAATATACCTGCACTATTATGCTTTTTAAGATATTTAAACCTTTCTATTTTAGAGAGCATTCATTTACAATGTTGACTTAATTTTAAAAATTTGTGTAGATGTACATAGTTGATAAAAGTTAAACTTATTCTTTTATTATACCATCACATTCATTTAGAACATGCCATTATATGTTCTCTGTTTTATTTGTCCCATTTTGAATGATATAATTTCTTATGCTACAAAAATGAGATAAGAAAAATACCTGAGGACCAAATTAAGTTATCTAATTGCCATCGCCTCTTTCCCAATGTAAAGATCTAAACAAAAACAGATATGTAAAAGAGTATAGGTAGTCCTCGAGTTTCAACAGCAACTGGGATTGCTGTTGCTAAGTATTGTGAATAGAATACATGTCACATGATTTGACAATAGCAATCCAGGTAGTTTTTAAAAGTAAAACCCTGGTTACCTAAGGGTCAGTCTCACCCATTACAAACTTCTTATATTTGTAAGATCAGAAATATAGTCCTCTTAAATATATCTATACTATCAAAGGCTCATGTTTTTGACATGTGGGAGTGGCTCTTCTCTTGCTATGGCACTCACTCCCTTAGTATTTATACCTGGCCCCAATTCTCCCAGGGTTTCGGAAATTTGTAAAGATGCATGCCTGCCATCAGACTATTAACTGTCCAATGATTTGATTATTTTGTTTTTTAAATGTCTATTTTAGCTTCAAGTTCTTGACTTATGAACACAATTGAGCCCAACATTTCTATTGCTATGTAAGAAAGTTAAGTGAGTTTTGCCTCTTTTTACAACCTTTCTTGCCATAGTTGTTAAGTAAATCATTGCAGTTGGTTAGTAACAAGACTGGTAAGTGAATCTCCCTTCCCCATTGACTTTGGTTGTCAGAAGGTTGCAAAAGGTGATCACATGACCCCAGGAAACTGCAATTGTCATAAATATATATCAATTGCCAAGCATCTGAATTTTAATCACATGACCGTGGGATGCTGCAATGGTCAGAAGTGTGAAAAATGGTCCTAAGTAACTTTTTTCAATGCCATTTCTAACTTCAAACAGTCACAAATGGTTGTAAGTTGAGGACTACCTGTACTCAAATTTTTATTTATTATTTTGATTGACATCAGAGCAGGTAGGTAGGTAGGGATAGACCAGGGCTGTCAAACGCCCAGCCTGTGGGCCGGATGCATCACACGTTGGCCACACCCACACCCCGTTAACGAAGGGTAAAAAAGTTCCAGTATGCTGTGACAACTTAAGTTTGACTCCCCTGGGATAGACAGAGACAGGCAGGCAGACAGACTGACTTTAATGCTGCCTGACCAGAACACTTGTATGTCCTGCTTCTACAGCACATAATGTAAGTTAAGAAGATACAGAAATATAAAATATGATTGAAGTATTGGATGGACACAGGTTTTAGGCATGAGTCTTCTAATGTTATATTTCTGAAAAAAGTACCCAGATTGTTCAACAAGTACAGTTTATCAATAATATCTATCAAAGTAGCATACCGTGCCTTTGTCTTGAAGGCACATCATTAGAGTGCAAATATCTCCGGTTGCTTGATGGTTCACCAGCATCAAAGCTTCATCTTCTGAAAGTGTTCTAATATCATCTCCCCATTCCATGACTGTGCAAAAGCAGAAGGAAAGAACAGACTTAATTAAAATAATGGTCACTTACACAAATTTAAAATAGATGATTGCGATTCATGTTTCATAGGTATTCCAACAAATTACAATACATTGATTTGTAAGTTTGGATTACTTTACCTATAATACACAAATTGTAAAAAACAAAGACTTATAAAAAAACTAAAATGTAGCAATCTTGTAGTAAAATTTCTAAATCCATTCACCATGTGACAGACAGGAGTTCTCTAGGTCAGCCAGGAGTTCCTTTTTAGCTCAGGACAGGCCAGTTTTTCACCTCTCAAACCCCACGTGTCAAATTTTTCCTTCCCTGGCCCCCAGGAGCACTTTGCAGTCTTCCCAAACTCAAAGGATTTGGGAGACCTGCAGAGTGCTCCTGGGGGCTGGGGAGGGTAAAAACTTTTTAAAAAATTTTTACCTCTTCAAAATCTTGGTGCATCTTATACTCTGGTGCATTTTATAATCTGAAAAATACGGTACGTAAAACAATGATAAGACAAAATGTCTTTCAAAGTGAACCCAATACCTGATGCTTTCATGATTATGTTATTTAATTTTCTAAAACTTGAAATGAGTTACCATTGCATTCTTCTATTATTATTTCCTTAATTTTCTACTCTAGGCCTGATATTTTCCATAAGTCTCCTGGACAAATACCAATCCAGCCTGGACAAAGACAGCAAAAATGTTACAATGCTTCAGTTTTTAATTCAAGCATTCATATTCTGATACCAAATGCTTAAAGTTTAAAAAACACCGATGAATGACAAAGACCTGCACATAGTGAAACTTTATCCTTCACAGTTATATAAAAGTGTCTACAAACAATACTGAATCATATTGAATCAAAAATCTAGTGTATCATAAAATCCCAACTCAGGTTACACAAATTCAGCCTGGATAGTGTTATATTATGTTAACAAACCCCCAAACTTTAGTTAACCTTGGATAAATGTCATGTGATGATAGCCCATGACTGAGTAGGACATGCAAGAAGAGCTGCAAAACCTAACTTGCTAAAATTACCAGGGGGCAATTATACTGTTTTTATTTTCAGAATTTAAAATCCACTCCCTGATGATGTACCACTTTGTGACTTTTTCTATGAGCATACTGATACTAGCACTAATCCATTACTGAAGTTGGTTAGTTTTCTTGCAGGTAGAAAGAATCAAGATTGAACAATTCTGAGTATACATATGTGAATTCTCCCATATGAACCATCTGCCTGTTGTAAATATTACTGAAATATTAGCTTCATGTATCATTAAGGAAAGAATCACTTAGTAGTACTCCTAGAGATGTAGAATGATTTCCATCAAGTTCCAATAATAATGTAAAACTCAGTTATCTAGGAAAGCTTAGGAATATTAATTCCTAAGTGTTATTCTATAAAATAGCCTGAACTAATTTTAACTCCACTCTGAAATTTTTAGATAGGATTCTCTCACTACAACATGTTCTACAGTTGCCTTGATTCCCTTAATATTTAATTTTATTATCTGTTCAGTATAAGGTTTCATGCAACACATTGGAAGCTACAAAATGTTCCTAAGAAAAAATACAGTATGGAAAAGAATCATAATTATGTTCTTCCAAAAAAAAAATTAGATTAGATCTTAAGATTGAAGGTTACTATTATTTAAAAAAAAACAAAAACTGATAGATATAAGAAAACATCTGCTAATAATTCTCAAGGTTTATTTTTACTTAATAACATATCATGATACATTATTAAGAAATAAATTTCTGAAGCTTGCTATGGAGGGAATAGTCATCTTGAGAGAACATGAATTTCTTTTATTATCTTCAAAGCCTCTGTAATAAGCAAAACTAAAAGTCTCTTATTCTTATACATTTGACAAGAGTGGACAGAGTCTAAATTTTATCTTAAGTTCAAAGTACATATACACATTTTCAAACACAAAAATGTTCAAGTGGCATGGTCAGGTTAAGGTGATGTTAGCTAACAGACGTATCATAACTCCTAAAATATGTAAGTTCATATACAAACATAAAAAGATCTATCTATACCTATTCATAACCAGAAATAATTAAGATATTCCTAAAGCAATTTTAAATACTCATGAACTTAACAAATTTGAAGATCCTAAATTTTTCTTTAAAAAAAACCTGTTTTATTATTTTTATATCAAGTACAGTAAAAACTACTGAAAAAGAAAGAATATACGAAAAACAAAAAAAATAGGTTAAAAAAAAGCCCTATAGGAGCTCAATCATCAAATGTTGAAATTAGGAGGAGGACATTAAATGCAGCACGTCTCCGGAAGAAAGATAACAGCAGCAGTAACTACGAAGATGCTGCACCAAGGGAAGAGGAAGAGCTACACAGTGTGTCGATGGTAGAAGGTTTCTGGGACGGAAGGTTTGAGACAACCAATCTTTCATCTATTAATGTTATCCCTCTACAGTAGGGGTGTCAAACTTGATTTCATTGAGGATCACATCAGGGTTGTGTTTGACCTCAGGGGGGGAGTGGGTGTGACCAGCTCAATGTCACTCATGTCCAGGGCATCTCTGGTGGCCCGAGTGCTCTGCCAGAGAAAACAGGCTCCTGAGTTCCGTTTTTGGCTACCATGGCCTCCTGAAACCCTCTGCCAGAGAACACGGAGCTCAGGAAGGCTGGAGCTCTGTTTTCACTGACAGAAGCGCTGCAGGCCACTCCTTCACTGTTTCCAGGAAGGCCCTGCGGGCCAGATCTAAACACCCCACTGACCAGATCTGGCCCCCGGGCCTTGAGTTTGATACCCCTGCTCTACAGGTATTACAATTATATTTGTTGCCTTTTGATAATTCACCACGATATTCAAATTAATAATCCTCTGTGATCAAGCTGTAACTCAATTTGCTAACAAAGAAATATTTTGAAAAATAAAAATGTATTTAAAAATTCTGATACTAAAGCCTACAATCCATGAATTGTGCATGTAGAAGTAAAACTTCAAAAAACAAAATATTTGGGTATTTTGAAAATAATTTCACAGATAAGAAAGAACAACATATTCAAAGTAATCAGTGGTTCAGCATAGGCCACTGCAATTAGCAAATAATCCATTTGTTTCCAGTATTTTTTTATTATCTTTTTATCAAAAAGCACTAGAGGAATCAAAATTAAAGGGTTATTTAAAAATATTAACACATACATAACACACAAAAACCAGGATCAGACAACTTAAAGTACAATAACTATTACAAGATCTTTTTTCCTTCCATCCTGAAACAGAAGGTATTTGAAGCAATTACTGAACACTAGATTGCCATTTCTATCAAATGGTGGAGAACAGCATAGAAAGTTTTTAGAAAAATAGTGGTCAAACTGCCTAAATTGGCTACTACTGAAATGAAGGACAATTTAAAAAAAATAAATGTGGAAATGGAATTAATAGCTTGAAATATTTCAGATTACCAGAACTACCT
The DNA here is from genome assembly GCA_039707465.1 of Rhabdophis nuchalis. NCBI lineage: Eukaryota > Metazoa > Chordata > Lepidosauria > Squamata > Natricidae > Rhabdophis > Rhabdophis nuchalis. The sequence continues at coordinate 352,227,131 of CM077643.1, read as the reverse complement.
TTGAGAAGCAGCACATTTATCCTGTTGATTTAAGGATGGATAGATGGATGGATAGATAGTCCTAATCAAACAAAACTATTTCCAAAGAGTTTGGACGCTACCAAGCCACTGTCAAGTATGGAGGCAATTAAACATAACTGTTACGCTTCCCAGGAGTGATCAACCAAGATCAAACCAGGAAAACAAGCCATGTAATACTCCAGATCTCAGTGTAACTTCTAAGGAACTAAAGCCCTCTCTTTTATTAGCAAATGTCAATGTTCATAAGATCATCCTCAAGAAAACTACTACAATAATGCTGTTCATGGCAAGGGTTACAAAGAGAAAGCTGCTGGTGAGAGAAGATAATATTTGTAGCTCACAATATGACCCGCGATGTGATTGGGTTTGATATGCCCACTCTAGTGTTAATCTTGATATTAACCTATGCTCATCCTATTGATGGCTAGTGAAGATGGTGCTTAGGTCTTTTTGTTTCCTTTTTGACTTTTTGATTGTCTCTCTAATGGTATGTAGATGTTTTTCTCTATGCTTATCTTTAATCAGTCATATAAGCACAGCTGACGTCAAATAACCTACTAACCATTTCTTTTTCAGAATGTGCCCTATTTCCATAAGAAAACACAACACAATATCCTAAGAAACATTGTGATTCATACGGACAAGAGATTGTGGAAAATCAGCAATCTGGCCTGCTGGGCTTTATCTAGCCTGCTGAGAACTGTTCCCTTCCATCCAGTTACAGCTACGTTTTCCTGCAAAGCCATTTATATATATGTTAGACAGAAGAACAGAGAAGAGAAGCAGTTGAAGATGTTCATTACATTGATTTTTTAAATTTTGTTCCTATTTCTTCAGTGGGAGTGCAAACTTATCTGGAGTCAATCTTAAAATCTATAAGTGGAAGATGCAACATATCAGGTCTGAGTTTCTCAATTACATTTAAAGTTGTAAGAAAAGCAGCTAAATATTACTTTATAAGTTCTTCCATAGGTGATGAATTCTTACTACCAGTAAAAAATGTAGATATAATAGCCATTATCTCAACTATCACAGTTCAAACAGTTTTAGCAAATAGCTATTAAAAATGTTGACACCTGGGAAAGTCAAATGCTTCCATAATAGGTAGCAGATGATATAACTGTAAAGCACATGATGCAAATGTAAGGAAAGAATTAAAAGACAGCCGGGGGAGGGGAGTTGTTTGATTCCCCCCCCCCCCCCAGGGCAGTTTTCTGTATTTCATACATGAAATTTGGTGCTTGTTTTCTTCTAGGCAGAGAAGCACTGAAGAATCTAGTTATTACTGACTTAATTGCTTCAGAACTTACTGTATTTTTCAGACTATAAGACGCACAGGAATATAAGACGCACAATGATTTTGAAGAGGTAAATTTTAAAAAAATCACACTCTGCACACAAAAACAAAACCGGGGCGGGTGTGTGTGCAGAGCTTTGGGAGGCTTGTAGAGTAATCCTGGGGTCTGGGGGGGGGGGGGTACCAAAAACAAAAAGCGGCCCATTTTTCATAAAAAAAGGGCCATGCAGAGGGTTTGGGAGGCTTGTAGAGTGCTCCTGGTGGCCGGGGGGGGGGGGGGGGGGAATGAGCAAAAACAGCCATTGCTCATTTTTGCCCTCCCCAGCCCCCAGAAGCATTTTGCAAGCCTCCCAAACCCTCTGCAGGTCCATTTTTTCAAAGGGAGAAGGGTTTCAGGAGCCTAAAAACTCTGTATTCAATGTATAAGACACACCCAGATTTTCACCCTCTTTTTTGATGGGAAAAATATGGTATTAAAGCCTTTAAACATATAATTCTTTATAAAGAGAAAAATCATTTTACTAATATTGTTTCTTAATTCTATCACAATTTGTACAACCATATTGTAAATTCAAGAGTTCTTAAACATTGTAAGAGAAATGACTAGTCCAAATGCCATAGGTCTGTTACAATTTCAAAGATACAGAACGTTCCAGAAACATCCTTTGAAAAGTAACAGAGGAAACCAACATAATCTTCAGAAGCAAACATATACAGGTGGCCCTCAACTTGGTTGTTTAGTAACCATTCAAAATTACAACAGCACTGAAAACAGGACTTACGGCAGTTTTTCATGCTTACAACTGTTGCAGCATCCCCCATGGTAACGTGAACAAAATTTAGATGCTTGGCAAGTGACTCACATTAATGATAGTTGCAGTGTCTCAGGGTCACGTAATCATCTTTTGCGACCTTCTGACAAGCAAAGTCAATGGGGGAGCCAGTTTAACTTAACAATCATGTTACTTGCTTAACAACTGTAGTAATTCACTTAACAACTGTAGTCAGAATGATTGTAAAATAGGAAAAAACTCATTTACAATCTGTCTCACTTAGCAACATATATTTTGGGCTCAATTGTGGTCATAAATCAAGGACTATCTGTACCACCACAAAACAACTTTACACAATCTCTTTTTCCTTATGATTTCCATATATATCAGCAATCTCAGAATTCTTCCTTGATAAGCTTGACATAATTACAATAACAAAAGTGTAATATAAAACTAACTTCTTTTTGCTCAAAGAAGCTTTATTATTCTTAGACATTTCAAATAAAGCCTAAAACACTTTGAGACTATTTTTGAGTAAGCTAAACCTTAATAACAATTATAACAATAATTCCAAATAACTCAAGTAGACTAAGTTACAGATAGTCCTTGACTTACAAGAGTTTAAGTGACCATTCAAAGTTACAACTGCACTGAAGAAAAGTCAGTTTTTCACTTATTGCCATTGCAATATCACCATAGTTACATTTCAAAATTCAGATGCTTGGCAACTGACTCATGTTTATGATGGATGCAGTGACACAGTCATATGATCATCTTTTGCAACCTTGTGACAAGCAAAGTCAATGGGGAATCCAGCTTTATTTAACTGTTACTAATTTAACAACTGCAGTGATTTACTTAGCAACTATGACAAAAAAGGTCGTAAAATGGGGCAAAACTCACTTAACAAATGTCTCACTTAGCAACAGAAATGTTGGGCTCAATGGTGGTAGTTAGTCAAGGACTACCTGTAATGTTCAATCATAAAAGAGCACGAACACAATGCACATCCTTGACTCACACCCAAGAGATTTACTTTGCCTGACTGAGTTCACATGTCACACTACTATAAGGCAAAATGCAATTTATGTTTGTGCTTTAGACTGTTTTATGAACTCAAACTTTATGCCTTGTAAAGCTTGGTTTATGGCCTAGCATAGTGTTATTTTGTCATTCAATCAACAAGTTAAAAACAAATACGGTAGCTTTACAGAACATGGGAACCAGGTCTAATTACTACTGGGGAACTCCAAGATACAATGAATGCTTTACATCCATTTGATTAACTAATTAAAACATTGTGTAAAATCATTTCACCTTGAAGAATGAATAATCACAAATTTTATGTTAAACAGAGATCAACTTGCAGCCGTAAAGTTGCAATGGATATGTTATATTCAATCTCCATTTTTGTGATCCCAAACACCCTTTAGGTGTGTCACTGAATACACTGAACAACAAAGATTTGGGGTGTATTTTAAGAGATGTTTGGCTGTTAAGCACAAAAATAATCCTCAGTTTAATATATCACATATTACTTTACAGAAATCTTCTGGTTTTACACAATGACAATGTCCACTCTTCACATTTATTGGCTATGCTGCATACATTAAAAAAACATATAAAAACATGTAACAGTTGTTGAAGCACGTCCAGAACATCAAATACAACTGGAATAACTAAGATCTAAAAGTAGCAGGTGGGGTTACTTGGGATACAGCTTAGATATACCAAGTTCTGTTGTTACATATGCAAATGGAACAGCCATGCAAGAGAGTTGCATTACATTAAAACAAATGGCCACTCCGAAATAATTTGCTTCCAAGAGGAAAAAAGGTGACACACAAACCACCTTAATTAAACCTGACAAAAAGGGGTTTTTTTGCCTCTGCTTCACTTGAAATAAGACTAAAATTTTTGTGAAAGCAATGAACATGTGGATGTTTTTGTTATTTGAGACAGATGTTTGCAAGAATAACAGATACCAATATCAAAGAAGTCATTATTGTTGGTCCACAGATCAGATGTCATCAATGACAAGAAGTTCAAGGATCTAGTAGTGTGGCCAGAGAAAATCACCTGGAAAGCATCCAAGGATGTATTTTAGAATGTTCTTGGCAACTCCAGACCACCAAACTACATTAAGCTGGTTGACAAATTTCTAACAGTATACAAGAACATGAAATACAACATGTCACTGTAGATTCATTTTCTGCATTCACACTTGGACTTCTAAGTGCAGTCAGTGATGAACATGGTGAAAGGCTTCACCAGGACATTGCCACAATGGAAAAACATTATCAGTGCAACTGAAATCCACCAATTCTGGCCAATTTTTGATGACACTTTAGCAAGATAGATCAGACACTGAGTACAAACAAAAATCAGCAGCAAAATGCTGTTACAGCCATTGAACTCATGCAGCATGTCAGTAACATTAAGTGATTAAATACATTATAGTTATTAAAAATCAATTTCATATTTCTGAAGATTCCCACATGATATAGTCATTCTGAAACTATATCTGTGTTCAATTTGAAGGGGTTTTCATAATCATCAAACATTTTTCAAGAAGCAAAACTTGAACAAAAATGTTGTCCACTGATATTAATGACATTTGTACCAAAAAAGCCAATAGTGCAGTTTACCATAATTTAGAAATAACAAATAAAACAATATATTTAAACTCTCATGAGTTGTTTGATGACTGCCATATATTTGGCAATAATCCCAGACAATTCTATCACGCTATAGTGTAGCATTGGTGTGCCCATAATTTTTTTGCCATCAAAATCCTGCCTGCAAAATATTCAGCAAATATGTTTACTAAAGGGAGGTAGTAACAAGATACTAAAAACATTTTAGAGGATGATATCTCATAAACTTCAAATGGTGCATTTACATCATGCTTACTTTTTTGGACTCCCCCTATAGTCTGGACATTTCCAGGTTTAAAAATGGAAATGTGTATCCAAGGTTTTATCCATGTGTATCTAAGGTTAGTTACTAGTATTTTTACAAAGAGGACATTTTGAGGCTATTTATCCCTCTCTGTTTCCAAACCCAGAGAAAATAATTAGAATATCCATCATACAAACATAGGCTTCTCCTATTGTGTGCTCTCCTTTAGGTACTTATGAGGAACTAGAACTGTGACAGCAGGTGAGTAGAATACATCTTTGCCAATCCTATCTCCGGTGTCTCCATCAATCGCTCTGAATTTTACATTTTAAATTACAGGTGAAACTTGAAAAATTAGAATATCATGCAAAAGTTCATTTATTTCAGTAATGCAACTTAAAAGGTGAAACTAATATATGAGATAAGACTCATTACATGCAAAGCAAGATAGTGCAAGCCACGATTTGTCATAATTGATGATTATGGCGTACAGCTCATGAAAACCCCAAATCCACAATCTCAGAAAATTAGAATATTACATGCAATCAAGAAAACAAGGATTGTACATAGAACAATATCGGACCTCTGAGAACTATAAGCATCCATATGTACTCGGTACTTGGTTTGGGCCCCTTTTGCAGCAGTTACTGCCTCAATGCGGCGTGGCATGAAAGCTACCAGCCTGTGGCAACTGCTGAGGTGTTATGGAAGACCAGGATGCTTTAATAGCGGCCTTCAGCTCTTCTGCATTGTTCGGTCTCATGTCTCTCATCTTTCTGTTGGCAATGCCTCATAGATTCTTTGTGGGGTTCAGGTCAGGCGAGTTTGTTGGCCAATCAAGCACAGTAATCCCGTGGTCATTGAACCAGGTTTTGGTGCTTTGGAGTTATATAGATTTCTTTCATGCAGCATCCACTGATCATTCATAAATTATGTTGATTATGTGCGTGCATATAATTCACAAACATAATAATTAGCATGGTACAGTAATTAAATATGACCTGGATGGCATGAAAATTACATGGATATAGAGCAGGTATCAAAATCAAACTGAATGTGTGCTTATCAACAGACATTCACTATACTGGAATGAAGTATCAACTGAAATACCATAGAATTTGGCCGTTCTCACATTTTTAAATATTTTTAGTTCAGGTTTAATTCAGAAGATAGAAAATACTTATCATAGGTCCAGTTGACCCAAAAATGATGGAACAGCTTATATTCTAGAAGATCTCAGCAATTAAAAATGCTTTTGATTTATTAAATAAGTGGGCTGAAAATAATATTTTTTTCATAGAGAACACAGAAACCAAACGTACAGATATGAACTTGACAATATCTGATCTTGCAATAGTGCCAGGTGTCAAACTTGCAGCATCATGTTGCCCTCGCATGACATTTTGTGACATTTTGCCCTTTTGTAAAGCTGGGGTGGGCATGACCTGTGCGTGATGCATCCGGCCTGTGGGCTACCAGGTTGACATCCCTGCAATAGTGATTTAAGTGAATGAGTCACCAGTGCAATGTGGCTGCAAAAAAGGCAAATGCAATATATCAACAGAAGTATGGTTTCCGAACCGTAAATAATTCTACTTTAGTCCTACTTATTAGTTCTCACCAGAAATCTGTCATCTCCAATCATCATACTTTACAGAATTAGCCAAACTGGATCAAGTTCAAAAAGTAGCAATGAAAATTATCATGAGATTAGAAACTAAATTCTATTAGGATAGACAAAAGGAATTAGATATGTTTTTCCTTAAGACAACTGAGAGGAGATGAGAAAACGTTTCTAACCACCAGAAAGGGTACAAATACAGAACATCAACATCTGTTCTCCATCAACCCAAAAAGATACAGAATAATGAAATTAGGTTACAAGACAGAAAATGTCAGCTGAATGTCAAGAAGAAAATCCTAACAGAAAGAGCAGTTTAACAGTACACCCACTTATTCAAAGAAACACTTTTGATTCCTCCCAAAAGTGGATGAGTTCAGCAGAAACAGATGTATACAACAAATGTATTACTGTTTTCATATGAATTCTTCCTTTGAACAGAGAATTGAGCTTCATGGTTTAAAGGGTCTCTTTCAATTCTATTATTATGAGTACCTTTTTCTGGTGCCATACAAGTTATCACGTTGGTTATCAACACTGGTTGAATATGACAATCAAATAATAAAATGAACATTCACAGAAACATTTCCACAAACTATTTGTGATGGTCATTAAAAAAAATATTAATTTCAGCATTCACTGTGGCTGATTTCATGTACGAGTCTTTCATATTTTAACTATGATTTATTGAACCAACCTGATTAAATTCACACAGTTCATACACTATAGTTGACAAATCACTACAGCTAACTTTGCACAATACTATAGGCTACAAACCACTTTTTGGTTTAGTGTGCTCAATATATTCATGTTTCCAACCCACAATGCAACCCAAATAACAGCATCTAGGATAGCATGCAGATTCAATATAAACTGCTCTTCTGCAAAAAATGAAGGTGTCTTGGTAATCTACTTGAATCTGAATTCAATACAGCTTTTTTTTTCTATTCAAAATCAACTTGCCTTTTAAAAAGTATCAAATAAAAGCATGTTTAAGAATGCTTCTGAGGCAAGAGTGAACGAAATGAGCTTCAGAACTCATTTATATATAGTGTAATATACATTTTCTGTTGGACCATCACTTTGATACTGGGTTCTTTAGCTGCCATGTATACTTTACACTACTTTAAGCAAGGTACAACAATGAGGACCAAAAGACAAATTAATTTGTAATACTCTTAGCATTTTTTGTATCTGTGCAAGAACACATGCAAATATTTTAAGAATATACTAATATACTGAAACATATTTGCTGTATGTACAATATCCTTAAGTGAACTATGGTTTAATCAATTAACCAAAACATTTGGTTTTCATAGCAAACCGTGACATAAATTAACAGCATAGGTAGAGTTCATATATTCTGTTAGCCTAAATGTGGTTGACTGCATGCACCATGTAATCACTGCCAGTGATTTATTCCTGTATATAAATGTTTCATATCAAGAAAATGTTCTTACCTGTATATCCTGCCCACCAGCCCCAGGATGCCACCATGGCTAAAAGCCATTTAAATAATACTCCTTCGATATACCAAAACCATTTATTATCCAATAATCGAAGAGGTTGCAGTACTATCATGTACAGAATATAGGACGGAATAGCAACAAGGTTATTAGCAACCATGAAGCTAAATCTTAACAGTGCTTTCAGAAATATATAGCCTGCCCTTTGGGCCTTCTCCAACGTTATAGCCATTCTTTTCACACAGAGGTTTGTAGTCTTTTCCTATAGGATAAGAAAGAGAAAAATTACTTAGCATTTAAGTAATGCTAAAAACACGAAGTTGTTTTTGTGTTTTTAAAAAAATACTTCCAGATCAAAAAGATTTTCATCTAAAAATCTGATAATATATTTTGCAAGTATTTTCATGGTTTTTTTTCAATTTTCTAGATGACTACATAAATATTGTTCTCAAATCTTTTTTTAAAAAAAATCATAATAAAATTCACTGCAGGCTAGTAATGATAATTATTTATCTGTATTGTTGTTATATTCATAACTACTAGAAGAAATCTTATAAAGCTGTTCCTCATACCCCTAGGGTTTGTGTTTTTCACAAGAATATATTTGACAAGATTATACATTTACAAGGATATACATTTTATCTCTCAATAACATAATTGCATATGAAGTAAATCTTCTTTTTCAATGTCTTAAGTATGCCACAGCAAGCATTTTAAAGAAATGCACATTCCATCTAGTAACACAGAAAACCTAATTATGATATACAAAGGCCAGATCTTTTGAGACAAAGAATTCCCTTTGCTCTTCCTCCATAAAAAATTGTAATGATGGGTTACACATTAACATCAAGAATATTTAACTGCCCTTTACTTTGCAAGAGGAAAAGTAGGTAAAGAGAAAAAAATGAAAACATGCAGAGCAACTATTATGCTTTTAAGTATATGCCTTGAGATTTTAGTGTGAAGCACTATAGAAATGCTTTCTCTAAATGATTTTAAAAATGACAAACCCATAAATTAGCAACATGATTAAAATTACCTCAACTCCTAAATAATATGAAGGAAACAGTGAAATAAAAATACAAAACAACCAGTTTAAATGACAAATAGGTAGCAAAGGGGAACAAAGACTGGAGACTCCATCCCAAAGGACTTAACTAGGAGTAGGATTTACTAAATTCAATGCTTGGGTTGGGAGTATGTAGAATAGTAAAGGGTTGGGGAAGGAGAATAGAAGAAAGAAAGGCTCAGCCCACACTATTCACTGGATCACTCACCTTCTGCTGCGCAGAGGAAAGGGAACAGGAGGGCCCAGAGAAGTGGGCCTGATGGCCTTAGCAATAGAGGGGGGTGCCTTGATCGGTGGCTGCCGGTGAAGGAGAAGGAAGTGGAGGCAGTGGCTGCAACTCTGGCGGGATAACGGCGGTCTCATGGACATGGAGGTTGCTGGCCTGGAACCAACGGAATGGCCTGGGAACACTCCCTATTTCCTTTGCACTTCTCTGAGGGGGGAAAAAAAAAAACAAGCGGAGGTAGACCACTAGAAGAGCCTGAAACTGCACAAATGCCGGGGACAGCTACGTTACAAGGGACGGCGCCGTCCAGAAGACCTATCACACCCTAACAATGTTTGCACAATATTCGGGGCCTAGGGCGATTCGCGCGCCTTTCTCAAGAGAAAAGGCTGCATTCCGCCGCGAATCCCTCCGGCTGGTGTATCCGCTTCTCCTCCCGGGAGGAAGAGGGCAGCAAGCGCAACTCCCGCACCTGTTGGGGTGTCGGAGCGCCGTGCGCCGTAAGGCAGGAAAAAGACGCGGAGGATATCTTCAATCTCAGCCGCCGCTGTCGACTATTTCGGATCACGGGAGACAGGCTCGAGCTCTCTCTGAACATGCACAAGTTTGCAAAGGCTTCAAAGAGAACAGAAGCTCTACTCTGGCCAAATAGAGAACCAAGCGTAATACTCCGCGGTGCTCAGAAGGATTTTACGCTGAAGGGTAGTGAGAAAATTCTCCCTCCAAACCATGAGTTTCACCACATCGTATTAAAATTAACTTCCTCCCAATAGGAGAGGTTAAAAGGGTAGACTTTCACAAGCGCCTCAGCAAGGGATAAACAGACACCGGATGGGAGCATGATCACTCAAGGTCTTTTCGAAAGCATGGGAAGCGACACATTCGCCTATATGAAGTGCCTCGAAATACACTATTATTTTACATTCACAAGAAATAAAGAAAAACTGGAATTCCCCCTCACGTCCTCTAATGGCGCGGGGAGTTGCAATCCTGAACCTTTGTTCCAATTCGGGGGAAACAGAAAGGATTCTAGAGGGAACAGGTTCAAACTCGGCCACAAACTTTATAAAGGTGGGGAATGGGTCTCTCCCAGGGACTTGGATTGGCTCCTTCCTCCCGGTTGAGAACTTCTTTCAAGGGCACTACCGATGTGCCTCCTCAGCCTCAAGTAGGGACCTTTCGCAAACAGCACCGATGCCTACCTAGGGCACTCGCGGTGGGTCGCTCTCTCCTCCGACCGACTGCCGTCGTCTCCCCCCACCCCCCCACCCCCGGAATGAAAGCCCTGAAAGGGTCATGTTCCCGAAGAAGGCATCTCCCCGCTTTGCCCCAAAATGAGCCCAGAAAGGCAGCCGTGGACATGACGACCCTTGTCCCTTTTCAAGTTCAACCTCGGGCTCCAGGGCAGCCTCCTCAAGGGCGACAGCCGCCCTCCTCCTCCACCATCATCATCGCCGCCACGCCGCGCTCCTCACCCAGAGCAAGGGGAGGATCTGAAGAGAGCGCCAATGGGAAGGAAGCGCCCCGACCTCGCCTCGGGCAGCAAGGGAGGGGGGGTCCTTTCAAGGGCGCCAAGAGCCTCTGTCCCCAGCTTCTCCCCCAGGAGGGGCTGTTTCCCGAAGAGCCCCGGGGAAGCGAGGGCGCCAGCGGCTTCGAGGCTCCCTCACTTATCTCTCGCGCCACCAGTCCCTTTTCTTCCCCTCTCGAGAGGCGCCGCTCGCGGGCAAAGGATGGGTGGGGACTTTCCTACCTCCGGCCAGGCGGCTTTCCTTCCAGGGCCGTTTCTGAGGAGCCCGTCGGATTCATAACGGTGGCAACCGTGGCCGCCAGGGCCCTCGCCCACCTCGACTGCCGCGAAGAGGCTGCGCCGTGACCCCTCGACGCCGCCTCTTTCTCCTGCGGCTAACTCGGCTCGCCGGCAAGTTTCGCTGGCTCTCGAGGAGGTGGAAGCGAAGGCAGGAGCAGGTCGCTCACTGCAGCAAGCCCCGCTGTCTCCGGCCGATAGCTCCCTCTAACGAGCCGAAGCTTAGCAGTCTGGCTTCGTCCGTCCCTCCGCCCGCCAGTCAGCCAAACTCCCGGCGGGCTGGGCCTCAGCAGGCCGCCTCCCTCGCAGCTCCCCTCCCCGGTCCCGGAAGAGGCAGCAAAAGCGCGTCCTTCCCGCTTAAAAGGAATGCGAAAGTCAGAATATTGGAGAAATCGGCGATAAGAATTGCAACCAGTAAAAATGCAAATAGATTTAGCAGCCCTTCCCGTTGTCCTCAGGCTCGAATGGCTGTACCGGCAGCAAGCAGAGGATATGACCGAATGATTGCCTGGCCGACCTGATAGCGCCACGGCCTTCGCACAGTTCGTGACTAGCGAGTGTTCAATTTAAAAAGTCGCGTTAGTTAGGCGATTAAGACTGATGGTGCAAAATAAAAAAAACAGCCCCACCGCCCCATGTCTCACGTGTTCTCTGAAGTCCCGGAGAGGCTGCAAGAGAAAACTTGGGCCGGGGCCTATTGAAAGTAAAACTTACTATTGTAGACAGGGCTAGGCTGAGGACTGGAAGAAGGATAACAACGTATGGGGTCTGAGAGGAGGCCTTCAAAGGAAATCTTTAAAAAATATATGATGAGGTTGAGTAGTAAGGAGTAAAACCTCTCACTGAGTTTAAGGACAAGCTGAATGAGAACTCAGCCTGATAATCCAGCAAATGAAATGGGACTAAAAAATGTACAGTATAATTTTGGACATACCTGTAATACCATTCTATTCTAATTTTCACTGTTGTTGAAGAAGGTTGGGTGCATGCTTGTCTGTGGTGACCTGCATTTTAGCTACAAATAGGAGTGATTGTTGCATTACTCTTATTTCTGTTTATTACTTACTATAATTTTCTAAGCCTTTACCTATATATGAGTAAACTGGTGCCTCTACAAAGAGGAGGTAACCCTAAGGAAGTGTTGCAAAATCTGCAAAAATTTAAACTTTATAAAAACACTAAAATAGGATATTCTGCAACAACTCAGAGAAGAATTAGCATCTGCCAACCTGTTTAGAGACAAAATAAAGACGGACCCGGAACAACTAGCTGGAAATCTGTATTCTGTATTACAATTTTAAATTGTTTTCTCTATGAATCTATATGTAACCAAAACCACATAACACAAAACAACATAATTGCATGATATATCTTGGAACCATGATAAACTGAACTAAAAGCATCTTATACAACATGCCATTGTTTTACATCTATATTTTCTTATGGGACATTGGGAGAAGAAAAATAAGAGTTGGCTGAATTAATTAATGTGAATTCATTTTTCCTCTGACTATCAGATGTTAATTGAAATTTGCAGAAACTTTTAGAAGGACTCTGGTTTCAATTAAGACTTGCAGAAGCACTCCCTCCCTCCCTATGTGTCTGTGTGTGTGTGTGTGTAATATGTGTGTGTGTGTTTGTAGATTTTCACGGGTGTAGGTATGCTGGTCTTGTATTCGGGTCTTTTCCCATGTAAGAATTCTTACATGGGAAAAGACCAGAATACAACAAGACAGACAGACAGACACATATACTCATACATACATACATACATATCAGCTGATCAGGAGGAGAACCAGTGGTCTAGTGGCAATTACAACTGCCTCACATGTAATACTTCCCTGGTTCTAATCCCAGTAAGGGTATGGCTAGCTGATGAGAGCTAAATAGCTTGAAATAGATCTATACAAGTCTCCCTTATTTATTTATTTATCAGCACAAACGCAACACAAGCACACACACACACACACATGATTGGAATATATCTTCCAGAACAGGGGTGTCCAACTTGCATAGTCATGGCGGTGTACCATGTATCAGGACTTTTTTCCCCTTGGCTAAAGTGGGCGTGGGCGTGGCCTGCACATGACGCATCTGGGCCGCGGGTTTGAACAGCCCTGTTCTAGAATATATTCTTCAGGCAGTTATTTAGGCAAATAGTATAATACTAAGTTGGCCAGATGTACTTTGTAAAAATATTTAAGTCAAAATTTATACTGTTTGGCATTTTAGCAAAGCTAAATATTTAATACTTCAGGCTTTAATAATCATTTGGTCTGGATACATTACATCACTGACATTTCAAATTAGGTTTAAGGTCAACTCCATCCACTGTTAAGTGAGGCAACCTTGAAGACAAGCTTTATCTTGAATTGCAAAATCTGCAAATGAATTAAGATGGGACATTAAATGTTATATTAAAATATCAAATATGTTAAATTTATATTTGATAGTTTGGAGAAACAAACTTTGTAATCAAATCCTTATTCTTGAAGTCATAAATATGTGACTGATGTTCATCCATAAGATAATGATCTTTTCCACTAACCCAGTTGTTCTATTATGCCATTGAAAAAAGGTGATTTGTTTGGCTACAAATAACCAAACACCAGCTTGAGCCAGTGAGTCAAAATCTGAACTAAGAAGAACAAAGTCCATACCCATTGTCTACCTGTATATGCAAGATTGTGGATAGGCTTGCATTCATTCAGTTGCTCTCACTCTCAGCTCCCCGTGCATAATATAAGAACTAAATATTATCCAATTACTCTCATAAAATTTGCCCTTTTTGTTGTTCACTTTCCTACTCAAATTCTATATCATTGTCAGTAGGAATATTGGTAGAGGGGGGAAAACTTGACCTTGATACCAGGTATTTCATTTCTGCACATAGCATGAGAAAGAGGGAAGTAAAATATAAAACTGCTATTTTCAGCAACTCCTAAGTTTTCAGCAAAATTTAATTTTGAGTTTTCCAACTTGTTGAACTCCGGATGTGCTTAACTTTAATTCCCCAAAATTCCAGCCTTGTGTAGATATCACAAGACATTATCTTTATTAATTTGGAAGGACGCAAGTTGAAAAAGACTGATCTAGCTTATCTCACAGTTTTAAAAATCTGATATATCACACATAAGTAGGAAAATAATTAGACCATCATTAATGAAACATCAAATAGGTATTGAAATTTAGTGATGATAATAATACAGAAGACCAGTTGGTATTGGTCAAATTGGAACAAATATACACTAAGACTTAATTCAGGAAGTAATTTTATTCAGTGAGCAAGACACCAGCATGAAACAATTATCAGATTTGTTTACTGCAAGTTAATTATACAGTTGCTGAAGTACAAGTTCCAGCTTGTTAATCTTTTTAAAAGAGAGTGTGAGAGAGTGCATAATGCAAAAGTACTCAAGTAGTCATTTGTATGCAGATTAAATCTAAATCTCACTCAAACTTTGTGGAAATCCTATAGTCAAAGAGGCTGGTTTATGACTTTCTAAGTTTTAGCACTTTTGAATGGCAGGGGCCTCTTTTTATATGAAAAGAAAGAGTCAACCCTTACTACATGCCTGTTAATTATTCACCATGGTTATTGTGAGTTAATACATATTAACCAGGGAGACAAATTATTATTTATATAATGTTATTTTTAAAGATTTTATCCTCTTCTTTCGGTGTAAGTCAGACAGTTAAGTCAAATGGAATGATAAATGATAATAATGTCACTAAAGACAGTGTCTACCAGTAAAATAGATTTATGACAGAAAATGTCAAGTATTTGAAAGAAGTTAACTCCTTCAACAAGGACATTCTTTTTTGGTCTATTGGTCTTCTGCAAACTTGAAGCAGGGTCTTTTGTGGGAGACTGGTAAAAAAACATAAGATGGCAGCCACGACTAAGAAATTCCATCCTTATTTGTGTGACTAAGTAATAGATATTAAGGTAATAGATATTGCTTATTATAATATTGCATAGGGCAGAAAGAATGGCCTTAAGGAACAAACAGATAAAAGAGGACCTGGTGAAGAGGAGGAATTAGGAATGTAAATGTTTCAGATACAACCGCCCTCATTCTCACAAGGATAAAGGGATGGGAGCACATTTACACTTGGATGATTCTTTTATTGCAACATTGCAATAAAAAGTAATACAGTGTTGACATTGGATTCTTAGTATGATCTACTTTCAAAGGGCTGCCAGTACCAAGAAATAATGCAGAGATAAAAAGCTTCACAAGCTCAAGTAATATTTAATATTTTTAAAAAATCATTGCATGGAAAAATAAATAAAACTTAATGTAGGAGGGGAATCTTGAATAGGGAACATTTATGTTTGCAATATTTTGTTGTATATCATTCTGATTAATATCAAATATGCTGTGTGATACTGATTTACTCAGAACTGCAAAATCAATTGATCTTGACTTCACACTCTTTATTCTAGTAGAAGGAGGTCATTGTCTTAAGATTTTCACAAACATACAAATTGCATTTCAGAAAAGTCTAGGAATCCTAGCATGAACACAGCTGTTAAAGGGTAGTAGTAATATCTAGAGCTTTTATGAAAGTTTTTCTGCAAATCTTGGCTTTTCCCGCACTCTTGCTTTGTCACTGTGACATCAATTGACTTTATAAATCTCCCATGTGGAATGTTGGATTAGCAGTCTTCCCAGTGGTATTGAGACTTGGCTTGAGTTCAAAAGTTTGAGGTTTGGGATATCAACAATTGCTATTCTTGCTGGCAAAGAACCATTGCCCTGAGTGATTCTTTTTGAGGAATGAAACAGAAATAGCAATACAGTAGCCGGATTTCATTCCAGGTAAGATTACAGTGCATCAGATATGTAGAACATCTCAAAAGATGCTTATCATCTCCATGTGGTGACTTGCAAATGCAGTTTAATTTAGGAACAAATAATTTGGAATGATCATTCAATTCCATCTACCATACTTACAGGTAGGAAATAGTGAAAATGCCCACTCTCAAGTGAAATGGGATACAGTACTCTTATCTCACCCTGAACTTTTTTTCACTTCTCCTTTTCTTACAATGGTATGATTTCAAATCCAGTTTGAAATCAAGTCACAATGCTGAATGCCAAATCATAATCAGTTTTTACAGTGTTTAATATTGGGCTGTCCTTGTAAATAAAAGACTGGGGGAGGAAGCAAGTGCAAACAATTCTTAATTATTTCATGTATTTATTTTAAAAAGAAAAAATACCGTAGACCTTAAAAACCTCAATAGTCATATACTATCTAGTTATACTCCTTATAGCAAAATTAAATCTAAATTAAGTTTAGAGGATTACTTAACTTTCAGTACAGGAATACTACTAATAAAACCAGGGTATTTCATTAATCCAGTAATCTTTACCATTGACCAGGAGATTCTAACCCTGACCTTACCATGCCATCCAATTTCATTTTCAGCAACTAAATGCATACATAGTACTTCAATGATAATAGAAAGTACATGCTACTATAGTCTCTGAATTTTGACCCTGCAATATTCTCATCAATTGCAAAACAGTTTATCTCCATTCTTTTTCCTGACCCAAGTTTGTTTTCCAAATTTTGAACCATATGTTTCCATTTCAAAATCCACAACAAACAAGATCCTAGGACAGGGGTCTGCAAAGTTGGCTCTTTTAAGACTGGTGGACTTCAACTCCCAGAATTCCCCAGCCAGCCATGCTGGCTGGGGAATTCTGGGAGTTGAAGTCCACCAGTCTTAAAAGAGCCAACTTTGCAGACCCCTGTCCTAGGAACTTGATTTGATAGCTAGTCTCTCGGCATATATTTCAGATATGCAGAGGTATTTTTGCTCCACCCAAAAGTAAATCTGGAATGAAAATAAAAATAGGCAAGGCCATCCTCTATTGTAACATACAGAGTGATCCCAACTATCTAAGGCCAATTATGGAAGGCCAGGACACTTTTTTGCTGCAGTCCTAAAAAGCAAAGCCAGAAATCTGGACCTACAACAGTATTTCTAAGTATTAGTACCTTGAAGATGTATGGACTGCAATTCTCAGCATGCTGGCTGGGAAATTTCTCAGATTGTATCCTTTTAGTATAAATCAGACTGTTAAGCCAAATAATTGTAATGGCACTAAAGACAGTGTCTATCAGTAAACGAACTTTATAACAGAAAAATGTGAAGTATTTGAATCAAGAATCCACATATCTTACAGTTTCCCAGGTTAGAGATGGGTTGCCAATTTTTTTATTTCTGGTTCGGGTACGCTCCTGCCCATGGGGCGTCCAGGCGGGTGAACAGAGCCTCCCACCACCGCTACTACTAGTTCATCCAATCTGGGCTGAACTGGCAGCAACCCACCTCTTGCCCAGGTTAAGAAACACTGACATAGATTGTTATGTTGTGCCTTACCTCAAACCAATAGGTCGAACTGATTTTGATCTAAATTTTTGTCTAGGTCGATACATCTGAATATGATTATCCAGGTTTATATATATATAATACTCCTTTCTCTAGTACTTTTAAGCTTTTTAATAGTATTTCAAGAACCCCTTTTTCCTCCTTTACACAGACATGTTCCTTCTGCTTAAAAAAAAAAAAACCATCCCCAGTCAGCACATATTAAGTTTACATATTCTCAAAAAATGATTTGGAAATAATGCTTCTGATCTCACATATGAGCCGCACTTCTCCTATTCTTTTATTACTTTTATTCGTTTTGTTCATGGTTTGGACACACAGAAAATAGATTTTTGTAGTATTCAACCTACAGTCATGGAAGCTTCCAGTGAGGACATGGTAAACTATAAATCCCTGAAGGAGCAGAAACAAAATTATTGCAGAGATTGGCAGCCAAGGGGTGGGTCCTTCCTGCTGAAGGCTCTCCAGAGAGAGATTGTGAGAGTGCCTGCATGTTCCTCAGACAATTGCTCCTCATGAGTAAACTGCAGGAACTAAGGTTTGCAGTCAGATGGTGAATTTAACATCTGGAAGTTGACTGATTTTACCTAAGTTGACAGTCATAATGTAGCCTATATGAACATAAAGTCCAGCCAAGCCTCATTTCTTAATCACCTTTGGAATTATTTTTTTACTACTTTTCAAATATTAAGAATATTCAGAACAAGAAGTTTTATGGCAATTAAAGACTACAGTTAAATTCAACTTGCTAACACAGAATGGAGCAAAATATTTTAATGTCAGATATATTGAAGGCTATTTGTGAACAATGGGCTTAGAAGTTCATTTTAAGAGCATTGTCTACATGTAAACGATTATTATTATTATTGTTTAATTTTATATACCGCGTCCTCTCCCCTAGGGGACTCGGAGCGGTGCACAGGGAAAACTAAAACACATAAAATATATACATCAATAAATACAAAAGATAAAAATCAATTAAACTACTTATCCCTGCGCTAAAATACCCATTAAAACTAACAACCCTAAAAAACCCCAAGGAAGAGACTACCCTAGGCCGGCCAAGCAGAAAAAGTGTGTTTTTAATTTTTGACGGAAGGAGCGGAGGTCCGTGGTTGTTCTAATGTCGGGGGGAAGGTCGTTCCAGAGGGCTGGGCCCGCCACAGAGAAGGCCCTTCCCCTGGGCGTCGCCCGCTGACAAAGTCTAGTGGACGGCACCCAGAGAAGTCCCTCTCTGTGGGAGCGAATCGGCCGTGAGGATGTATGGGGCAGGATCCGATCCCGCAGATAGCTAGGTCCCGAGCCATGGAGCGCTTTAAAGATGACAACTAGCACCTTGAAGCGCACCCGAAAGACAACAGGCAGCCAGTGCAGCTCGCGCAAGAGAGGTGTTACGTGGGTATACCTTGCGGTCCCCATTATAGCTCGCGCGGCTGCATTCTGGACCAGCTGAAGTCTTCGGGTGCACCTCAAGGGGAAGAGGAACAAGTTGCACCAGACTGATTTGAATGTGAAATTAAAAATGGCAAGTATCTAGAAAAAATGATATACTATACAAATGAGTCCCGCAAGGGAGATACGGCGGTATATAAATTTGAATAAAGTGAAAGTGAAAGTGAAACCTGATGTCCTAATAACTAAAAGGGACATTAAAAAGGGAAATAACAAAAGAGAAAAAATGACTTAGATAAATTTCTTATATTGGATTTACAAAACAGGTTTATTTAAGCTTTTAAGGACTTATTGAAAAGGGAACAAAGAAAAAAGGAAAAGAAATTCAATTATAGGACACGACCTGAAGAAATTAAAGACCATTAAAAGTAAGGGAATTTAAAAGTGGTTTATTTGAACAAGGTTAAAACAGATCTTATTTCTGGTAACCTTTAATGGACTTTTCCTGATCATATCAACCCTCTCCAGTAAACCAAACAGGAAACACAACAAGATGAACTAATTCTACTGTATTGTAAGGCTACATTAAGAGTATCTTGCAAGTCCGAACACAAACTTCCCATCTTCACTTTTAACTGCTTGATCCATTAGGCCTCCATTATCACTGCAAGGCTATTATCACAGTTTTATGGTAAGTACAATATTAACACTTTAAGCAAGCATTCCAGACAGCTGATTAAGAAGAAGAAAAAATAGAAAGGTCATATCTTGAAAATGTATGATTGCTTCCCATCAGCTGCATGGGATTGGTATGCATCTAACACCTCTGAATGTTAGGTGCTGAGCTTCTCATAATTCAATGCTTGTCACCTTCATAAGCATTTGGCTAGCAAGGAATGGGAGGAGAAAACTGAATTAGGTGGTATGAATTAGATGGTATGGTATGATGGTATGAAAACTGAATTAGATGGTATGATCCATCAAGGCTTTTCTTAAAATAGGTTTTGCATTAATGGACATCATTCTTTATCTTGCCATTATTGATTTTGGTTGCAAAGCCACTTACGTTAATTTTTATTTCATTATGTATTATTGGCTTCAATATCAAAGCCCTTTGGCCATGGCAAAGTTTAAGCACTCTAATGTCAAACAATCTTTCACCACTGTCTTTTTAAAAACCTCAAATTCTCCCTAGAAGGGAATGCAAATCCTTTGTACGGGAATTTTCCTTTTTCATAAGTTCATTTAGCAAAAGGGTCATATATTGATGGTAATTAGTAAAAAAAAAATAGCATACCCTTCCCCAAACCATGTAAGAAATCTCACAAATGTACAGTAAATTCTAAACCTGAAATTAATTGAGACACCACCCACCAGCATCTTCATATACAGTGGTACCTCGGTTCACGAACGCCTCTGTTCACGACCAACTCGGTTCACGAACAGAAAAGTTCCTCAAAATGTGCTCCGGTTCACGAACTCTGCTTCGGTTCACGAACAGGAACCGTGGCCATTTTTAATGTATTCCTGGCTGTCACATGGTTGTGACTTCCTGTAGGAAGATCGTAGAGAGAAGAAGACACAGAAAAAAGCCCCAGCACGCACACTGTGAGTACTTTCAGTGACTTTTTTTATTTTTGCTATGCTTTTAGCATATGGAAAACTGTGCCTCGGTTCACGAACAATTCGGTTCGCGACCAGAGTCAGTTCACGAATTAAGTTCGTGAACCGAGGTACCACTGTACATCTTAAATACTATAGGGAAAAACAGTGGTCCCTGATGAATTCTAGACTGGAGTAGTCTTGAATAGCTGTTCTTCCATAATTGCAGTCTGAAACTGCCCAGTCAGGTAAAAAGAGAACCACTACAAAACAGTCCCTTCAACTGTGTAAAGGCAGGAAGTGTTTAATACTTCTCTGCAAGCTGATTCTTGCCTAATTTATCCACACTGGATACTATTATTTATTGATTCCTAAGATAATATATAGTATGCTTAAAAGAGGATGTATATGAAGATGCTGGTGGGTGGGGTCTCAATTAATTTCAGGTTCATCTTGCCAGTGATAAAATCTGTAGGACAAGTAGTCTTATCTATTCTTTAAACTGATCCCTGGGGAAACTACAGTAACTACGTTCAAACATTGCAGAAAGCCAGAATGTAGCTTGCTTGTGGATAAGTGTAAATATGTGAAGGCAACCATTATGGTTTATGAAATGTGTTATATGATCATGTAGGTTCTTCATCAAGGAATGACGTAGCTAACCATGCAGGGTACAACTTGAAGCCCCTCCCCAAAGCAGAATGCTTTCAGAATGCCGGTTGGTGACGCCCAGGAGAAGGGCCTTCTCTGTGGTGGGCCCAACCCTCTGGAACGATCTTCCTCCCGAACTCCGTACCACCGCAGACCTCCGCCTTTTCCGCCAGCGCCTGAAGACGCACTTTTTCCATCAAGCCGGCCTAGCGTGACCACCCTATAACGACTGAGTTTTAAATTAGCAAATTTTAATCTGAGGGATTTTAACAATATTTTAGCACAGGGTTTTCTAAGTTTAATTTGGTTTTATGATATTTATTATGTATTTGTATATTTGTATTTTGT
Source organism: Rhabdophis nuchalis (assembly GCA_039707465.1). Lineage (NCBI taxonomy): Eukaryota > Metazoa > Chordata > Lepidosauria > Squamata > Natricidae > Rhabdophis > Rhabdophis nuchalis. The sequence goes on along the minus strand of CM077643.1, from coordinate 352,205,551 downwards.
TTTAATTTCCTGTGCGCCGCTCTGAGTCCCTTTTTGGGAGATAGGTGCGGGATATAAGTCGAATAAACATCAAACATCAACCATCAGAAGATTCTACTAAATTGTAATGTTTAATGAGGGAAAAAAAAGAAAAATTGTTAAATCCATGGGTAACAATTATATTCCATGATTTAATCATGGATTAAATGCATTTCTTTTTTTATCTTGACCTTAGTTTTTGGAGTGTAATACTTGAACTGGAAAAAAGTTGTCTGAGTACGTACATTATTTCAAGTTCAGCTGCTATCACAGCCACCAGAGGGATTTCCGTGTGCATATTCTTCAGAACCCCACTTAGAACATGTAAAAGAATGGCTGTAGGATTTCCGTTGTCGTCATTCCATGCCACAAAACTTTTTCTACTTCGAAACATATTTTTTGCTTGATTTGATTGAGTAGCAATTACTATTCGCTGAGCATATTGCTTCTGAAAACAAAATCATGGATCAGATGTGTGGAAGAACACCACACACCAAAGCAGTCTCTGTTTACGGTAGGTTCAGATAGTGCTGCTATTATCTGATCACTGTACAGAGTTCCTTCTTTGATTTCATACTGCACTGATTGAGTAATTGTAGCATTGTTTGGCATCTCAGATATCTGAAAACTATACCAGTCTTGTCACTGACGTCCCTTCAAGGCTTTAATATTGCATAGGGGTACAAATGAGTCATGAGTTGAAGCCCCATTCTGCCCTTTGACCATAAATTATGCATTTGTTTTTTTATATTATGAAATAAAATAAAGGGGACCAGTTTTGGAACCTACTAAATCATCTTTCTATTATGTTAACACCACAGGAGTTGACATATTATATACTTTAAAATTTCAAAGTTACTGTTTTTATTTATAAACTATTTTTTCTCACAAATGGAGCCCTATTTTGAATTCCATGAAGGATTTCAAATAAAGGAAAATTTATTTTTTCCTTGTAGATATACATTTCCCCCCAAATCTTTTATGTTTTCTCATCTGTGGTGCCTGATAGGTAATCTGCTAATGTGAAATAGTTAATAAATATATATATACAAGTTCTTTGCAAAGAAAAAAAATGCCATAGTTCAACCTGACATGAATACCTGGGAAGATTCTGGAAAAGATAATCAAGCAATGAATTTGTGAACACCTTGAAGCAAACAAAGTCATAACCAACATGGGTTTGTCAAAAACAGATCATGCCAGAAAAATCATTCTTTGACAATTTAACAAAATTAGTGGAGCAGCAAAATGCTGTCGATATAATTTAGTTGGAGTTCAGTAAGGCATTTGATAAAGTAGACCACAACTTACTACTTGATAAGACAGTAAAATGTGGGTTAGACAGCAATACCACCAGAAGGTGTCAGATCTGACGCAACAAATCTCTAAGTAGAAATGAAATCCTTGACTCCATTTATTGAGGAAGGTATAGCTTATTAGAGATCAAGTGTATTACAGTAGTGCAACAATGGAACTGAAAATTGTGTGCCAAAATCCCCTGAGTTCTACTTTGCCCTCCCTTAACTATGTCCCAGTGTAATCAATCAGGCTCAGGCAAGATGTTTTCCTAACAGTCAGTCCAAGAATAATTTGGTATGCGCTCCCTCCTTCTTCCAGCTAGGTGACCTTGAAGTAGCATCTTGAGGAGATACAACAGTTACTTCCTTTTCCCGAAGCATTTCCTCCCTCCCTCCTTCCCTTCCCTACAATTCATGGCAGTTTGCCACCACATAGCCGCAAAGCACAAGCAAGGTGGCAGCTGGATTCATAACTGGCTAACCAACTGCACTCAATGTATAGTTCTTAATGGAACTGCATCTACATGGATAGAAGCATGCAGTGAGATACCTCAATATTTTTGGCCCTGTACTCTTTGATATTTTCATAAATGATTTAGAAAAAGGGATAGAAGAGGAACTTATCAAATTTGCAGATGACACACCAAGCTGGCAGGAATAGCCAACACTTCAGAAGATAAGCTCAAGTTATAGAGCGATCTCCATAGGCTTGAACACTGGCTATCTAATAAAATGAAATTAAATGATGAGAAAAGATAGGTTCTACATTTAGGCAAGAAAAACCAAATGTGCAGGTATAGAATCAGTGGATCAACAGTATGGTAGTAACTGAGAATCTTGGAGTCCTGGAGATAATGTCTTAATATGAACCAGCAGTGTGCTGCAGCTGCCAAAAAAGCAGGCACGGTCAGGCTGCTTTAGCAGACGGATAGAATCAAGATAACGTGAAGTGTTAACATTACAGTATAATGTTTTGGTAAAGAACACAGTTGGAATATTGCATGTTGAGACTCCAGAAAAAGTACAAAGAAGAGGGGAAAAGATGATTAGGGGACTGAAAGCTAAAACTTATAAAGAACAAATATTGAAATTGGGTATATCTTGATTAATGAAAAGAAGGACTAGGGATGACATGATAGCACTGTTCCAATATCTAAGAGGCTGCCACAAAGAAGAGGGAGCCAGGCTATTCTTCAAAGCACCTGAGGGAAGGGCAAGAAGCAATGGGTGGAAACTAGTTAAGAGATAACTAACCTAAAACTAAGGAAGAATTTTCTGACAGAACAATTAATCAGTTGAACAGCTTGCCTTCAGAAGTTATGAGTGCTCCAACACTGGAAGTTTTAAAACGGAGATTTGACAACCTTTGTCTGAAATGGTATAGGATCTCCTGTGCAAGCAGAGGGTTGGACTAAAAGTCCTCCAATGTCCCTTCCAGCTTTGTTGTTCTGTACTGTTCTGCTCTGTTTTCTTGGTATTGTCATGAGTCTTTTCCAACCCCAAAGTTCAAAATAGTCAATACAAAAATAGTACTCCTCCTTCTTCAAAATCCAGTTTTCACTTCCATACAAGTGTCACAAGAAATAAAATTGCATTCCTATCAGAATACTGTTAGTCTATGGGGTTTTGTATATCTTCTGCTTGTTTCTTTACTATTCAAAATTGATCCTAAAAGGAAGAAATTATCTACTAGTTCAGTATTGTCATTGTCAATTCTAAGACCAGTTGTTCAATCTATTGTCATTAGTTTGGTATTCTTTAATTTTAGTCCCATTTTTTTTACTGTACTCTTTGATTTTTATTACTAGAATTTGCAGATATTTTGCATTTTCAGCTATCATAAGGTAAAGGTAAAGGTAAAGGTTCCCCCGCACAAGCGTGCTAGTCGTTTCCGGCTCTAGAGGCAGTGCTCATCTCCGTTTCTAAGCAGAAAAGCCAGCGCTGCCCGAAGACATTCTCTGTGGTCATGTGGCTGACATGTCTAAATGCCAAAAGTGCACAGAGCGCTGTTACTTTCCTACCAAAGTGGTTCCTATTTTTCTACTTGTGTTTTTTATGTGCTTTCGAACTGCTAGGTTGGCAGAAACTGGGACAAGTAACAAGAGCTTACCCTGTTATGCAAGGATTTGAACTGCTGAACTGCCGACCTTCTGATCGACAACCTCAGCATCTTAGCCACTGCGTCAGCTATCATAGCAGAGCACAATTTATATGTGCTTTTTTCTCCAATTTTAAAACACGTTTATGTTCTTCCAATCCAGCTTCCTTTATTTTAGTAAAATCATAGTATATCATGAAACATACCAAGCACAATTAATTATATAGTATAACGAAAGCTATTATACAATATTTTGTGCTATACTATAAAGTAATTTGATTGGAGGGTTTTTTTAGGGTAATGGATGTGAACTATTGCCAAAAAAATGTATGAGAGGAAGAGAAAAATAATTTAGTTTGGTTGTACTCTGGTGCATAGGTTCCAAACTCGTGGCGTCCCGTTGCCGTTATGACATTTCATGACATTTTTCTCATTTGCTGAGCTGGGGTGGGTGTGCCCTGTGCATGACACATCTGGCCCATGGGTTGCCAGTTTGACACCCCTGCTCTGGTGAACCCAGACACCATAATTTTCAATGCCTTACCTAGGTTGTAGTCCAGCATATTCTAGGATATTCAGTAACTCATTGTAAACAAACAATGTAATTGTCTGGCCTTCAACCAGAATTGCTTCTTTTAGAAAACCTAATGTTTTATGGAGTCTTACATACACAGTACGAGAGTACTCCAATATATATAAAATATATGTTATATATAATAGTACCAAAGGGACCTGATTTCTAATTTGTTGATACTACAAATTAACATGAGGTACTGTAATTCTACAGCAATTGCAAGGCTTATGCAGAGCAAAACTACTAATACTTATTTCAAATGCTAACAATTCCTTCCCACTCTTATATGCTAATAAATATAGTGTTAGATGTGATTTAGATTTTGCACTCAGAAAGACATGAATTTTTTTTGTTATGCAAGAAAAATATGCCATTGGAATTCGTTAAAGAGAAAGGTCTCCAATACTAACCTATGACCTTACATAGTTTTTTGCATTCATAAATAAAATCGTTTTGCCTTCTTGTTTGAGAATTTTATCCAATGTGAAGCTAGTATACTTGATTTTCTGTTATAAAATATTAGGCATTTCTTGATGTACATGAGATTCTATGGACCTTTGGTAGAATATCTGAAAGAGGTGCATAAAATTTTAAAGATGATGTAAGGATTGAATAGTACTGTACAAAATATTAAATTATCACTGAGGTAATTTTTTCCACCTCACCCAACTACGAACCGTGGACATCTGTTTATTTCAGAACATACCACTCTGGCCATTCTGGATGCAGATAATTTTTTTTCTGGAAGTAAATCTTTCAGAACTGAAAGTCATTTACAGTGTTTAGAATGATATTGCCAGGTCTGACAGGAGCACAGTGGCTCATGTGGTGGGGATACTGGGCTGACGACTGAGACCCAGTTGCTGCCATGAGATGGTGTGAACTCCTGTTACATGTTCAAACTCCTGCAGACCCAACAGTTTGAAAGAGAGTGTGAGTAGATTCAGTTGCCCATTTTGGCAATATGAAAGAGACCCCAATTGGACACCCCCACAGGGAATGGAGATGTCACTGCTCTATCCTTTCAACCTGGAAGTGCTTCGGTGCTCCTGACACAACTGTAGTAATAGTTGTCTGGATGGATACACAATTTCGTTTAAATCCCAAGTGTGCTGTTTCAGGATGGATTACAACCAGTATATAGCAAGCTACTTATTTTGGAAGATTATTTCCAGAAAACAATGTAATCATAGTTGGAAGGCACAAATAAGAACATTCTGTAAATAAAATGAAGTGTGTTACTGTTCACTGGAATTTTCTTCTCCCCAAATGGTGAATTTTGCAGACAACGTGTCTTCACCATCAAAAGGGGGTTCTTATACGAATTTAAACAATGCATACATCAGCAATATATACTTGACCTTGCTGCTTGGCTAAGTAAACCAGATAGATTTATTGTCAGGCTCTTGGCAGAAATAAAAGTAATTCTTACAAGTAAGGCTTTTACAGAGCCTTCTTTAACAGGATTTATTGAGAGGAAAGAAATGGGATTACAAGAATTTCATCAACCGAATTACTTCTAATTTAGAAAATAAAATATTTCCCAATGCATTAGGACAAAACCCTTTTTGGTTTCTTTCTATAGGAATGGATTTTGTGAATTGAAAAAAGAGAGTTATTTTCACTGACAATAGAAGAGTTTGCAGGTGGCTGTTCACAAAACTGTTTCCTGAATCTTTATCAGCGTCTAAAGTAACCTTTCAGTATACATCCTCTAGTAATCAGCTGCAACTGAGGTAAAGCTGGATGATAATCCTCAAAATGATCAGTTTCTACTACATCTAAAAATCCAAATCTAAATTACATTTAGGAATAGCTAGTAATAATATGATTAAATCTTGATTTACCACCGTGGGCAAAGCCTGTCCTTCTCTCTCACTGCCATGGTTTAACAAGAATTACTTCTCTGAAGCTCCTATTTACATTTCAACTACTATTGATGTTAATGCAAAAAGGCTTAATAAGGATTAGATCAGAACCAGATAAGAATGGAATACAAAGTTACTTTTAAAAAATCATATTTTAACTATTTTTATATTCATAAGTGGCATTATTCATAACAGTTTTAAAAAACTTCTACAGAAAAACTTGTCCAACACTCAATTATTATTTATGAAAATCAAACTGAACAAAACAGTTACAGAAAAGATACAGAAACAAACTGCCTTGTTGAGCACGAGACAATCCTAATCGCCAACCATGAGGTTAAGGCAGGTGTGCATCTCTACACATTTCATTTGCTTATATTCAGCTGGCAACTGAATATTTTGCCAGGTGCAATAAGCAGAGATTTGTCTGAAGAAAATGACCAGTGCCACCTGTTCTGAAGTTTGACTACCAGTTAAACACAAAGCAAGCTATCATCGCAACATTTAGACCAGTGTTTCACAAAGGAATGTTTTGTAACTATTACACATGAAAGGGTATATTAGAGACTTTCCATTGGCACCCGATAGTAGTTGTAAGAGAGGTTAAAGGAAATGAGTCAGAAGAATTACTAAAACAAGCAAATATGCCATTCAACACTCATTTTTTCATTTTATTTTTGTAAGAAAACAAACTGCAAAAATGTTTATCCTGTTGAGCAAGTCTCTGATGAATACACTTCCAAGTTATTTATTTATTCATTCTGGTTCCATTGTCTTGGGCAACCTGAGAATTTAATAATATGTATGTGCATACACCATTTGAGCAGAGGTGGGTTGCTAATTTTTTACTACCGGTTTGGGCACACATCCGGATGGGTGGGCAGAGCCTCCCACCACCACTACTACTGGTTTGGCCAATCCAGGCTGAACCGGCAGCCACCCACCCCTGCATTTGAGCCATTATTCCCATTGCTCAACTTTTGAATCTTTCAAAAATGTGGTTCAAAATCTTCATACTGCCTATAAGGGAGAGAAGTTGTTAAGTGAATCATATGGTTGTTGTTAAAAGAATCCTGTTTCTTCAATATATGCCTGTTGCCAAGCGTCCCAATTTTGATCATGAGACTGTGGGGAATACTGCAATGGTCATAAGTGTGAGGACCAGTCATAAATCACTTTTTTCAGTGTAGTTGTAACTTTCGACAATTGCTAAATGAATGGTTGTGAGTTGAGGACTATCTGTAATATGTATATGCATAAAACTTCCAATCAGCAGTTCAACCCTTTAAGAGCTTTCCTTCACTGGATTTGTGCAGGCAAAGACCAGACACACAACTGATGGGCATGTTTTTGAACACTTTTCCACTGAGGGGAGTTAGGGATTCACTTGCTTTTTCCAAAATTATCATTCTACTAGTGAGGAATTAGAAATAATTAAGAACATAAAAAGAGTTAACCAAAAGCTGATTTTTTCCCCATAGAGATAAAGCTCTTGAATTAATATCTTGAATGGATGCCAATTTTAGAAATGTGTTCTGTATTGATGGCTGAAGGCCAAAGCAAATGCTAAATAATTTGAAATCTACACCATGAAAGAGATAAATGCATAAATACATATGTGGTACCGATAGTATTGCCTCAGGCTTCAAATGAGTGTTTCATGTACAGTATGCCCTCCCTTTGCACATAAGAGTTTGAGATTAATTATACAGTCAAATAAACCTGTCTAGGCTGGGTCTCCTGAACTGCTCCTACAAAATGAGGTAAATTAAGTATTGACTTACTGAACTTACTTTCAAGAATGAATAGTCTGAGAGTAATCGTATCGCTCAGATCTAATACAGTGATCAAACCTACTACTAGTATATCTTATTCTTGTAAATGCTTGGTCATATTGGACAGGAATTCTGGAAATTGTAGTCCCATCACCGAAAAGGCTGCTCTAGGTAGACTATTTGCACAACCCATGGCATAGTTCATTCAATGTCCTGAGTTCACGCTAAAACATAAACAAAACCATGAGTTGTCTTTGTACAACATTGCCTTGCGCCATAACAGCAATTGTAGGAAGTCAGAGTTCTTTATGATGATATAAATCTCACCACAGGGCAGGAATGCAAGAGCTCTGGAAAATAATACACAGTCATCAAAAGTGCATGTCCACAGAGGGCAGTAGGAAAAAAAGCGTTTGAACAATCCTAATTACATTGGTACATATTGGACCAATGCCAAATAAACCTATTTTGCCTAACGTCCCATAGGTGCTTTTTCCCCAAAAGGCAACTTGATGTTCTTTTAAAATGTTTTGCTTCTCATCCAAGAAGCTTCGTCAGCTCAGAACTGAAGAAACATCTTGGATAAGAAGTGAAATGTTTTCAAAGGAAAAAAAACACCAAGAAAGTCCAGTTGCCTTTGGAAAATCATGACCTGGATGATTGAGAATACCCATAGATATTTTGCTTAATAGAATTTGGTATATGCTGAATACTAACATATTTATTTTCTTTTACTTATTTATTAAATTTAAACATGTTTATTTACTTTTATTTATTTACTTATTAAATTTATACTCTGCCCATCTCACTCTGTAAAGTCACTTTGGGCAACTTGCAATTAAAATCATAAACATTAAAAACAATAACAACATTAGAAGTAGAGACAAGTTCAGTTCAATGGTGGCATTTTCTCTTTTAGTCCATCAGCCATGTCCAAAATAGAGTGCCTCCATCAGGACCCCAACCCAACCAGAAAAGCCTGGTTTTAATGTCTTTCCAGGTCAAATTGGGGAGCATACCTAACTTTAGGGAGCAAGATATCCCCAAAAGAGGGGTCCATGGCAGAAAAGGCTACCCTAGATTTCAGCAGGTGAAACTCTAATTGTGTTGCGTGACTAATTGTGACATCAGCATGCCTTCTGCTGGATTAAGTGTAGTAGGCTAATACCATTGAGGTGTGGGATGCTAACATTGCTCAGTCACCAAAGGATTTATTTTACACATTGTAAACATTGCAACATGAAAATGGATATTAAATGAGTTAACGTCATCTAAAATCTGACTTAAAAGAGCATTCCAAGCTGTAGAGAATCACTTTGTACTAGCAAGAGGTGGTTCAGCACAGCCTCTGCTTAGAGAGTACATCTTGCAAATATGCTCATAATCATAAAACGTACTCAAAGCACATCAAATTTAGAATGAGGGTTGGCATCATTTTTCAACAAGAGATAATGGCACTAGCTTGGTTGAGAAACCTTCATTATATGTAGTGAGAACACATCTTATTTATTTACGTAATTTAAATCTTGCTCAATTTGAAAGATTTATATCCCCCCCCCCCCCATCTTAGCACACATCTAAGATGTGGCTCAAACTACATGAAACTAATGTGCAAAAATTGTTGACTCTTCCTTTCTGAAGAAAGTAAATTTCTAATTTTAGGTGTTCTGTGTTTCAGGTATCTAGCATTAGTGAAACTCTTATCACCAAGGCAAACTGGACAGTGGAAAAATTGGAAAGATGATGAACATTTAAAGTTGCACAGTATTAGCACAATGGTCTATTCCTGTGATGCCAAACCTGTGGCACACAGAGCCATCTCTCCAGGCATGCAAGCCATCGCCTGTTCCTTTCCCAGGTTCTGGTGCACTTGCCAGCTGGTCTTCAAATACGTGGGAGCGCTGGAAACCGGAAGAGCAGCTGCCCGGTGCGCACAACTACTCGTTTCCGGTGTGTACATGCATGCACGAAGACAAGCTGGCGGTTGCACATTCACACACTGGAAACTGGAAGGTCATCTTCCCGGCACAGACAAGTGCCAGGAAGGGGGGGAGCTCTTCTAGTTTCTGGCGCATGCTGTGTGCATGCTCCCATTTTGGCACTTGGTGCCAAAAAGGTTTACCAACACACACACATATATATTGACACACACTTAGTTTACTCAGTATATGTGCTTAGGCTTTCACTATCGCTTATGTCACAACACCCTGGTAAGCCCCAATTAAGGAAGCATACTGCTTTCTTTTTCTGCCTTTCGGCTCATTACCAGAGACCATCTAGACAGAAAGCTATTAGTTTTGTTGTGTCTTTTTTTTACATGTGTGTTAGGTTTTTGAGCTGATAAATAAATAAATAAGGGAGACTAGGATAGATCTATTTCAAGCTTTTTAGCTCTCATCAGCTAGCCATACCCTTACTGGGATTCAGACCCGGGAAGTATTACATGTGAGGCAGTTGTAATTGCCACCAGACCACTGGTTCTATCCTGATCAGCTGAGACAGGGGTGTTGCAACACTATTCCAGGTTTCGATAGTTCAGCAGGTTCAAACCATAATAGGCCACTGAATGAAACCGGGACCTAGGAAGCATACGTCATCTCGCCTGACAAAGGCTAACAAAGGCTAGTGTGTACCATCACCCAATTCTTGGAGCACGTATCCAATACACCAAGCAATACACAAAATGTACCTAAATGTATTTTGCTAGATAGCTGAATGTATTTTCCCAGGCTATTGTATGTGTTTTACCAAGCAACTGAATTCTGCTAAGCAACTGGATGTCAACCAATCAACACTGTACTAAATGTATCTTTTTACTTTTGTAACTAATAAAACGGCCCGTACCGAGCTAGTTGGGGCGAGCTCATCTTGAGAAAACCTTCTGCATTTTGGTCTTTCTTTCTCACCGGAGCCGAGCTGCCCGCCTTCTGTAGTATTGCGTTCCCTCAATAGGGGGCGCAACACAACAATTGGTGACCCCACGACGTGGTTATCGGCCAGTCCCGGTCCGGACACGAGGCCTCGACTCTGGTACGCATATCGGACCGTCCCTACTCACTTGCTCGAGGGGAGCTGTGCACGTCGGCCTGCCTGGGAACACAGCAGGACCATTTTTGTGAGTATGGGCGGAAAATTCTCTCAACATAAGGGAATGAGGGAATTAACCGAATTTTCTGTTAAAATTGCCCCAAACGAAGGGAAATCACTCCCTCGTTTGAAAAACAAACAAATTTCTTCCCCTTTGACTTATATTTGGCAACAGTGCCAGGCTTATCCGAAAAAAGGCACGTTAAAAATTTCAGCGTGGACTAAATTGGGAGAATATTTCCACGCGGCCCCTTGCGTAGTCATGGAAACAATTTATCAGAACTCTGACTCTCAAACATTCCTGAAGTCTATGCCATCCCCGTCCGAGATATCACAGCAAATGGATATCAAAAAGCCAGCAAAACTGTATCCAATTTTGTCAGAGGAATTTGCTGAGAGCTCAACGGCACCCCCTCCTCCTCCCTTTCCTTTGTCCCAGTATTTTGCTGCACACTTAAATCCTTTTCACAGGCTTTATCTATTGGCGTTAATAAATCATTGCATGGACGATGTTTTAATTGGAACTTTAAAAGACAACACCTAATTGGCTTTCAGGTATGTGAAAGGATTTATTGCTTAGGAAAACTATACTGTAAGATTGCTTTAATTTTTCTCTCTAGTATTGTGTTGTTTAAATGTACATAAAAGTTGAGAAGTTTACAATGTTGCTAGATATAAGGCTATAGAGTAATAGGAATTGTGAACATTAAAGGCTAGTTATGGCTTGCAATCTTGCTATACTCAGGGGCTTTTAGGATTGTAAAGGGTAAGGATACAAGTATTAAAGTAAAGACTTGTTATTTTAGATATTCGTTGCATTTATGTAGAAACTTGCTATCTGTTATGTTGTAGCATCTTATATTGCTGTGAAAAACAAAGTTATTTTGGTGTAAAGGGGACAATCCCATTGAATTTTGTAGAATTTTCCTTCCATGTCCTTTGCACATGTGAACGAAAATCCTCTCTCAGAACTTTAACTTTGATCAAAGCATAAAGTGTGCCCTCTTTGTTTATTCAAGCCTCCGTTTTAGTCTCTAATTTGCCTTATTGTGACTTGAACGTTTTCTATGGGATTCAATGAATTTTCACCCAATGTGATTTCATACAGCTGAGCCCCTTTAAGGTTCGGCAGGCATTCAACATGGTGGGCTGGAGACACTGGCGTGGGCCATAGACTATGTCAAAGAGCGCTCCTGGTCACTTTTCTACCAGTGACATGGGCTTGGCCGGACACCAGCAGATCCTGAATCCATCCAGATTTGAATGCCACAGAGGCTTGCAGAAAATTGTACTGTGTTAGGTGTATAGAGAATTTTTTTTTCTTTTGGGAACAGTGGAGTGTATTGTTTTATGTTTGTGTGTATGAGAGAAGGCCTTCGATAATGAGTGTATCTAATCTGTGTTTTGAGTGAGATCAGTCAGAAAAGATTGCATTGAAAGGTGTGTGTCTGTTGGAACAAATGTGAAATTTTTAATTGTAAGGGAATGATCAGACCAAACCCTGACTCTACAAAAATGGACGCCAGAAAAAGATTTCTGGTTGTTGCGTTGCAAAGAAATTACTTCCTGCTTCTTTTTGCTCTACTTGTGGGAGGACTGGCACTCCTTCCGCCCCAATATTGTTTGCTCATGTTGCAAAAAACTTTTAAAATGAGCAGAAAAACTGCAACCCCCCTTAATGGGCTTTCACTGGAGCTTCTCTCTCTCCTTTTGCCCACTCCCCCCCTTTTTTGCCTGCGTTTCTCTGAGAACATGGAGGGAGGAGGGGGAAAGAGGGAGGGGTGAAATCACACACACACACACACACACACACACACATCTTAAAGGGGACTGAAAGAAAGAAAAAGTAAGTGAAAGAGAGAGAGAGGAAGTAGGAAAGAGAGAGAAAAAGAAAGACAAAGAAAGTTAGAGAATGAAAGAAAAGAAAAGTAAAGTAAGGGAGTAAAGAGAAAGTAAGACAGAGAGAAAGAGAGGGAAAGAGGATAAGTGACAGAAGCAGAAAGAAAGAGAGGGATTTTTAAGTGAGTTTCACAACATACCCACATTTACATACAAATAATCCCATTTCACTTTTCACTTTTCACCTTTTTTCATGCAATTCAACTATTATACCCATTTTAATGAACTGTATGACATTTATTTTTCAGTTTTGCCTACAACTTTGAATTTTCTGTTGGACATTTTTTGAGTTTTACATTTATTTTAATCTATAAGCAGGATTGTTTTTCTGCTATTTTGCCTACATTTTAAAATGTTTTCGCATACTTAATGAGAGTTACCTAGCTTCCATACAATGAAGCTTTTTTTCTACACCTTTTTTGAAGTCAGATTTAAAGATGCCTCATTCTATGTCATTTGTTTTTTATATCTGCCTATGGAAAAGTTCCTTCCATTTAAATTGTTTTTTAAATTTTTTGAGTGTTGATTCCAAGTTTTTTTTGGATATTTTGTTTTTTACCATTACCTCCTGCCTTGCCTGTAATAATTTTTTCATATTTAACTTTTACTTCTAGAGGAATCTTGGCTTCACTTTTCATGCGAAGTTCAGAATCTTTTTCAGACCTCGCTTTTGCCATGACGATCAATTCTCCACTTACAAAAAAAAAAAGAGGGAACTGGCTGCCATTATGATTTTGCTCCCAGAAGCCTCTTCACCTCACGCCCCACGGCAGATTTTTACAACTAATCCAAAATTGATTTCTCAAAATTCTGACATGATGATTATTGATTTAAAAGATTGTTTTTTCTCCATTCCTTTGCATCCAAAGGGTCTTTACAAAGTTCAAACTTTTCCTCCTTTTCAACATTTAGATCATAAAACTGCTTTCTTCTCATGCTGCTTCTGCATCTCCTCAGGTACAGTTACCTCCAAAACCAACCTTGCTTCAATTACAAAAATATTTAGGTTCCATTAATTGGATACGTCCTTATTTAGGTCTTACTACTGTTCAACTTTCACCTCTTTTCAACGCCTTAACTAAAGGTAAGCAACCAGTAGACAAAATTCCATTGCAAGAAGAACATTTTGAAACAATGCAATTAGTATATCAGGCTTTAAATTACAATCTATGTTCCTTCTTCTCTTGCTACTTGGCAAACTCCTATCTCTCCATTTCCTATTCCTGATGCTGTTACAGTTTTTGCTGATGGCAGCAAAACCTATGGTGCCTGCACTTGGCAATCTGAAGGCCAATGGCACACAAAGATTATTCCACTACAAACCTTTGCCCAACGGGCAGAACTGTATGCTTCTATTCTCGCCTTCGAGAACTTTCCTCAACAATCTTTTAATCTTATTCTGGACAGTCTCTATGTTTCACAAATTGTTTCTTCTGTTTACCAAGTCTACCTTTCTCCGTACATCGAACCAACCCTTATGTCCTTATTTCTGGCTTTACAGCATTTGATTTCTGCACGAACTTGTCCTTTCTACGTTGCTCACATTCGTAGCCACCAACCCTTTCCTGGCATCATCCAGAAAGGTAATGATGTGGCCGATGCTGCAGCCGCGGCTGCTTCATCCTCTTTTTGCTTCTCCCTTTCCTCCCCCACACCGTGGGAAAGCCACTCCTACTTTCACCAAAACAAAAAGGCTCTCATTAAACAATTTGGTATTACTTCAGGTGAAGCCACTGCTATTATTCAGCAGTGCCCCACTTGCAGTAAACAGGGAAACTCCATCCCCATGGGGGTTAACCCCCGAGGGACGGAGAGCTGTCAAATTTGGCAAATGGATGTTACCCAATATGCTTCCTTCTCCCCATGGAAGTATTTACATGTATCTATTGATACATATTCAGGGTTCATCATGGCTTCCCCCCAAAGGGTTCAGACCACCAAACATGTCATAAATCACTGTATTCGGACTTTTGCATCGCTGGGACGCCCAAAAGAATTAAAAACAGACAATGGCCCTGGTTATACTAGCAGTGTCTTTGCCACCTTTTGTCAAAAATGGGGAATTATACATAAATTCGGTATACCTTACAATAGTTAGGGCCAAGCAATGGTTGAGAGAGCAAACCAAACCTTAAAACACGCCCTGGACAGATACAATGATGGAAAGGGAAAGGGACCCCCTAGCCTCCCAGCTTTGCAAGACATTCTTAATTTGTGTTTGTATGTACTAAACTTTCTCACTTTTACCGGCCAACCTCCGTCATCTGCTGCCAGTCGTCATTTTGCCTCCGCATCATCACTGCCGGACCATCAACGACCTCTTGTCTACTACCGACAGCTGCCTGATCCTACCTGGAGAGGTCCTGCACATCTCATCACTTGGGGTCGTGGTTACGCCGCCATATCTGCTGACAACACCACTGTCTGGATTCCTGGTCGTCACGTGCGCCCCTGTCACCTGAAACCATCCCAAGATGAATCTACACCTGCCCCTGATCCTGTTCCTGCTCCAACCCTCGCATCAACTCCTTGAACGCAGCTCCATAGAGGAGCCATAGCTGTCATCAGATGCAAGGATCCGGAACAAATTTATTGCCCTTGTGCCTTTCTACACAGAGGTAAATATGTCAGCCACACACAGAACATTACCCCTGTTCCAGTTTATCACCCCTGCAGAATGACATTAACATTTGCAGCCTCTGAAGCCACCATCGGACTGTACACTTGCCAAAGCTTTGATGGAAAACACCTTGTGACCAAAGCAATAGAGGTGGTTTTGCTGAACTTGGCTGCATGTCCACCAATACCTGACCATCTTGCACACCGCATGACACAGGGAAAAAAGGACATCTTTCCCAACAGCCACTGATCCCAAAACCGCCGTTCGGTGCTTAACCAGGCCCAGCCCGTACAAAGATGGACACACCAACCCTTTCTTCAGATATGGCAGATAAAAAATGCCTATGGAACTGTACTAAATTCAGCATTTAACAAGACGCAATTATATACATGGCTCCCTAATATAACATGGTTAAAGAACTTTGTAATTACAATAATTGGTATTGTTGCTATGCTTGTTATGATATGTTGCTGTATTCAATGTTTTCCTTCATTAATAATGATGTTCAAAGGTTTTATTCCAAAGGTGCGATGAGGTGGAGTTGGATGACCCAACCCAGAAGGAGAGCTCTATTTCTCACCTACAAAAATCTCTGACATCCCTATGTTTGATTTTTCCCCATGGCTTACAACCCTTGTTAGTGCCCTTGCTGGACCTTTGATTATATTGCTGCTTATATGTATTATAGGACCTTTTGTATTTAATCATATAATGAAATTTTTGAAAAATCGTTTGTCTACCATGGAAGCTATGCTCCTCGCACACTCGTCTGAAAAAGAACCTTTTCTGCCAACAGAGGACGAAAAAGATATCACTGCAGAGGACTTAAAACGCCCGTATGCAATAGGTAATAACGAGGAGCCAGATTGGTAAAAGGTGTCTCTTTGAAAAGAATAAAAAGAAAGGAATAACATGTGAAAAGAAGGTAAAAGTATGTAGAAGAGAGAAGGAGAAGTATGTGGTAAAATTAGTGATAGTGGAAAAGTTGTTCAAAATATATCAGACAAATGGCTTTAAAAAATTATTTGATTTGAAAATTATTTGATTTGCATTCATTGTAGCTTTTAATGGTATGATTGCTTTAGGATGTATTGTTTTATTTTGTTTTTTGCCTATTTTTGCTTGTGTGAATTTTTTAAAGCTAGTTATAGCTCACATTAGCGCTTTGTGGAAACAGAAATACGCTCCTGAGCCCCAGGGAGACCCCTGGAGAAGAAATTGTTAACCGTGGGCAGTGACGAAGAAGAGGAGGTAATTCCCAAACACCGAATCAAGCCTCCCCTCAGGCTGCTGTATGGTGACGAAGTACATCTTTTTTGAAAAAACAAAAACAGAGATGTTGCAACATTATTCCAGGTTTCGATAGTTCAGCAGGTTCAAACCATAATAGGCCACTGAATGAAACCGGGACCTAGGAAGCACACGTCATCTCGCCTGACAAAGGCTAACAAAGGCTAGTGTGTACCATCACCCAATTCTTGGAGCACGTATCCAATACACCAAGCAATGCACAAAATGTAACTAAATGTATTTTGCTAGATAGCTGAATGTATTTTCCCAGGCTATTGTATGTGTTTTACCAAGCAACTGAATTCTACTAAGCAACTGGATGTCAACCAATCAACACTGTACTAAACGTATCTTTTTACTTTTGTAACTAATAAAACGGCCCGTACCGAGCTAGTCGGGGCGAGCTCATCTTGAGAAAACCTTCTGCGTTTTGGTCTTTCTTTCTCACCGGAGCCGAGCTGCCCGCCTTCTGTAGTATCGCGTTCCCTCAATAGGGGGCGCAACACAACAAGGGGGAATAAGTATATGCTTGTGTCACAACACCCTGGTAAGCCCCAATTAAGTGAGGAAGCATACTGCTTTCTTTTTCTGCCTGTCGGCTCAAATGCCTCACATGTAATACTTCCCTGGTTCGAATCCCAGTAAGGGTATGGCTAGCTGATGAGAGCTAAATAGCTCGAAATAGATCTATCCTAGTCTCCCTTGTTTATTTATTTATCAGCTCAAAAACCAAACACATATGTTAAAAAAAAAGACACAATGAAACTAATAGCTTTCTGTCTAGATGGTCTTTGGTGATGAGCCGAAAGGCAGAAAAGGAAAGCAGTATGCTTCCTCCCTTATTTGGGGCTTACCAGGGTGTTGTCACACACACACACACACACACACACACACACACACACACACACATTTGTAGAAAAGAAAGGAAAGCAGTATGCTTCCTCCCTTAATTGGGGCTTACCAGGGTGTTGTCACACACACACACACACAAACACACACACACACATATTTGTAGAAAATAAATGTATGCAAAGGGGCTGAATGTTCTCTTTCAGAGTTTATCTTTTGGACAGTCAGCATCATTATTCTAAAGGGTTCTATAATCCGTAACCACAGACCTTAGGTTACAGTGACCCCCCCCCGTTTTCCAAAATGTTCGGAACACCCCTATTTTTAGAAATGGACCGTTCCAGTGGCTAATAGAATTTATAAAATTTGTTAATTTGATCAAAAAATGAAAATTGTAACTATGCAAAGTAATTGTAATTGTATGCAATTGTATGAGCCGTCATTATGTCCCCATGTCTGTAGTGGCGTAGTTGAAATAGTACACCTGTTAAAGGTTAAAAAATTTTTTAACCCTTAACACAGATGTACTATTTCAGCTACGCTACTTTTTTGCAAATTTCCTATAATAACATGCTTCTATTGTTGTGAAAAAGTAAACTTTGAGCATGTTACACAATAAAAGTTATAATTGTAAAATTTGATAGCTGTTGTATGTACATTCATGAAGCAATCCTTCAGTGAGCTTGAAAAGAAACATTAAATAGGTTTTTACATCTGCGCTAGATTTAAAGCCCCCTCCTGCCCTTCACTAAAGATGAATAAGAGAATTGCCAGGATAAATTTGTCTCAGGAAAGACTTCAACTTCTAGATAAGGGCTTTCTATCTAATCCTATTGACAGATGATCTAGAAAATCTTGCTGAACCCAGTTCCCTCTAGACCAGGGGTCCCCAACCTTTTTGGCACCAGGGACCGGTTTCATGTAAAAAAAATTCTGCGGATCAGTGGCCATGGCTCAGCTGGCGTAGAGGGGAGCGGGGGGAGGGGGTGCAGGCGGCGGATGCATGCACAGGGGGGTGAGTCGGCTCACTTGCCCCTCTTGGGCCCCCAATGGTGCGAGCGGCCGCGCCTGCACTCTCCCGCCCCCGGTGCGCACTCTGCCCGGGGACTGCCCCCTCCTCCCTCCTCCTCCACTCCGGCCCTTTCTAAGAGTTGCACCGCTCACTGCGGCCCGGTTCCTATCAAGCCACGGACCGGCACCGGTCCACGGCCCAGGGGTTGGGGATCCCTGCTCTAGACTATAATTTCTATAGTATTAGGTCTAAATAAGAGTCACATGGAGAACAGAGACTTCAAAAAATTAGTCATTCAAGACATGGGATGAGAACATCGGAACAGAGATGGAGAAGTCTGAATCAATTTATACCATTGTGAGATAGCACATTAGACAGAATTTTCCAGAGACAGTTACAACATGTGTTTCTGTTGAGGCAATTTCTACATTTGACAATGAATCATCATGTTGAGAAATCAAGACATGAAAAATAAAGAGACGTGTATCACAGACAAGATTATTAATGGTTGTAACCTGGTCAGATGACAGCTTGGAATTTATGTGGATCAACACTATAGCTCTGGGTCATCTGAAGGAGAAGTCAAAAAGGTAAAGAAGCCAAGCATGACAGTGCAGCTGAAGCCACACCTTTGTGTGCATGTGTGTCAACAAATGCATAGAGATATGAGGGAAGTTGACAGATGAGGGAGATCAACATAAAAACAATCACTTTTAAGACGCTAAAATACATTATTTTTAGGGCATGGTGTTTCAGAAGGAAGGAGTTTCATGGGACATGGAAGCTTACTGCAGTGGTTTGCCTCTGTATGATGCCACCAATTAACAATCTGCAAGTAATCAATTCTACTGTCAAACTGCTCTTCCTGATAGGAAGTTGTTTTTTTTTAATTGGACCATGCCTTCATTTTCGATTTGCTGAAGTTCATCTAGTCCAGCACTGCATTCAAGCACACAATAACCATTTTTGGTGCTTTCCCCCCCTAGTATCAGGAAATCAGACCTGGTTGTCAACAGGTAATCCAACTCAAATTTCCTCACAAACTACACGTACCATTCTGCTATAAAGCCACTGAAAGTTGTTTACTAATAATGTATTAAATTAGCAACTGTAAAATTTCAATTTTGGAAATTTTCAGAATTTTAATGAAAATCTCATGGGTAGAGTGTGGTGTTCATGCCCTTATTTAATTACAATACAGCTAAAGGGTACATGTTTGTTCTTCCTTCTGCTTACATTAATCTCTCCAAAGGCCTGCAGCCTCCTCTCTCCCCCTCTTCAGTTGACTCCCCAAAACAAGACACCTTAGGGGAATTACTTGCATTGTTTGTTTTAAGTTGCAAAAAATCCTCCCCTTGCTGAATTTGTGGAAAAGGAGGTCTAAACGTCTTCTCAAAACATAGAATGGAAATCAGTCTAACATCTCTTATTTTATGAACCATGAATAATTATGACAATGCTTTATCATAAACTAATATCCAGACCTCAAGGGAGGGGGGAGAGAGAAATGGGCTAGAGGCAAGAAGCAAAATAACCATTGGATCTAATAGAGTGAAGCAACATGGTATAGTGGTTAAGGATTTGAATGGTTGGACTTGAATGGGGTGACTCCGTTTCTAGTCACCCTCCTCCACAGAATCTTATTGACTTTTGGCGAGTCAGTCCCCTTCAATTCAATCTACGTCACAGGGTGTTATTGTGGGGAAAGTATCTATCTATATGCTGTGAAGTCCTGAATGAAAGACAGGATATAAATTGAATAAATAACTACTGGATTTCAAAATAATCATACCAAAGCAGACTTTTTCTGAAGTTATGAAAATTAGGACTGCATTGGTTCTGTCCAGATTCAAGAGTTCTTAGAGCTGCAATATGCATTGGGATGTGGTATTACAATTTCATTGTAATTTTATTACAATATTATTACAATGACAATAAAGATTATTATTATTATTATTTCATTATTAAGGTGTGTGTACAGCAGGGGTGGGTTGCTGCTGGTGTTACTGCTGGTTCGCTGTGTGCACGCTTTGCGCACATGCACATTTGCGTATAAATTGTTCTGTGTATGCACAGAACATTAAAAAATGACTTTAAAAACATGCCGGCAACAGCATGGGTGACCAGAGAACCAGTTTGGAGGTGTGGCCAGCCTGCCATCCCTACCGGTTCAACGACCCAGTTGCAATTTCCACGACCGGTTCAACCGAACTGGTGCGAACTTGTAGCAACCCACCTCTGGTGTACAGGTCTGTTGACTGGATAATGAGTACATGTGTGTAAATTGCCTTTTTTATTCACAAATAATATCATTTTTAATACCCAAATGAAAACTTTTGAAAACGCACTTTTTTCACCTAGCCGGCCTGGCATGAGCTGCTCGACACCGTTGTGACTTTTAGTGAACCAAAGTTTTAATTAGGGGTTTTAAATTCTGATTTTAGCGCAGGGTTTGAATTAAATATAGTTTTAGAGTTTTAAACTATACCATATAGTTTGGTATGTTTGTATATTTGTATATTGGTATTTTAATTTCCCTGTGCGCCGCCCCGGGTCCCTTTGTGGGAGATGGGTGCAGGTTATAAATCTGAAAATAAATAAAAAAACTGAAAACTGAAAACAATTTATTAAACTGGCATGTACATAAGAAAAAGGCCACACAACAATTTAATTGATAAAAACCTATTTGAGTAATTTCCCTACCACCAGTATAAAAAGTCCCTCTCACTAAAAAAGCAATTACTGTATTTTTCGGAGTATAAGACGCACCAAGATTTTGAAGAGGCAAATTAATTAAAAAAAATATTTTTGCACTCTGCAAAAATGGGCCATTTTTTGTGAAAATGGGCCCATTTTTTGTCAAAAAAAGAGGTTATGCCTAGCCTTTAGGAGGCTTCCAGAGTGCTCCTGGGGGCTGGGGGCAAAAACGAGCAAACAATGGCCCATTTTTCGCTCATTTTTGCCCTTTCCAGCATCCAGGAAGCCTTCTAAAGGCTATGCATGGCCATTTTGGTGAAGGGGGTAGGGTTTTGGGAGGCAAAAAAATGCTGTATTCAGTGTATAAGACACACTCAGATTTTCACCCTCTTTTTGGAGGGAAAATGGTTCGTCTCATACTCCGAAAAATATGGTACCCCACCCTCCCTAACTCACTTTAACTGAATAAGATAGTGAGAATCTCCAACAACATGATTATAACTCTCCACAACCAAACAAATAATTATCAGTTGAAAAGAGGTTTAGACCAATTGCAAAGGGCAATTCCTTTTTTGTTACTACCATTCATTATATGTGCCATCAGTGCTCAGTTCCACTCACTTCTTTTTATATCAGCTAGTTTTTATTCATGAAGTAGGTAATGCGAGAATCTTCTCAACAGGATACTTATTAAGCCTGTATAAGGAAGGAACTAATAATAGCAGGCAAAATGCATCCCCTTCAGATTACAGGTTAGCGGTCATGCATTGTCCTTCTATCACTGTTCTACTTTAGAATGGATTCTCTTTTTAAGGAGTACTGCCACCTTCTCAATGTGGATGTTTGTATCAAAATTGTCCCATTTTTAGATGCATTACATTATATATTTACTTTAAATCCAGATAGCATTATTTTGAGGGGGAGGGGGAGAACATCTCAAGTATAAAATTCAAAATCATAGTGTAATAAGCAAAATCATATACAGCAGGAAGTGGGAATTTGGATGATTCAAAGAGCTATTATGATTGTAATAAAAAAATCCTTATAGATCTACTTGCTCACTCACCAAGAAGGATTTCTCACAGGCAGTGCAAATGAAGAATTGGGATACCAGTCAAAACTGTTCTTATCTCAGGCTTCATAATGATGTTCATAAAGACATAATTCAGATAAAATGTTTCTTAGTAGAACATAGCTGAAGAAAGAAGGAATGAAACTAGACTAATGTGATTGGCTGTGTTATGTAATGCAACTACACTCCAATTCATCACATGCACTGAATCTTGGTTAGATGAGCTGCTCTAGCAGAAAGCTATCGTAAGAAGCTTTTAGAGAACTTCAGTCCATTCCATTCTTTTAGTGACTGACAACCCTGTATTTGAAAGACAACACATGAAACTGGGTTTTTAAGTTCAACTAAGATTTGTACTACATCACAAGGACAAAATTGTAATGAAGTGAGATGGAGATGATAACTGGAACTTCAAGCAGAACCACTTTACATAACCGGTTTGCTATATGAATTGCCTTAATCTACTGTCATATTAGCAAACCCATAGCATTTCAAAGATACAAATTGTGCTTAAGGAAACAAAGAAGAATCAAGACTGCTGCTGTTATAGAGGAAGAAATGTGAACCCTGGGGAAAGGAAACATTTCCAAACAAACTGTAATGCCTTTGACATAGGTCCTTGACTGATATATGAGAGCTAAAAACGGGAGTATGCTGTCCGTGGCTGTGGTTGCAGCTGCTGTGGTTGTTGAGACAGCTGCTGCCCCTGCTGTTGCTGAAGCCGAATCTGCTGGGAGTATGGATCTTCAAGAGACTTAATCAATAGTGTGGTTTTTGGCCCTGTCTTCCATATAATGCCATTGAGATCTCGAACTGAGGACTCCACTGTGATACTATGGGTGCCAACAACAACGAAGTTCAAGAGGAATTGTGTGCTGAAGTAATCATTGTGGGGCTCCACCATCTGTTCCATCTCATTAGTTAGGTTGTCAATGGGTATCTGTAGAAGAAAACAAGCACCAGGCAACCAAGTGTTTAAAGAATAGTTGAGAATTTCATTTTACTTACAAATAGAGATTACGTTTTTGGAAGACACTGTTAACCAGAAGTAAATCAAAGAAGCAACAAATGCTCCCTCTATTCATTTAGCATATCTAAACAAAATATATGAAGTTATTTGTCTATATTTTCTAAGTTGCAGTATTTCAAATCATTGAGCTATTCCTATGTCTTCTTGCCCACCCCTGGGGAATAGTCCTCTTTCACTTGACTAGATTTGTTTCTTGTTGTCAGACAGCTGCACATTTTTAAGCTTGTTGGAACACTAGCAGCTATTATCGATTGGTGTTCCTGTCAATGGAGCAAGTGAAGACAAGGATTATTTTCCCAGGGATGTGATGCTCATCATGGGGATATGAACTTAGCACCACAATCAGCATCTTATTCAAGTGTCTCATTTTCAAAGGAACCCGAATCATCACAGAAACTTGCACATGTTAAAAGACAAGAACATACTTGAAGTGTAAAAAATTATTGCTGCCTAGTGGAGTGAAATTCTGTTCTAATTGTGCATGGGTTTCAGGAAGCAGAAATGTTGATAGTTCATCGTGCTCTTTTTTTTATTTTTACCTTGTATTCTTGTCCAGGTTTGCTCTGCAGGGTTGATGACACATTTAGACAGATGGATTGAATCTTTCGGAAAAGGCCTGGTTTGGAGCCATGCTGGACTACTCCCTCTATTTTTAATGCCAGTTGCTGGTTATTTTGAACCACAATGGGTTCAGCAGGGTTACGTGGAGAGGGTGACAGGGCAAGCTGAAATAGACAATGTTTATTATGTATTAATTGATGTTTTTCAGAAGAAAAGAAAACTTTTAATACTACCATAAATTAATTAGAACAAGATGCAAGTAGAAGCAATGAAAATAAGCACAGTATTGCAAAAAGTATTGGTCAAGAGAAGGGCATTAGGGACCCTTTTTTATTATCAGTGCATTTACTATGTGAGTAATGCCCTATTTAAAAGAACCAGGATATTCCTATTTGTAAAAATCTCACCCGAATTTTACATCTGCCATTACATAACTTCAGCCCTGCTTCACTTTGATGACAGCCAGCCATAAACTATGGGGAGGAAGGGTAGAGGGATGGGGGGCGGGGGGGAGAGAAATGACAGGAACCAGAGTGCCAACTGGAGATAATAGTTGAATGATCCAAGGACACAGGCATGAGAACAGAATGTAAACGCCCATGAAAGAGGCACCAAACTTTAAACTGTTACCAAAAGAACTAATTTGAACCTCATTGGACACCAATATGATGACCAAGTGCGAGGGCCTGGGAGAAGGGAAAAATATCAGGTTTATGCAGGAAATCTCAGATCTGACTTTGCTTTGGCTGTAACAACTTGGCATTAGTAAATCTTTCACTACAAATGGAGTTCTTTCCTAAATGCTCTAGCTGGGACAGGTCTGACATTTAACCAGAATTTCAATAAATCTCTCAATTTCTCCGAAGCCCACACAGATATGGGAAGTAATGAGATCTGTAATCTAGCATGGCTGAGGAGTGCTGAGTTGTAGAGATTGCAATATTTCACATTACGGCTTCCAAAATTAGATAATCTATTTCATGAATATTTTGTTGTACGTCCATTCGGAAACCATTGTTTATATAGAACAGTGATGGCGAACCTATGGCACGGGTGCCACAGGTGGGATGCAGAACCATTTCTTAGGGCATGCGAGGTGTTGTCCTGTCAGCTCCAGCGTGCATGTGTGCGCTGGTCAGATGATTTAGGCCTTCTTTTGAGGCCATTTTTCGCCCTCTGGAGGCTTCAGGGAAGCTCCTGAAGCCTCTGGAGGTGGGGAGGGGAGGCTGTTTTCACCCTCCCCAGGCTCCTAGAAAGCCTCTGGAGCCTGGGGAGGGCGAAAAAAGTGCGCCAAAAGCAGGGGGTCGCGCACATAGCATTATGGGTGTGGCACACCCACGCACAACCCCCCTGTGCTCCCCCTGCTTTTGGCACACGAGCCAAAAAAGTTTAGCCATCACTGATATAGAAAGTGGACTCTCATATGAAACAGAAAAGTATCTAGGACATTCAGCTTAGCTGAGATAGGGAAGAGAAGGACCTTTCTATTAAATTTAACATTATCCCCACCCTGATTTTGCCAATTTAAAATATATTTTTGTAAAAAGTGAGAATTTTGAGAAAAGTATATAAAGCAAATAGATTCAAATTTCTGTTTCCATATGTAAAGTATATACTTATTTCTTGCCTTAATTTTTACAGCTCAAAGCAGCATACCTAATGTTCTGGCCTACTCCTTTTACCACAAAAACAACCCTATAAGATGGGTTGGAGTGAGACAAGAGTGATCAGGCCAAAATCACTCAGCCATCTTTCATACCCGAGGAACAACTAGAACCCATGACTTCCTAGTCCAGCACCTTCAACATTACTCCATCTTGATTACCCCTCTCCCCTTTTTTGAGGAAGAGAACATAAAATCTTAAGACAGACAAGCAACACAACCTTGTCCATTTCTGTGCAGTGAGCAAAACATAATGAAGTAAACCAATTGCCTTCTTCAATTTCAAGTTCCCTTTCAAGAACTTAGCAATGTTTTATGACATTGACATGGAAATCACATGTGAATAGATTCTTTCCATTGTATATTAGTGTTGAATCATTTAAAAGCCCAGCACTACAAAGATGGTCAACTGATGGACCTCTTGTCACCTAATCTCCATCAAACAGGCCTTCATATGTGTGAAATCTGACCTGTGCATATTTGAAGCTTTAAATATTAAGTGCAGCAACATGCAATAAAGCAGGGAGGCCTCCAGTCTACTGCTTCTATAATACTTACTATAAAAAGTACCTCAAGGATCTCAACTGAAGGAATTACCTGTGCTCTTAAACATGACTCTTACAGCATTGTACACAGTTTTAAGTAAACTTCCTCAAAAGCCCTTAGGTTTTGATTCCGATAATCTTAAGTAGATACACTCCTAACAAATTTAAACAGACATGAACTCAACTGTTATTGACATAATCGACTGATTACCTGAAAGAGATCTCAAGATTTCCCTACTTTCTGCAAACAGTAACTTTTCTGCTTGCAATTGTGCTCTAGAATTATTTTCATGAGAGATTTATCAGCTAAACCCTTGAGCAAGATGCAGCAGGGTGGGAAGAGCTATCCATTTGAGGGAATCGATTTAAGGAAAATTCTGAATTTTTGAGCACACTACTGGTTTAATTTGTTTTGCATAATCTTTTCTGCTTATGCATTGATTTATTTTAATTTCTTTTTACAGGACTGAAATATTTATGCCTAACTATCATGCTATTGCCTTTCAGGGGAAGCAGCATAATGCAAACACATAAAATGAATAGGAAGTCAAAACCAATAAATAAATAAAGGGATAAAGAAAAAGAGATGGAAACATGACTAAAATTAGAGCACACAAATACTATTCACTATACCTCTCTATTATTTTTTATTATTGCAAATCCTCATTATTTCTACCACTTCCATATACTGTTTTATAAATCTCATCAATTCTATCCAACTTTCTCAATCCTCATTTTCCTCTCAAACCGTAGAAGTTTCCTTCATGTTAATTCTTTTGTAAATTGATCTTGTTCATTCTCTCTATATAACCATACCAAATCAATTTGCTTTTTTTATATTGGTCACTTGCTTTTATATTCCATTTATATTAATTCCTCATCTATACATTCTTGACCTTATCTCTATTTTACCACATATATTTCCAAATAACTCATTCTAATGCATTCAACATTTTTGTAAGCTTCAAATCAATACAAACATAAGAGAATGTCTTTTGCCTCCCAAACTAATTGACCACCCAACCTTATTCTCCACTTTGATTAACAGAAGTATGCATATGTTTTATGCACCATCTGCTATGAGCCAGGAATTTAGCTTAGAACAGTGGTTCTCAACCTTCCCAATGCTGACCGTCTACATTTTGCCATTTACTACTGAGTTTATTTACTGCATAAATTAAAGCAGTATGTAAATTGCAAGTATTCCAAAACCAAACACCACACCAATTATTTACACATACTTTTATGGGTCTGAAAGATATTTCTTAGATCTGCTTGTCGTGAAAAATTTTGAATTCATGGGCAGTTACTTTTAAAAATATCACTAAAACATTCCTAAAGTCTCGTCTGTGCACACCAATCCATATGCCAGTGACCTATTTAATGAAACTGTAGCAGAGCACAACATGAAATATTTCTTTGGGAAGGCAAATAGTCTTGCTCTTGGGTCTGCTGGCTGCTCATTTTCCTTAACCATCCTAATGAGACCTGTACCCTGACACATTTCTCTCTCTACATAAGCAAGCATCAGAGGTACCACATTATTAAGAATGAGGACTAAAGTGTAGCATTTAAACTGGATGTTAGCATTTTCTTATTTACTGGTACACTTTTCATTTAGGAGAAAGATTGCACTATTTCTCATTAGAAATAACACACAAAAAATCAAATCACACAGAGCGATATTTCACTGTATAATCCTGATAAAATACAGCATGGAAAGTTAGCAGAGCATGACTTCAGGAATTCTTTATCACTGTGACCATATGTTTGTGTTTTATGTGTGCCCTGGGAGACAAGGGCTGCATATTGCATACGCTATGCTCTGGGTCATATGATCCAAAGAGAGGAGATGCTGCTTAGAACGGAGCAGCTGCCAAGATTCCACATTGCTAGCCAACTGTTCCTTCCACAAGAGTGCACTGTGGGAATTTTACAACAGTTTTTCCTTGCAACCCCTGGCCTGATCTGGCCCCATTTACAGTATTAATCATTCTTTTGCCAGCTTCTCCCCCATACCTATTTGGCCCTTTTTGGTTCAAATTTCGAAGAGGCATTTTGTTGACAGACAGAGTTCAAACCCCAAATATTTTCTATGCAATCTTATGTTGGATTGGGGAAAAATTAATACATAAATACTTCTTTTGCATATCTACATCAAACATTTTGCATAGAGAAAGATATGCTCACTCTGTGACATAATACAAGGTGACTAAGGTCTCTACTGAATGTGGAAAACAAGCATGCATTGACATTAGACAATATTTGGAAAACATTTTTGGCTATATTGTGTCCGGGCGCTCTCCATCAATGAATGATTACCTTTAATGTATGATCCATTTATAGAGAACATATTTGTCTAGTAGCATGATTATTTTATAAGCAGGATATATGGTTAATAGACTAGAGGCATCTGACGCCATCTTATACCAAATGGATAATCAATAAAGCAACCATTAATATGAAGCAGCAAAATAAAGCAGTAAAAGAGACCACAAGTATTTAAAAGATCAACACAAACTACTGGAAACGGTCATGCTTGCAGGCAGAAATCAAAATCATCTGAGAAAGTGTGCCAGAAACTGGGTGCTCAAGGGGAGGGAGGGAAGGAAGGTCATGATCCAACATCCAATATTAATTCTGTCATACAGCAGTCGCTACTATGTTCCATCATTTTTTCTGCGTATCTACTTTCTACTCCATCTCCTTCCTTCACCATAGTTTTCCTGTCATTATCAGCTTGGGATGATAAAACTCCAGAGAAAATCAAGATAATTTTCCAGTTTGGAGGAAGCACTAGCACAACCCTACTGATGTCTCGCTTTCTCTCTGTTCGGCAGTGAGACTGATTAGCCTTCTGAAATTGTTTTCTGTTAAAAATTGCTACTTATTCTGTGGGCTAAATTGTGAATATTATATTTTGCATAGGCTTCATTCAGTCTTTCTCATCATTACCAGAGTTAAAAAAAAAAAAGTAGGGCAACCCCTCTACTTAAAAAAGAACAAATCAGAGAGGTGACCTAGACCTGAGTTACTCATTCAAGCTAAAGAAACCAAATTGCAAAGTGCTACATTGCTCTATTTATGTAAGATAGTTTTATCTTGTTTTATTTCGCCATATATAGTTTTTCAAATAAAAAAATACGATAAAATGCATTAGCAAGCTAACGGAAGCAGCAAAACAAAAACATCCCCAACATCAATACATTAAAAAAGCACTACTTGCTTCAAAAGAAATGTCTTTGTTTGCTAGAAAATGTCTATGTCCATTAAGCCAGGGGTCTCCAACCTTTGCAACTTTAAGTCTGAAGGACTTCAGCTCCCAGAATTCTCCAGCCAGCAAAGCTGGCTGGAGAAGTCTGGGAGCTGAAGTCCTTCAGACTTAAAGTTGCAAAGGTTGGAGACCCCTGCATTAAGCCACAAGGCAACAATGAATTGTAACTGAGGATTTTCATAAAACTGTCTGGTAACCCAAAACAGAGCACACCCTATTTTAATATTATTTTTTAAATTCAAATTTCAAAACTTTATTTCAGATATGAATTCTAGTTCAAATATTTCATTAAAAGCCTAATTTAACATCTTACGTAAATCAGAGCTTAGGCAGCAATTGGTTGTCCCCACCTCATTCCAGCCACTTCTGCCAGCCTGCCTGTCTAGGAGTTATAAATAACATTTCTTCCCCCAAACTGCAATTATAACTAAATGCAAATATAGCTTACCTTAATGCTAGTTGATTGTAGCTTCTGAAAAAAATACCTCTGAAATGACAAGGGGACCTTCAGCAAGGCAATGACTGCACTGCATAAACAAGCGGTATGCTAGAACAAAAGAATGGCAAGTCCGATCAGAATTATTTGTTTTACAAAAGGAATATGAAATATCATGAACACAGTCTGGGCATTAATACTTCAGTTCCTAGTGCTCAGGAAGCCAAGACACAACATACTATTGATCCAAAAAGCTCCAGATAGAGGAAACTGGAGATAGAAGAAATCTGGAAGAAAATTTGCAAATCCTAAGAAACACCCTTGTCTCTATACCGAACTGGGCACATGAAAAAATATCTGATATTGACAGTCAGCATCAATTTGACGCTTATCTTGACCTATTCTAATAATCCTCCAATTAGCAAAATTATTTCCTTGCTTGGCTGGAAGATTATAGGAACTGAGGTCTGAAGCATGCCAGCAAAAGTTGCACTACAGTCAACAAAAGTGGCCAGCAATTTATGGACCTGAACTGACACCATCCTTGTTGGGTCAGATCAAAAGTCTAACTAATCCAGAATTCAGTTTGGTCAATCTGATGTCTTTAGGAAATATGCAAACCAATATTGAGATAATTGTCTTCCTTCCGGTTGTTCATGTATTTTCAGTTTTTCAGTAATTTCAGTTTTTCTTCAGACGTCTATGCTCTTTTTCATGAACATAAAAATTCAAATCTACCTGCATAACAGGCAAAAAAAATATCTCAAAATATATGCTGTCTTTTCCAAGGGATCAAATAAAAATGGCTTGAGGAACATCTAAAATCTTGATTTTGTTTCAAGTACGGAAAATAGAGTAAACTCAATGCAACATTGATTGTTTGCCACTTTGTTTTTGGAAAAATATAAATGGTACTAGACTTCTGGTTTGCGCTTGCGCGAAGATGGCGGGGTAGCTCTGAAGCTCCGTGTGGGCTGCGGAGGTCGTTGGCTTTTTGAGTGCCCCCCTGCCCTCGTTTGTGATCTTGGAGGGCATGGGAGGATGAGGGACCCACCCGGACATCTTAGGGTGGGGTTCGCAACATCGGGGGAAGAGCGGACGGAGCGCCGGCGACTGGAACGCTCGGCGGTGTGAGCGCCGGGCGGGAACTGCCGCAACGGAGGCCGGTGCAGAGGCCGCCGCCCGGACGTTTTAATAGGGCGGAGAGAGGCCGGCTGCACTGAAGAGCTCCGAAAAGCTAAAAGCTGAAAGCAACTTGGTGGCGTGCCGTGGGTGAAGCGGTGGTGAGAGCACCGGTGGCCAGCGGGAATGGTGAGAGAGGCGTGGAGGAAGATGGCGGAGGTGGCGGAGATGCTGGTTTGTTGGAGTGAAGAAGGTGGAGAGAGAGAGTGGAGAGTGTGGAGGGGAGAGGTTGCCGCTGGAGGCCGAGTCGACGGCGGTGGGAGCGCCGGAAGGCGAGAGACGAAGGCGGCGACTGAGGAGCTGGTTGGGGAAAGGCGGAAGGTGGTGGCTGTGAGAGAGCCATGTGGTGGTAGCGGAGAGGCGGCTGCTGGAGGCCAGGCTGACGGCGGTGGGAGCGCCGAGAGGCCTTTGGCGAAGGCGGTGACGCGGGGATTGCGGCGGTGAGAGCGCCGAGGTGGATGTGGACGGCCGCTGACCACTGAAATTTCATCTTCCCCCCATGGTCACTCTCCCAAGTCTGGGAGAATTACACCACCAAGGCCTTAATAGGCCCGGAAGAACTGACTGACTGACTGTCTTAAAGAAGAACATGTGACAGCAACCAGTTATGGTCACCCCAATGGTCATCATTGCGAACTATCTAATTTAATTTAATTACATCTATTTACCAATTGATTTATTGGTTTACCCATCCTGCACTTTATTTCACCTGATTTCATCCTACCATCTAATGAATTGACTTGTGTGAATTGTTTTTAACCAACTGCCAACGACTTTTAACATCTGTGTTTTTTAACATCTGTATTGTTCCCATACCCACCCGAGTTTTATATATATAATTATTGAATTTTAATTATCTATTTAAAAATATTTAAAAATGTATTCCAGAGCAAGCCTGCTATCGCTGCGAGAGTCCCCGCTCTCGCAGGTATGGCCCCTTGATTTATCTAGGGCACATCTCGATGATGGTATTGTAAATCCGAAGAGATGGGCGAAGCGCGGCCTTAGGGGATTTTTAGTTTTTAACTTATTTAAATTATCTTTTTTAGGGGGTTCAAGGGAGGGGGGTAGATATAGACAGATGGAGATGGAAACAGCAATTAGTAGTAAGGGCCAGGATAGCAGTCGACGGCGGGAAGCGGAAGGCGAAAGGCAGGGGGATACCCGAGTCGTTCCTCAGGAGGGCATACCAATTCAGAGGGTCGTGGGGAGGGGCAGGACCGAGGGGAGACAATTTTCATCCTCCCGGTTGGTGGCACGCAGCCGTTGGTTACAAACGGTCGGGTGCCACAACCCGCGCAGGCTAGGTGGCCAGGGAATACAGAGCCAGGGTCTGCGGCTGATGTTTTGCAACGCCAGGTCCGTTGTCAACAAAGCCCCCCTCATTAGTGACCTTGTGTCAGAGGGGGAGCCGGACCTGGTAGGAATTGCGGAGACCTGGTTGGGCCACGAGGGAGGTCATCCCCTCGTTGAAATGTGCCCACCAGGTTACCGCGCATTTCATCAGCCGCGGGCCCTAGGCAGGGGTGGTGGGGTAGCGGTCATTATCAAGGAAGGCCTGGAGCCGAGAGAGACCATTGTGCCGCAGACCTCCGGCTGTGAGTCCCTCTGCATGAAGTGGGGCCTAGGGAGGCAGTTGGGCTTGCTGGTTGTATACCTGGCTCCCCGCTATGTAGCAGCAGCCCTGCCCGAGCTCCTGGAGGTGATCGCTACGGTGGCAGTGGAGACCCCCAGACTTATAGTTATGGGGGACTTTAACCTGCCATCGTTGGGCGAATCATCCGTGGTAGCTCGGGAGTTCATGGCTTCCATGACGGCCATGGACCTGACCCAAGTAATTCAAGGCCCCACCCATGAGGGTGGACATACGCCGGACCTCATCTTCGTCTCGGGCCAATGGAAGAGTGATCTGGGTACAGGGGACATAGACATCATACCCTTGTCATGGTCAGACCACTCACTTCTCCGACTCGACTTTCCGACCGCTGCTCCCCTCCGCGGGGAGGCGGAACCAGAGTTACCAATCTGGTACCGCCCCAGGCGCTTGATGGACCCGGATGGGTTCCAGACAGCGCTTGGGCCATTTCCTGTATCCCTGACCCGCGCCCCGATGGAGGACCTCACGGCCGCATGGAATAGTGCGGCCGTGGGAGCCTTGGATCGGGTCGCGCCCTTGCGGCCTCTCTCGCGGCGGCGAACCACCCTGGCTCCTTGGTTTACTGAGGGGCTGCGGGTGATGAAACGCCGCAAGAGATGCCTAGAGAGAAGATGGAGGGCTAGCCGCTCTGAATCTGACCGGACACAGGTAAGAGCCCATTTACGGACTTACATTGTGGCGCTGAGGGTGGCCAAACGTCATCATTGTGCCACTCTCATAGCATCCGCAGAAAACCGCCCTGCCGCCCTGTTTAGGGTGACCCGTTCCCTCCTTCAACAGAGGGAGCGGGAAGCCCCGTTACAGGGTAGGGCAGAGGAATTTGTGATTTTTCTGCAGGAGAAAACCGCCCAGATACAGAGTGAGCTAGCCCCCATTCATGGCCCAGTGGGATGCCACGAGGGAGATCTTGTTTGGGAGGAGTTTGACCCCGTTACTTCCGAGGATATGGACAGGTTACGTGGGCGACTGCGAGCCACCACATGTTCATTGGACCCGTGCCCCTCCTGGCTTGTACTGGCATCCTGGGAGGTGACACGAGGCTGGCTCCAAGAGGTTATCAACGCATCCTTGAGTGAGGGTTCCTTGCCTGCCTCCCTAAAAGAGGCTATGGTGAGGCCCCTCCTCAAGAAGCCCTCTTTGGACCCAGCTATTTTGAACAACTACCGTCCAGTCTCCAACCTTCCCTTCTTGGCGAAGGTTGTTGAGAGTGTGGTGGCACAACAGTTTCCCCGTCACCTGGAGGAAGTTGACTATCTAGATCCGCGCCAGTCCGGCTTTCGGCCCGGGCATAGCACCGAGACGGTATTGGTCGCGTTGGTAGATGATCTCTGGAGGGCCAGAGATGGGGGATGTTCCTCCATCCTGGTCCTATTAGACCTCTCAGCGGCTTTCGATACCATCGACCATGGTATCCTATTGCATCGGCTGGGGGGGTTGGGGGTGGGAGGCACCGTTTTGCGGTGGTTCTCCTCCTACCTCTCTGGCCGATCGCAATTTGTGCGGGCAGGAGAGCAGAGGTTGACCCCGAGACCCCTCACATGCGGGGTGCCTCAGGGGTCGGTCCTCTCGCCTCTCCTGTTTAATGCATATATGAAGCCGTTGGGTGAGATCATCCGTGGTTTTGGGGTAGAGTACCATCTGTACGCTGATGACACCCAGCTGTACATATCTACCCCAAACCACCCCAACGATGCCGTAGCGGTGATGTGCCAGTGCCTGGAAGCCGTGCGGATCTGGATGGGAAGTAACGGACTTAGGCTCAACCCGACCAAGACCGAGTGGCTGTGGTTTCCGGCTGCCCGATTCAACCAGCTTTCTCCAACGCTGGCCATAGGGGGCGAACATCTTGCCCCTGTGGATGGGGCGCGCAATTTGGGTGTCCTCCTGGATACCCGGCTGTCTATGAAAGAGCAAGTGACAGCCGTGGCCAGGAGGGCGTTTTACCAGGTTCGCCTGGTTCGCCAATTGCGCCCCCTATTGGATCGGGACGCCCTTCGCACAGTCACTCATGCCCTCGTGACATCCCGACTGGACTATTGTAACTCTCTCTACATGGGGCTCCCCTTGAGGTGCACCCGGAGGCTTCAGTTAGTTCAGAATGCGGCCGCGCGAGCAATTATGGGCACCTCTAGGTTTGCCCACGTAACACCGCTCTTGCGCGAGCTGCACTGGCTACCTGTCGTCTTCCGGGTGCGCTTCAAGGTGTTAGTTATCATCTTCAAAGCGCTCCATGGCTCGGGACCTAGCTATCTGCGAGATCGGATCCTGCCCCACACATCCTCACGACCGATTCGCTCCCACAGAGAGGGGCTTCTCCGGGTGCCGTCCACTAGACTTTGTCAGCGGGCGACGCCCAGGGGAAGGGCGCTCTCTGTGGCGGGCCCGGCCCTCTGGAACGACCTTCCCCCTGATATTAGAACGACCACCGACCTCCGCTCCTTCCGTGTAAAATTGAAGACCCATCTCTTTCGACTGGCCGGCCTTGAATAGTTCTCTCTGTCTTTTAATTACAAATTTTAATGGGTTTTTAATTTTATATTTTTAGCACGGGTAATTTTATTTAATTCTATTTTAAATAATGTTTGTATTATTGTATATTGTTTTTAATTATGCCTGTGCACCGCCCCGGGTCCCTGTGGGGAGAGGGTGCGGTTAATAAATCTCAATTTATTATTATTATTATTATTCTAAGTCAATAAAAGAAATACTAGACTGGTTAAAAGCTGTGCTGAAACCCAATCAGTATTACTGAATAAAGCAAAGATAGAACA
Source organism: Rhabdophis nuchalis (assembly GCA_039707465.1). NCBI lineage: Eukaryota > Metazoa > Chordata > Lepidosauria > Squamata > Natricidae > Rhabdophis > Rhabdophis nuchalis. The sequence continues at coordinate 352,170,275 of CM077643.1, read as the reverse complement.
ATTATATAAGGTCTCTGGCATGCTTCTTCAACTAAACCTTTTACACAATGCCCATCATAGCATGGGAGCTTGAAGTATATTTTTAAAATGCAAGTTCTGGAAAATGAAATAAAATTAGGCAGAAAAGAGAAGTAGTCCCATTCCTACTTTTCTATTGAACCATATTTTGATTAAATATATGTATGTAAATATGGTACATATAAAAAACCATATTTAGCTTTTTTTCAGTTTTGAGGATTTTGTTCCTTTATCTCAGACCAAAAGCTAGAGTGTTTTCCATATAATAAATGATATTACTTACCATGTAGGATACTGGTGCATATTTTTGGTTCAGGGCTTCTACTTCTTCCAACACATGGCCAAACACAGACATCATTCTCCTTTCATATTCACTTGCAGCATGGGCCACTCCAGCAGAGCCATATTCCTGAAAGCTGTTTAAAAAGGTAGATATTCAATGTGTAGTTATTTTATCTTTCCTGCAGAACACTTTGTGTACAAGCAGACTATGACTTACAACAGTTCATTTAGTAATTGTTCAAAGTTACAGCAGCAGAGTGACTTATGACTATTTTTCGCACTTGCGACCATTGCAGCATCCCCACGGTCACGCTATCAAAATAATGACGCTTGGCAACTGGCAGGTATTTATGACTGTGTCCCAGTCATGTGATCACTTTTTGCAACCTTCTGACAAGTAGTCAATGAGGAAGCCAGATTCACTTAACAACCACAGTGATCCACCTAACAGCTGTGGCAAGAAAAGTCATGCAAGGGGATACGTTCACTTAAGAACTGTCTCACTTAACAACAGAAATTGTAGCTCAATTGTGGTTGTAAGTTGAGGACTACCTGTATTTATACATATTTGAAGCACCTAGTTGAAAAGGTTAGCTGAATAAGAAATATCAATAATATTACTTATGCAAAATTAAAAACAGAAAACACAATATACCAGGAGTAATATTCCTGGGTAGTTTCTTGTATTCTCTTCAATACTGGGGCCATTATGTTGCTTAAATCTTCATAATAGTTTTCTTTTTCACAGTTTACATCTCATTTTCCTGAACATTTAAAATTCTCCAAACCATCTGGGGTATATCTCCAAGTCCAGCCTTTTAAATAATGAATTGAATAAGTGGTGACTGCTGATGAAATCTAATAGGACTAAATTAGTGCTGAATGCAATGTCTCAAATGCACTCCAGAACCTTTTCTAATATTGCATAGGAAATATGGAAATGCTCGCTAACAGAAAATAATGAGAAAAGCACTTCCTGAACCAGGACATTAGAGCCATGTTTCTCAACCCTGACAAATTTAACATATGTGGGGTTCAGTTCCCAGAATTCCCCAGTTGCTAAGGTTGAGAAACACTAAACTAGAGATAGTTTCCTCTTTAGATTCAAGCTGAAAAATTGCTTGTAGATGTATGAACTTTGGAAAAAATAAGGCCCATGTCCACTCTAAAACATCTGTGCAGTTTTAGATTAAAGTACAGCACACCCCAGAAGAAATATTCATGTAAGGCAGCTGTTTTCCATAAGTGTACTTTAGGACCCAGATTGTAGGGGACAATATGCTGACATTCATTAAGCACTCAGAGAGTGCTGTAAAACACTGTGTAGCTGTATATAAATCTAAGTGCTATTGCAATTGCTATATTGCTTTCATAAAGAGTACAAGAAGCAGCTGTTGAGTGCTCTTTTACAGAAACTTTGTGTAGCTTTTATAACAGAACTGCTCAGATGAGCTTTCCCCAACCTGCTTCTTCCAGATATGCTGGACTTTAGCTCCCATAATGTCCAGCCAACATATGGCAGGAACATGAATATTAATGAAAAGATTAGGAAATAAAAGAAAGACAAAAGGCAATCTGAATTAGGTATACCTTGCAGATTCAGGATCTAAGATCAGAGCTTCAATTGCATGTGATATTAATAAGCAACTCTGCTGCTGCCTGAAGTAATGTTAAAGAATATTAACAAAGAAAAGTTACAATGTACATTTTATATTATCTTACGTAGAAAAGGATTTAAATAATGATAGGAAACTGACATTTGCTATCCATGCATGACGTATCCTATAGCAATGAAAAGTCAGTCTACTAATTGGAATGAGACACAAGTATTCTTATAACCTGGGGACATTTTTCTCTTGTAACAGTGCTACAAAACCTCAGAAGAAGTCGGCAGTTGGTGATACAAGACATAAAAGGTCTGAATGAACAGTTCACAGGATATGGCTAGCAGCCCAGGGCAGACATATGTGCAAGCAAAGAGAGATCTATGCACAGTTGGAAGTTCATTTGTAGCAGCAGTTCCCATTGCCAAAAGAATAAATGAAGCAAATAAGAGTCTTAAATAACAAAGTGGAAGAAATGGGGAGAGTCCTTGTTTTCCCAAAGCAAAATTAAACATATAATACTGCCTTTAAAAAAAAATTAATTTTACACTATTTCCCATTGGGTTAACAGAAAGTGTATTTTGCATATACAAAATTGCCTTCTCAATGATTTGCATATGTAGCTGGAGGAAAAAGAAACAAATCTCAGAACTAGAAAAGAAATATCTGGGCTTGTGATGTAGGGTAGAGACAAAATGAAAAAAAAACATCTTCAGAATAGTTCCAACATTACAATGGGTCTTCCATGCTTTGACTGAATCACATTCAAAACACTATTGAGTATTCTTGCATAAGGTACAATGGGGAGCTCCCTCATTCTCTCTTACCTTTTGTCCTCGAGCTACAACAGTACTGGTAGCTATGGTATGTTGTCTATCAACTTATGTGCAGAAAAACTACTTAGAAGGTGACTTTCTAAAATAACTTCAACATTAAAAAAAAATATCCAGTCAAACAATGACAACTTTTTCAGATCCTCATGCAACTGAACCAGGAAATGAAGCAAGCAACAATAATGGATTCACCTTAACACAACTGCAATTTGCCAGTAACCTGTGGTCCACAATACAGCAACAGCAGCTCTGTTAATGGGTAATCCCAAGGCCCAATTTTTCTTTGGTAACTAATCAACAAAATCCCAACATATAAATGACGAAAACAGGGTGGTTTTTATATTTGGCAATTAGAAGAAACCATATGTACTCTGTTTGAAGTTCAAGTACAAAATATATTTTTGCATCCTGCAACTTATCTCAAAAAGAAAGCAATGGTTCACAGAGAAGATATAGCAAAAGCAGTGTGACATTACTATCTGTAAACTATTAACTTTCTAATATCAGTAATGGAATTTTTGTCTCAAGTTTTAATGGCTCTTGTACTCTCTAACCTTTGGAGAAATGAGAACAATAATATGGAATGGAATGTCTTGTTTTGCTCCCAGCTCAGAACACAGCTCTGAAGTACAGAGTATTTTGTCCCAAAGGTGCTTTTTTCAAGAGGCAATGGATTTTTGGGGTTTTCTTTGAAGATGTTTCAGGAGAGCTAAAGAAGCTTCTTGGATGAGAAGCGAAACGTCGTCAAAGAAAAACCCAAAAGTTCAGTTGCCTCTTGAAAAAAGCACCTTTGGGACAACCATGACCTGGATGACTGAAAATCTTCACAGATACAGAGTATCTATATCCTACTTGTGATAATCAAATACAATCACCAATAGTAAGAAAATATGCGATGTGCTATATCAAATGGAACAGAGCTTAAATTTTAAATTAAATTAAAAGGCGTATTTTCGTGATGAATTCTGGCAGGCTAACTATAATGATGGTCAATTTTTAACTTTAAAAATGAACTTGCATGTGCAAACTGTAAGTATCTAAGAATTGCCTGCACAAATTTACTTTTCCCTCGGTCCCATAATAAATTCTAGGAAGCCTCTTTGGAGGGAAAGCTCTAGTTGTTTAAGAAACAAGATAATCAAATTCAAACAAGAATGGCTTCCATATATATAAAACATTATAAGGCAAGGCAAATTCAAGCACTTACAGTAGAGTTAAAGGGGTTAAATGTTTATAACGATTGCAAATTGATCAGGGTACAGTGAAGGTTAAGTTTTAAGTACAGTAAAGTTAAGACATCAAATATCTGTCTACATTTTTCAAGCATCTCCCTTTGTTCTTTTCTTTCAGCATTCATAAATAACAATACAATAGAGGCTCTTGTATTACATTCCAAGATTTAAACCTTTTTCATATTATAAGAAGCAGGATACAGTTCCACATTTCTCAAAGTTTCAGAGTCTGCATCAAAAGAAGACTGATAGAGATCGCTGTATCTTGCCGCAAGGTTTCTGAATTCTTCCATGGAAAGTTTCATCTGCAGTAGTACAGAGTGTAGGCGAAACAGAAAAAGCAAAAAAAAAAAAAAAAAGACACTGGTCATGATTGAACATAATACATAGAGAATTCAACTAAGAGGTTTATATTACATTGGCCTGTATAATTCACTTCAATTATCATAGCATCCCTACACCAAGTCCACCTATTCTTAGATCAAAGGCCAGTCTCTGCTGCACAGACTCCTAAACACTATCCTAAAATTCTTTCTGTACTTGGCTCTAGTTCTCTCTTATAGCTCCCTATAAAATGAAGCAAGATGATATTATTGGCAGCAGGATCAGATTCAAATCTCAATTCTTCTTTGTAGACTTTAGTTCAACATTCAATACCAATATTCTTCTAACTCAGTGATGGCTAACGTTTTTTGGCTCGCGTGCCAAAAGCGGGAGGAGTACAGGGGGGTTGTGCATGGGCGTGCCACACCCATAATGCTATGTGTGTGAGACCACCTGCTTTGGTGCACTTTTTTCGCCCTCCCCAGGCTCCAGAGGCTTTCTAGGAGCCTGGGGAGGGTGAAAACAGCCTCCCCTCCCCACCTCTAGGGGCTTCAGGAGCTTCCCTGAAGCCTCCAGAGGGCGAAAAACGGCCTCAAAAGAAGGCCTAAATCAGCTGGCCAGCGCACACATGCGCAGTGGAGCTGACAGGGCAATGCCTCGTGTGCCCTAAGAAATGGTTCCGCGTGCCACCTGCGGCACCCGTGCCATAGGTTTGCCATCACTGTTCTAACTAAACTAAATCAGCTAGCGGTACCTGAACATATTTGTAAGTGGATCACAAGCTTCCTAACAGACAGGAAGCAGCAAGTGAAACTAGGCAAAATCACATCAGATACCTGTACAATTAGCACAGGGCATCTCAAACGATCCATCTGTTAAACTACTGAAGTTTGCAGATGTCACAACAGTGATTCGAGACAATGATGAAACCGCATACAGATGGAAGATTGAACAACTAGCCTTGTGGTACAACCAGAACTGAACAAACTCAAAACCGTAGAAATGGTGGTAGACTTTAGGAGAAACCCTACCATACTACCACCTCTTCCAATACTAGTCAACACAGTATCAACAGTAGAGACATTCAAATTTCCACGTTCTATCATATTTCAAGACCTAAAATGGACACCTAACATCAAAAACATCATCAAAAAAGCACAAAGAATGTTTTTTCTGCGCCAACTCAGGAAGTTAAAACTGCCCAAGGAGCTGTTGATACAGTTTTACAGAGGAATTATTGAGTCTGTCATCTGCACCTCTATAACTGTCTGGTTTGGTTTTGTAACCCAACAAGACAGACACAGACTTCAGAGGATAATCAGAACTGCAGAAAAAACAATTACTGCCAACTTGCCTTCCATTGAGGACCTATACACTGCATAAATCAAAAAGAGGGCTGTGAAAATATTTACAGACCTCTCACATCCTGGACTTAAATTGTTTCAACTCCTACCCTCAAAATGAAGATATAGGGCACTACACACCAAGACAACTAGACACAAGAACAGTTTTTTCTCCAAACGCCATCACTCTGCTAAACAAACAATTCACTCACCACTGTCAAACCATTCACTTATGACTGCAGGACTGTAACTTTGTTGCTTGTATCCTTATGATTTATATTGATATTGATAGTTTCCTGATATTTGTACCCTATGTCTATCATTAAGTGTTGTACCTTATGATTCTTGACAAATGTATATTGTCTTTTTATGTACACTGAGAGGATATGCACAAAAGACAAATTCCTTGTGTATCTTATCACACTTGGCCAATAAAGAATTCTATTATATTCCCTTCCATTTTCCATTCCATTCTTCCTGTGGCTGAAAGTATCTTACTTTGCTGAAAGTAGCATTTGCCTTATTCCCTTGTTCTGCTGTTAGCTTGCATATAAGATTTTCTCTTTGCTGCAGACCTCACGTTACTTTCCTATTTCACCTGTCTCCAGTGGTGGGATTCAACCCGCTTAATAACCAGTTCGTGGAAAATGTGAGTGCACATGCATGTTTCCGCCACGCAGCAAGGGTCGACCTCTGCTCCACCTCTAAGTCCCATCTGGAAAGCACGCAGCACAGAGAAGAAGCAGCCATGTTGAATGCTGCTTCTCTGTGCTGTGCACTTTCCAGATGGGACTTAGAGGAAAAGGGCGGCTCACAGCTGCTAACTTGCACAAGAGATGCTCTCTCTCCCAAGAAGAAAAGCAACGGAGAAAAGCAGCTGCTGAACCAGAGACCACCTGGAGCATCTCCGCAAGCAACTGAGCCTCGGCAAGGGACGGCTGTTTCAATGCTCTAATGTTTCAGTGATATGTTAATATATACTGTATATGTAAAACTGTATTATTAGAGATATTGCAGGGATCTAATGTCTTTAAACATAACATAGTTATTGATTTAAAATATCAGTATACCACTTTTCCGTAAATTCCAAAACAGTTTAATAATTTTCTTTATATAACACCTACTTATGATTCCATGCAACTTGAAAAATTAAACAAAATTAGATTACACAACTGACAAACAAAATTAGATCACAAAACTATAAAGTTTTGGAGTGTTTTAAAAAATTAACTGCCAAAGACATCCTGAGATGGGTAGGTATTAACTTGCCTTCTATAGAAAAATGCACGAAGGGGGAAGAAATATTTTGTGGAAGTTCTCCAAATGTTGGAGGTCATTCCAATTTCCATTTAAAGGATTTCATTAAACAGATCTTTAAGTGGTGGTGGAAGTAAAATCTAGTCTGAAACAATAATGCCTAAATAAAGATGTGACAGCCCTTGTCACGTACCACAAGAATGCGCCACAGAAAAAAACCATCAGTTTTCTGGTCTCAAAAGCATTGGATATAAAATATTGACCATAATTTACAAGAAGGCAGATCTCAGTTGACATTAATAAAAAAATCCACAAACAACAGGAATTTTATTACAGAGTTACTATAACTCTTAGGGGGGCATCTGTCTTAGATTCCCTTTTTCATGATCAATTTCTATGACGGAAGAGAAGGTGATGAAGACTCAGACTCAATGAGTGATGAAACTGGAAGTTACGTATTTGGAGAATGCCATTTGTTAAAGACCTTTACGGTGCTAGAGATGGATTGGAAAAGTGATAGGCTTTTATACCTATTTTTCATTTTGCCTTGGTCAGAATGAGGCAAAGCAGGCCTCACAGAACATCTTAAATCTGCAATGTGTCACTTCCTCAGTATCAATAATGACAGCAGAGAGACTTATTCTCTGTGGGCAGTGGAACATGTATTTATTATTAGAGTGGTGCACATATGTGCCCATCTTGTAAATGTAGCTCCTGATTGATCTCTTAAAAAGAAGTGGAAGTCACCATATAATTTGTGGGACATTGTAGGAAGTTTAGAGAAAGACAAGGAAGTTACAACAGCTTTGATTCTGCTTTGATTAAGGCTTGCTTCAACCCGGTGGCCCACAATTTAAATAGACAATTACGACAAGCTTCTTCAGTAAACAAGTAGCAATGGTTAGGTAACTAGTATAGTACTTTCAGCAAAGAAGAACACTGTTAGTATACACTATAGGAAGAAAATTTGTTCCTTTAATGCTACTACTTGTGAAGGGGACTCTTGGAGCCAAAGGGCCAAAGATTAGGCAACAGCAGTGGAAAGACTAGTTTTCCTTATAAATCACTCAAGGAACCTGAAGATGAATTGAGAGAAAAATAACACAAGAACAATTTATTTTAACAACTATGGTAACACTTTTGTGCTGTAAAATATATTTTAAGAGGCTTAGTGGGAATTATGGCTAGTGATGTGATACTTGTGGGGGTAAAGTTCCCACCAAATACACATAATCCTCATTTAGTAACTACAAATGGGACTGGCAACTTGCTTATTACTTCAGCTTTCCTTCATCCTACATAACTTTAAAGGTTGTAAATGTGAAGATTGGTCATAAAGTTACTTTTTCATCACCATTATAACTAAAACAGGCATTACATGGGGATTACCTGCAATTCTCTAGAATCTAGAAAGTTCAAAGGGGCTTTGCATAGAGTCCTACCATGGAGAATAGGGCGGTATATAAATTTGAAAAATAAAATAAATAAAAATAAATAATTCATGTGACTAATCACAGAGAATCATGATAAAGAAGTATGTTCACACAATAACAACACAGGTAGATCAGGTCACTTGCCTGGTTGGAAATACGACCACATCGCTGGAGATCACTGCCTGAGGTCATGGCAATTGTTGTGGCAATGGCAGGTGGGGGACTAGTCTTCAGGCTATTACAGGTGCAAATGAGCTGAGAGAAAGCCTGAAGAAGGTCAATTCGTAGTTTAACAAACCCACACTGAAAGCTCAAAGGGTTAAGTGGAGTGCTGGCAGCCTGGGAGGAAAAAAAACAAACTATAAGGTAAAGGTATAACTTGGGAGATTCATAATCTGAGCCCAAAGTAAGCAAGTTCACAAATAATAATCTAGTAAATGGTTGGAAATGATTTTCCAAAGAGGAAAGGAGGGCTTGTCTAGATAGTAAGGGATTATTTATTGAAAGCAGCAAACCACTTACACAAACAACTGTGCAGATGGTGGTTTCTGCTTATGTTTTGAGATTGCTGCAATTTGCATTGGGGTGGGGTGGGGGTGGACTCTATTTAACATATAGATCAGGGGTCCCCAACCCCCGGTCCGCGGACTGGAACCGGTCCGCGGCCTGATAGGAACCGGGCCGCAGGGCTGGAGAGGAGGAGGAGGGAGCAGCCCCCTGGGCAGAGGATGGGCGAGCGCGCCTCCACCAGCTCCTTCCGACGGCCACCGCGGCGCACTTTCCGGGGCTTCCAGGAGGGGCCAGCATGTCAGCTGAGGAGGTAACGGCTGCCTCATCCCACAACGAGCGAGCGGGCGGAGGACCCGAGCCTGCGGCTACCTTAAGCACAGCCGAGGCCATCTGGCCGCCACACGCCGACCTCCCTTCCAGCCCCGTGTGGCGCCCGGACGGTTTCAGCAGTGCTTAAGGTAGCCGCAGGCTCTGGTCCTCCGCCCGCTCGCTTGTTGTCATTTCATTTCATTTTATTACATTTATATCCCGCCCTTCTCCACAGAGGACCCAGGGCGGCGCACAGGAAATTTAAAAAACATACACAATAGAAGATAGACAAATAATTTAAAATATATATTAAATAATCCCCAATCCTGTGCTAAAAACCAATTATTAAAAACCCAATTTAAAACTTTTCTAAAAGTCCCCATGGGAGGTTAGGCTAGGCCGGCTTGATGGAAAAAATATGTCTTTAAACATTTGCGGAAGAGGCGGAGGTCGGTGATGGTCCGGAGTTCAGGGGGTAGGTCGTTCCAAAGGGCAGGGCCCGCCACAGAGAAGGCTCTTCCCCTGGGTGTCGCCAGTCGGCATTGTCCGGCCGACGGCACCCTGAGAAGGCCCTCTCTGTGGGAGCGGATCGGTCTAAGGGATGTATGGGGCAGGAGACGGTCTCGCATATAACTAGGCCCCGAGCCATGGAGCGCTTTAAAGATGGTCGTCAGAACCTTGAAGCGCACCCGAAAGACCACAGGAAGCCAATGCAGCTCGCGCAGGATTGGTGTTATATGGGAGCTTCTAGTGGCTCCCGTAATTACCCGCGCGGCTGCGTTTTGGACTAGCTGTAGCTTTCGAGTGCACCTCAAGGGAAGCCCCATGTAGAGAGCATTACAGTAGTCGAGACGGGACGTCACGAGAGCTTGAGTGACTGTGCAAAGGGCAGCCCGGTCCAGTAAGGGGCGCAATTGGCGCATCAGGCGTACCTGATGAAACGCCCCCCTGGCCACGGCCGTCACATGGTCCTCCAAGGACAGCCGGGAATCCAGGAGGACACCCAAATTGCGCGCCCTCTCCACGGGGGCCAGTGTTTCGCCCCCAATGGCCAGAGTTGGAGTAATCTGGCTGAACCGGGGTGCCGGAAACCACAGCCACTCAGTCTTGGCAGGGTTGAGCTTGAGTTTGTTACCACCCATCCAGATCCGTACGGCTTCCAAACACCAGGACAGCACTTCGGCGGCATCGTTGGGGTGGTCTGGGGTGGATATGTACAGCTGGGTGTCGTCAGCGTACAGATGGTACTCCACCCCAAAACCACGGATGATCTCACCCAGCGGCTTCATATATGTGTTAAACAGGAGGGGCGAGAGGACCGACCCCTGAGGAACCCCACATAAGAGGGGTCTCGAGGTCGACCTCTGCCCTCCCGTCAACACATATTGCGACCGACCAGAGAGGTAAGATGAGAACCACCGCAAAACGGTGCCTCCCAGCCCCAACCCCCCCAGTCGGTGCAATAGGATACCATGGTCGATGGTATCAAAAGCCGCCGAGAGGTCTAATAGGACTAGGATAGAGGAATACCCTCTATCCCGCGCCCTCCAGAGTTGTGGGATGAGGCAGCCATTACCTCCTCAGCTGACATGCCGGCCCCTCCGGGAAGCCCCGAAAAGTGCGCCACAGTAGCCGTTGGAAGGAGCTGGTGGAGGCGCGCTCACCCATCCTCTGCCCAGGTGGCTGCTCCCTCCTCCTCCTCCTCTCCAGCCGACATGCCGGCCCCTCTGCTGCTTCCCCAGGAGGGGGGGGGGGAGATAATGACAGACACACAGAGAGACAGACTTAGAGAGACAGAAATAGAGAGAGGGAATCAGACACACACACACACACACACAAAGTGACAGAGATGGGTGGAGGGAGGAGAGAGAGACAGATACAGAGAGAGAGAGAGAGAGAGAGAGAGAGAGAGAGAGAGAGAGAGAGAGAGAAATAGAAAAAGAAAGATGAATGGAGGGTGGGAGGGAGGGAGTGAAGGAAAGAAGGAGGAGGGAGGAGGAAGGGACGGGTGAAAGAAGGAAGGAAGGAAGGAAGGAAGGAAGGAAAGAAAGAAAGAAAGAAAGAAAGAAAGAAAGAAAGAAAGAAAGAAAGAAAGAAAAAGAAAGAGATGGAGGGTAGGAAGGAGGGAACGAAAGAAGGGAGAGGGAGGCAATGGAAGGAAGGAAAGGAAAGGAAAGGAAGAAATCTATTTTCCTATTTCCTTCCACCTCAAGCTACCTGTTTGGTTAACCAGGTTAAAGATCTATTTTTCTCCCAGTGGTCATTTCAAAGAAATCACATCCTCTGAGTCATTTCCTAGATTCAAACCAGCATCCCAAAGAGTCATGGGCTGCCTTTATCTATAACGAGTGCCCATAAATCCATTTTTACCATCTTCAGAAGACCAAAGACCAGCCAGAAATGGAAGAAAGAAAGAAAGAAAGAAAGAAAGAAAGAAAGAAAGAAAGAAAGAAAGAAAGAAAGAACTTATGACCACAATTGAGCCCAAAATTTTGGTTGCTAAGCAAGACCTTTAAGTGAGTTTAACCACATTTTCCAAGTTGGCCATGCCCACTGGGTCACATGACTACTGAGCCACTCCCACAAAACAGACCACACCTTTTGGCTCTCAAAAGAAATTTCAGTATTGGTACTGTTGATATTTGGCTCTATTGACTAATACGTTTGCCCACCACTGCCCTAGAGGGCCAAGTGAACCGACTCCCCCCCCCGCGTGCGCATGCGCCGCCTGTTCCCCCTCCCCCCCCCCTCCTCTAGGCCAGCCGGTCCGCAGAATTTTCTTTAAAATGAAACCGGTCCCTGGTGCAAAAAAGGTTGGGGACCCCTGATATAGATTACTAAACCAATATCATTTGCACAATGCTATGATTATGATGACCTAGTAGTTCTTTACCTACTTCACTGAGCCAATTAAATCTTCTTCAGAAGAGAAGAGGAGGTAGGAAACAGAACTTGTTTTCCAATTAGGAACGAACAATAAGTGAATATAATATTTCAAGAACAAGATGGTACAATGGATTACTCTCCTGTCATTATGAAATATGTTATGATACTATGGTTTTGTAATATTCTTAAACTTCAATTACCTAACCTGATTCTTGAATTATCCTTTGAATTCAAGATGAGAGAGGCAAAAGAAAAGAAACACAAAGAGAGAAAATGCCAAGAGGGCACTTATAAAGAACATCAAGGCATCAGATCAGATGCTTTTTGCAGTGATGAACATTTTATCATAACTTTGTTAATGTTGATCACAACACTTTATTTGCCCAGTTTTTAAATATCCTCTTAAAGGGCAGAGCCAAAGACACTCCAAATAACCAAGCAAACATTTGTCCAGTGAAAGGAAAATTATATCAGCAATCCCCAACATTTTTGGCTCCGCTGACCAGAGAGGTAGGCGGGGGCACATGGACAACCTAGATCCCCCGCATGCTCAGATGAAGCTTCACTCGCCTGCCATTCACACGGCCCAGTTGGGGACCCCAGAATTATAGGATCACATTTGTATAGTTTCATCAAATAAAAAGCTATTACAAGGTCAATAAAGACTCAACCTGACACTTGCAAAAGCCTTGATTTTCATATATTCTTTCTATTCAGATTAGTCCATTTTTATAGCATTATGTAGTTAAATACATTTTCCGCTCTATATAAACGGTTTCATTTCTGCTTAGCTGAGGTTGAAAAATTGCCTTGTTCTGGAGTCAGAAATGACAATTGTACAACACAAGAATGAAGGAATTTGGCTAACATAATTAAGTAAGCGCTTAACCCATTCTTTTCTTTCTATGACACCCAGTGACTTGCTTTGAAGACGTAATTTCTATATCCAGAAAATCTACAGAATAAATAGACAGCCTATGTTTGTAAAAGCTCAAAAGGAACTTCTACAAGCAGTCCTTTACTTACAAACACTCATTTATAGATAGTTTGGAGTTATGATAATACTGAAAAAAGTGATTTATAACTCATCCTTTAGGTCAGGGGTCCCCAACCTTTGCAACTTTAAGTCTGAAGGACTTCAGCTCCCAGAATTCTCCAGCCAGCTTTGCTGGCTGGAGAACTCTGGGAGCTGAAGTCCTTCAGACTTAAAGTTGCAAAGGTTGGAGACCCCTGCTTTAGGTTTTGACAGTCATACCACCCCTATGGTCACCTGACTGCAATTTGCTTGTCTTTAAAAATGGCTGCAATGGATGTAGTCACATGATTGCCATATGTGACCTTCTCAGCTGGCCTTCAACAAGCAAAGTCAATGAGGAAAACCAGTTTCACTTAATGACCACATGATTTATTTAAAGACTGTGTGATTAACTTAAAGACATGATTGCTGTAAAAATGATCGTAAAATTGAGCCTAGCCATGTGATACAATACAATACAATAGCAGAGTTGGAAGGGACCTTGTAGGTCTTCTAGTCCAACCCCCTGCATGGGCAGGAACCTTATACCATTTCAGACAAATGGCTGTCTAACATCTTTTTAAAGACTTCCAGGGTTGGGGCATTCACAACTGCTGGAGGCAAGCTGTTCCAGAGGTTAATTGTTCTTACTGTTAGGAAATTTCTCCTTAGTTCTAAGTTGCTTCTCTCCTTGGTTAGTTTCCACCCATTGCTCCTTGTCCTGCCCCCAGGTGCCTTGGAGAAAAGTTTGACTCCCTCTTCTTTGTGGCACCCTCTGAGATATCGGAACACTGCTATCATGTCTCCCCTGGTCCTTCTCTTCATCAAACTAGACATACCCAGCTCCTGCAGCCGTTCTTCATATGTCTTAGTCTCCAGTCCTCTAATCATCTTGGTTGCTCTTCTTTGCACTCTTTCCAGAGTCTCCACGTCTTTTCTACATCGTGGCGACCAAAACTGTATGCAGTATTCCAAGTGTGGCCTTACCAAGGCACTATACAGTGGCATTAACACTTCACGCGATCTAGATTCTATCCCTCTGTTGATGCAGCCTAGAACTGTGTTGGCTTTTTTGGCAGCTGCTGCACACTGCTGGCTCATATTTAAATGGTTGTCCATTAGGATTCCGAGATCCCTCTCACAGTTGCTACTATTGAGCAAGGTACCACCTATACTGTACTTGTGCATTTGGTTTTTCTTGCCTATATGTAGGACCTTACTTTTTTCACAATTGAATTTCATTTTATTAGACAGTGCCCAATGTTCAAGTTTGTCTAGATCCTTCTGTATCTTAAGCCTATCTTCTGGAGTGTTGGCTATTCCTGCCAGCTTGGTGTCATCTGCGAATTTGATGAGTTCCCCATTTATCCCCTCATCCAAATCGTTGATGAAGATGTTAAAGAGTACTGATGACAAGTATATCCCTTAGGTATCAAAATTCTAATCCCGATTGTTGTAAATTGAGGACTACCTGTGACACTTCTATCTATAATATGGATTTCAATATTTAATCATCACATCTGTACCTCATTTTTCTTTCATGGAACTTAGAGCCCAATAAAATTTGTGTATCAGAGTAAACTTGGGAAGCAAATAATAGGCCCAGCCTCAGAGATAAGTGAGCATTTGACCACAGAGTTCTCTAATTCAAAATCTAGTGCTCTAATTTACACCAAATTGGCTGATGAATCACTTTGCGAATGAAGCTTTATGAAGATATTTTAAACCTCAACTTCATTTCTTTTCCTCATCTGCTTTACTAATGCATCTCAACATTAGGTAGCAAATCCAGCATTTCGGAGATGAATAATTATTTATGCCAAAGTATAATTCAGTTGCAAATCTTCTGCCTTGTTAGAATATATGCAGCAGGCAAGTTAACCTCTCTTTTTAAATGATTCAGGAATGTGCAGCATAGTTGTTTTCCTGCAAAAGCCACATTTTTATTAATTAAAAAAAATAAGCTTGTGGGAAGAATAATCTCTCTTTGCAGAAAGGAACTTTGGCACTTGACTGATTATACCAGGAATCAAAGATTGCTCAAATTGCAGTCAAAAATGTTAGTGTTCTGACTCTGCCTCCTCCATACTCACTCTTGGATGAAAAGTTAATGCATGTATCAAAGCGATTCATGGTGTGCTCACACCTACACTGTTACACAGCAGTATTTTGTGGCTGAAATTACTGTGGGAGTAAACCAGCACCACAATAACTGAAGTTATTGAGAGACCAAACACTCCTCCCTTCCCCATTGCCCACACTGCTAGTTTAATGTGGGGTACACCCTTGAGTTTGCTTCTGCAACAATAAAGAATTTTATTGCTAAAGGTGAAAGTTATTTTTTTCCTATTCTTTTTTAAACAGTAGATCTATCTGGCCTTCAAATAACCCAGGCATAGATTACAGTCTATAAGGTGGCTACCAGTTTGGCCAGCCTGTGGACTACAGATAAAAAGGAGGACTAGAGAAGCGAACAAAAGGATATATTAGACAGGGGAAAAAAGAAGAGAGAAAAAAGTAAGGTCCTACATATAGGCAAGAAAAACCAAATGCACAAGTACAGTATAGGTGGTACCTTGCTCAATAGTAGCAACTGTGAGAGGGATCAAGGAATCTTAGTGGACAACCATTTAAATATGAGCCAGCAGTGTGCAGCAGCTGCCAAAAAAGCCAACACAGTTCTAGGCTGCATAAACAGAGGGATAGAATCAAGATCACGTGAAGTGTTAATGCCACTGTATAGTGCCTTAGTAAGGCCACACTTGGAATACTGCATACAGATTTGGTCGCCACGATGTAGAAAAGACGTGGAGACTCTGGAAAGAGTGCAGAGAAGAGCAACTAAGATGATTAGGGAACTGGAGACTAAAACATATGAAGAACGGTTGCAGGAGCGGGGTATGTCTAGTTTGAGGAAGAGAAGGACCAGGGGAGACATGATATCAGTCTTCCGATATCTCAGAGGGTGCCACAAAGAAGAGGGAGTCAAACTATTCTCCAAGGCACCTGGGGGCAGGACAAGAAGCAATGGGTGGAAACTAATCAAGGAGAGAAGCAACTTAGAACTAAGGAGAAATTTCCTGACAGTTAGAACAATTAACCTCTGGAACAGCTTGCCTCCAGAAGTTGTGAATGCCCCAACCCTGGAAGTCTTTAAGAAGATGTTAGATAGCCATTTGTCTGAAATGGTATAAGGTTCCTGCCCACGCAGGGGGTTGGACTAGAAGACCTACAAGGTCCCTTCCAACTCTGCTATTGTATTGTATTGTAGGATTTTCACATGCACAATTGGAACGCCCCACTAACTGTATTTGGCTCTTCTTTAGAAAGGGAGAGCTTATGGGAGCCCCTGAGCCTACCAGATATTTAGTAAATGGTGGAATCTCCAGCTCCTAAATAAGAACACACTGAATCACAGCTGAAATCTTAGTTCCAGCCAAAGCTTTTTCTGAACCATGAGATATAAAACTTCTATTGGTTTTCCAAGGACAAGGAAGGCTATAGCTCAAAAGAGGAGAAATAAAAGATTGTTATAGTTTGTCCTGCAGTAGACTTACGACTGAAATTGAGTCCAAATTTTCTGTTGCTAAGTGAGACATTTAAGTGAGTATTGCCCCATTTTACGACTTTTCTTGTCACAGTTGTTAAGAGAATCACTGCAGTTGATAAGTTAGTAACCCATCTGTTAAATCAAACCTGGCTTCCTGGTTGGCTTTCCTTGTCAGAACGTTGCAAAAGGTGATTGCACGACCGTAGGACACTGCAACCGTCATAAATGTGAACCAGTTGCCAAGCATCTGAATTTTGATCACATAACCACGGGGATGCTGCAAAGGTCCTAACTGAAAAATGGTTATAAGTCACTTTTTTCAGTGCCGTTGTAACTTTGAATGGTCACTAAATGAATTGTTGTAAGCCAAGGACTATCGTATTTGTCGGAGTATAAGACACACCTTTTCCCCCCTTAAAAGAGAGTGAAAATTTGGGTGTGTCTTATAAATTGAATGTAACCCCACCCACCCACTGGCTCCAACCCTTTGGCCTCTGCCTCCCAGCAGTTTACCTCTTTGCAGCAAACAGGGGTTTGCGGAGGCTTCAATAAGCTATAGCAGGGGTTCCCAAACTTGGCAACTTTAAGACTTGTGGACTTCAACTCCCAGAATTCTCCAGCCAGCTGGCTGGAGAATTCTGGGAGTTGAAGTCCACAAGTCTTAAAGTTGCCAAGTTTGGGAACCCCTGAGCTATAGCAATCCCTGCAGCCTGTAATAGCTGATGATTGGGAGAAATTGAAAGTGAAACTTGCTGTTTGCTCCACATGGCAAATTGCTGGGAGGCAGATTTTTTTTTTCTTGTGCTAATCAGGCTGTTTGCTGCAAGGAGGTAAGTCAACAACTATAAATGTCTATAGAATGTTCAAATTATTAGACTTATTTTTTAAACACTGCTTTATTATTCTAGACAATTAACAAAATGAAGAAGCTTTTTAAAATAAACGCTTCATCTGAAGAGGCCCCATGCTAATGTTTTAAAAAGTGCTATTCTTTTAAATAGCAGCGAATAACTATATTTCCAGCAAGCACATCAATTTTAACAGCATCTGTACAAGTATAGTCTGAAATATAACACTACAAACAGTGTATATTGTCTGTGATGTTTGTTGCAAAGAGGCAAATTGCTGAGAGGCAAAGGCAGATATTTTTCCCTTGTTTTCCTCCCCAAGATCTAGGTGCAGCTTATACTTTGGAGCGTCTTATACTCCGGAAAATATAGTAATTGTACTTTGACCAACAGCTCTGCAAAGGGAAAGAAAAATACTTACCGTTAAAGAAGCTATTCCTTTGTGATAAGATTTTAGTGACTCAGCGATGCAAGAAAGGGCAGAGCTGTAATCGTCCTCTTGCAGCCCAGTTAAGCACTGCTCTGCATGGGAGAACTCCTTCAGGCTGTTTAGCCAGAAGTAGAAGTGTTCCGAAGCTACCTGAGTCAGCAGGCTTTGATAAAGCTCGTTGGCCATGCCATGATTGCCCTACAAAGGGTAAATGCAAACAGATGCAATTTGCAGGAAGGCAACAGAAAATTCTCTATACTTAAACATAGGAGATAGCAATAAATATGTATCTGAAGCAGCCTTGCAATAGGTAACTCCAGTATCATCAAACTTGTTGGCAACCTTCCCTTCTGTGCTGTAATAGTGCCTGTGCTAGAAGCATGGCAACCTCCCTCTCCCCGCGCACACACCCTGTGCACGCCCTGCTCCCACGCATGCATGCCCCTGGCACACACCCTAAGCGCATGCACAGTAGAAACCTGATGTTAAGCTGGTTGGAGGGAGGTGGCACGCATGCACAATGGAGCTGAACTAGGGCAACGGCTCGCGTGCCCACAGAGGGGGCGCTGCATGCCACATGTGGCATGTGTGCCATAGGTTCACCATCACGGCTCTATATGATTTCCTCTGAGATCTAAATCTATTTTATAAAGCATAGAAAAAAACACAAATAAATTCCTGAATTAAGAAATCTGATTTAGAACTATGGACCGCATACCATTCTTGAAGCTTGCCTGGCTATCCTATAAGCTGTCCATCCATTTGAATCATTTTCAAGCTGTTGTTTGATAACAGCTTTCACTTCAGAAGATAATGTCTTCTGACTGGCAACGAATATCACAGTAGCAAGAGAAACCTAATGAGAAAAAAAAAGCAAAATGTTGAATAAAATGTAATCCACTAAGGGCTTGACAGAATGTTGAATTGAATGAACACCAACAATTTAACTACAGGTAGCCCTTGACTTACAACACTTGGGACCGGAAGTTCAATTGTCAAGTGAAGCAGTCATTAAGTGAATTCCACCCAATTTTACAACCTTCTTTGCTGTGGTTAAGTGAATCACAGAGGTTGTTAAATGAACCACATGGTTAAGTGGAATTTTCCTTGAGCAGTGGGTTGGACTGGAAGACTTCTAAGGTTCATTCCAACTCTGTTATTTTGTATTCTACGAATAAAATACCCAGTATGATTTTCAAAGTGTGATTAAACCCAAATCTGAATAAAATCATTACACTGAGAAACACATTAGCATTTTCCATAATGATTCTAATCAGTCCTTATAATGAGGTATAGGATTATTTTCCCATTATGATATAATAAAACTTCCTTCCTTTGCAGCTATCAAACAACAGGACATGCAATTGGTTGTAAATGCAAGCCAATTGCCAAGCGCACAAATTGCAATCACATGACCACAAGGGTTGTATAATGGTCATAAGTGCAATTAGAGATTTTAAGTCATTTTTTCCAAAGCCATTCTAACTTTGTACTACTATTAAGCAAATGTTCAAAGGTCAAGGACTACATCTAATGTAACACAAGGGTCCCCAGCCCCTGGGCTGCGGACCACGACCAGGCCGTGGCCTATTCACAACTGAACCATGGTGTGAGTGGCAGGTTGGCACGTACACATGTGTGCGCATGTCAACTTGCAGTTGAGCTACATGTCCATGGGTGCCAGCCCATCACTTGTGCAGCTTAGTTCCCCTCTCCCCTTCCCCAGCTGGGCCACCAAACTTGGGTTGGGAACCACTGATAAAACACAGTTAGCATTTGCTACCCATTCATCCAATAATGTTCTTTGCAACCTATTTGTGTGTTCATTTTCCACATACTAAACATCAAATTTATGACTTTTCATTTTTAAGCACTAAGGTAAAAGTTTCCAAAGAACACAGAACTCATGGAAGAAAATTAGTTATACTTTTTAACAAATATCCGTATATTTTAAAGTCAGGTTCCACAGCATGATAAGAAGTGATTAGAAGAGTCAGCAACAGTGTGAAGTTCTCACATTTTCCACTACATTTGTTAAGCCAGCCAAGCCAACCATGTAAAATAGGTGCCATCTACTGGGCAGAACAAGGATTGGGAACAGCGATACGGTGCTTGTTTTAATAAAAAGTTATATTGAAATGGGCTTTTATATTTCCATTGTTGACTCAATGAGAAAGTTCACGTAACTCTTATTTTCTACATGGGTGTTGCTTTATTACCTTCATTTTAAAATGCTTTGCAGGATATTATTTTATTTTAACCATCTTTCTGATTACACTTTTGTTTCTCATTTGCAAACACAGCCTCAAGATTATTGTCTTCTCGTACACTTTCTCAGTCTGATTTCTTTTACAGTGCTGATCTCTTCTTGGGCTCTTCGTTGTGCTTTCTACTGCAGACATAGGCAATCTTCCAATGACTGCGGCTACTCAATAAGTGAGGAGGATAGAGTACTTCAAAATGGATGGAGCTATTTCACATATTTATTTATTCATTTGAATTTATTAGCTACTCAAATCCAATGGACATATGTTGGCAGGGCTGGGGTATGTACGTCTCAGTTGTTTTTCAATGGTGATTTATTTCTAGGGATTACATTGTATTTTTCACCTGCTTCCCTCCTCTAAAATGAAGAAAAATATGCTTTCAGTTTTCACTAATTATTGTCAAAAGGCAGCATATCCAAAAGAAGACTCAGGAGCTATAAGCAGCCATTGTCTGGTAGAAATAGCAATAGCACATACTTATATACCATTTTACAGCCCTCTCTAAGCAGTTTACAGAGCCAGCATATTGCCCCCAACAATCTGGGTCCTCATTTTACCCACCTTGGAAGGATGGAAGGCTGAGTCAACCTTGAGCCCTGTGAGATTTGAACTGCCAAATTGCAGGCAGCCGGCAGTTAGCAGAAGTAGCCTGCAGTACTGCACTCTCACCACTGCGCCAGCACGGCCTGGAAATGTCCCTTCTCTCCATTCATTGCTTCTTCCCTCATTATTCTCTCTCTTTCTATGCTGCATCTTTTTGAATTATGGGCCTCTTCAAGTAGGGCCTTTTGGCTTCAATTGGTTTGCTTTGCTTGCAACACAAAATGTCTAGTCTGTAGTCATTATGCAAATAATATTGGTTTTTAGACATCTTTCTTACTTCATGGGATTTCAAAACATCCAGTGATATCATTCATTAATTTAAGTACTCTCTAATGTTTTATTTAATGACAAATGGAATGACTTTTGGAAAGTTCAGCACAAAACTAGCTGGTCAGTGCAATTCTTTGCTGTTAGTCCCTCAACTCAGTTGGTAAGAATCAACAATCCTAAATTAAAACTCCTTCGATTCTTCTGTTTCCCTGAATAGGAATAGGGCATTTGAAAGGCCCTAGATTCCTCATGCCTATCAGGTTTGGGAACTGGTTGTCCTTTTGAAGCGCAAGGTGTGAAGGAATAATTTACCAATCTTAGTGGCATCTCAAGGGGTTTTTATCAGCAAAGATGTGTCAATTTTCTCCTGGAAGAGCTGAAGAATTAAAAAACTAGAAAAGGGGTGGTCAAAGACAGCAATTTTATAAGGGTGTCATGCCTAACCCTAACCCTTAAAGTTGCCACCCCTGATTTAAGTATTGAATACATTGTCCGATCGCAACTAGTTTTTCAGAATGTTCATCAAACGTTTATTCTATCTGTATCCAGATTCATTTGTTATCGAGAAGAAATATTTTGAATCTGAGTTTCTTACCAAAAGCTCTTGCTGTTTATTGGCAGCAGAACAGCCAATCACTTTATAGAGATTCATTAGGTCTCCCAGCATTCCATCTCCTAAGACAGGTAATTGCATGGCAATGGCTGCCAAACAATGGCATATGAGAATTCTAGCAGCATCCTGAGCACGAGGCAGCTGTGTCAACAAGGACTCCACAATGGATTGGCTCAGATGGGGGTGGCTCTTGGCCAGCTTCACCATACAAGTGAGTACTATCTGCATGAAAACAAAATGGCACTTTTTCAGCTTTCATGATACCCTAGCTGTTTGTTTTAAAGATATTATCTATTGTAGGTAGTCCTCAACTTACAACAACAATCGATTTTCCTTTGAAAATCCTGATGACTGCTTCAGTCTTTATAATGGAAAGAGCACATTCTAATATAAAGGACTCAAAAACATTAACTGATCTTTTTTTTAATCTGGAAGCAAACTGGAAATAAATGCAATTACTAAATTTTCTTCCGAACAATAGTGGTCTTGCTTGTTCATTAACTGCACATTTTGTGTAATCTAGGACAGCCGCAAATACCAAATAGTGTAGTAACAAATCTCAAAGACGTCTAAAATAACAAATAATCAAAGTAACAGATAATTATAATAAAACAAATATTCAGGAAAATCCTCTTACATCAATTAGTATGAGACAATATTTTAAAAAAAACCTTACAATTTACCTTTAAGGTTGCTTCGGGAGATGAACTTGGTTCTTGGCTACAAAGAACAAGAAGAGATTCAAGGCCAAAGACTGCATCTTGTTCCAGTGGCAAAAGTTCTAGGGGAGAGATAGATTTTCTTCAATCAATCAGAATAGAGCTGGAAGGGACCCTGGAGGTCTTCTAGGCTCAAGCAGGAGAGTCTATACCAGGGATGTCCAAACTTGGGAACTTTAAGACTTGTGGACTTCAACTCCCAGAATTCCCCAGCCAGCATAGCTGGCTGGGGAATTCTGGGAGTTGAAGTCCACAAGTCTTAAAGTTCCCAAGTTTGGACATCCCTGGTCTATACCATTTTCAATATTTGGCTGTCCAGTCTCTTCTTAAAAACGTCCAGTGATGAAGCACCTACAAATTCTGAATGCAAGTGTTCCACTGGTTCCACTGCCCTCACCATTAGGAAGTGTCTTCTTAATTCCAGGTTGCTTCTCTCCTTGATTAATTTGTATCCATTGTTTCTTGTCTTGCCTTCTGGTGCTTTGGAAAATAAGTTCACTGCCTCTTCTTTGTAGTGACCCCTCAAATACTATCATGTCACCTCTAGTCCTTCTTTTCTTTAAACCAGATTATTATTCTTTATTCTTTAGATACTAATCACCCTAGTCACTATTTTACACAGGACTATGGAAAATTACATTTACAATTATTTATGTTAAGGCTCTGCCCTCGAGTATGGAACTCTTATCACAGCAACAGAGCACAGCCAAAATCACTCCAAAAGCAAATATATTCTAATCTTTCCAGACTTATTGGCATGTGTTTCCAGCAAAACACAAACAATCAAAACAGAAACCAGCATGGCTGCATAAAGAACTCTCTGACAAATTGAAAGACAAAAAGGATAAATATAAAAAGTGGAAAAAGGGGGACATAACCAAGGCAAAATATCAGCAAATAGCCCGAGCCTGTAAAGATGAAGTGAGGAAAGCTAAGGCTCACAATGAAGAAAGGCTTGCCAAAAAAGTAAAAAATAACAAAAAAAGCTTCTTCCAACATGTTAAAAATAAGAAAAAAGTTAAGGAAACAATTGGTCCACTGCTGGGAGAAAATGGCAAGAAGATGATAAGCAACAGGGAGAAAGCAGAACTATTTAACTCTTTCTTTGCATCTGTCTTTACACAAAGGGATAAAACAGTCCAATCAATCAAAAACAGCACCACAAATATCAGATTAGGAACACAAGTTGAAATAGAGAAGAAAATGGTAAGTGAGCACCTGTCTGCCCTGGACGAGTTCAAATCACCAGGACCGGATGGATTACACCCCAGGGTTCTGAAGGAACTGGCAGACGAGATCTCAGAACCACTGAACTATATCTTTCAGAGATCCTGGAGCACCGGGGAACTGCCAGAAGACTGGAAAAGAGCAGATGTGGTTCCCATCTTCAAAAAAGGAAAAAAAACAGATCCAGGAAACTATAGACCCATCAGCCTGACCTCAATACCAGGAAAGATTCTGGAAAAGATAATTAAACAACAAATAAGTGAACACCTAGAAGCAAACAAAGTAATAGCCAAAAGCCAACATGGGTTTGTCAAAAACAGATCATGCCAGACGAATCTAATTGCATTCTTTGACAAAGTAACAAAATCAGTGGACCAGAGGAATGCTGTTGATATAATTTACCTGGACTTCAGTAAGGCATTTGATAAAGTAGACCATAACCTACTATTAGATAAAGTAGAAAATTGTGGGTTAGACAGCACCACCACCAAATGGATTCGTAACTGGCTGACCAACCGCACTCAACGTGTAGTCCTCAATGGAACTGCATCTACATGGAAGGAAGTATGCAGTGGAGTCCCCCAAGGCTCTGTTTTAGGCCCAGTACTCTTTAACATCTTCATCAACGATTTGGATGAGGGGATAAATGGGGAACTCATCAAATTCGCAGACGACACCAAGCTGGCAGGAATAGCCAACACTCCAGAAGATAGGCTTAAGATACAGAAGGATCTAGACAAACTTGAACATTGGGCACTGTCTAATAAAATGAAATTCAATTGTGAAAAAAGTAAGGTCCTACATATAGGCAAGAAAAACCAAATGCACAAGTACAGTATAGGTGGTACCTTGCTCAATAGTAGCAACTGTGAGAGGGATCTCGGAATCCTAGTGGACAACCATTTAAATATGAGCCAGCAGTGTGCAGCAGCTGCCAAAAAAGCCAACACAGTTCTAGGCTGCATCAACAGAGGGATAGAATCTAGATCGCGTGAAGTGTTAATGCCACTGTATAGTGCCTTGGTAAGGCCACACTTGGAATACTGCATACAGTTTTGGTCGCCACGATGTAGAAAAGACGTGGAGACTCTGGAAAGAGTGCAAAGAAGAGCAACCAAGATGATTAGAGGACTGGAGACTAAGACATATGAAGAACGGCTGCAGGAACTGGGTATGTCTAGTTTGATGAAGAGAAGGACCAGGGGAGACATGATAGCAGTGTTCCGATATCTCAGAGGGTGCCACAAAGAAGAGGGAGTCAAACTTTTCTCCAAGACACCTGGGGGCAGGACAAGGAGCAATGGGTGGAAACTAACCAAGGAGAGAAGCAACTTAGAACTAAGGAGAAATTTCCTAACAGTAAGAACAATTAACCTCTGGAACAGCTTGCCTCCAGCAGTTGTGAATGCCCCAACCCTGGAAGTCTTTAAAAAGATGTTAGACAGCCATTTGTCTGAAATGGTATAAGATTCCTGCCCATGCAGGGGGTTGGACTAGAAGACCTACAAGGTCCCTTCCAACTCTGCTATTGTATTATTATTGTAATTTAGTCTGTAAGTGTTTTCTTGCCTGGCACCCAGCCAAAGTGGTGTTATGAAAAAGGCTATAAGATTTGATTAGGAACTGGAAAGCAACATTATTGTTTATAGTTTCTTTTTCATCAAATTAGCAAAGAGGAAGAAGCAATAGAAAACAGTGGAACTTAGGAACATTTACACTGCACTCTCAAATGAGAACATGACACGCTATGCTGAGTGTCACGAACTGTTCTGCAAACCGTGCCCCTTCCACACCTTTTGGAATTACCTTTTTCTTGACAAGAAGCAGCTATATTTGTCAGAACACGTACTCCATGTGCTGCAATATTCTGATTATTATGGTAACAGCTTTCCTGGGCAAGCTTAACAAGATCAGATGACCTTGCTGTAGTAGACTTTGTTCCTAGGTGAGAAAGGGTCATCTTTAAGCAGTATGGTACCATTTATTACACGAAACAGGCTTTTGTCTGCAGTTTTCAGAGAAAAGGGGAAATTAAGATGTTGGTCATATTAATAGTAATGGCAAATCTCTAGGGATGAGTAGATGAAAGCATCCAAGCTCTGTTGACAAGAGTTTCTTGTCAACAGAGAAGTAAGAGCAGCATGAATCACAATTTTTCAGGGAATGAATGAGAAAAAAAAACTGCAACTGGATTTTCAAAAGACTACAACAGGGGTGTCCAAACTTGAGCACTTTAAGACTTGTGGACTTCAACTCCCAGAATTCCCCAGCCAGCTGTGCTGGCTGGGGAATTCTGGGAGTTGAAGTCCACAATCCTTAAAGTTCCCAAGTTTGGACACCCCTGGACTACAAGCAGTTTGCACAGAGAATTTTCTGGGAAGATCCAGAATGAATAAAAATAATGCTGATTAGTATCCCTGTGTAATGGTACAAACTTTTTTCTTCAAGATAAATTTAATTGGCAACAATAACAACAACTGTATTACTGAAATATAGTTATTCAATCTCTCGGTCACTCATCATCACGTTTTCTGAACATATCCTATATCTCAACTATCTAAGCTTTGAGCTCTGCACACTGATATGCCTGAACATTACTGGCATGCCAATAATTATACATATATAAGAGACAGATACACGCACATCCTGTGTGTGTCAGTATATTGAATCTACACCTAAGCGGTGGAAGGTAGATAACAATAGAGTGGCTGGCAGAATAATCTCTAGATTAAAAGTCCTAGCTTAATTGGGATAGCATGAAGTTACTTGCAGAAAAAGTGGACATCGCTTGTATTTGAGCATACCACTCAAAATCTGACAAAATTGGCAGGTATACTTAGCAAATGCATGTGAAATGGGTACAATTAAGGCTGGTAACCTAATCTAGATTACTGACATGTGGCTGAATTGGGGAAATGGAGATGGAAAAAGTATTTTAAAGATTTGTTTGGGGACCACACTGAACCTTGAAGAATGAAAATAATGCTATAATTATTAATGTTCAAAAATAGATACAAAATCATGTTTTGAGAATTTATGAAAATGCTAATAGAGCAACTATGGATGGTGTAACTGGAGAAATATTAAAATATGGATTTAGTTTGTTTGTTTATGGATTGGCTGTATAAGTGATGGGAATATGTGGAAGAAGTCTTATTCTAAGCCTGGCAATGGGGAGGATGTTAATTTTTGTTTGTTTGTTTGTTCTCATAAACCATCTACAAGGAACAGGTTGTAAAGAATGAAGGTTTGATGAAATTCTGTCTGATTAGATACAAGAAATGCAGGGAAATAGATCTGTCCAAAGGAGATATTTCAATATACCCATAGCATTTCCTAAGCTTTGATCATAGCAATTTCTAATAACTACCAGAAATGCAGTTGAAAATTTCAGTCATGAACATGGCTGAAACACTGCAGCATGATTAAAATAAACTGGACACTTTTCAAGAAAAAGGACTACTCACTAACAGTATTTTTATGTTAATGCCATAAATAAACACATAAATAAGAAAAGTACCCCAGGATTAGGCTGATGTAATCTATTCATACCTGGAGCAATGCTGAAGTACTGTTTGATGGCTATTGTATCTGACAGGGTAGAAAGTACAGATAGCATGCCTAGTTTCAAGCTGTCATAAGGAGTTTGAAGAGCACATTCACACAGGGCCTAAAAGACAGACAAGAGAAAAAATAGTTTTAAAGAAAACAAATCTTACATCAACTCTCAAGGCAATTTACATATACCTATTTACTACCTGACAATTTATAGCTGAGTCAGTGAAGTACCTCGATTGACAAACATTTTATTGGCCACCTTAAACAATACATTGAGGTCATACAACAACTGAGCAATCAAAGTCCTCCTGCACATTATAATCAGGTATTGTAAAAGTTACCCTGTACACAAGGCAATATTGCGATGGCAAGTGAGTTTCTCTGTTAGGCATAAAGTTCTTCTCCATTCTGGTCTGGTCTCCTCCAATGTGTTGGATTACAATTACTATTCCAAGCTATATTGGAAAAAACTGGCATGCAGGGCACAGAGTTTTCAGGAAAACCCTCCATTTTCAAATCTGAGCTCTGCAGAGGCACAAAGCTTATAGATTTGTGATGGTGAACCTGTGACGGAGGTGAAACACAGAACCCTCTCTATGGGCACTCATGCCGTCGCCAGCTGCTCTTCGAGCTGGTCCGGCATGCATGCGCACTGGCCAACTTATACAATACAATAGCAGAGTTGTAAGGTACCTTGGAGGTCATCTAGTCCAACTCCCTGCCTAGGCAGGAAGCCCTATAC
Organism: Rhabdophis nuchalis; assembly: GCA_039707465.1. Taxonomy (NCBI): domain Eukaryota; kingdom Metazoa; phylum Chordata; class Lepidosauria; order Squamata; family Natricidae; genus Rhabdophis; species Rhabdophis nuchalis. The sequence continues at coordinate 352,142,402 of CM077643.1, read as the reverse complement.
CATTTCAGACAAATGGCTATCCAACATCTTCTTGAACACTTGCAGTGTTGGGGCATTCACAACTTCTGGAGGCAAGCTGTTCCACTGATTAATTGTCCTAACTGTCAGGAAATTTCTCCTCAGTTCTAAGTTGCTTTTGTCCTTGATTAGTTTCCACCCATTGCTTCTTGTTCTGCCCTCAGGTGCCTTGGTGAATAGTTTGACTCCCTCTTCTTTGTGGCAACCCCTGAGATATTGGAACACTGCTATCATGTCTCCCGTAATCCTTCTTTTTATTAAACTAGACATACCCAGTTCTTGCAACCATTCTTCATATGTTTTAGTCTCCAGTCCCCTAATCATCTTTGTAGCTCTTCTCTGCACTTTCTAGAGTCTCCACGTCTTTTCTACATCGTGTTGACCAAAACTGAATGCAGTATTCAAAGTGTGGCCTTACCAAGACATTATAAAGTGGTATTAACATTTCTCGTGATCTTGAGTCTCTCCCTCTGTTTATGCAGCCTAGAACTGTGTTGGCTTTTTTGGCAGCTGCTGCACACGGCTGGCTCATATTTAAAACTTCTCTCTTTTGGATTTTTGGATTCGCATAAAGACCAGCTGGTCGCCGCACCTGTGCATGACAGAACCTGGAAGAGAAGCTGGTCATCTACATGTGCACCGGCCAGCTTCTTCCGGGTTCTGGCGCTCCAGTTTTGGCACTTAGTGCCGAAAAAGTTAACTATCACTGCTATAGATGAAACTGTACCAAGACACATGAAAGATAAAAGCAAGCCACAAATAAATACCCCTTGATTGTTGCATTTTGGAGTATTTTAGGTGAACATTTGAATTTTAGTGCAAACGTTTGGTTTAGAAACAGTAGTTTTAAAAAACCTAATTGGGGGGCATTATAACTTTATACATTAAAATGTATAAATACTCCAATTAGGGTTTTTTTAGGTGTATAAATTTCTACACTTTTGTAAAATTCTGGTGCATTTTTATATTCTGTTGATCCAAATGCCACAACATAAACTCTAACATCCTCATCTTAAATACTACATTTTATTGGGCATTACTAATTATTATCCAACTTCTAGGGCTTACCAAAAGAAGAATTCTATATCTTATTCTCCCTGTTCTCCAAATAAGGTAAAGTAAGATTTTCTTTCTCACCACTCCCAACTGGCCCATTCAGGTAGTGGATTTTATTAACAATGGAAAGAATTGGTTTTATCAACAATGGAAAGAATCAGAAGGTTAAGAGAAGAGTTCCAACAGTGGATTCTTACTTTCAAGACCACAGTCTTCCGCAATCTTGGAATGGAAAGCAAGCCAGTACAACCTAAAGTGTCTTATAGATTTTTCCAGGAACCTCAGAAGTACAGCCTTACAATATATTTTAATAATCAACTGGATAGTTTTCATTTTGCAGCAGCATTCACTTCTGCAGCCAAAATAAATCTCATGGGAAGTTTCAAGATTTTCACTTATTTTATATCTTCCCTTCCCTTCCTTTTGCTTTTATATGAGCAAACCACATTACAGATACTTTACTAGAGGGCTATAAATACTTAATAAATCTTCAACATAATGACCAAAAGACACAATTACTGAGATGAGTTACTGAAGTGAACAAAATGAAGATGGTACCAGATGGATGTGTTTTTATAAAACTGATTCTGATCTACATAGTGATAACTTTATGTTCCTCTTCATTATTTATTGTCATGACAAATCAGTTGTCATCTTTGTTCCAAGCATGCTTGCTTTAAAAATTGTAAACTAATTTGTAATCCTTTCCTGACAAAATTTTCCTAGTTGGAAACTTAACACAACAGACTGGCAAAAAGTTCTTTTAAGAACAACCACAACTAAATGACTGGCTAAGGAACAGATTCCAGAAATAATGAAACCTCCTTTTATCTCCTATGAATAAATAATGGGAAATATTATTTTAAATAATTGACTTATAAAGGAGAAAAATGGAAGGCAGTAAAGCAGGGAAGGAAACCCTGCACTTTACTTTACTAAGATCTGTCGGCTACAGCCGCTTATTTATAGAAGAACAAGACTATGAAACCTAGTTGAAATGCAATCTTAAGCAAAACTTTAAAAAAAAAACAGGTCATATATGTCTATTTAGTAAACAGTCATAATTTTTTTAGTAATTTGCAACACCTAAATGTCCTGTATTGAAAAAGATTACATTATATATTTTTCCATTTCAAATGCAGTACTTAAATATACTACAGAAACTGTATTCAGCCTCCACAGGAAGTTTAAGCAGACTTTAGTGGCGAATATACACAAAACAATTCTTCTCAGAATCCCTAGTCTATCCAGACACTTAAAATGTTCAAGTGCCACATCAAGGACACAAGGTCACCTGAAGAGTATAGTACCTTATAAGGAAGATTAAAAATAATCCATGAACTAATTCAGTCAAATCATAATTCTCTCGTTGCCAAATTCAATCCAGGGGTTTTAAGAATGCCATGTTATCTCTTCCTAATACCTCTTATTACTGGAATTAATTCTCATTTGTAAAGAGAATTTATGAATCACACCTTAGGATATGCATAACAAAGTGTTCCTTTTCAATTTTTTAACTAAACACCATTTGCGTCCTCCATAATGCATTCTCCATTACATTCTATTCCCGCTCCTGCTACGCCCCAGCAGGAATTTTCTGTACTCCTAAACTCATTCTTTAGATGTTTTAACTCGAATGTACCTCTTCAAAGGTTTTCTCTATAGCTCTTTATAGTTCTGCAAACCTGGGAATTTCCACTCCCATCTTCTGATTATGATTCTTTAATCTAGTGGGCCGACAACAACTTTTTTTCTTGCGGTTCTTACAGTTTGAGCTCGGGAAATATTAAAAGCACATTCCACACTTAAGAGTACGACAGGTGAAAATCAAGTAACTTCAGAGCATGTAAGATTTCAACTGAGTGGAAAGGAGCCATCAAATAACTCTACATAATAGTTTCAGAGCTTACAGAATAAATACATACTTCCTTCTACAGGTAGTCCTCGCTTAACAGCCACAACTGGACCAATAATTCCATCATTAAGCAAAGTGGTTGCTAAGTGAAACCACGACTGTGTTTGCAATATGATCTTATTTCAGCTTTTCTTTGCTTTACAGACCCATAAAAGTTATAAATGCAAGGATCAGACACAAAGTTACTTTTCCATCACTGCAATATCTGCAAATAGTCACTAAATGTAGCAGTGACTAAATGATGATTACTTATAAACAAAATAGGGTTGAAAGCTAAGAGAGCCTGGAAAGAGATAGGAGGAATGAAATGGGAGAGGGACAAAGAGGGAAAAAAGGAAAAGAACAGGATGGATATACATATAAAAGAGAAAAATACATTGGTATTCATTGTGGGAACAGTAAACTAACTTTCCTTAAATAAGCACCGATTCTGAAACTTTTAATAGAAAAAACTTATATCCACATTGATACTAAATGAAATTGTAATATTTATACTGGTTCTATGAGTAAATAGAGCACAAATTCTAATATCTCTCCTATGTTTAATACATTATATTACAAAAAACGATTAAGAAAAAATAGTCTGGATCCCTTTCAGTCAGGATTCAGACTTGGATAGGAGATAGAAATGGCACTGATCACACTTTTGGATGATCTCTGATGAGGGCAAGATGGCAGCTGTGCATACATCTTGCCCTAATTGGGCTCTGTGGCTTTCAATACCATTGGTCATGATAACCTTTTAGATTGGCTCAAGAGAATTGGCAAGCTGGTGGCTTGCCTCTTTTCTCTGGAGCCAATACCAGTTGATGAGGAAAGTAGAGAAAAGATCCTGTCCTCAGCATCAACTATCTGGACTACTGAGGATTCAGTGCTGTCTCCACTCCTATTCAACATCGACATAAGGCTACTGGGTGAGCTCATGTATCAAAGCTACCATTTTGGATGATGTCAGCAATATTTTAAACTGTATTTATTTATCCCCCCCCCCAATGTGCCACTTTTGTCACTATATGCCATTACAGTGCTGAAGCCGTACAATGCAGGACCTCAGAAGTTTAATTCAACAATAAGAAAACAATAGCTGTCAATCAGCATTTTTTTTTTTAAAAGCTCTTTTTTTAAGAGAAGACCTACATTAATCATGAGCAAAGAAATAACATGTAGAATATGTTTGTATAGCAGGGCAAACCAAAATATTATATGCTGAAATAACACACTGTTGCTTCAAAATTTATATCGACTTAATATATTAAGCAAACATTTAGACACGATTCTATGTACATATTTATTAATATGTAAATCAAATCATTTCCTATCTAATGCAAGGACTTAGGAATGCAGCTAATAGCCAAAGAAGGTATTTCAGCCTTATTAGCTGGATCAGATTAAAAAAAAACACAATCAGGTGAGCTAATTCTATTTTATTGTAAAACTATATTGCAGAAATATGCAAGTCTGCAAGTAATTATCCTGCTTTCTCAACCCCTTTACAGCCAGAAAACTAGGGAGGATCTCTTTTGAGTCTCCTGCCCTCCCACATTCTTGCCATGGGTTCAGCTGCCTTTTATCTGATCATTCCCTTGGCTGCATCTCTTTGCCCTGTCTCCCAAGGTCATCCCCACATACCATTATAAAACATGATGCTGTTTATATACCTCAATGTTCTCGTTGTTCCAAGTATGTGGTGTTTTTTTTGCAAGCAGCTTTAAATCTTGAATAGCAAGCCTTTTTACAGCCTCTCTTCGATCATTCTTCATATACTGCAGTAAGAGTTCTATCTGTAAAAACAATACTTTAAAATGAAATTTCATTTCATTGGATTTCTTAAGATAATTGCAAGTACAAGCAAGTCTCCGCTTCTTGGAACTCTCCATTTTTTTAAATATTTTTTGTAATTTTATAATGTTTTACTTTTTTTTAATGTGAAATTATTTGGTTTTTAATGTTTTATTTTACAGTGGTACTGGTTGTTAATTGGTTCCAGGAGATGTGATAAGTACTAAAAATGATGAGTACCAAGCAAGCCATATGACTTAACACATGACCGTTTGTTTCAAGTGGAAAGAGTAGCGAGTCACAAGGCAACCAACAGTGACACATTCTAGTTTGCGCATCAAGTACCCAAAAATGCCATATCAGGACAAAGTTTTCGCATCAAAATGCATTGAGTACCAAATTGAATGAGTTTTACAGAGGTTGAGTACCAAGGTACTAAGGCAGGGGTAGTCAACCTTTTTATACCTACCGCCCACTTTTGCATCTCTGTTAGTAGTAAAAATTTCTAACCGCCCACCGGTTCCACAGTAATGGTGATTTATAAAGTAGGGAAGTCAATTAAATTAAAAAAAGGAAAGTGCTTCAGTATTGGACAAAACCACCACTGCCCACCATGAAATCTGGAATGCCCACTAGTGGGCGGTAGAGACCAGGTTGACTACCACTGTACTAATGTATTGATTAAACTGTATGCCGTCCAGAACTCTAAAATTTCTTCAACTTACCTAGGATGTTCACTTATTTTGTGCATCTAAAAACTATGTGCTCTCAAAAGAAAAAACAAATCAGCAAAAAAAACAATGGGATTACCTGCTTGGGGATATCAACCAGAGAAGAGGCAGCAAGCAAGGTAAATGTGTGCAAAGTCACAATGACCATCTTAGTAGATGGATAGGATGTCACCAACTGTTGGAGCAGTTGTCGTGCACTGGAAGCCAGGCTGGCATCATGGTGCATATGTTGCAGAATGGGGATCAGCTTCAGTTTCAAGTCTACAGGAGTCGCTAAACCTGTTTAAAATAAAATAGCTTTCTGAATAAACCATAATCAAATTGGGGGAGGGTGCCTGTAGAGGTGTTATAGGACATGCCAGGATATTAGAAATGTGCATAGTGCTATTATTAGAGGATTGCAGCTACAGGGCAATGACTATGCAGTTCAATTTTTCAGCCCACTGCTTCCACTGAAATTAGGACTGTAGGGGTGAAACAATAGGTATTCAAGGACACAGCCTACCCTGTTGCTTGTATCAACAGCACACAATGTATACACATTTTGATATATATAAAACAATAATAATGGGTAATATAAACATCTATTCTAAAATGAGTTGGCAGAGTCAGCCATTCAGAAAGAAATATGTTAGGGTTAAAACAAAATATTCTACCTTCTATGTCCCCAAGAAATTCAAATTTCCTCCTTGCATGCCCTCAGGCTCTGTTCGTATTTATAGATACAAGCTGAAGTTACCACATTCCTACTGTAAGACTATCCAATAATTATTTTACTGATAAGCAAATTAAGACACAAGCCTTCAAATAAACATAGTATGATCACAATTTACTACTCCCTCATGTGGTGTTAGAAACAGATAATTTTATCTGTAATTTATTGAAAGAAGCCAGCTTCATAAACCATGCTTTAAAGCTTAAAATTAATTCCTGTTCACTCAGATGAAGTAAGAAGCTTGCTTAATCAGAAATGGACAATTTCTTCCTCATAGCCATACTGGAGGAAAAGTGAGCATGTGGAAGTTAATTTCCATTGTAAATGACTTGTGACATCTAAATCATACTGGAATTTTCTTCTTTCTCTAGATCATGAAACTAACTTTTGAAGCATTAATAAATACAGTTCTAAAAAGGATTTCTACAATACTAGATACCCAATTAGGTGATGCAAAGGTTTGTGAACCCTTCAGAACTATCAGTAAGCAATTTAGATATATGATTAAAGCTGACAAAACCTTTACCCAGCAAACCCTCGCCCCTTTGATTAAGTTGGCATTTCCAAAATTTTAGTTCAAAATGGAAATATTTTAAACAACAGAATTACCACTTTTTAAAAACTCTCTCAAAGGCACAGATATAAATATACAAGGAGAAAATCCAAAGGGCATATACCTTGAATCATTTCACTTATTTTGTTACATATTCCTCCCGCAAAATCTCTGTGAAGAAGGAAAAATATCATAAATCAAAATAAGAATAAACTGTGAAATTCTGGCATATTTTTTTTTGCAGCATGCTATTAGAGTTGATATTATCAGATTAAAGTTTGTATGTTTCTTTACAAACAAAATCAGTGTGCATAAAACAATGAAAACATCAAGAACACCAAAGAAAATGGTAAGTCAACCATACCAAATTGTTGCATGAACTGGACTTTGCATGTAGTTTTCCTACATTAAGCCTTAAAAAATAAAGTAGTTGACTATTTAGTTACATTATTCGTTCCACCTCCCCCTCTCCCCTTTCTGCTTGATCTGGGGTAAAGATAGAGATTACCAAGTGTCCAAGAATACTATACTATATTTCAAGATTTGTACTGCTGCTACTACAGCAGAGTTAAATGACTGTTGGCATTAGTGGTTTTCAGTGTTCAAAAAACCTACAACTTCATAGTTGTACAGTACAAACTAATATGAACTATACACATCTCTAAACGTTACTAAGATCTAGTGTTGTGCAACAGATAAGAAATTAATAAAATATTTCTCTTCCTAATGTTTGAAATATGTTTCATGAAATTTTGTGGGATTTAGTTCTAAATAAGAATACTATTTCAGTCAAAACCACAAAATTATTGGTTTATATCTTGTTCATTTCCTACACGTGACTCAATCTTAATTAGCTGTGTAACACATAATACAGTATTTTAATTACAAAACAATGTAAAAACAAAGCACTGGTGAGGTTCATTCTTTTAGTCTCCCCTTGCCACTCCTCTAAATTACAGGGGAATGCAGCAGTGAAAGATCAGTACTGGCTCTCCATTGATTTTGCTTCTTAGCAGGTTGTAAAAGGTGATCACATGACCCCAGGAAACAGCAACTGTCATAAATATGAGTCAGTTACCAAGCATCTCAATTTTCATCATGTGACTGTGGGAATGCTGCAATGGTCATAGGTGTGAAAAACAGTTATGTCACTTTTTTTCAGCACCGTTGTAACTTTGAATGGTCATTAAATGAACTGTTGTAAGCCTAGAGTTACTTGTACTAACATTTTTGCAAAAGTTGCCAAACTTTCATTTCATTTCATTGTTTATATTTCATATCTCTAAACCACCCATCTCCCTCAGAGAAAATGAAAAGAAAATGAATAAGAAAATAATGTAAGTAAAAGTCTATCGAGAGATCAAGGATTAATTGCTTGCTAAGTTGGGAACAAGGAACAGGTGTTGTTCTTACTTGGACTGGGCAGAAAAATTGGCTGCAGCAAAAATGGCAGCTTCAACTTCAACGTTGTCATGTGAATCAAGGCTTTGGCGAATACTGTGATGTGCATTCTTCCTTTCAGGGATAATGGAAGCCATACTGCCTAGCATCCTGGAGAATAAAACAGAAGAATTCAGTATAAAACCTTCATAACAATAAGCGACACTGTGGAAAAGTATTTTTCTTAATCCTACCTTAATTTTAATGTTGATTTTTAGATTTTGTTTTATTTATCAATTATATATTGCACACTGGCCAGAGCACCTCTTTGAGGGAGATGGGTGGTTTAGAATGAATGAATGAATGAATGAATGAATGAATGAATGAATGAATGAATGAATGAATAAATAGACAGCATCTGGACAGACTTCCTTGATAAACAGGCATACCTTAATGTGATTGCTCGAGCAACTGGATCATTGCTATGAATAACTGAGAAAATTCTTTTCACAAATTCATCCACGTTCAGGATTTTTTCCAAGTGCTTCTCACTTTGCTGGGTCACTTTCAGAACGCACAGCCTCAGGAAGTTGTTACTGTTTATAAAAATATATTTAATGTGTTTAATTGATAATTGTACTGTTCCTTCCCTGATCAATTTCAAAGTATTAGCAAACCAATTTTGTTGAAAACAAGTACAATGACAATAAAGATTATACTTAAACTTAATGAAAGAGTGTACATCAAATAAAACAGTTTCAGAATTAAATATATTTTAAAATAGTCAAAATTACAAATCTCCAAACATAATCTACATAATAAAGAAGGGGGCTTTCTTCAGTTGCAAACAGTTTCTTCCTAGTTCTATTCAAAAAATAACAGAGGTCCATAGAACAGGGCCTCCACTGATAATTTTATAAATATTTTTTTGTCTTTTAATGACTCCATAATCCCTTGCATTGGGGTGGAGTCGGGGCAACTGAATGGAGCTGAATATTTACTAAGGCCCTTCCTGTCGCCAATGTGGAATTTGCTGCAGATATTTTCTCATTGCACCCAGAGAGAGAAATTATCTACCACTAGTATTGAACTCAGTCTCCTGATTGTGAGGCAAGAGCGCCACCTCTAGGCCACTGCACCACTCAATTTTACAAAGAATACAAGACTTAAAATGAAGATCACCATGGGTCAAATAAAAAAGTTACTAGGATACTAAAATTAAGAAACAAAACACATTCACTCACCCAACTCTGAAAACATCAGCTAGCTTTAAAAATGCTGAATTAATTAAAATTGGGAATGGATATTTCTGAAAGAGTCTTGGAAAACGGACAACAGCCTCACATTGTTCTCCTAACTTCCCAGATCGAAGACCTATGACAAATAATAAATTCATAATTCAGTTATATAAATTTAAAGTGATTCAAATCATCACTGAGCTGTGATCTTTTACTCTCCATGCTCAAAAAATCCCTAACTCATTGTATAATGCTACATTCAAGTTTCTGGCCTTTAGCTCAAAGGTCAAAAATATATTAAATCTTTGTTATTCATGTAACCCAGGGGTCTGCAAAGTCGGCTCTTTTAAGACTGGTGGACTTCAACTCCCAGAGTTCCCCAGCCAGCATAGCTGGCTGGGGAATTCTGGGAGTTGAAGTCCACCAGTCTTAAAAGAGCCGACTTTGCAGACCCCTGATGTAACCAAAATAGAGCTCGCAAGAAATGGTATGATAAATTAACCATTGCAACCAAATGTATTTATGTAAAAGATTTGTAAAATGCTCCCTTCTGCCACTTGCTACTCAAGCAGCTGCAAACTTAGTATCGTTGTCAAATTTTGCCTGCTTATATTCCTATTGCAAAAGATGGGATGGAGAGTGTAAGCAGTGTGAGTCTGTGTGTGTGTGTAAAATCTATGCTTGGATAAAATTAAACAAGTCCTATCTTGTCCTAAAGTCAGTGCATATTATCTATTGTGTGTGTGTGTGTATCTATGTATGTATGCAGTCTTTGGGACAAGACAGGACTTGCTTAATTTTATCCAAGCATAGATTATGCATTTCAAGTTATGTATTCAAACAGAGGCCCAATGCACACCTGTCTGGGATTTAATCTAAATTTCTTCACTGCACAGAGGGGATGACTTGACTCAATAGCCTCATGCTGCTCTTTGGTAAAACACATGTGACTTAATGTCATTTGCACCACACAGAATAGCCCTTGGCTGAGATAGTTAGATAACTGGGGACGATCAATCAGTTTGGAAAAACTGGGAATTGCCTTGGAATGATGGGAATTGCAGCGATGGAAAATGTTAAGGCGCGGGAGTTAACAGAGAAGCCCATGGCATCTTAAAATACACAATAAAATCGGTAATCTTAAGAAACCACAAGGCTTCCACTCCAACCTAAAGCAACTCCATCCTTCTGCAAAGTTGCCCCAACACGTCAATTACACTCAAAGCAACACGTGGAGGAGGGACTTCCTTTAGACAGTGCTAGGTTAGTACGTTATCCACGCATGCGCACATGTTGCCACGGGTCGCGCCCCCCCCCCCTTACCTTTATCCAGTTCCATGAGCGCGGAATTGGCATCCAATTCCTGCTCTCCATAGCCGGCATCCGCGAGGAAGGATTTGGAAACGGAAGCCATTGCATAAGGAGTTTCTGAAAGGAGTCGTAGAATGACGCTTTATTACTTTTGTTTTACACAGACACGAAACGAAGGTCTTAACGCTGGCTCTTTTCCGTTTCAAACAGTAATTATCTGCGCTTGTGCAAAAACCCCCGGCCTAGGCACCTGCGCAGTCGCGCTCCCGCCAGCACTCCTACCAGCACGCGGATTATTACCCTTTCCGGAAAATCGGCTATCGCACGAGAAGGAGGCGGGGAAGTTGTTACGCATGCGCAATTCAAAAAAAGGCCGGTTGGTTTATCAAAACTAATGCCTCGGTATAAGGGCGTGGCATCATCTTGCGGTGGGATAGGAGAAGCCAATGGAAAAGAGGAGGCGTGGCTTCTTGCCGCCAGGGCAGCCAATAGCTGTAGAAAAATGTCTTTGGCGCGGACTTCGGGTTGGCGGGAGATCTAGTGAAAGAAGCTATTCTTTTTTCCCGCGGGCTCGGCGCGGGGTGATAATAGAGCTTCCAGCTGCCGCCGTTGTTGTGATGTTGTGTCGTTCGTTAGCCCGCCGCTGCCAGGATGGACCGCAGGGTAAGTGTTGGGAAGCCCCTGGTTCCTGAAAAGAGCCCGTTTGGTATAAGCGGTTTGTAAACCAGGAGACTCTGAATTCCAAGCCTCTGTTAGGCTGGAAACCGGTTGGATAAATTGGGCTCGGGCACTGTCTCAGCCTAACCCACCTCCTAGGGTTGTTGTGGAGAAAATAGGAAGGGATATCAGGGTATGCTCTCTGCCTTGAGTTATTAAGAAGACCGGGGTCAAAATATAATAACAACCCTCATTGCTCCTCCACTGGTCTTTTAAGACCAGCTCTCCTCTCCTTTTAAGACCATGCGTCCTCGAGGGAGTGAGGAAGGCATGCCTGTTCTTCTCTGTTCCCCTTTTCCCCTTGTGGTCATTCTGGCATAAACCGAAAATCCTTTATTCGTTAATCATACATTTGATTAACGTGTAACATGTTCACAGTGGTGCAATAGGACTGGGTGTTTGTTAATATGATTTATTGGGTTAGTGATTGTCTGTCTTCACTGTGAATTGTATTGTGTTGGGGGGCGGGGTGCACTGAGGGAGCTCAACCAATCTCATTGTGCATATGTTGTGCGCTGACAAATAATTCTAATTGTCAATTAAATTTGCATAGCTGCCCCTTTCACCAAAACTGACTCTGGGCAGTCAGGACAACACAGCTAAAGGTGCCATTTAAGGCCCAACCTTCCCCATTGAAATGAAGATAAATAGTAGGCAGGCTTATGTTGATGTCTCAATCCAGGTATCGTATATTGTAGACCTTATAAAGCATTTTTTTAAAATACAGAACTTAGAGGGGTGGGGGTGGTGGATCAGATAAACATGCTATTCAGCAAACCCATGTTTGACAGCATTTCCATAGGACATGATCAGTGGAGACTTAGGATGAGGGAACTAGGTAGCCAATATACTTTGAAGGCACAGGTAGTTTAGGAGACATACTGAGGGAGAATATAATGTCAAGCAGTGTTTAATGGTGATACATGAAGAAATCTTATAAATCTGCTTGCAGAATTCTTGTCAGCTTTTCACATATAGCTTTAAAAATGCCCTTTGGAATACACTTCAAGGCATCTGACAGGCCCTACTATCCCAACCTTCCTAAAAGATGTAAATATGTAAATACCTAGCTATTCCTGCAAGTCTTGGGGTTATATGTAGTTGAGGTTCAGGAAAGCTCTGCATTTATTTCTACATGTGGGTGTGTGGTGTTTGGGGAAGTTCTTTATTGGTGTTTATGCTTATTACTGTTTCATTGTTTTATTACTGTCAGTAAAATAATAATAATAAACTTATCTCTTTTGGGTAGGATTGGCACCAAGATTTTCCTTACACCATCTATTAGGGCAGTATCAGTGTATTAAGGAAGATGACCATCCTTCCTATGGAGAAATGGGAATTCCAGTTCCTCCTTTTGGCTGTAGCTTTTCAACAGGTAAAGTGGTGCCCCATCTGTAAGATTTGTCATTATGTTGGTTTAAAGCAGTGTTTCTCAATTATTTTCTGTCAGGCCCCCCCTAGGAAGAAGAAAACATTTCGCGCCCCCCCCCCCCCCGCGCGACTGTAAATAGTATCATTTGTCTATAAAATTGTTATAAGTACACCTCTGCATAACACTGTATCCTTATTAAGTATAAGAGAATAAAAAAGAAAGAAATTTCTTTCTCTTTCTCTCTCTTTCTTTTTCTCTTTTTTCTTTCTCTCTCTTTTTTCTCTTTCCTTTCTGTCTCTCTCTTTCTCTCTCTGTCTGTCTTTCTTTCTTTCTCTCTCCCACTTTTTTCTTTCTTTCTTTTTCTTTCTCTCTATCTCTGTCTGTCTCTCCTTCGTCTGCCCATCTATCACTGTGTGTGTGTGTGTGTGTGTCTTGCATTCACGCACTTCCTGTGTCTCTCTCTTTCTCTCCCTGTCTCTCTCTGTGTGTGTCTGTCACTCTCTGATTCCTCCCCCCCTCCCTGTCTCTCTCTGTGTCTGTGCCTCTCTCTGTCTGTGTGTCGTCGTCCCCGCCCCGCCCCCACTCCCCGCGGAGTCTCCTCAGCCCGGCTCATCCGCCTTAGCCTGCCCCGGCCACCCGTGCTTGATCGCTCGTTCGCTTGCTCCGCTCCTTCCAGGAGCTGAGAAGCCTCCGTGTATGTGTGTGTGTGCGTGCGTGCGTGTGTGTGTGTGAGGAACGGCAGTCCCTGGAAGACGACGAGTGGCCAGCATGCCAGCTGTGGAGGGAGGGAGGAGGAGGGAGAAAGGGAATCGGCAGAGCCGATTTGCCGAGGTCAAACGCGGCCCCCTTTACAGAGCCTCGCGCCCCCCAGGGGGGCGCGCCCCACTATTTGAGAAACGCTGGTTTAAAGGTAAACTTTTCTGATGTGGTGATTTCTAATTTTATTTTTCTTTTGTACTATAATACAAATCCTCATGGTCAATGGGAAAGTAAAAATCTGATTTGTAGTACAAACAAACTGGCATATACTAGACTGTGAAAGATTCCTTAGCCATAAGGATGAAACAACATTCTGGGCAACTTTTGGTAACATTCAGATCATTGGGCCTAATCAATGTGAAGGCTAGTTACTTTCATGTATTAGGGAGTTTAGAATGAGTAGTAAATCATGTAGAGTCAATTACTTTTTGAGGGGAAAACATCCTATACTTTTCCTTGCAGTGGTTTGCCATTACATTTGTCTAGGATGCTTTTTATTTTTCAGCTAGGCTACAGCCATCCATATATAAGTATTTCCATGACAAAATGAAGAAAATATACATTATCCACCATCAAATTTGTTTTTGCCCAGTGGCCATTTTCCAAATTCAGCAAAGGTAGGAAAGGAAGTAATCTTGGAAAATTAATGCCTAAAGAAATTGACTATCCATTCCTCCTTTCAAAAGGATATAGAGCAAGAGAACTTGTTTATGTTCATTAGGTGAATTCCCCTGCCAGTCTTTCTAAGTAGCTTGTTATTAAGTTAATCTTTCAAAATAGGTGATGTTTGTCTATTCTTATGATAATAAGAATAAGGAAAAAGTTGATATTTACAAGAATGCCTTTATATTTTGTGTTTTATATGATTAACACTTAGAATATATGACAGTAATTTTCTGATGCAGAAAAAGGTATGTACTATTAAAAAGCATATAGCTTTTAAAAGTTTTAAAATACAAATATTACTACATTATTTTTCAGCTCCAGATGTGCAACATGTTCTTGGCGTTGCCAATGAAGAGGGATTTGTTAGGCTGTATGATACCCACACACAATTGAGCAACAAGAAAATTGTTAAAGGTAAAAAGAAAGTGTATTGGACCATATGAATTGGATTATTTGATAAAAGCAGTAGCCTGTAGACAGTTTTTTTAATACTGTATTTGTGGTACTGTTCTTTGTAAACTTGATAAAGGTAATAGTCTTCATTTTTCATATGTGGATGTTTTATTACAAAGAATTTGGTTTATTTAGATCTAATACATTTTACTTTCACTTCAGAATGGCAAGCTCATTTAAATGCTGTGTTTGATCTTGCATGGATGCCCTATGAACACAAAATTGTGAGTACTGTACTCAATCTTGAGTTATGCTATTCCCTCTACTTATTTCTGTTATTTGCAATTCATTATTATGCTTTTTTGGCTCTTAATATTCTAGCAAGATCACTAGTGGGCTTAGTAATATAGTACATCTTAGAAGATAAATGATATGACCAGAGTCTAGGCCAGTGATTGCTAACCTTTTTGTCCTCGTGTGCCAAAAACGCTCACGCACACATGCGTGCCCACACCAATAATACAATGCGTGCATGACACCCACCCTGTGTGCCCTGCCCCCCCACACATGACACCACCATCACCACACACTTTTTGGATTAGCAGGCCTCCCTAAAGCCACCTGGATGTGGGGAGCACGCTCCCCCCCCCCCCAATGCCTACACTGTTATGGGTGTTATGTTGCCCTTGTATGTAGCTTTATTCCTCTCTAACGTTAATCTTCATTGTTCAGTGATGCATTTTCTGCCTCTCTAGGATTTACCTCTATCTGCTCCTGTGAGGCGTTTCCTGTTCCTGTTAGATGTATATAGTTATATTCTCAGTGGCTTGTATAGTATTTTGCAGAGACCCGAAAATTAACTGGCCAGTGGGAGGTGTGCGGACATGCTTGGTGGAGGTCAGCTGGGTAATGCCATGAATGCCACTCAAGAGGCCTCCATGTGCCACCCATGTCACGCATCCCATAAATTTGCCATCACAGATCTAGGCCATGTATCATGAAATACAGAAAGGTTTAGTTTTAGTTCAGGACAAACTTTCTATTGAAATATCTATGTTCTCTGGGCTCCAGTGGAACAAAACACGAAATAGCTTGTGTTTTCTTAGCACAAGCAGCACAAGCAACACAGCAAAACATGATAGGAAACCACTGGGAACTTCAAACTAGCTGCTAGTTTGCTTACTTGTTATGGAGGTTCATAAAAGCAGGTAAATGGGCTTCCGGTTCCGGCTCCAGCGGCGACGGGCGAGCCTGGGGCTCGCTCACCGCTTTGTTGCCTTTTCTGCCCCCCCACGGGGGCGGGACACTCCAGTTACCGGAGGTCTCCCGTAGGGTCGGCTCGGAGGAGACGTTCCTCCTCACGGCGGTGGGGAGAGCGATCCCCTCCGCGACCTAGGTGAGGAGGAACATGCTGCGGGGGGTTCTCCCTTCGCCAACGGCTGTCGGCGCCATTCACTTCAATGTAGAGGGCTGAGCGGAAGAGATCGGAAGGCTCGCCGAGGCTTCAGCTGCGAGGGAGAGTGAGTTTTAAAAAGACTTTTTTTTCCTTGCTGCCAGCCAGGCTGAATGGACTGGGAGGGGGGTGTTTGTTTCCAAAAACCCCCCCTCGGACTTAAGCGGCACTTTAAAATGGCTTCTCTGGAAGAGAAAGCGGAAATCTTAAATCCGGACTGTCTCTAACAAGGGAAAGTGGTATGCGGCTACTTGCAACATTGTGTTTAGGTCTGGCTGGTTAAAAAAATTTATTTTTCTACTCTCTCCTCTGGGCTCTGAGATGGGCGGTGGAAAGTGGCTTTTCTTTGTCCCTGCCTGACTATTTTAACTATGGAAAATTCCCAGCGTCTCTTTACAATTGGGACTCTCTCTGGATATTAATGAAGAATTTTTTTTTGTTGGATTTGTGGTTCCTTTCTGGATTACCTTCGCTATTATAACTATTGAGTTGGAAAATTGTCTCTCTTGGTTCCTGAATTTTACAACGTTTCAACCTTGATCTGAACTTTTGGCTCCCGGTTAGTCTCACCAGCCCCACCCTAAAAACGCCATTTTGGTGGCACTGACTCTAACAGTTAAGATGGCTCAAGAAACAGCACTGACAAGTTTAGAACAACGGATGGCTTCTCTTGAAACTGTTATACAAACTTTGGTTCAAGAAATTCAGGCCCAGAGGGCAGAAAACATCATTTTCAAGACACACGGAAGCAGATGCTGGAAATCACACAGAAGACTGAAGAATTGGAAGGGGGGCTGGTGGGGGTTAAGGGAGAGATTAAAAATGTTACTAAAGAGGTTGAGGAAACAAGTGGGCATGTGTCTAGGATTGATATGGAAAGAATGACATATTTTTTGAGATTTCAGAATGTTTTTGAGCAACCTGGTGAATGCCTCCCTGATCTTATGAGCACAATTTTAGCAGACTATTTACAAAAACCTAAAGATGAGATCAGGGGGGACATTGACCTAGCCCAGGGGTCTGCAAAGTCGGCTCTTTTAAGACTGGTGGACTTCAACTCCCAGAGCTGGCTGGGGAATTCTGGGAGTTGAAGTCCACCAGTCTTAAAAGAGCCGACTTTGCAGACCCCTGACCTAGCCTATAGAATTAACTCAGCATATGCCAGGATAAATGAAGTGCCTAGAGAGATACATGTGAAATTTGTTAGAAGGTCAACCAGAGAGGAAATCTTGAAGGCGCAGAGAGGGAACCCTTTAATCTACCAACAAAAAACGGTCACTATCTTGAAGCAGATTCCTAGAAAGATTCGAGAAGCAAGGAGGAAATTTCCCTTCTTGTCTAAAATTTTATTTGATCATGGGATTTGGTTCAAGTGGGTGACACCCGAAGGGATGCTGGTGTTCTGGGAAGGAGGAAGAGTGAGGATTAAAACAGTTGCTGAGGCGGAAGCCTTTCTTAAAAAACATTCCTCTGCCCTGGGGGAAGATCCAGGGGGGACGGAGGGGGCCACGGCCCCGCCCGCTGGGGGCCAGGGGGGAGAAAAAGAAGATACAATAGCCAAGAGACTTAGATCGAAAAAATAACTTTGCCTTGATTTTTCTGAACAATTTTGCTTAATATTTTCTGGATTTTTGTAAATGTCTGACAGCATGGAACTGAGAATTTAGGTATATGTACTTGCTTTTACCTTGTAGTGTTATGAAAAATGCTTTTTTTTGGTTATTTTTCTATTGTGTATTTTGAGGTCTCGGAAGGGCCGACGACTCTGACGTGAATGCTCTCAAAATTTCTTTGTATCCCTTACCCTACCCTATAGAAAAAATGTAAAACCAATAAAACTTTTTCAATATAAAAAAAATAAAAGCAGGTAAATGGATGTTACATACTGAAAAAAGCTAAGACATTTTTTTTTAAAAAAACTTTGAAATTTGGAGTTTCTGCCGAGGTATCCATTCACCACTGCCTTCCTGGCTTGGTACAATATTACAGTGTGAATTTAAATCAGATGTTTATTGGTTTTGATGCAAAAGGTAGAATTAAAACTAGCAGTTCATTCAGTATAGCAGTGAATTAGACTTCATTGAGAGTTTATCAGTTTTCTTTCACTTTCACTTTAAGAAAAGCAGTGGCTATGAACTACCTTATAATCTGCAGTGTTGCAGTTGGACCTTGCATTCTAGCACCTGTTTTAGAAATGGGATTCAACAATATAATCCTTCTGAATTTGATTCTTTAATGTATTTGTATCTGGCACATCTGTTGTTAGGAAGCCTTATTTATGTTTTAATCTACAGGTAGTCCTCCACGTAACAGTTAATTTAGTGACCATTCAAACTTACATAGCACTGAAAAAAGTGGCCTATGACTGTTTTTCACACTTACAACTGTTGTAGCATCCCCATGGTAATGTGATCAAAATTCAGATGCAACTGACTAATTTATGATAGTTGCTGTGCACCAGGGTCATATGGTCACCTTTTGCAAACTTCTGACAAAGCAAAGTCAATGGGGAAGTCACTTTCACTTAACAACTGTGATATTAACTTAAGAACTGCAGTGGTTCATTTAACTGTGACAAGAAATGTGGGGCAAAACTTAGTTAATATGTCTCATTTAGCAATAGAAATTTTGGGTTCAATTTTGGTTGTAAATTGAAGACCACTTGTACATCTCTTATATGTCTTATCCTTAGTAAATGTACATGTCTTATACTTAGATGTCTTTAACCATCTATGTACCTGATATCTTCCACAACAGCAATTGTATTGCTTTATGTAGAGACTGAGTTCCCCTGAACTTGCTGGAGTTTATTTTTGAGAAAATATACATAATATTGAATTAACACTTCATTTCATATATCTATTGAAAAAATGCTTTTGTTTCATAAACTTATGTTAAAGGTACTATTTATTTATTTTTGCTTCTAGTAGTAAACTGTTCCATTTGTTTTCTCTAAGGTTACTGCTTCAGGGGATCAAACTGCAAAAGTGTGGGATATTAAGACGGGTGAACTCTTGGGAATATGCAAAGGACATCAGTGCAGTCTCAAATCAGTTGCTTTCTCTAAATTTGAAAAAGGTAAACATTAATATTCTGTTCTTTAATGAATTGGGGGGGGGATTACTGTAGAAACTATGGATCATAGGAATTTGGGACATCTTTAGTGGTGGATTCCTACTGGTCTGGACCAGTTCGGCCGAACCGGTAGTAGCTTGGTGGCATGGATTGCTGGAACCAGCAGCGAACCAGGCCTGCTATGCCCCCAAACCGGTTCTCCCGGTGGTAGCGTAGGCACCTCCATCTTCTTTTTGGCTTCCCACATGCGCAGAACAATTTCCATTGTATGCGCAAGCGTGCAATGCATTCCTGAGCAAGCTGACAGTAGCAGCTGCCGGAAACCACCACTGGACTTCTTATATGCAAAATAATACAATTAGAGTGGCCATGATTATGCCAATGTTCATAGATCATAAATTGTGAAAAAGCTATGCTGCTATCATGTGTTCTTAGATGAACTAGCTAGGATAATTAAGGTAGAAATCCTAGTCTAATACTCTGTCTTTATGTTTACAAAAGCAATTATTTTTCAAGAATAAGTTTTTGAAAAGCTCAAGACAGAATTGAAAAATCCCTCAAAAACTGCAAAGTTTAGACTACTCTGAAGTATACAACAGAACATCTGCGTTTATAAATATAAAATATGTTTAGTGCTTGAAATAGTATTTCAGAAAAGAGGCAAAGTTAGAACATGGTTTCTCTACTTTTTTCAACTGTGGTCAACAAAGAACTATTAAGAAAAAGAGGCAACCACCTAACATACCCCTCCCCCACTTTTAATTTTTTTTAAGAGCCTTGGTGGCGCAGTATTGCAAGCTGACTGCTTACTGCCAGAGGCTTGATCCTCACTTGCTCAAGGTTGATTCATCCTTCTGAGGTCAGTAAAATGAGGACACAGTTGTCAGGGATGCAAGGAGTCAAGGGCTGAATAGATAAGACTATGAGTGGAGTGTATGTGTCTTCCACAAAGTAAGACTAAGGTGGCAAAGGGGCTCTGGCCCGTGAGCATAGAAAGGCTGAAGTAAATGTCTATGGACCACTATTAGTCCAAGGAATGCATTTGAGGAATTACTGAATTAGGTCTAATCAACATGATCTGTTTTTTTTAGTGACATGCTCTAGTCTTGTATTTTATAGCTGTGTTCTGTACTGGAGGAAGGGATGGAAATATCATGATCTGGGACACTCGATGCAGTAAGAAAGGTATGATACGTCTGTTTATTCTCTTGAATCATTGCAATGGTATTATGAGATGGCAGTGACCACTAGATTAGCCCCCTGAGTTTTATGGATATGGACTTGGATTTCCTTGTCTTCATTCCAGTGCTTTCCATTACATAATACATATTAATACTAGGTAAGATATTCAATTTTCATAAAGTTGGATGAATTTACAGCTTGATTGTGGGCCATTTACCATATATGAACAAGCCAGAAGGGAAGGTATGTTAAAAAATGTTTCCTGAACCTGTTTTACAGATGGATTTTACAGACAAGTTAAACAAATAAGTGGGGCCCACAACATCATAGATAAAACACCATCCAAACTGAGGAAGAAAAAACAGAATGTGAAAGGACTTGCACCCTCAGTGGTAAGAATCTGGAATTTTAAGACCGTATTTTGTCATGTTCTGTCTTGGCAGCTATACCAGCTTGAAATTATTAGGGAGATGGTAGCAATTAAGGAAAACAACTGAATTAATTATATTGATTTATGTCAGGGCTGTCAACTCATGGCCCGCGGGCTGGATACATCAGGCACTGCCCATGCCTGGTTTAGTGAAGGGGGGGAAATCCCAATACGTCACGTAACACCATTGTGACAATGCAAGTTTGACACCCCTATTTTATGTGACCCTCTACTAATATCTAGGGAGTCATTAATTAGTATGTAAAGAGAACCTGGCCTATTTTTGAAACAAATATAACATTTCCTATGCATTCTTCTGAAAAAATAGTATTCCTACATTGGGAAACTTTGCCTTTTCTGACTGGTACTGTATTCTGGATTCTTAAGCAAAAGTATTTTAATTCTAAGATTTGAAGCAGATTTCTACCGCAGATGAAACTTACATGGGTAGGAAAGTAATAAGCTGCCTTAAACTGAGTTAGCGCTTTGGTTAATTCTACCATATCTGGGCTACAAAATTCTAGATATCAGAAAGCACCTGTCATTTATTTATATTTCAGATTCAATAGCCCTAGAAGCATGCCCAAAAGAGAAAATTGTGAATGGAAGAAATATTGTGGTTCAAGTTTGGCTTGTTCCTCGCAGGTTGCAGCCTAATCAAATTGAAACGCAATACTTTATGATTGAATTTGGTGTGTTCATCTTTCTCTCCTTTTTTTTCCTTTGCTGCTACTGTACTTAAATTCCCTTTTTTTTCCTTTGCTGCTACTGTACTTAAATGGAAGCACAATTTGATCCATCTGGCTCATTGCTGCTTACCCCTTTTGCTGATCATTCCAGCATCTTTCCTGTTATCTTCCTTTTCCTGCCATAGCATACCAATGCGTTTCCTTTTACTGTTATGTCCTGCCCCAGAACCCACATATTCTGACACACATATGTCTTTAGAAAAATTGAATTATTCTGGTTAAGTTGCATTCTGCATCCAGTTAGGCCTGGATGACATTAAATCTTGAGAAGCTAGTTTTAATAATTTGAAAAGCATACAATCTAATCTCAGTTATGCTGACTTAGAAATCAATATATCTGTATTCAGTGGGACTCAGCAATCAGCTATTGAGATAGAGTCACAGTTTTTGAAACATCAATAAATAATTACCAACTGGGACAAATGGGAAGCTGTTTATAGGAAATGTACAAATCAGTAGTGAAATTAACTTTGTTTTAGTATTAGCCTGTTGAGAAATGACCTCTTTTCCCATTTCTCTTCATAGGATTTCCAGCAGAGTGTTACAGTGGTGCTACTTCAAGATGAACATACCTTAATCTCAGCTGGGGCTGTTGATGGGTAATAGTCAATACTTCTATTTCCAACAATTTTTAAAAAAAATTCTTTTGAGAAGCATTATGGATTTCTAATTTTGGATTGTTTGCTCATGTATACATGTAATGAAACTTCATTGAAATTGCATAGAATTTCTCTTACCTGAGGAACGAGGACTCTCTTGGGGGGGAGGGGGAGGACCACAGCATATTTCCTTATTTAGTTACGTAGTTATAAGCAAGCCATTTGTCAAATAAGTACCCATCCTATAGCTGAATTATATCAGAACATGGTGAAACACACCCTCCCACATTGTCTAGGTTTTAAAGGCATGATGTAACTGCTGTCTCTCTTAGAAATTAAATAAATTGAGAAGATAATTTCTCAAACTTTGGGTACTGTCAATTCTTGAAGGTGATATCCTTATAGTAGTAATGTAATATTTAATATATTTGTATTATATTTATAATTGATTAAATCCCTCCAACATTGTGTTGCTGTATATCAGCGGATGTTATTGTACTAACATAGGCCATTAGACAGGGTCACATTGCCCATAAAATGTGATATGTGCCTTGGGGATATTCTTCGATTCACAGCTGTTTATAAACAGCAAGTGAAGGCCATTATTGTGGCATCTTTCCCTGGCTTTAACTGATACACAAGTACTGTGAGTACTCCTGGCAGGAATGGGGGGGGGGGGGGGGGCTTTGTAAATGACCCAGAAGCTACAATTTGTCTACAATGTATAAGCATTCTTTATACACAGTTTTTATATTAATTGTTGAGATAGAGTCACAATTATTGATAGATTAGTTTCTTGCAAGGTAACAATTCTGTTGCAGCACTGACTATTGCTAAAACTCTGGGCTCAATGCAAAATACTGATAATCACCTATAAAAGCAATATGTAATGTAACACAGGGTTGTATCAGATACTGCCTAATCAGAATTGAAGCTGCCCATTTGGGAAGAAGATTTTGGGAAGTACTGTTAAGAATTCTACTTTTGAAGTTAGAGGAGCATGAAAAAGTCAACAGGCCTCCGAGCAGCCCCCACACTTGACCTATTCCTTGTGATTCACATAGTCCTCTCCTTCATGGCATTTAGAAAATTACTGAAAATAATTCAATATTTTATTGAAAATTTATTTCACTGAGTTGTTGAACCCAGCAAAGTGTTAGTGATGTTTGTCTTTGGAGAAGGTTGGCTTTTTTTTTTTAATACCTTGTAACCCATCCATAATCTTTTGATTTGAGCTAACTATAACTTAAATAAATTAGATAAGTAGACATTCATAGTATGCTTTTTATTACTGTGTTTTTCAGTTTATGTTGTTCCCCCTGCTCTCTGAACAAATGTGTAGATAAAGGTATCTGCTATCCGTCAATTAGTGTTTTATTCTTGGTCTGAGTATGGCAAGCTTCCTTCCCATGTTTTGGGACTATGATTCACTGATTTCATGTCAGATATATTTAGAGATCAAAATGAGGAAGGCTTGATCATGGTATGGAATTCTGAAGAATTTTGTTTTCTTAATTTTAGTGTGATCAAGATATGGGATCTGCGAAAGAACTATACTGCATACCGGCAGGAACCAGTGCCCTCCAGAGTTTTCAGCTACCCTGGGAACAGTACCCGTAAACTTGGTATGGCATAACTGAATATTCAAGAGGGAAGACAATCCGAGTCATTCAAAAACAAAGCTGATTTTTTCTTTGCTTTTGCTGTGTTTTGTATTCATACATCAGAATTACACTTTCTGCTGAGGCCAGTTATCAAGATCTAGCTTAGCCTGATTTCAGAACTAGCTTTAATAAAATAATGGAATTAATGGCCCTGTTTGATTACCTGTTTTGACAAAATGGGCAGGGTGAGGTAATTCTCTAGGTGTCAATAGTCTTCAGTGCTGCCACATTACCCTTTGGGATGGTCTGTGTAAACTGGAGCTTAAAGATAGTGTTTCCATTATCCTGGAAGATGATTTTTAAAAAGATATTTTTGTTTTTGGCGAGGATACTGTGTTGGTCACTTACACTAAGAGGCTGTACAATTATTTTCTGGCCCTTGTGAGTTTCAATGTTGCATGATGTCTCTCAGGCAGGTTATTAGGAGTTAAATGACACACTGACAGTATCCAGCTCTTTTACATCTGATTTAATGGTAGCAGTTGCCATGCTCGATTAGTGTCAGCATTACTAAGGAACTAGATGAATGCAAGTGGACTGAATTTCAAACAAAAACAAAAAAGCAGAAATTCTGTTGGTGAGTGACTTAATAGTCAAAACCATTATATAAAATATTGTAAATATGACTTGCTATGATGTTAATCGGGACTGAATAATAAGAGCCTGCCTATATGTGTAGGTTTTCTTGGTGCTCTGCTCCTTCCTTTGATGTGATATAGGCAGAACTGAGGAGAGGATTTTGCTATTTTTCTCTTAGGGAATGCTTTTCAGACAGCTTTCCCCCCCTGATGCCAAGCAAAGTTTTCCATTTCCCTGGGCTTTTAATTTTTAAGCAGTGATTTGAAGCATTTTTTAGATACTTCTGCCTATTTTTTTAAATGTTTTCTATCTTATTTACATGGAGCCAGTTTGGTGTAGTGGTTTAAGGCGGCAGACTAGAAACTGGGAGATTGAGAGTTCTAGTCCACCTTAGACATAGCCAGTTGGATGACCTTAAGCTAGTCACTCTCTCTCAGCTCTAGGAAGGAGGCAATGGCAAACTACTTCTAAAAAACTTTGCCAAAAAAAATTACAGGGATTTGCTCAGACAGTCTCTGAAAAACAGTCTCAATTGAATGGAAGAAAACTAGAACCTGATTTCCACAAATCTATTATAGAAATGTTTTTACACTGCAGTATGGGATGTGTTAAAATATTTTTTAAATATCTTCGTTCCTTTTATCAAAACCCACAGACAGACTAAATAATCACAAGAGGTCAGTTTCCCTAGTTATAAAAAGACTCATATTTATCAAAATAATGAAAAAAAATGCATGCAACTCCACCTTAACAAAAAAGATAAGCCTCCTCTTTGTATTGAAATAACTTAAAACATAGATGAGTTTCATCACCATACACTGCTTGCACTTTAATATCATTTGAAAGCACTTGCTGGAATTTTTATGTTTAATCTTCCAAAAAATACTAATAATCAGATTCCTGCTGCTGGGATTAGCTGTTTCTTATCCAGCCTTTAAGGAGAGAAGTCTGACAACAGATTCTTCTGTATTCTAGGATATTCCAGTCTTATTTTGGATTCCACTGGTACCAACCTATTTGCTAATTGCACTGATGATAATATATACATGTTCTGTATGCCAGGCCTGAAGAATAATCCGAGTAAGTACTAATATTTTGTGATACAGGTTATCTCAATAGGGTTAGAAAACTATGGCTGATGCACTTACTATGTCTCTGGGAATAGTACCATATGCATTTCCAGGAATATTTGATATGGCTATTGCCAAGCTGAGTGTCCACAGAATTTCAGTATGTAGTAGATTATACTTTATATACAAATCTACCAGGACAGCTTAAATTAATCACAGTATGAAAGTTTATAACCCTTACAGATGTCTCCATTCTCTGTTTTCCTTTAGACAAACAAGCTCAGTTGTCTGAGGACTACCTGTATATCTTTTATCTGTATTCTTATTATCATTAGAAGCCTTTTACATTAATCCAGAATGGAGCCACTATATCATATGTCAGTGAATTCCTTTGTTAATTGTGCTTATCTCAAGCAAGCCTTGTTTGTTTATCATCTTCAGAGTCTGCAAAATTACCTCTCAGACCACAAGAAAATGCTGAAAGATTGACTTAAA
Source organism: Rhabdophis nuchalis (assembly GCA_039707465.1). Lineage (NCBI taxonomy): Eukaryota > Metazoa > Chordata > Lepidosauria > Squamata > Natricidae > Rhabdophis > Rhabdophis nuchalis. The sequence goes on along the minus strand of CM077643.1, from coordinate 352,116,503 downwards.
TATGTTTGGAATAGTGATTGTTATTAAGTGTTCATTGCTCTTTTCTCCCTTTTTGGGAGGAAATGGATATAAAATGAACTGTTCATGGAAATTTGCCTGTGTTCCAACCATCTACCTTTATGCTATATTCTGTAATTCTGCAACAGTCGGAAGGTTCAGTCAATTTTGATAAAGTGGTTTTTTTGAAGAATAGATCAATAAAATCTACAAAACTTTAATTAGAATATTTTGAAAATGTAGGAAAATTCTTTCTTTTTCTTTTTTCTGCTATGGAAGTATCACTGATAAGGACTTGGATTTTGAGAAAATGGTCACATAAGGAAGATATTTATATCCGTTTTTATTTTGAGTGTTTCTAATGGAAGGCTACCAAACAAAGAAAATAAATTAATGCAGTATTGAAAAACTAGTTCAATTTTTGCTAGCATCTATAAGATATCTAATGCTTGGATTGTAATTTAGCCTTGATACACCTAGTAGATACCAGAATAAAGAAAGCTGCTCTAAATGGTCAAGTTCATTTCCTGGTTCTGTCACTCTGCTCCTACTAGTAGAAGTTTGTTTTGGATTTCAAGACCCAGATACAAGAGAGACAAAAATTAACTTGGATCTACCTATCCTGACTGTCATGATCTCTTTCAAGTCAAGGGACTCAAACACAGAAGAGCCTGCACTGGACAAATGTCAGCCTGAAGAATTGGAGAGCAATTAACTACCTGCAGACAACCTTGCCAATAATCATTTGGGAGAATCAGTATGACTCAAATGACAGGTGCCAATTCCAAGGAGTGCTATCCCTGAGAACATCTTACAAATTCCAGAGAACTAAGAATGGCATGCTCTCAGAGGAATTCTGATCAACACATTGAGAAACAAACTAGCAATAGCCTTAATTGAGCCTACATTACTACAATTGTTAGCAGTTGGTTTTTCCATAGGGAGCAACTGCTTAAATGTTCTATATTTTCATGACTTTAAATCCCCTGTGCCACCCGAATCTCAATTTTTTGGTTCCAGAATTGGCTGACTATCCTGATGCTTAGACCATTCAACTGCTTCTGACTTTACCCTTGCTCTGATTTGACTTTGGACTCTTACAGGCAAGACTTTGATTTCCTGTTTAGTACTGCTAAGGTGTGTGAGCAATTGCACATGCCAACACTCTGCCTACTAAAGCCTGAAAATGTTTGCAAATTTGAAAATGCTTGCTTATCCTACTCTGTGTGCTCAACCTGAAACAGAACAAAGCAACATGCTAATTGCTCTGACAGATAACAAGAAGGCAGATCAAGCATCTTTCTTATGGTTCCTTTAGAAAAGATGAATGGACAATTGTCGATGTTATAAAACAATAGGAAAATATTCTGCTGAATTTGTATGCTGAGAAAATGGTAGAATTAGTGACCAATCTCCAGAACTATTGGATCAACTCTTAGTTTCCATTACAGGTAGCAATTATGATGCAGGCTTGAAATAACATGGTTTGAAGCCATATTTAGACAGCACAATGTTGGAGAAAGTTGGATTATAATATTTACATCCATAAGTATCTATCCATCCATCCATCTACATCTGAATACCATAACAGATTTTCTTTTCAATACTGATCAGAGATTGGTCTCTGTAACTTCCTGTGCTGAGTGTAGGAATATTACATCCCACTCTCCATTGCAGATGTCCATTGCTAGTGACAACTCGGAGTTCTTTAGTTTTAAAGTTGTTTAAAAATAGCCAAGCAACCCATATCTCTGTGTCACTGCACATCCTTCTTAAGAAATAAGATACCGGTTTCAGGAAATGAGAAAAGCAGCAATTTCCCCACTAGATTCCAAAACTTTAGAAACGCCTCAGAAACGCCAAATGTAAAAAGTTGTAAACAATCCACCATTCATTCCCATTAACTTTAGAGATAAACAGTTCAAAACTTACGTTCCCTGAAGAAAGAAATAAGTGAACAGTTTTTTTTTTAAGTGCTCTGAAAATCTTTAATACCTAGTGCAGTGTTTCTCAACCTTGGCGACTTTAAGTCCTGTAAACTTCCAGAATCCCGGGAGTTGAAGTCCACAGTCGCCAAGGTTGAGAAACACTGACCTAGTGGGTCCTTTTTTTGGGCAACATTTTAGAACTTGGCACAGGATTCCACACAGCAACTCATTCAGGAGCAAGGGTACTTGCTGTACATACTGTTTACAGATATGTTCTAGCACAAAAGTGGTAGCACAAGATTGAACACTAAATTCAAACTTAAAATAGTTTCATACAATTGATACGTGCACATATCTAGTGGCAAGTTTTATTTTGCTGCACTGAGTAAATTTTGCATTCCCTGCTCCTTTTCCTTTGATTGTGAGTATTCAATGTTTGTTCTTGCAAATATCTTAGCTTCTGATCCTAGCTGTTTTAAGAAAATTGCCTGAGTTGAAAAAGTCTATTAATTATTGCCTTTTTGGTAATTATGTAATTATACAGATAGTCATTGGCAATAAAACCTTGATTATTCTGTTGTAAGAGAAATGGTGCTAAATGGTTTAGAGCCTTCTCTATATAAAATACTATATGATGTAAAGGATTTATCCACAAATTCAGCTCTAAGTTGTATATGATTGTTTTTCTTTGTTTTTTGTTAAATTGCAGTGTCAGTTTTCAGTGGACATCAAAATTCCAGTTTCTATGTCAAATCCAGCATTAGCCCAGATAACCAGTTCTTAATCAGTGGTTCAAGTGACCAATGTGCCTATATCTGGAAGGTAAGCAGTGTTGGCTCTGACTACAACATTGCTATGTTATTTCTATGTTCACTTTGTGCAAGAAAGATTAATATGTAGGCACAGAGGGAAGATAATTAGATTCATTGAACCATGTTTCCAGTATACTGTGCCTAAAGTACACAGCTGTCAAACGTGAATATAAAGCAGAGCTAGGTTCCTGCCTCTACCTTCTCTGTATTTCTAGTTGCTGATCTTAATCTGGTTTTAATAGGCCTTTAAAAATCTCTTTCCAGTTCTGTTTTTCAGCAACTACAACAAACTGAAAGTTCTTCCTTTATATTTAACAAGAGTCTATACATTAACCAAAGTTTAATAGTCATGCTATGCAACAACAGCCCTGCCCGAGCTCCTAGAGATGATAGCCGAGGCGGCAGTTGAGACCCCCAGACTGGTAGTCATGGGGGACTTTAACTTGCCGTCAGCAGGTGAAGCCTCTGGAGCAGCTCGGGAGTTCATGGCCTCCATGACGGCCATGGACCTGACCCAGGTAGTTTTAGGACCTACTCACGAGGGGGGAAACACACTGGATTTAATCTTTGTCTCGGGACAGTGGAGTTGTGATCTGAGAATAGGGGATTTAGTCATCACTCCCTTGTCATGGACAGATCACCTTCAGTGATCTGCTTCAGCTGGACTTTCCAATCGCTTCACCTCACCGCGGGGAGGCGGAACCGGATACTCCTAGATGGTTCCGCCCCAGGCTTCTAATGAACCCAGAAAGGTTCCAGAGGGAGCTTGGGCCAATTCCTGTGACCCTGCCTCGCGACTCGACTGAGAACCTAGTGGCCGCATGGTTAAGTGCAGCCGCAGGGGCCTTGGACCGAGTCGCGCCCTTTGCGGCCTCTCTTGCCGCTTTAAAAATCAAGATCAAAATCTAGAATCAGAATACCTAATACTAGTGGCTGGAAGTAGAGGTTCAGCTGCATAATTCATCAACTTACCTTACAATGAAGAATAGGAAAAATTATTAACACTGGATTTAAAAAATGTTCAAAATTTAGACTTTAGAGCATTAATCTTACTTTTACCCATAATCTAAGCTTAGCTTTTGCATATTTTAAATATAGAATTTAGCTTACAGATGTAGCTACAATGTTTATACATTGAGGATGTGTTTGGTTTCTCTACTTCCTTTTGTCCTGTTGTCCAACAATACATGATAGAAGCTCTGCTTTGATAGCTTACATCTGCTCTCTCTAACCTGAATTGTCTAGATACATATTGCACTACAGTTTACAGCTAAGAATGACTGGAGGGATCCAGCCAATTTGGCTTTCCTCTAGGGATGGTTTTTGTAGTGAAAAGCCAGAGAGTAATGAGAATTCTCCACTGGGTGCAATTGATGGCTAGATGTCTAGAAGATGAAGTGTCCTGTCTTTGAATTGTGTCCCTTGTGCTAGTCATAAATAAGCAGTAATCTTTCCTGATATATATATTTTAATTCTTGTGTCTATATAGGTATCTGAACCACAATGTCCTCCAATAGTATTTCATGGCCACCTGCAAGAGGTCACTTCTGTTGCCTGGTGCCCATCTGATTTCACTAAGGTTTGTTTCTGCTGTTTTGTCATATATATTTTTTAGTTCTATTCCATTTTTCTCTTTTTACTTTTTACTTGCAAAAGTAAATGTGACTACTTTCTCTTGTTTTTAAACCATGTATGGCTATTTTTAAAGGTTCTTTATTCAAAAAAAAGTTCTTCCTATTTCCTCACACATACCTTCATGTTTTCCCCAGAAATATTTGGTCCTTAAGTGGCTTCTCCTACTCCTTTTTATCACACAGATTAAACGTATATAGAAATCAGTTCTTGTTGTATTGTAAAGTATAATGTAATGAAATGGTTCTCTGATCAGAAGTAAGAACACTGAGTTTGATAGGGCTTCCTACGTGACTGCAGCATGGCTGATTACTTTTTTTCTAGGCTAAGACCTGCATTCTCTCTGTATATAAGATACATGGGGCATCCTGTAAATATGGGCAAGCCTAAGAAAAAAAAATATTTAGCAATATTGACTTTTAGCAAGTATTTCCTAGAAGTGATATCAGTTTCATCCAGTGTGGGTTCTGTAAATTGGCTAGTAAGAGCCATATACAGCCAGTAATTTGCCCACTCTAATCTTTTATATTCCGTATTTCAAACTGCAATATTGGTCATGTCATTTTGCAGATTTCCACCTGTTCAGATGACAACACTATCAAGATTTGGCGCTTGAGGCAAAGCATCAAAGAAAAGACCTGGACAGACAAAACCAGCTTGGTTGGTTGGACTGATCAAAAGACAGTAGTAGAACAAAACAAAATAGGTAAGGCCTTCTGAATTAAAGATTGCTTTTCTCTAATATGGATTTAGATGAGTAAAAAAACTGTTATTTACAAAATAAATTACAAAACAGAATTAATTCCTAAAGTGGTGTGGGGTTTTCCTGCCTAAGCAGGGCGTTGGACTAGAAGACCTCCAAGGTACCTTCCAACTCTATTAAAAAAGATTAGTTTAAAAATCAATGCAGTATTTCAAATTCTAAATCTATCGGATGCTGAACATGTTATAGGTTGTTTTTAATATCCCAAATATAATAATAATAATAATAATAATAATAATAATAATAATAATAATAATAATAATAACAATAACAATAACAATAACAATAATTTTATTTTTCTATACCGTGTCCTCTCCCCAGGGGGACTCGGAGCAGTGCACAGGGAAGAACTAAAACAACATAAAATATATACATAAATAAATACAGTAAAAACAGATTAAATCTAATTGTCCCTGCACTAAAATCCCAATTTTTAAAATTAACATTCCCTAACCCCTGAGGTAGAGACTAACCTAGGCCGGCCAAGCAGAAAAAGTGTGTTTTTAATTTCTGACGGAAGGAGCGGAGGTCCGTAGTTGTTCTAATGTCGGGGGGAAGGTCGTTCCAGAGGGCTGGGCCCGCCACAGAGAAGGCCCTTCCCCTGGGCGTCACCCGCTGACAAAGTCTAGTGGACGGCACCCGGAGAAGTCCCTCTCTGTGGGAGCGAATCGGCCGGGAGGATGTATGTGGCAGGATCCGATCCCGCAGATAGCTAGGTCCCGAGCCATGGAGCGCTTTAAAGATGAGAACTAGCACCTTGAAGCGCACCCGAAAGACGACAGGTAGCCAGTGCAGCTCGCGCAAGAGCGGTGTTACATGGGTATACCTTGCGGTACCCATTATTGCTCGCGCGGCTGCATTCTGGACCAGCTGAAGTCTTCGGGTGCACCTCAAGGGGAGCCCCATGTAGAGAGAGTTACAATAGTCCAGTCGGGATGTCACGAGGGCATGAGTGACCGTGCAAAGGGCATCCCGATCCAATAGGGGGCGCAACTGGCGTACCAGGCGAACCTGGTAAAACGCCCTCCTGGCCACGGCTGTCACTTGATCTTCCATGGACAGCCGGGTATCCAGGAGGACACCCAAGTTGCGCGCCCCATCCACAGGGGCAAGGTGTTCGCCCCCTATGGCCAGTGATGGAGTCAACTGGTTGAATCGGGCGGCCGGAAACCAAAGCCACTCGGTCTTGGCCGGGTTGAGCCTGAGTCTGTTACTTCCCATCCAGATCCGCACGGCTTCCAGGCACTGGCACATCACCGCTACGGCATCGTTGGGATGGTTTGGGGTAGATATATACAGCTGTGTATCATCAGCGTAGAGGTGATACTCTACCCCAAAATCACGGATGATCTCACCCAGCGGCTTCATATATGTGTTAAACAGGAGAGGCGAGAGGACCGACCCCTGAGGCACCCCACATGTGAGGGGTCTCGAGGTTGACCTCTGCTCTCCTGCCAACACAAATTGCGATCGACCGGAGAGGTAGGAGGAGAACCACCGTAAAACGGTGCCTCCCACCCCCAACCCCCCCAGCCGATGCAATAGGATACCATGGTCGATGGTATCAAAAGCCACTGAGAGGTCTAATAGGACCAGGATGGAGGAACAACCCCCATCTCTGGCCCTCCAGAGATCATCTACCAACGCGACCAATGCCGTCTCGGTGCTATGCCCGGGCCGGAAGCCGGACTGGCGCGGGTCTAGATAATCAACTTCCTCCAGTTGACGGGGAAACTGTTGTGCCACCACACTCTCAACAATCTTCGCCAAAAAGGGAAGGTTGGAGACGGGACGATAGTTGACTAATAAAGCTGGGTCCAAAGAGGGCTTCTTCAGGAGAGGCCTCACCATGGCCTCTTTAAGGGAGGCAGGCAAGAAACCCTCACTTAGAGAAACGTTGACAACCTCTTGGAGCCAGCCTCGTGTCACCTCCCAGGATGCCAGTACAAGCCAGGAGGGACACGGGTCCAATAAACATGTGGTGGCTCGCAGTCGCCCACGTAACCTGTCCATATCCTCGGAAGCAACAGAGTTAAACTCCTCCCAACCAAGATCCGCCTCGTGGCCTCCCACTGAACCATCAATGGAGACTAACTCGTTATGGATCTGAGCGATTTTCTCCTGCAGATAAATCACAAATTCCTCTGCTCTATCCTGCAATGGGGCTTCCCGCACCCTCTGTTGAAGGAGGGAACGGGTCACCCTAAACAGGGCGGCAGGGCGGTTATCTGCGGATGCTATGAGAGTGGCAAAATGATGGCGTTTGACCACTCTCAGCGCCACAATGTAAGTCCGTAAATGGGCTCTTACCTGTGTTCGGTCAGATTCAGATCGAATAGACCTCCATCTTCTCTCTAGGCATCTCTTGTGGCGCTTCATCACCCTTAGCTCCTCGGTAAACCAAGGAGCCAGGGTGGCTCGCCGCCGCAAGAGAGGCCGCAAGGGCGCGACCCGATCCAAGGCTCCCGTGGTCGCAGTGTTCCATGCGGCCACGAGGTCCTCCATCGGGGCGCGGGTCAGGGGTACAGGAAGTGGCCCAAGCGCCGCCTGGAACCCATCAGGGTCTATCAGGCGCCTGGGGTGGAACCAAATTGGTGACTCAGGTTCCGCCTCCCCGCGGTGAGGGGCAGCGGTTGGAAAGTCGAGCCGGAGAAGTGAGTGGTCTGTCCATGACAAGGGCGTGATGACTAAATCCCCTATACCCAGATCACTCTTCCATTGGCCTGAGACAAAGATGAGATCCGGTGTATGTCCACCCTCGTGGGTGGGGCCTTGAATTAATTGGGTCAGGTCCATGGCCGTCATGGAAGCCATGAACTCCCGAGCTACCCCGGATGATTCGCCCACCGATGGCAGAGTGAAGTCCCCCATGACTAAAAGTCTGGGGGTCTCGACTGCCATCGTAACGATCACCTCGAGGAGCTCGGGCAGGGCTGCTGTTACATAGCGGGGAGCCAGGTATACAACCAGCAAGCCCAACTGCCTCCCTAGGCCCCACTTCACACAGAGGGACTCACAACCGGTAGTCTGTGGCACAATGGTCTCTCTCGGCTCCAGACCTTCCCTAATAATAACCGCTACCCCACACCACCCCTGCCTAGGGCCCGGGGCTGATGAAAAGCGCGGTAACCTGGTGGGCACATTTCAACGAGGGGGAGTCCTCCCTCGTGGCCCAACCAAGTCTCCGCAATTCCTACCAGGTCCGGCTCCCCCTCTGACACAAGGTCATGAATGAGGGGGGCTTTGTTGACCACGGACCTGGCGTTGCAAAACATCAGCCGTAGGCCCTGGCTCTGTACTCCCTGGTCACCTAGCCTGCGGGGGTTGTGACACTTCACCGTTTGTAACCATCGGCCTCGTGCCCCCAACCGGGAGGATGGAACTTGTCTCCCATCGGATCTGCCTCTCCCTGCCACCCTCTCAATGGGTAGGCCCTCCATGGAAACGACCCCTGTATCCCCCCTCTTAGCGGATCCATCCACCTCCTTCCGTAATCTGCTGGCTCGGCCCGTTCCCTTCTGGCTAGTCTCCACCTGTCCATACCCTCCCCCCTCCCTGGTACCCCCTAAAATAGACAACAAATTTTTAACTAAAAAACCCCTGAGGCCGCGCTTCGCCCACCTCTCCGGATTAATAAATCCCTCATCAAGGCGTGCCCTCGTTAAAGAGGAGGGCCAGACCTGCGAGAGCGGGGACTCTCGCAGTAGCATAAGGTCTGCCTTAGAATACATAATATAATTATACTATATAAATATAAATATATAAATACATAGACACGTAGGTATATAAATATATAAATACATAAATATATAAATATATAGACACATAAATACAGTACAAATATAATATAGAATATAAAATGGGTCATATAATTGATTATAGGGAGCATCGTTGGCAATTTAGATGGTAAAATAGATGTTAAAAAATAAATAAATACATTCACATGCTCAGTGAGAAATAGTCCGGCTTTGATCTTAAAATTCATCGCAGGTGTTAAAATAGTCTGTCCGGGTGGGGTAACATGGATGTAATTTGGGGAATAGTTGGGGGGGGGAGTGGGCAGTCTCTGGAGCCCAGATTTTGAGAGGGCTCTTCTGGCCTTGCGTCCTCTCAAGAGGAGACCAGGCCAGGACGCTCTTCCTACTCCTGGCCAGGCCCGGATAAAAGTTCTTATAGGCCTCAACCATACTGTTGTTGTTGTTAACGAATCTCAAGGTCCTTCCGGCCGCCTGGACTCATCTCCTCCTGGAGGCCTCGGGCCGACCACTCTTCCATCTCCCAGGCCCAGCCTCCCCACCAGCCAGCGAAGCCCTCGGTCCGGCCCGATCAGGCCCATCCAGGGGCTCCAGTGGCTGGACGATGACACAAAGGACGCACAGGCCATGGCCACGTTGTAAAAAATCTCCCAGCCGTTCTTTCCGCTGCCCAAAAGAGAGTCTCACCTCCTCCAAGAGGCCTCGGGCCGGTCGCTCTTCTCCCAGCCTGGCCCGTCCCGATCCGGCCTCTCCTCCATTTCCAATCCTCCCCGATGGCCGTAGCTCCGTAGATCGTCCCAGCTCAATAAACGCAGCTCCACAGGTCGTCCCAATGCCGCTCCAGCCCCGGCCACCACCACCTCCTGGCCTCCAGCTCGAAATCCGGCTTAGAATCGGCGTTCGCATCAGCCTCCTTCTCCTAAGGCCGGCGTTCCAACCGCCACGTTCCGGCCGCCATCCGCACCCGGCGTCCTCCGCGATGTCTCCGCCGCTACCTTACCCTAGAGGACCGTCCTGGTCTCGATCTGCTGCTAGGGTAAGCAGCTCACTGGGCCCGGCCCTTAAGAGTGGGTAACGGGCCGGGCAGCATGCTTTTTTTTTAAGCCAACGAGTTCCGGGACCCAACGGAGCTCAGAGGCAGACCGCCATCTTCGTGCATGCGCAGCCTCTCATCTTTAAAAGTTAACACGGTTCTGTCTAAGTAAATTCATTAATTTCTTCAAATAATTTCTTATTTGTCATGCAACAAATAAGATTGTATTTCTCCAGTATTTTTTTTACTAAATAATCATACTTAGAATGTGCTTAAAAAAAAAACCCTATCCCCAAAGATTTGGGGGACATCAACACCCTGCTCTATGTTGAGGGAAGGTACTATTTCTCCAAAAATTAAGTATTCTGTTACATTTAAATGATAAGAGAAATATAGTGATACATTAAATATGTGGCTTGTAGAAAATATAGCCCCTGTTTAAGTTTGTGGAAGTCATACATATTTGAAAGAACTCCTAGAGTTTCATATATTTTGTATCATAGAATTCCAGATACCTATGATGTCATAATAGCAAAATCTGTATTCTGTACATGGTTAGTGTTAATGAATTCTTAATTAAACATGTTATATTTGGTGAGAAAGATTTATTTATGTATTGCATATCAATAGAAAAAATTAACTGTCAAATATGGTTTCCTGGTTCAGACCACATTCCTATAATAATAAATTTATTTTAATCTAATTCTTTAGAGTTTGCCCCAATGTTGGATTATAATTATATGGTATTGCATTGATGGTCTTAAACTAGACTTTTTTACCTCACCCTCACTCCCACAAAGGACAGAAATAGATATGCTGAATTCCTGTTATTATATTCTTATTACTTTATATATTGCCATTGGTGCATAGTATTGAACAATTGTGGCAAGGATATTTCTTTTGACCTTACGTGCGTTGCATAAGAATTCATTCTTAACTCTAATGTGCAAAGAGGGGTAAACTTACATGGCAAAGAGTACATTGTTAGACATTAGTCTTTAAACTTAGTGTTACAAGAGTGTTTCTCATATCTATTGACTGCAACTCACAGCACAATCATGTATGATAGATCTTTTTTTATCTCTCATTTACAAGGAAGTTCCCCAAAAATGAATTATGGTGGTATCTTTGAGTGAGCTTTGCAAATGGCATATCTCTAGCTGTAGAAATGGCTGTAAATTGTTCTGTAAACATAAAATTCCTATGCAGGAAACTTGCAGAACAATAGGAGGGTATGTGCCAGTTCTCTTTCATGCTGCGAGTATCTCACGTGCACATATACATCATTGTTCTCTTAGGAAACTTTAAAAGAATCACTTCCTATTCCCATAGATGAAGAAGAGTGCTGTTTAATCCTTTGGTTTGAAAACTGCAAGTGATGGGCATGCTGCATCTTTATAAAGTTGGCAGTAGTATTAAAATGACTCATCTCCTCATTCTCCTTCACTTTCTCCTGAAACAGCTTAGAAATGGGAAAGACAGTCCATGAACTCAGCAAACATAAGCAAGCTTCCTTTTGAGACCTTGGTTTGTTGAATACAAAGCAAATGCTAAATACACAAAATGGTTATTTGCACTGATTCATATTGTCTTAACCCCAGTTCTATTTCAGGGCTGTCTAGATAAAAGCATGCAAGCTGTTTGTACGTACCCCCCCCCCCTCCCGTTAACTGGCACAGGCAGTGGTACTGTGGCTACCTACGAATTATGTATTCACAGACTTTGCTGACAGGCTTTCTAAGATTTTAATATTTGGAAAAGATACACAGATGTTTACCATTTATTTTTATGTTTGAGAATGTAGAGGCAAATTCTGCAAGCGAAAAAAATTCCTTGATCAGAGCTTTCGTACTTTATGGAACTGCCTGATCTCTTCAGAGTTTTATCATTTTGCATCTTGTCTTTTACCACAAAAATCCTGTCCAAGATGCATTGAATTTTCCTAGAAGTAAAGTATTTCCAAATGACTTTATACATATTTTCCTAAGTAGAAATTCTCAGGTTGCTTACTAACAAAACACAGAAAAAAACCTTCAAATCTGAGTCATTCAGATTCTTAATATTTGAATATGTTAGGTGTGCAACATTGCTATATTTTTCCTTTGTGTTACTTTTTCTTCACTAAAGCTGCTTTGTTTTCCTTTTAGAAGTTCTTAGCAGCAGGCATGGTACTCCACCTAAAGTTCTTCCAACAGGCAGCCCTCCTATTTCTTCACCACAGCCAGCCGCTTGTGCTCCAACTTACACAGGAGATCTTCCGCTTCCTACCAACACACCAACATCATCTTCTGCCAAGACACCAACCATCTCAATTTGCACCTTCACTCCTGCAAAGCAGAAAGTTACATCAAGCACCTTATCGAAACTAGCACTTCCTTCAACTACATCCATTCAACACTGGGTTACAAAGACTCCAAATTCATCTCCACCTATAAGGGAAACAAAGATAGTTTCTCCACAAATACCTGCAGCAGATATTCCTGACACTGCCTTTGCTTCCACCTCATCACATCTGAGGTCAGAAACACGTGCCAAGAGAAGGTTAGAATCCAGTAGGGAAGAAAATATGATGTGTCTCAAAAGCTGTAACTGTATGACTGAACATCACCCAGAGTCTAAGAAATCCAGACAAGAACAGTTCACTTTGGCAGCAGGTTCAAAGCCTTGTAGAGGAGACTGCCTTATTCTTAATGGAGAAGTACAGAATATTCAAAGCTTGAAAGAGCCCTTTTCTCCTAGTAGTCCTTGTTCTTCTGCCACTTATCTAAATTATCCACATCTTATCGAGACATCTTGTGAGAAGATAGTTGAGAAGGAGAATGGTTCTACTGATGGAAGAACCTGGCTGTCTGATTTGGGAAATAAACTACGAACTAACAAAACGAATAACTCTAGTGGGTCATCATCATTACGGAATCCAAGCGCAAAACGGATGGAAACTAGAACAGGAGCTACATCACCAGGCCCCGTAAGTAAATTATACATGGTTGCTAAACCAGCTTTGTTAATTTGGTAATTCTTCTTACAAGTATTACATATTATAGTAGAAACACCATACATGCTAATAAGTAACAAAATAGTCTCGTTGCTATAAAAAGTAGGAATGGAGGGCTCAAATTAAGTCAATATTGTATAGCCAAAGAGCATTACTCTGGCACATAATAGGCAAAGATGGGGAAGTGGCCCATGCTTGGGAGAACATTTTACTTTACTTTACTTTAATCGGATTTAATCGCCCTATCTCCCAAAGTTAGTTATATGCGAGACCGCCTCCTGCCCCATACATCCCTCAGACCAATACGCTCCCACAGAGAGGGCCTCCCCAGGGTGCCGTCGGCCGGACAATGCCGACTGGCGACACCCAGGGGGAGAGCCTTCTCTGTGGCAGGTCCAGCCCTTTGGAACGACTTACCCCTTGAACTTCGCACCATCTCTGACCTCCGCCTCTTCCGCAAGTGTCTTAAGACACATTTGTTCCATCTAGCCGGCCTAGCGTAGCCCCCTATACTGACTTTTAGATAGTTTTTAAATTTGGGGATTTTAATCTGGTCTTAGCACAGGTTCTATTGAATTAGTTTTTTAAATTTTATATGATGTTTTGTATGTATTTTAATTTTCCTGTGCGCCGCCCTGGGTCCGTTTGGAGAAGGGCGGGGTATAAATTGAATAAAAAAAAAAAAGGGGGGACTCAGGGATTCTTCGACACAAATAGTTTGAAGAATCTCTAATACTGACTTATGAACTAGGGATATTCAAATGTCAGAAATTGACTTTCTTAGTTTCCTAAACTGAAACTAAAATATAAAAAGAACTTTTTCCTCTTACATAGCCCAATTTGCTCTGCAGGCAAGTTTTAATACATTGCATGTTGTACATGTAGAAATATAGAGTTTGTAATCTTTGACTACAGGAATTTGGATGAATTTTATACTTGCTGTCTTTTGTTCTATGTTCCAAAACTAATGATCAGACTATAAGCATAAATCTATAATGGTAGAGAGATGATATTTTTCTTTTTCAAGATGTAAGGTAGTAAAGATTTAATAAATGTACTGTTGTTTTTTTAAATCCTGCACCCCCCCCCCCCTCACTCCAAGCAAAAAAATATGCTAGTATGATTTTATGTTTGCTAGCTGATTATTTATTTTGGCCAAAAGGATTGGTTTCTGTCTGTCTTTTTTTGATAATGGATAGATCTGATAGTGATACTGTTTATCACTTTCACATCTTGTTACTAGATATGTACAAACAGACATCAGTGTGTTGCTTTAATTTCTGCACTAACTAGGAAGTTGCCTTCAATGGTGAAACCTATTGTGTAAGCCTTCTTAGACTAATTTAGAGTACCCTACTGGACTACAACTGCTTATTAACTTTCTGGCTACATAGGAATTCATTTATGATAATTAGTTAGCTGCTAATGTAGAGAAATTGATTGGAATGACTATGGAAAGGACAAAACTGTAAAGATGAAACCTTTTATGCTGATAATTATATTTGACTAGATTTTTTTTTGTTTCTAATCTTACAGATTATAACTACAATAACAATGAGGAAGATTTGTACATACTTCGAGCGAAAGTCACAAAAAAACTAAAGAACTATGCTTTGAGAGTACCTTAATGCTGAAACATGCATTTTATTAATCCAGATGGATTTAGTTTTATCCACAAAAAAGATACCCATGCATTTTAATTAAAACAAATACTTCCTGTTTTTATTTTTATTTTATATTTACTGTCTTGCATTTAATTAGTTAGGACACTAGTTAAATGGTGAAACAGGCTCAATGAATGTAACAGCCAATCCCTTTGATTTAAGATTTGTGTTTATTTCTTTTATGGTAAATTGCAGAAAATATTTTTTCAAATCTTTTTTGAATATCCTTTTACCTATTTGGATGTACTTTTAATTGCTAAATTAGCACATAATACAAATCAGAAAAGGATTATACTTTATACCTTATACTATACTTATACTTTATACCTTATACTAAAGCAGGGGTCTCCAACCTTTGCAACTTTAAGTCTGAAGGACTTCAGCTCCCAGACTTCTCCAGCCAGCAAAGCTGGCTGGTGAAGTCTGGGAATTGAAGTCCTTCAGACTTAAAGTTGCAAAGGTTGGAGACCCCTGTACTAAAGGAAATGCCTTTATTTTATACATCACAGTTTTCCATTGTTGTATTGGTGTAAAAATATTTTCTTATAAAGTACACTTTTCTTAACATTGCAGCTCTTTTTCTTCTTTTGCAATGGAGCAGATAATAAACAGGAGGGACAAAAAAAACCTACTGAGGAAATCTGACACTTGAATTCTGAGGCAATTCAAAGAAGTGATGAAAGCTAAACTTTTGGCTCGATGATTGTTTTGTATTGAGCATTTACCTTTTCATAGCACAGTGAAGTTCCTAAAATTGACAAGTTGCCATGTTCATCACATTAGGAATATATAGGTTATTAAAGCTGTCTACAAAAGAATAATGTAATTTCATATCAAGTGATAATGTATTTCTCTTCAGTATTTTCTTGACATATGAAGTAATCAGGTATGTTATAGCTAAATAAATATATAGTCCTAGTGAAAAAGGGGATCTTTTTCTTCTTTGTAAGCCTCCTAGAGTCACTTACAAAGGTGAGATGGGTGGCAAACAAGTAAATAAATAAATCAGCAATTCTCAAGGTCACTCTGTCATTGGCTCACTACAGAAAGTAATTTTATCTTTTAACACATTGTTTTAAATATCTTCCTATATGTACTGACTAGTGACTGCTAATTCGGATCATATCCATATTAACAATCTGCATGGATGTGCAGAAATTCTGTATTCACTCATGCGCTGCTCTTACATGATTGCCACAAATATTTCTGATTACCATATTTTGATGTTTTAAATAATTTTTCCTTCTTAGTATTTCTTATGTATATTTATCTACTTAAGCTAATGAATGTATTACATGTGCTTTCTTTAGATTCACTTGGGTCACAGTCTATTAGATTTGCAGATGTTAGAGGACCTTGTATTTGTTACAAGTGGTCTTAACACAAGTCATCCCTCTGAAATTTATTTCTGTGTTGCTGCAAAATACATTTTTCAACCTTTTTTTCAACCGGTACAACCAGTTCACTCCATCACTGGCCATAGGGGGAGAACATCTAGCCCCTGTGGATGAGGCACGCAATCTGGGCGTCCTCCTGGATACCTGGCTGTCTATGGAAGATCAAGTGACAGCCGTGGCCAGGGGGGGCGTTCTACCAGGTTCGCCTGGTTGCATCCCCTATTGGACCGGGATGCCCTTCGCACGGTCACTCATGCCCTTGTGATATCCCGTCTAGACAAGGGGTCCCCAACCCCCGGTCCGCAGACCAGTGCCGGTCTGTGGCTTGATAGGAACCGGGCCGCAGGGCTGGAGAGGAGGAAGGACAGTGCAGCCCCCCGGGCGGAGCAGCCCCCGGGTGCAGGAGAGCGCAGGTACGGCCGCTCACGCCATTGGGGGCCCTAGAGGGGCGAGTGAACCAACTCATCCCCCCGCGTGCGCATGCACTGCCTGTTTCCCCTCTTCCCCCGCTCCCCCTCTGCGCCGGCCGGTCCGCAGAATTTTCTTTAAAATGAAACCGGTCCCTGGTGCAAAAAAGGTTGGGGACCCCTGGTCTAGACTACTGTAATGCTCTCTACATGGGGCTTCCCTTGAGGTGCACCCGGAGACTGCAGCTATTCCAGAATGCGGCCGCTCGGGCAATTCTGGGTGCCCCTAGGCATTTCCACGTAACACCGCTCCTGCGCGAGCTGCACTGGCTGCCTGTGGTCTTTCGGGTGCGCTTCAAGGTGCTGACTACCATCTTTAAAGCGCTCCATGGCACGGGACCTAGCTATCTGCAAGATCGCATCCTACTCCATACATCCCTCCGACCGATCTGCTCCCACAGAGAGGGACTTCTCCGGGTGCCGTCCACTAGGCAATGCCAGCGGGTGACGCCCAGGGGAAGGGCCTTCTCTGTGGCGGGCCCAGCTCTATGGAACGACCTACCCCCCGACCTCAGAACAACCACGGACCTCCGAGCCTTCCGACAAAAGCTCAAGACTTATCTTTTCCAACAGGCCGGCCTGGCCTAACCTACCTTCCAGCCTTTTTAGTCTGATCATCTAAATTGTTTTAATTGGGTTTTTTAAGGGGTTAGTTTTTAGGATTTTAGCTTTTTAGCGCAGGGATAAATTGTTTAATTTGATTTTATATATTTATGATGTATCTATGTTTGTACGTTTTTAACCCCTGTGCACCGCCCCGAGTCCCTTCGGGGAGAGGGAGCGGTCTACAAATTAAATTTATTATTATTATTATTAACCTAGAGCTCTGCAGGCTGTCCCTAAAGATTATTAGAGGAACTGGAGGCTAAAATGTGAAGAATGGGTGCAAGGACTGTATATGTCTAGTTTAATGAAAAGGAGGACTAAGGGTGACATGAAAACAGTGTTCCAATATCCCAGGGGTTGCCACAAAGGAGAAGGAGTCAAGCTATTCTTCAAAGCACCTGAGGGCAGGTCAAGAAGAAATGGGTGGAAATTAGTGAAGGAGAGAACCAACCTAGAACTAAGGAGAAATTTCCTGACAGGTTAAACAATTAGTTTAACCTGTCAGCTTACCTCCAGAAATTGTAAATGCTCCAACACTGGAAGCTTTTAAGAAGAGATTGGACAACTATTTGTCTGAAATGGTATAGGGCAGGAATGTCAAACTGGCAGCCCCCGGACCAAATGCGCCACACACAGGCTATGGCCACCCCAGCTCTGTAAAGGCAAAAACTAATGATACATCACGTGGCGTGATTGAGTTTGATAGGGTTTCCTGCTTGAGCAGGGGTCCAACTCTTACTCTATTCTATTCATTTGATTCTCTGATTCATTTGATTTCTGTCAGTAACTACATAGAAAGAAGATACAATCTATCTCAAATGCTGATATTTCTTTTGCACATGAAACAAAGTTTCTTATACGCCTAATTAAAAAAAAACATTAAGTAAATGAGACAAGTTCCTCTACCTTTGCTGAATTTTTGTAACAGGAGTGTACTAGGGCTAGGCCAGGGTTCAGCAATCTTAAACACTCAAAGAGCCACAAAGAACCTAAACAGAAGACCCCTATTCAATTCTGGAGCCAACCCAAAGTCCGGTTTCCATAGAGTCTCCTAGCATGGCATCCTTTTTCCTCTACCCATCCTAACTGAAAGCCCTGTCAATTGTGGAGCTAACTGGTGACAGGGAGACGCAGCAGAGAGATGAAAGAGCCACATGCTGCTCCGAAGCCGCAGTTTGCTGACCCTTGGGCTAAGCTATACAATCCTTGTTTTAATTGCATTTCTGCATAGGCTTTGTTATATTTGTTTTCCATTTCTCCTCTAGTATTACTGCGGGAGTATTATTCAATTAAATTGCTTATGATTAAACACTGATTAACATTGGTACTCTATTGTACCTACAAGGTAATCAGGTAAAAACTCAAATGAGTTTTTTTTCCTCACACTTTCTGTGTGACATTGTTTCTGGCAATTTTTAAATGCCCTGCTATAAGGCCCATGGCATCAAGTTTAAGAAAAAAATGGGATATATTTTAATGTCATTTAAAAATTCCATCTGTAAGCATTGATTCAACCTTATATTTGCCTAACAATCTCCTGGGCATATTCATTTATCTACCTATAAGAAGTGGCTGTGTGTGACATCTTTATGTGTGCTATTGGAAGAACACCATTAGAGAGAGAGAGTGTGTGTGTGTGTGTGAAAATAGTATAGTAAATGATATAAATACAGGGGAATTAGTTTGCTAAATTGGAAATCTGGAAATTTGTTTCTCAGAATTGATAGGAAGAAGTAAAGTGTTAGGTCAGATAAGGTATGTGCAGACAGTATGAAAAACACCTATAAGCATTGTGTGTGTTGAGTTAGAAAGTGCACTATAACTTTAATAGAACTTAATTCTGGAATGTTTTGCATGAACATGAATTTGGTTGGTTGTTGAATACAAATAGAATGGAATATGATACAAGTAATGTATGCAGGAAGGTAAATAGAATGCTTAGTGAATAGCTCAGTACTGAACAGAATAATATATGGATTTTGATGGCCTCTTGGTTTAATTTATTTATGAATAAATGTACCAGGAATGCTTGCAGTAATGTTAGTTTGTGGAGGCCCACAGTTGCCCAGCTTCTTTAGAATTTAAAGGAACTAAGCAAATAGGCAGTTCCCTTACATCAATCTTATCAATACCTTTCAGTATTGTCTGTTCCAGCACTCCCTAACCATTGGCCTTTCAGATATAATACATATCAATTCCCATAATTGTCTGCTAGGCTAGACTTAGGATACGATCCAGTACATGTATAAGTCACTAGATTGGGGAAAGCTGGTGTATTTCAACTGACAGAAACTCTTCAAGGTCTTAATGGAGCTCTTCCCCTTACCAACTGCTTGATTTCTTTCATGGAAGGTTATGGAGATAAAACAATGGTCCTTGAAGCATACCTTCACTATCGGGTTATTATCTCCCAACTCAGTTTAATCGCTCTGGTTGTCTAAAGACTATGAACTGATCTTATGCTTACTTCAGTCTCAACAAAGCTTATAGATATCATGAAGTGTCCTTGTATATTATAGCACCAGTTGTTTTTTAAGCAATCTATTCTACTGAACATTTGCTACTGCTGATTTCAATGGAAGTGTAATTCTTCTGGCTTGCCTATGCTGAACCTGGGTGGTGTTTCTAGAGGAGGAATTTTCCCATACTATGAGATTAAAAATATTTCATAATAATAATTTTCCATGAGCTATGGACATTCAGATTCTAATACAGCTTTCTTTATCAATCTGCTGTAAAATTTATGTTGAAAATCAGGATTGGGATTATGATAGTAGTTTCCTTTTCATCCCAAAACAGGACAGAATTCTGAGTAGAAGGTGAAATGAAGTTTACACTCACATCAAGACAAATATTGTATGTGATAAATGTTAAAAGAAACTAAATCCCGACACTTAAATTCCTTCATGGATATAACATTGTGTGTAAATTCTTTCATGTCAGGAATGTTGTCCCACTAGCCAGGCAAGACCTTCCTGCAAGCCAAGCTGTGCAAGTCTGAGTTATTTACAGGCTCCATCTCAGATCCTTGAAGAAAAGATCTGAGTGTCAATGTGGTCCGTTGTGTCTTATTCTTTTTAATGCAGATTAATATGAAATAATACCTTCACAGTGTTCTGCTCAGCCACGCTTATATGTTTTCCTCTGATCCATCAATTTTATAATAGGAAGATAGCCATTTGTTTATTGTTCAATTCAAAATGAAATCAATCGATTGTCCTTTCTTCAAGGTTTCCCTTATTTCAAGGGGATAGAATGATGAAAAATCAACCAATGGAACAGCTTGCCTTCGGAAGTTGTGGCAGCTTCATCATTTCAGACCTTCAAGAAGAGATTGGACTGTCATTTGTCAGAAATGGTGTAGGGTCTCCTGCTTGAGCGGGGGCGGGGTTGGACTAGATTACGTGTAAGGCCCCTATTAATCTGTTAATGTAAAGAAGCACAAGAAAGGTCAACAACAGCTTCAGTATTGCCCATTCTCTGGCCAACAGTCTGACGAGGCCTATTTCTTACAACAATCTTAGTCAGTATGGTAAAATGCATATTTTCATTTAAATTATTTCTAGCCATGCTTCTCTGAAAATTAACATTGGGTGAATATGAATGATAAATAAATGATTTTTTAAAATTTTTATCCAGGTAGAATTAGCTACAAGTGACACCAACTCGGGGATGCTTTTCATCCATCCACAAACAAAGCATTGTTTCTTATCTATGCCAAGGTCATGTCTCTTGTTTTTTAAAAAAACAATAGAAGGTGCTTTGTAGTGCACGAGGGCATGCACCAGTGGTGGGTTTCTGCAGGCTCGCACCTATTCGCGAGAGCCGGTTGGTGAAATTTAGAGAACCGGTGAGAGGGGGTTCCACCGGCGTACCTGGAAGTTAATCTGGCCCGCCGCTGCCAGTTACCCAACGGGAAGGAAAGGAAAGGAAGAAAGGAAAGGAAAGAAAGAAAGAAAAAGAATTTATCATCACAATTGAGTCCAAAATTTTGGTTGCTAAGCAAGAGCGTTGTTAAATGAGTTTCACTACATTTTAAAAGGTGGCCACTCCCACCCTGTCACATGACTGCCAAGCCACGCCCACAAAACAGGCCACACCTACAGAGTAGGTTCTAAAAAAAATTGAAACCCACCACTGGCATGCACATGTCTGTCTACCATTCTTTAAAGCAGCCAATTCTTTTACCAGGATCACATGGCTTTTACATGTGCAACCCTGGGAGAAAAAACAAGCTGCTTTAAAGAGTTAACTGCTTCTATGTTAATACTCCATTGTTTCACTTTTTTCATATATTTTCAATTGTGGTTTTTTTTTTGCTTTGGAAACACATTTGGTGTAATATTTAAGGTGCTGGCTAGAAACCAGGAGACTGAGCTCTTTAGCTATGAAAGCCTGGCTGAGATGACTTTGGCCCAGTTACTCACTCTGCCCAATCCATCTCACAGGGTTGTTGTAGGGAAATTAGGAAAAAGGAATATGCATGTTAACCACCTTGAGTTAATAATATAATAAATGCAGGATAAAAATAAGTACATGATCTAAAATTTAAAGCACTGACCAAACTATCTTAAATTGATAACTGCTATCCAGAAGAACTTCAGGAGTAATACTGGATGAAACATATCTTTCTCATTAGTTAGCAAATTTTAAATTATAGGTTGATGGTTGCTGTTCACTCTGATATCTGATATAAAGTACAATTACTTTACTCTTCAACTTCCTATATAATCTATCAATATATTGCCACCTATCTCGCAGCACAGACAATTTTAGCAGTTTACATTTAAGCAAATCTAGAACAGCCTTTTCTAAAGCTAGATTAAATCTGTTGCCATCAAATAGTTGTACAATAGATTTCAAATTATTAACATCTCTCAAAAATGTCTCTGTAATGGTACTGGCCTTAAAATTTTGGTCATATTTATTGCATTATAACTTTTTGTAGGGTGATTATCTCACCTATTAAAATCAAGATCAGGAAAAGACATTTCCAAATATATTAATATTTTACACTCAGATAAAAATTCTCAAATAATAGCATTGGCAGTCACATTTTTAACTTAATAGAGGCATTTTGTGTACCATAATTTCAAAAGGTTTGTGACAAATACTGCTTTCATTTTTGTTTATTACATCATTAAACAATATATATCATATTGACATGCAAATACAGCAGATTCTTGCTCCATTGCCATAGTTGCCTTATGGACTCAACCTACAAGCATGGGAAAACTATCCCCAAAAGATCCTGATGACAGTATTAGAAATAATATCAGGCTATAAAGAGCAGCCCATAAATACCTAGCAGGCCCTATACTATAAAGCTAGCATCTTATGATCAATAGCCTCTGCAAGTTCAACAAAACTCTATCTCACTGGCAATAAATTGGATTTATGGCTGTGAAATATGATTTGTAGATGAGTAGTCTGGGCTTTGCAGCTACAGATAGCAAGGACTTGGCTTTCCCAGAAAAGGCTCAGTGCATTGGCAGAATTGGCTTTCTTTCTTCTAAATCCTGTTAATTGCTTTTGTCCTTGGTCACAAACCTTTCTACATGAGGTGAGTCTGAATGAGTCACCATTTTTCACTCTATTCAGGCTTCCCAGAATTAGAATGAAATGAAGACTGAAGGGATGAGGCCATCCTTGCATGACGTTCTGATCATGTTGGAAGGATGGCCCATGTATTTGTCTTGTCTCAAATGAACTCTTCATGAAGTGTTGCTAGAAATAGCCCATGGGCTGTTGTAGGCAGGCTGTAAAACATTTCATCTGCAATTGCAGGAAATAACATATTTTAGTCAGGGAAACTCAGCCCTACCCACATAAAGAGGCTTTCCTTTATCTAAGGCCTGTCTTGCTTTCCAATACATTTCCTTTTTGTTGCCAGGCAACCGTATTCTATGTGGTGAGCGAATGTTGTGTAACCTCTTCAGTTCTGCTTTTATTAGAAGAATATGCACCTTGGCCAAAAATGGATATTTCCCTCACCCCACCCCTTTCTGCAGGCAAATTCACTGGAACATAACAAACCCAGAAATTATTTTTTAAAATAGACCATAAACATTTTAAACAACTACTCAATAGAAATTGGTGACTGTCAAAAGATTTCTCAGTTGCTTAGTGGCTGTGTTTTATGCCCTTTCTGCCTTTGAATTCCTGTCTGTCCAAAAGGACACGTGTTTTTCCTAGAATTTGAGCAATTTGTGGAATTAGAATAAATATGTTTAAACAATGTATTAGTGTGCTTGGGCTCTACTAATTTTGTGCTTGTAAAGATATCTTCACATTCAGTATTAGATGATTGGCATGAAGGAGCAAGTGACTTTTTTAAAGAATATGTGGAAGTTCTGCGACAGGAAATTATTTCATATTAAGATTGTGTTTGTAGAGCATGCTGGATTAAACTCAGTAAACAAGTACACACTCCATCTTTGTAGCTACCATTGTACATAGATTTTAAACCTATGTTTTGATCTACCAAATCACATGAAGTTATTAAAAATGGCTACCATTTGGAGTTTCCAGAAATGGAGGCCATGCAACATAACTATATAGTACAAGTCTCAATTTCCAAGAACCCAAGATGGTAGTCATTTGCCTTAAACAACAAGATAGCAATGATCACATGCCCACTACTCAAGGTTTTTAATGCAACATTGCTAAAACTATTTATTCTAACATGATAAACTGATATATGTTAGCAAAGATACATTGGGAAAATGAAAAACCTAGTTGTGGCAGCCTTAATCATTAGGAATTGAGAAGAAGGAAAACTATCTTGTATAGTATTGTATTACCTTGCAAGGATATTCAGAAGCTGTTGGTTAGGCAAAAGGCTGAAGCTTTTTAAAACCCAAAACAATAATATAATATAATATCTATATACAAAATATACAAAAACAGCTGAGCTATCTCACCAAAGGAATAAGAGGAGGAAGTATATTACAATATGAGATTTTGACATTATGCTATTATAGTCAATATCAATGTAAAAGTAATTTTAACCTGTAGGGTTGATTTCCTGCTGTATTCTATCTAATGGGACTGTTACAAATCTACCTAGTGCTAGTCGATCCATAGTGGATTTTGTGATCTCACAGTGAAGCCTATAAGGTGCAGATAATGTGTGGTGTCAATTAATTAGAATTATATAGTAGTTGTGTGCTGCATATTGACATAATAGTAGGAAATATATCCTAAGAAGGCAATTAAGTATGATGCTGTTAATACAGTGCACCATTGCCAAGCTAGCAGTTCTTTTTTTTTCTATAGAGATCTTATAGATGACAAGATTCTAGGCATGCAGCTACTACTTATTATTGTCCTTATATTGTGCTCTCTTAAAGTTTACCATGCTCTGAAAAAGGAACTATGATGAAAGGCTATTTTCTACAAAAGGATATTACAGCGATGTTGCTACTTGTGTGTGCTGGGGAGAAACATGATAACCACATCTCCAGTTCAGCTATTGTGGTTGACTTCCTCTGGATGATGTGGAGACATCTTCAGCATAATCTCTTTTGATAAACAGGTGGCCAGGGACAAGAGACAAATAGCTGGCATTTTTGAATTTGTAAAATAATTCTTTTCATTTGCCTTCTTCCTGGAACAATGACCATACAATATTAAAAAAGAGCACAGAATTAATTCCAAACCTAGTAGATTTTATTTTTAAAAAAATCTTCAACAGCCCATTTCCTATAATTATCAGTTTCAGATGTATTGTACCCCTTGGAAATAAGAGTGTCCCTGTAGAATATTTTTTTTCAAAGCATATGAGACTTAGAATAAAACTCTTTTCAGCATCTAGATTATGTTATTTTCTGTATGAAACTGGTGGTATCTAATAATAATAATAATAATAATTTATTATATTTATAAACCGCCCCCTCTCCCCAAAGGGACTCGGGGCGGTGTACAGGAAAATTAAAAAACCATCTAAAAACATACAATACACACAAATTAAAAGCGAATTAAACTACCCTGTACTAAAATTTAAAAAACCATTAAAATTTCCACCCATTAAAACCCAATAAACAATTTAAGAAAACAGACTGGGGCAAGAAGCGTAAATTAGGCCAAGCCGGCCTGATGAAACAAATAGGTTTTTACTTTTTGGCGGAAGGTACGGAGGTCCGTAGTCGTTCTAATATCCGGGGGTAGGTTGTTCCAGAGGGTCGGACCCATCACAGAGAAGGCCCTTCCCCTGGGCGTTGCCCGTCTCTCATTTTCAGCATTGTGTCTTTAATCAATTTAGAGCGAATTAAATTTTTGAATAGATGCCAGTTACCAATGGAAAATATTACTTTCCTAATGGTTAGTAATCAATACTGAAAATAACAACTGTGAACAGTGGACTGTGGTATGTGGTATACAATAAATAATTCTACACCATCTATCCAGCTCAGGATAGTTTAAAAGCTCTTATGGGCAATGATGGATTATTTTTGTTTACAGTTTGAATTACATTTCTTTATATGTGACAAAACTAGTCCATTAGATGATTGACAAATACTGATTAGATCCCACATAGTTCCTGGCTATTAAATTACAAATGGGGGAGGTAGCACATTGGTTATGTGCTGATTGAGTGGCCTATTAGGCAGCTTCATATTTTTATTAGCTAATAACCAATTTCATTTGGTCATTTTTGGATACGATTTTCCTTCTTTGAATCTTCCTCCATTCTCTTTCTCCTCTGAATGCTTCATTGAACTGGCATTATTTAAACTGCATAAATCACAAACATTTACAAAAATAAGGCGTAGGCTTACACATTTATTTTAAACCAATTGATTTCTAATTTTTGCCATTTCACTGTGCTTGTTAGATGCCAACCCTATGTTCTGACCCAGCTCCCCAAACACGACAAATCCTCTGAAGTTAACTCCTTTATTAGGAGTGCCATCAGCCACGCCACCCCACCCCGCAAAAAGTTTCTTTCTCACTGCAGGCTAATAAGTCCATTGGCAGGGAGATGAATAGCTGTCTGCCACATCTATTCATCTCCGCCCCCTACCTTTTATGCACAGAGCTAGGGTGGGGCTTCACTAATAGCAGTGGCTTTTCCTTCTCAGGGACCAGTCCATGGATTTCTACTGCTCTGCTCTCCTCTCTGCCTTTTGTGCATCCACATGTCAGTCACTGGATCCAGCTGTTCCCCCTCTTCTTCATCAGCCACCTCCAGACCCGGGGGCTGTTGACTCTCCATCTGAGGGCTGATGGACAGCCCAGGCTCTCTGCCAGATCCATTCCCTCTTCCTCCTTGGAGCTCTCAGGCCACAACATCCTGGTTATCAGAGTAATTTACTGAAAAAATTACATAACTTTAAATGTAAAATCTATCTCAAAAACTAACACTTCTCTCAGGAACTTCTTTAAAATTCCTTAAAAGATATTTTGCATTAGTGAATGGTTCCTGGAGTTTGTAAATATTTATTGAAACAGTATACCTTAGATCGAGTTCCCTATGGTTACGAAATAGTACCAGATTTCCTGAAACTGGACGACATCAATCAAATAACATACTTGATCTATAGATGGGAATTCTGTCTACCAGTCAACGTAAATCCATTTGTTTGCCCTTAAATTTAATTACACAGTTTCTAACTGTAAATTATGGCTGGGTTAATACACTGTTATAATCAAGCTTTTCCTAACTTGGTGCCCTTCAGATGTGTTGGGACCCTGAATTCTATAAATCCCAGTCATTCTACCACAATACATGAATATATGTGATATAGTTTAAAGTTTATGGCTGGGTGCAGTCATAAAGACCACCCAGCTAAATCTTCTTTATTTCTTCTAGAGCTGCCTGAAAGATCTGATATCATAATTTAGTGATATGTTTCTCTGTGAGAAATACATAGAAAAAGAATAAAATCCTTAAGTAGGCTTCACATGTTTTTTAAAAAACATAATGTAAGATCTTTGCAAAAATACTCAGAAGGAAAAAATAAATCCTGGCCTTAACCACTACAGAATGTTGCAGCCCTGTAGAATGTTATGTGAACTTGGTCAATTGCGGTTTTGATGACTCATCTGAAATATCACAATCAACTCTAGATGTGGCCCAGGTGTAGAAAGAACTAGGGAAATAAAAGAAAAGGGACAAAATACTTGAACCTTCTGCATCATCCCAAGGGTCAAACTGAGGTTTGATCAGGATCTCTGAACAGTAATATCTTGTGGAATGTTACGATATCCAGGGCATGTCATAGCAAAGACAATTTAGCCTTTTCTTGCTTATTTACAAAGTTTGTCTGTATATATATTTGTTTGTCTTGACACCTGGAGAAGAATTCTGGAGAACTCAAAAATCTACACAGAGAGGGGGAGGCGGGGAAGAGAGAGAGAGAATAAATATTCATGAGAATTATACAAATAATTTAGAACTATTGTTTCTAGAGCTGTTTCCTCATAATGGCTGCATTCATGAGGTATGATTGTAATCTCATTTCTTCACTTATATAGTACCTTTTGGATTTATACATCATGTTTAGCCATATGGTGATTTGTTTCCTATTGGCTTAGCATACTGTGTTACCTGTCCACTTTCATTTGTAAATCTTACCTTATTGTATTATGCTAACCAATTGAGTTTAGTTTATTCAGTATACCATACTTAAATAATAGATACCCTCACATCCATGAGTGGTCCAGGTTTATACATAAAAGCAAAGCCATGGTGTGTTTTGTTTGGCCAACTTAAAATGTGGTACTCTATACATCCAGCCCTAGTGATAAATAAACCATTATAATTTTCCATATTGGCAAATAAGACAATTGCAATTTATTCCACAAAATATAGTTAAGCAGACCATAGCTTTCTGTAATTTAGTTATTGAAACCTTGTTATTGAAAGAGTGTCTTTTCTAAAGTATTTCCAGTATCTCTAGCTGGTGGCCTCCAGTGAGCAAATTCACAGAAGAGCCTCCACCAACTGAATGGAAAGTCCTCAAAGACCTGATAAAGCCCAAAGACCGAAAGTCTCCCAAGCCTGCTTAAGTTTATAAGCTTCTTAAGTAATTAAGGCAACAGTCCCCAAACTCTTCAGCTCATTAAACCCTTTATGAAGTTTCAGATTGTTCATCAACCCCAAGCATTTATTATATGAAAACAAGATAAATAAATACTACATTAACAGTACTACAAATAATAACATCAATTCTTTGGATAGTCCCATCAATTCTTGGAAGTCAATAGTCACATTGGAAAACCCTGAATTAAGGAAGGTGAAGCAATAATATTTCTTAAAGCGATTGCAACACTGGGGGGAAATATGACAAAATAAATGATCATATTTTCAATGGAAAAGAGGCCAGTATGCCATATATTATATTGCATATATTATATTAAATTGTGCCATATATTATATTTATTTCTGCTTCCTGGTTTTACTTATGTATCCCTTGTCATGTCCATTGCTTTTTAACATATTTTTAAAGTTACAATTCTAAGTGGGTTTAAACTGGAGAAAACTAACATTAATTTGATACTCAGAATGTGTGGTTACATTCAGCCTCTGCTTCATGGAAGAATGTTACAGCTGAAGACAGCCCAGAATATTAATAAGATCTGAGACTGGAATTTGATTTGTAATTCTACTGTTTTGCCTCTATTATTGATAGTTTCATTAAGATTTTCAGACTTAATATTTTTAAAAGTATTGTAAGATTAGAATATCTTTTAATCAACTTAACCAAGATTCCCAGCATTTATTTATTAAATTTACTAGTTGGATACCTGTGCTCCACTATGAAACTATGTGATTGGGCTTGATAAATCAACACAGGTTGAAAATTAATTAGTAGTTACCATCAGCCTCTTCTCTCCCCTTCTCTCCCTCAGGCTTGCCCCACAGAAGCCTCACCTTCTTTCTCTCAGGCTGGTCCCATAGAAGCCTCTTCTATCTTTCTCTCCCTGAGGGAGAGAAAGATAGAAGAGGCTTCTATGGGACCAGCCTGAGGCTTCTATGGGACCTTGCCCTACAGAGGCCTCTCTTATCTTATCCCCTTCTCTCCCTCAGTCTCCTTAGCATCAGAGTGTTTTTCAGGTGGGGAGGGGGAATGTCTAAACTCCCAGCCCACAGGCTGGATGAGTCACACGCTGGCCACATCCATGCCTAAGTGGCAGTTGGAACAGAGTTCTTTTCAGGTGGGAAAGGGAAGTAGAACATCTAAATCCTTAGCATCAGAGCACATTAATAATAACATAAGAAATACTAATGATCTAATGGTCATTTCGAAAAATCCTTTCTTAGCGAGCACCTAGAAGCGAAAAGCAACATACGTGCCAAATTTCAAGTTTGTAGGCTTTACGGTTCTAGAGATTTCATGATGATGCATGAGTGGTATTTCATTTTTATATATATAGATTTGCAGCCTATCTTGCTACGGGGCTACTCTAGATGGGATACAACAATAATTGATAATAATAATACAATAAACCAGAATTGAGAAGACAGTGACAGATAGCAAGTGCCTCCTCTGCAAAGAAGCTGAAGGAACAGTGGGCCACCTGTTAGCTACTGGAGCAATTGGAGCACCACTTGAACACTGACATTGACAAATTCACCACATCAATTGCAAAAGGCAGCTTTACTTTGAACAGTTTACATCCTGAGACAATATCTGTAAACATCATCCATAACAAATATTCACATTTGCCTATCCCAGGTCCTAAGAAGGACTTGATAGGTGGACAACAATGCCAAATTGGTCTGAACATCTGGCTGAATATATGGCAAACATAAGAGGTTTACATACAATCAGGCATTGCAAATACTCTAGAGCAGGGCTGTCAAACTCACATAATCACGTTGTGCTCACATGACATATTGGAACTTTCCTCCCCCTTCGCTAAACTTGGCATGGCCCCGCATACTGGGTGTTTGACAGCCCTGCTCTAAAGTCTACACTGAGCAAATGAATGAATATTTCTGTATGGAGTAAAGCAAATCAAATAATTCATTTTCTCAGCTTATAGTCAACTGATTACACATTAACTATTATTACCTTAGTGCAGTGCTTCTCAATTATTTTCTGTCATGCCCCCCTAGGAAGAAGAAAACATTTCGCGCGCCCCGCGCGACTGTCAATAGTATCATTTGTCTATAAAATTGTTATAAGTACACCTCTGCCGAGGTCAAACGCGCCCCCCTTTACGGAGCCTCGCGCCCCCCCTGGGGGGCCCGCCCCACTATTTGAGAAGCACTGCCTTAGTGTGTTCAGCTGAAATCTGTGGATATTTGTAGATAGCTTGTATCAATTTGTGCTATAAGCTTCTCTCTATAAATTCCTATCCTATGCCATGATATTTAATTGCATTAGTAAACTTGTGATGTGTAATCAAGGCTTTTGTCTGAAAAGTATGTAAAAATGACAAAAACTCTCTGTGGTATAGGTATTCGTTCAAAAATCCTTTTATTGAGGCAAAAGTTAAATCATGACTTTGTGCTTATATTCATATAACCCAGCAAATTTGGTTGATTGTAATCTATGTTAGTTTCCCCCCCAATTCAATCTACTATACAAACAGTATAAATATAATTAATTAAATTAATAATTTAATTAATTAAAACCAGCTGTATTATTTCATTAAAGCATGTTAACACTATCCAAACTTAATGTAGTGTATGAAACAGCCAGTAAAAGGCGGGGGGGGGGGGGGGAGGATTGAGTTTTTTTCTTCCAACAGGCCAAGGTCACAATGCAAAAAAAGAGCAGGGTTTCAACCATATTGTTTTATATTGAAAAAGTTTTATTGGTTTTACATTTTTTCTATAGGATAGGGTAAGGGATACAAAGAAATTTTGAGAGCATTCACGTCAAAGTCGTCGGCCCTTCTGAGACCTCAAAATACACAATAAAAAAATAACCAAAAAAAAGCATTTTTCATAACACTACAAGGTAAAAGCAAGTACATATACCTAAATTCTCAATTCCATGCTGTCAGACATTTACAAAAATCCAGAAAATATTATGCAAAATTGTTCAGTAAAATCAAGGCAAAGTTATTTTTTTGATCTAAGTCTCTTGGCTATTGTATCTTCTTTTTCTCCTCCCTGGCCCCCAGCGGGCGGGGCCGTGGCCCCCTCCATCCCCCCTGGATCTTCCCCCAGGGCAGAGGAATATTTGTTAAGAAAGGTTTCAACCATATTGTTGTGCTCTCCATCTTAGCTTTTTAATTCCCTCCCTGTGCACAGCTCTGCAGTTTGTAGGCTCAGTTGTTAGCTCAACTCATTGTACTCTGGAAAGGGATCATTGCTTTTGACAGAATATTGACTTCCTTGTAGATTGTCCACATTTCAATCTCAGGTGAAAAATCACTTAGGGGTTGGCAAGAAGACAATACTGGAATCAAATGTATTTCTTTACATATACATATGCTGCCTCTCCCCCGTTTTATTTAGTCCCTTATTGTTTTTACACACCAATTCACCAAATTATATTAGGAGGCAGCAAAGGATTATTCATCTCTAGCAGAAGGTGTGTTTACGCCGAATATATCTGAAGTTTAAAACCTGTTTCACAAAAAAAAAACACAAAACAGCTAATCAGGAGGCATAGCCCATGGTCATGAACTCTGAAAGTACCAGTACCATTTAAAGGAAAAAAAGAGGTGGCTCATTAAATAATTTGATGTATTGAATGTTGCATTCTTTATTCAATAAATACTTTTCTAAACAGGGATAACCTATGATTAGTCAAATCTTTGCTTCATGGTAAAACATAAAATGCAAATAGAAAAATTATATCCATTCTAATAATACCACTGGAATAAAATAATTAAAAGATAGGACAGTTAACACAATACTATAAAATTAGAATACTAAAACTCTCTATAAAAACTTTAATTATTAGAATAATACAGTAGACTAAATAGGTGCCTCTGAAGCCATCAAAAATGTAAAAAAGACAGTCTACATAAATACCTTATAAAGTTATAGAGTATTATTTCATTCGGCTTAGTATCTTCTATAAGTCAACACTCAATAATGCTTAATGTTACACTCCAAGTATGCAGATGCAGATTCATGAAACCTTTGAATTTTGGTCTCTCTTTCTATGTAAATTAAGTTTATTATTTATTATCTATATTTAAAGTGTGTTTTCTATAGCTTTTTCTCATTCTTTAATCCTTTTGTTTTCATTAATAAAAATATTTTACTATTTAAGAATAGTTCCATAGCTACAACAAATCTGTTTTTTACTCCTTGCTAATTAAATGAGAGTTAAATTCCTGCTCATTGCTGGTAGTCTTTGGTGATATGCTGAACCAGAAACTAGGCAGCCACATGTTATATAATAGATAGATATAGCCTTAACCTGTTTTACATGTACTAGAAAAAAAACCTGTTTCCTCTGATTCTTTGCACAATGTGCACTTTGAATGCGCATTTGATAATTTTTGAATTCTGGCCTTGATTACATTAGTTCTGATACCTTGCTCTTTTGCAGCCAACATCAAACCTTCAATTTCTTTTTTTTAAATGTTTAATATCCTAGTTTTAAACTATTGTAAGCTTTAATCTTTATCTCCTATTTGTTTGTAGAAATGTCAGAATTTTCTTTGATGGGATTTATGTTTTTTATTACATCATTTTGATATTTATTTTTTGTTTCCTGTACATTTATGTGTACAATGTACATTACAAGTACATTAATTACCTGCACATAAATAATCCAATTTTTAACTGCTTCAATGCTTGTTCTCTGCCATCTTTTATGTAATCAAACAGTGCACACTTTGACCTAAAGTGAATCTCTGCCTTCATTTCTCATACCATCTCTGATAGGTGTAATCTATCAATATCAGTACAGGGATGTAATACATACAGAATAATGATCAGGTTTTTTTTGTTTTTTGGTGCAAACTGTTCATTTCAGCTTGAGTTCAGTTAATCATTGCAACAAGTATGGCCTAGGACGGAGTTCATGGCTTTGGTGATGCTTCTCTTCTTCAATTTTGTCTTTAGCACTTTTTTCACTCTTTGGATGTATTCTTTAGTAATCATTTTTTAACTTGTCCATGTTTGATGTTATCCAACTGCAAGATGCCCAAATACTTGTAAGTTTCATCCTGTTGGTTCCTGATGGTTTGGTCATATCAATCCCATTACTATTATCTTGTTTTATTGCTGCTTTATTACTATTGCAGCACATTTCTCTAGGTCAGGGGTCGGCAACCTTAAACACTCAGAGCCACAAAGGTCCTAACTGGAAGCCCCCCATTCAATTCTGGAGCCAACCAGAAGTCCGATCTCCCCCACCAGAGTCTCCTAGTGCGGCGTCCTTTTTCCTCTATCTGTCCTAACCAAAAGCCCTATCAATTGTGGAGCTGACCAGAAAACCCACCCCTTGCCATAGAGTCTCCTCCTGGTGTGCTTTGCTTTCCCCCCACCCTAACTGGAAGTTCCTCTCAAAATTGTGGCACTGACTGGTGACAGGGAGCCAAAGCAGAGGGATGAAAGAGCCACATGTGGCTCCAGACCACGGGTTGCTGACCCCTGCTCTAAGTCAAATTCCTTTGTTATATCCATGCTAAAAATTCTTATAGTGTTTTTTCAGTGACTGAATTTTGATTTCTGATTTTCCATAAGCTTCAGACCATCTATACAAAGCAAGTGTGAGATATTATTAGCATTTTTGCTGTTTGATAGTCAAGATTTATTGATTTGATTTGTATATTGTAGCTGCCCATCTCCCAAATGTGACCCTGGGTGATTTATTGTTTGAAAGACTAATAGTCTGATGTAGTAATACTTCATCTCTATATTCTGCCTTCTCTGAGACCTATTCTAAGCTCCCATAATGATGTTTAACAGTAATTTATTTTTTTCTCCTTTTGTTCATATTGAAAATTTTTCAGAAAGATTTCTATGGTTTGATTATTTTTGTGCAAGTGTATTTTTTCTTTATGTGTAGTGTAACACTTCCATCCTTTCTATTTGATCTTTTCCTTTTGAACAAAATGTAGGATCCCAATGCTATGTGCCAATCATAGTATCATCCATCAAGTTTCAGTGATGTCTGTTATATTGTATTTGTCTTCTACAGCTAGAATGTAGCTTTCCCTGTTTGTTTCCCATTCTCTCTAAGGGAAGAGCACAGAGCTCAGGTGGAAATATCTGAGCTTTTGAGCACAACCATCCGCTGACATCTCTTTTATAGAGATTTACAAAACCCATAGTGATGTCTTACTTCCCCCTTTGTGTTTTGCAACACAAGTCCTTGACTATTGGTCCTGGATGGGGTTACCCTGCCCACAAAAGACCTAGTGCACAACCTGAATATTTTCCTGGACTCACAATTCTTGCTCAAGGAGAAGGTGGCAGTCATGGCTAGGAAGTCATTTGCTCAACTTAATGTTGTGTGCCAGATCCTTTCCTGGATCGAGAAGTCCTTTTTTCAGCCATTCATGCACTGTTCATCTCCCGTACGCTGCAATGTGCTCTACATAGGGCTACCCTTAAAAACTATCTGGAAGCTGTAAGTGATGCAGAATGCAATGGCATGAGCATTGTGGGTACGTCTTGAGTTTGCATGTAACACCTCTATTGTCCAATTCAAGTTGTTGGATATCAACTTTAAAGCTCTTTAGGGCGTGGAACCAAGTTACCTGAGGAACCATCTCATCCTAATTTCATGTGTCCATCTCACTTAGTTAGGCAGGGAGATATGTTGCAGATCCCATTGATTAAAGAATTTCAACTGCCAGGATCCAGGAAGAAAGCCTTCTTTGCCATTGCCCCTGCCTTTTAGAGCATCTTAACCCTAGACGTGTTAAAACCTATCTCTGTCAATTGGCTTGGGGATAAAAAGTGATTTGTGATTATGGGGTAGTTGGTAACTTGAGGGCACTCCGTCCACATTTTGAAATCTGTAATATTTTAATTTTGACTTTGTTCTTAACTCCATTTTATTTGTTATTAATTTTAATTTTTTTTATTGTAAACCACCCAGTCTCACTTAGGTGAGATGGGCGGTGTAGAAATGTGAATAAATAACATAATTGGTCTTGGGCTTTTGCCACTAATTCTTTTAGTAATTTAATACTCTCCTAATGAAACTATCAAAGCACCTATGAACCATTTCCTTCCCGGTGTTTGTTAACATATATCCTGTGTTTTCCCCAGAGTTCTTCACTAAGATAACATATGTCAGTCAGAATACAAACTCTTTTTTGGCAATATTATTTTAGTAGCCAGTTGTTAACTTTCAGAATCTATTGTTTGTTTTGTACCAAGTCAGGTCTAAATATTAAAAAAAAACACTATGTCCTTATGGTTTATTTTTTTTATTTGTATACTATGTTGTATATCTGTATGTTACATTAATCATTAAATCATTAAATCAAGGACATTTTCTCCATCTTCCTGCTCAAGAGCATGTAGAGATTAGAAGTTCTTGATAACTGAGGTCAAAACTTTCTCCACGTATTATCTTGTCCTCAGCTCCATGACTTCTTAGGGACATTCCAGGATTTTCACATTTAATAATCTATTATAATGTATGTGTCCAAGTTCTATGCAAATTAGCTCTTTAAAAAAAAAGCCGTAATGAATCAATGGAATGTACATATTATTTGCTTAACTCTTGTTCATTAATTATGGTATTAAATTCTGGCATGAATTAGGTTAAATTATTTTAAGCCTAAGTATTTGGAATTCAAAATGTACAGCATATTTTTGTTTCTCTGAAAGGTTACATGTGTGTAAATTAATGCAAAGAAGGAATAAGGAAGCAAATGATAAAAGCATGGCAGATAAAAAGTAAACCTGATTACTTTTTGACACACATTGAACAAGATCTCTGTCAGAAATTAAAAAGAAAAATTAAGAGAGATTTTATGGGTTGGAACATCAAATAAAAGTCACATTGTCTGCTTGTAGATTTTAAAAAAATACCCTTTGCT
Source organism: Rhabdophis nuchalis (assembly GCA_039707465.1). Taxonomy (NCBI): domain Eukaryota; kingdom Metazoa; phylum Chordata; class Lepidosauria; order Squamata; family Natricidae; genus Rhabdophis; species Rhabdophis nuchalis. The sequence continues at coordinate 352,080,530 of CM077643.1, read as the reverse complement.
TCTTTGTTTTGAACAGAGTCCCAGTGATAACACTGTGGTCTCTTGTTTAAAATGAGAAGTGAAGCTGGGAGACACAATGAAAGGCAATCAGTCTTCAACAGAGCTTCAACATGCTGGACCTGGAACAAAATGTCCTAATACATCTCAAAACAAACCAGCCTCGTTTCTATAAACACTGACTGGTTGTAACAGGTGAGATTTCTCTCCAGTTAAGTGAATGCTTTATTAATTAAAAACAAGGAAGCAACAGCGTTTGGATTAGCATCAAAGAAGCAACATTAGTAGCTTTTAAGGTTTGTATTGTAAACATGAGGTTTTATAAAAACTGCAGACATTAATGCCCTTTGATTACAGACCTGTCATGTTTTTGAAGGACATGAGAGCTAGGAGAAAAATGAAAAGCAAGCACAAATATTCTAAGATTAGACAAATCTGTTAGAAAAATAATGTATGGATGCCCATCATTTCTCCCATAATCAACCAACTCTTAATCTGTTTTGGCCGAGGACAAAAGAGTCTTAAGGGCTGAATTTGAGGATATCTATGTAGCTTATTGCTGATAATTGTTATGTTGTTTAATTATGTTTCCCCCCCCCCCCAATATCTGTAATTAATTTATAAAAGCGTGGTTTCTTGAACCTCTGCCTGTTGAGTTTGAATAAGGGTCTAGATGAAGACTGATAAGAGATTGGAACTAGATTCCTTGAACTCTGTTTTTGAAACAAAATGTTACTTTTGTGGAGAACTGTATGGCATTAACAGAAACGATGATGATGTATTAATTGGATTTTTACCTTGCCCTTCCACCAAAAAGGAGTATTAAGTTGTTAATTACAGCAAAATTCAAATAAGGAGATCTACAACCAGTTTAGATATATTTGGCTCTTTCAGAGAAGGAAGAAAACAATGATATAGTGCTTCAGGCATTGGACTAAGATTCAACTTTTCTTTCTGGCCTCATTCATCCAAGTTCACTGCTTGACCTTTGGCTATTCACTGTCTCTCACCCAAGGAACTAGAGGACGAAATGCTATTACATCTAAAGGAAAGGTAAAGAATCAATCAATCAACCAATCACTTAAATCATAAGAATGCTTGAACTAAGAACTAATCAGTTATTTATTTTTTTCTACCTTCTCAAGATTTGTCTTTGATTAATCTGTCAAAGATTAATAATAGTCTGTCAAATTTCACCAAAAATAGAGATGCAGTTCATTTAAAAGTTTGAGTTATGCTTAATTCAATAAACAAACAGCAAGAAAGCAGAAGCCAAAGGAGAAAACATTTTTTCTTTTTTTTAAAGCAATTACCATTCTTGTTAATTTCCTTCAGAACCCTTAGCAACAATATATATATATTTAAAAATCCAACCTAGGATGTTTCTAACAAAATAACAGACTTAGGAGGGGCCTTGAATGTCTTCTAGACAAGGGGTCTCCAACCTTTGCAACATTAAGTCTGAAGGACTTCAGCTCCCAGACTTCTCCAGCCAGCTTTGCTTGAAGTCTGGGAGCTGAAGTCCTTCAGACTTAAAGTTGCAAAAGTTGGAGACCCCTGTTCCAGACCAACCCCCTGATCAAGCAGAAAACCTTATACCATTTTAGAGAAATGGTTGTCCAATCACTTCTTAAAAACTTCCAGTGTTGGAGCATCCATAATTCTGGAAGCAAGCCATTCTACTGATTGTTTTGTCAGGAAATTTCCCCCTTAGTTTTAGGTTGCTTCTCTCCTTGAATAGTTTCCATCTGTTGCTTTGAAGAATAGGTGGACCCCCTCTTCTCTGTGGCAGCCTCTTAGATATCGGAATACTATCATATCACCTTTAGTGCTTCATTAAACTAGATGTACCCCATTCCTACAACTATTCTTCATATATTTTAGTGTTTAAATGTGAGCTGAGACCACATCAATCTGTTATGAACAGTTAAATACCCATTAAGCCTTCAATTTATTTAATCTGCAAGAAAATTCATTCAGCAAGTACTTGAATTTCTTGTTCAGTATTGCAAATGAAAATTTATAAATAAATCCAGTGAGAGAGAACACTTATTTAAATAGCACCAAGACTGTAGCTGCACATGGCCCTTTTGGCTAGAAAATCAGATTTGGAAGGTTGAAGAAAGGTAATTGTTATGATTGTTATTATTTGGCCTACTGTAACTGCATATTAACCAATGAAGAATTAAAATATTATAAACAGAATTTTAAAAGCCTTTTTAAATAATTGTAAAATACTGTCAAAAAGCAATACTCCAATATCTGTAATATCAAATTAAACATACAGAGTTGCCATTGAAGATTGTAATTATCTGTGGTAACACAAAGCAATGCAAATAAGAAAAGGCCACATTCAGAACAGAGAGTGGAGTTAAGTAACTGATAAGCTGCTATTTTAAAAATCTTTTTAAAACCACAGCCCTAGCATACATCTTTTCAAACTAGAACCCAAGAAGGACATATGCATACACTATTCTTAAATTATTATTATTATCCACTCTTATTAAGAATGGAATGCTATATTTACATATATTAACTTTTCACCAGGACCCAAAGCAGCATACATCATTCTTTCTTTCTATCCATCTCCTTTATCCTTACAACAGTCCTATAAGGTAAGTTAGACTGAAAAATAAAGACAACCTCAACTTTTTCCACTTATTAAACAACTATAGGGATATAATGGTTAGAGGCCACAGAGTTTAGTGCATGATGATTGTGTGGACATATGCTCATCTCATCTCTGTAAAAACTCCCTAAACACATACTAGCAATTTCTTTGATTCTATTTATTTGGCTTATCCATTCCTGTCTTCTGCTTTCCTCAGTCTTGCCAAGCACAATATTTTTTCTAGGCCATTACCTGCTCATATCACATGCCCAAGATATGCTTGCTGATCTTTGCCTCAAGGAGCAATCAGTTTTTATTTGTTCCAGTACTTATGGGTTCTTCTTGCAATCCTTGTTAGACTTAACAACTATTTCTTTAATCATCATTAGTACACAACTATCTTTTTTCATTCCTTGTCCCCTTTTCACATTGTGCATTACTTCTGGAAAGACCAGTGTTTTAAATATTACAATCTTTGCAGTCAGTGAAATGTTCTCATTCTTCATTATCTGGTTTGTCTTTCTTGCTGGAATTAATCTTACTTCTCCCGTACTTGTCTTTCTTTATTCTTGAGTCCTAGAAAACCAAGCTATCTACCAGGTACATCCCCATCAACTATGAGTTTACCAAGCATGCAAGTTTATATCACCTTAGTCTTCACAATATTTAATAATAACCCAGATTTCTCACTTCCTATTTTTACTTCCATAGTGAGCTCTTAATTTTCCTTACTTTAACAAAATAATATCATCTGCATATCTCGGTTTGTTAGTGTTTTAATCTCCAGTTTTGAGTCCAATTATTTCATCCTATCCTGCCATTCTTATAATATATTCCCCATAGAAATCAAGGAGGACAATATGCATCTTTACTGTACTTCCTTTCCTATTTTGAATTTTGTTTTTCCAAATTCACAAGTGAAGGAAACAGATTGAGGGACCCCTCAGCTTTGTTTGCCCTCTTCCAAACATCACCTGCCAAGAAAAAAGCAACTTCCAATAATTCTCCCTAATGTATGGTGGGGCAAGTCTAGATAAACAGGATGGAAAAAAATTAAATTCAGTAAGTTGAATAGAACAATCATTAAAAGCTCTGGAAATCTTTTAAGAATCAGGCTGATTTTCCTCATTAAATGTTCTGAGAACTCCTCATTAAGTCCTAGATCCAGAAAGAAAGGAAGAAATGCAGCCCCTTGGACAAAAAAAAAGCTGCTATCCCTGACTTGATATAATTAATGAACTCAGCCATTATGTATCAAACACTTTGAGATGAAACTTTAAGAGGTTTTACTTAAATACTGTAAACTGCATCAAACAAAGTTTTCCCCCCTCACATGGCACTGGACTGCACTCAGGAAAAGAATTATATAAACTATTAGATTGCTGGGTTTGATGTTGAGCCCTGGTGGTGCAATGATTAGAATTTAATACTAACTCTACCCACAGTCTGAAGTTCGATCCTGACGGGGCTCGAGATTGACTCAGCCTTCATCCTTCCAAAGTTAGTAAAATGAGGACCCAGACTATTGGGGGTATATATACAGCGGTATACAAGTCTGATGCTATTGTTATTGGGTTTCAGTTTTCTACTTACTATATTTTCTTAACTTACTGTTTCTTTAAGACAAAAAGCAGAGAGAGAGGTGGATTGTGCCTGTAAAAAACAATCTCTGGGGCAGAAAGCCAACCCAACATATCAAGCAAGGATAGAGGGGGACGGGGACAGTATGTTGTGAAAGCTCTCCTTTAGGACAGTAACTCATCGATTTCACACAGCACACTACTTTTGGTTTAATGGTTCTCCTTTAAAAAACCCATAAAGTAGTACTCAATTCTATCAACAATTGTGCTTATATCACTCATGTAAAATTGTACTTATTGTAGATCCTCTATTTGCTAAACATTTTGGGGTTAGCTGTCACAAAGGAAATGCTAAAAATAAATGAATAGATGACAAAGCTAGAGAAAGTTGATCTGTCCTATTTTGGTTATTATTATGTAATGACAAAATGTTCTTACTATATTTACCAGAGAGATATTAAAGCCAGCCTTAATTAAAACACTTTCTTTTTTTCTTTTTTGTTATAACCCATATTCTATAAAAAGAGCCATTAAAAGGAATTTGCCACCTGAATTATTAGAGCAATTGCAATTGCATTTTCAAAACAATAAATTCAGAGTTTACAAATTACAATTACAAAGTTATGTATGTTTTATTGGTGGTATTTTTTAAAGAAAACTTAAGTGGTAATTGTTAAATGATATAAATGCTTCACCAGATTGGACTTGTGCAAAGACATCTTCTATTCCTGTAAAATGGCAGTACATCAAATTATTAGGATTTAAATCTATAAATATAAGGGAAAGGGTATGGGGAAATATTAATGATTTTAGAATAGAAAAAATCCAACACTGGTCTTTTTAACAATCCATTCCCTGGCAATATTTATTCAATGGCAGAATCACATGAAATACAAATGACAACAGGTGAAGGCAGCAAAGCCAAGGTTACAGATAAAAATGCAAACTGAAGAGATTATTGGAGAGGATTAAGCAAGGCTGTACTTAACTGAGCAATTCTATACTATAATTGTATTGGATGGGAGCAGAGTAATATACTCCCACTCTGCTAGCAGAATTGCCATAGTATCTTCTACTCATTCGTTCTGCAGGAGGGTAGGAAATGTACAGTACAGAAAATCAGAAGATGGCATTAAAATAATAGAAATGCACTAGACTAAGCACCATAATTACAGTGCTAGTGTCAAGGTCCCAGCACCCCATCTCACCCCATATGTGGGAGTTTAATTGGGTGCTAGAGCATCTCAGAGTAGCAATGTCAATCATGCAAACCCCTAAAACTCAAAAACACCTGTCGTCATGATCATCATCATCATCAAATATTGGAGAAAGAAGGATTGGATCTAAACCCCACTGGATCTGAGGGTAAATTTCAGTCTCACATTGAGAAAAGGCAATCAAATATCTAAACCTAAAGAGGTTTCATTCCAATATGCATTAGACTCAAATTTCTTATCCATTTCCTTCCCCAAAGAACTTGACACCATCTGTAAATCATAATGCAACTAAACATTTCAAACCATTAGTCCAATTGTGATAGGAAGTTATGACCCAAGGATAGCTCTATATAAAGGTTTGGCATGGAGGAATATTGATTTTTTTTAGTATATGTTTATGCCATGTTCTGTCTCCCCAAAATTTTGCCTCATGTTGTCAGTGTTGAGACATAACTACATAAATAAAGTTGATGTTTTTTACTTGACTCCTGTAACTTGCCTACCTGAGACAATCTGTGATATTTGATAGCATACATGATAGATTATGAGGTTCTGATTTACACACGTTGCTGGGAACATGTACTTATTGGGAATTCTGGGCAATCAGCCTACGATTTAATCAAAGCATATTGTTATGCTTTACAATGCAGCATTAACATTTCATCTGTTTTTGGGGAGCTAATTTAATGTGCCAACACTACCAGATAAGTGCTTCTGGTATAGTTGAAATGATGTTCTAGCCATCATGGGAATGCTATTTCCCATGAGTTTTCCTCCATTCCTAGCATCCCTTGTTAAAAGACAGGGGAAATGACCATTTACATTTTACAAATCAATAAATATTAATTTGTGTTCGGCCGTTCGAATCCCTAGGACTACATAAAGGAGTAAGCTCCCATTACTTGTCCCAACTTCTGCCAACCTAGCAGTTCGAAAGCACCTAAAAAATGCAAGTAGAAAAATAGTACAAAAACCTTTGGTGGGAAGGCAACAGCATTCCGTGTGCCTTTGGCGTTTATTCATGCTGGCCACATGACCATTGGTCTCTCTCTGTCCCTCCCTCTCCCTTCTCTGTATGTGTGTTTCCAACTCTCCCCCTTGAATTCTACTGACCCTTATCTAACACCTAGCAGGGGCCAACTATTAATTCAGAATATCCCTGCGCATAGGGCGCGAGTAGCATTATTACATAAATGTAATTGTGGATCTGATATTTCCTATCTGACAAATCCTGAGTTCTCCTATGTCTTTTTAGGGGGAAAACCACAGATGTGTCCACAGTTTAGCTCTGCAAGAACCACTATCTCATCTCATCCATGTTGGAAGCACCAAGGTGTTTCTGGGGTGAAAGAATTAGCTGGTTACATTACCATTGCCTAGGGGATGCCTAGTTGGGGGCTCATTTCATATCCCCATTTATATGCTCACTGAAGTGGTACCTATTTATCTACTTGAGTTTGCATGCTTTTAAAGTGCTAGATGGTCAGGAGCTGGAGAGAATGACAGGAGCTCATCCTGTCACACAGCAGCATTCGGATCTCGAATGCGGGCTCATACATTGTCAACCCAGCATTTTAATCACATGACCCCATGCTCCTTTTAAGAACTGTTATGAACTGGTGTCAGTGTTGAATCTCACAGGCTTGAGAAATCACCCGGTAGAAATGTAGATACATACCCACTAAGTAGAGCAAGGAAACTCACATGACAAAGACAGTCTGGATTTCCCCAGTAAATTAAGAGGAAATCACAATGAAAGAAAAACATTGTTAAGATTAATGACAATCAAGTTTCAGATATTTAGTGGATCTACATAATTTTCAGACTAAATTCGTTGACAAGATGGCACTGATCTTTCCTATAGTCTAGTGTTGGCAAACCTTTTCAGCACTGAGTGCCAAAACGGGAGTGTGTGTATCCACACGTGCAGGGGAACACTGGAAACTGGAAGAGCATCTCCCCTGTGCACACACGTGGGAGTGCCGGAAATTAGAAGAGCAGTTCCTTGAGGCGCATGTGCAGAGCTGCTCTTCTGGTTTCTGGTGCTCCCGCACATGTGAAGACTAGCTGGCTGGCACGCATGTGCACACTGGAACCCAGAAGAGCAATGGGCGACGGCTGGCATGCCTGGAGACATGGCTCTATGTGCCACTTCCGACACATGTGCCATAGGTCATGTGCCATCATGGCTATAATCATTTCAAGGTGAAATTTGAGGATTTAGAATGAAAACGTAAAATAAATGAATTGACTTGAAGCACAGCCTTTTCAGTTCAGAAAGTTATATTAAGAAGTGTTCCATTAGTGCAACTTCATTGTGATATATTGAATAATGGATATAGCTCAAGTTAGAATCTAAAATAGATTCAATATATACAACAAGATATACTTTCTAAATGCATGATATATCTTATTGGCTCTGCAGGAATTGTATCTTGCTGCAAACAATATTGATACAGATTGTATCTGTAACAGGAGTTGAGATTATATCTTTCAATTCTCAGCCAAGATATGGGGGAGCAGAGTGGAACCATCCCATCATTTAGGATGCTGAATGGAATGTGAGACTAAATCTCAATAAATAAATGTCAGTAAATAATTGCCAGAAATAAACCACTGCAAGCTACAAATCATGCACACATGGCGACATCATCACACAAATGCCACCAAGAATACATTTTAGTATCTGATACAAATACATATTACATTTGCATGATTATGTCAACATTGATTTATTTATTTTATATGGTTTTTATTGACCACTGCAAAAGCCAATTCCAAGATGCCTACACTTACCCAGATCTGTAAACCGGAATTAAAAACGGAGAAATAATGACATACATTATTTAAGTTTTGTCATTTAATCCTCTTAGCGGACACCTACGATTGCATAACACACTTAGCTCTTTGCCTGCCCATTTACAGTTCTATTGTAGATGGATTCAGATGGTTGGTTTCCGCTTCCCTCTTCCGCTTCTCCATTTTTTAGACTGCTACATGGCAGCGTGGAGCTTGCACGAACCGTCTTTTTGGAGCCCAGATACGGTAGCCTTACCCCTTTTCTTGCTTTTTTTTTACTTCGAGTTTTTGGAAGCAGAGAAATCCGTCGAAGTCAGAGAAAGAGGCAACCCTGGCAGAGTTCGCACAGGGGCATGGTAGCAAAGTTTAAGCCAATGATGGTTTACTCAAACAACCCAATCAGTATTTCTCATCTCAGAGCCTTTGAACTGCACGGACGTCAACTCAGCCCAATGATCTTCAGCTGGGGAATTCTGGGAGTTGAAGTCCGCCCAGTTCTGAGATTGAGAGACACTGTTGCAGATTCTGGTCTCTCACGAACCCTAAACTCAGTGCTATCGGGGGTCCCCAAACTTGACAACTTTAAGGACTTCAACTCCCAGAATTCTCCAGCCAGCAAACATAGCATAGCTAGCTGGAGAATTCTGGGAGTTGAAGTCCACGAGTCTTAAAGTTGCTAAGTTTGAGGACCTCTGGGCTAGATAAAACGTCGCCATATAATAGCTGGAGGCAACCAAATACATAGCCGGAAAGGGCAAAAACAAGGGAAGATTCGGAGTAGAGAGCATTCCACGCTCAACAATCGCAGAGGAATCTCACCGAAGCGGCTCCTTTGCCAAAAGGCACCGAAAATAAACCTCCCCCCCCCACTACGGCTTGGCATCCTCCACTCTTCCCGCCCGCCCCGCTCGCTGCTCCAAGACCCAATCGCTTCCCTCTTTGCGACGTCCACCCTCCGTCTCCTCACGTTGGGCCGCTCCGCTGTCAGTCGCTTCGCCTCCTGTAAAGCCGGCTGCTTTCTGTTGTTCCGCCTTCTATGGTAATTACGGAGACCCCGCGTTTCTCCATTGGCTGCGTGACCCCGTCAATCGTCGTTCGGCCGGCCTTCCTCTTAACGGTTGTTCCAACCGCTTCCTTTCCCCCTCCCCCTCCCCCCTCCCTCTTGTTAATCCCCTCCCCCTATTCCCGAGTTCTGGCGCTGCTTCTGGCCCCGCCTCCGCTCCAGACTCGGAACTCTTCTTGTCCTTGTTGCTCGAGCGTTTCCAGCAGGTTGCGCGCTGGTTCTGGAAGCGGGAGCTTTCGCCCTGCTCGCGGTTACGCCGGGCCTCCCGGAGCTCCAGGAAGGAGGAAGCGGCGCCTTGCCCGAGCAGGAAGAAAGCAGCGCGACGACGGGATGTTGGCCCGAGAGTCCGAGGGAGCTCCCGATGGGGGCTGAAGGGCTGCACCGCCCGGCCTCTCCGGGACTTCTCCCCGGGCTCTTTTGTTAATCTCCGGCTCTCAGCTGCCAGCTCCTGCCAGGGCGATTCGGGCGACCTCTGAGACAGCTCCCCGCGCAGCCGACTCCGCTGCTCAAAAGTTTTGCCGCTCGCGGGCGGGCGGCGAAGGCGAGGCGGTGCAACCGCAGGGCGGAGTAGAAACTTTCCTCGGATTCTTGTTTGCTGCAGCTCGGCGGCTCCGTCCTGCCTGCCTGCCTACCTGACGCAGCGCGGTGTCTCCGTCTTCTTTACACTTGCAGAGGATTTGGATTTGGAGCCTTCCTTTTGCGAGCAGCATCGGATTAACAAGCCTGCCGCCGAATCGGAAGCCCCGTCCCTTCGGAGGCTTCTTCCAAGGGAATCTCTCGCCGAGTTTGGACCCCTTTGGGACAAGCCTTTCGGGCACCGGCTCCCTCCTTCCCTTCTTCATGTCCCCTTAAGGGGCGACCCAGCGCGACCCGCCGCTGCTTCGCTCTCAGTTTCCGGCGTGGAGTGTATGCTTCGAGGACGAAACGGGCCCGCCTGTGTCTCCCGCGAGCCCCGCCATGTCGACGGCGATCACCGCGGCGGAGAAAGTGGACGGCTTCACCCGGAGGTCGGTGCGCAAGGCTCAGAAGCAGAAGCGGTCGCAGGGCTCGTCGCAGTTCCGCTGCCAGAGCAGCCAAGTGGAGCTCTTCCCGCTGCCCCAGCTCAAAGGTGAATTTCCCCCGGGTCCACGAGGCGTCGCGGCGCGCTTGGCCTGGGGCTACAGGTGCCGTGGGTGGGGAGGGTGGCTTTCCCGGGCCTTTTCTAGAGTGGGTGGCCGCTTCCTTAGCCGGAGCCCCGTAAGTCTCCTTTTGGCGCCTTCCCTGCCTTCTCTCTTTTCCGCCTTCACGCTTGGAGAGAAACTTCTTCTCCGCGCTCTTTCCCACCTTTTAATCTCCTTTCCTGTCAAGGAAAAAGAGAGAAAAAAAAGAGGGGGAGAACAGCCTTTCCTTTCAACGTCTCATTGTTTTTCTCTTGCGTCGAGGACCTTGCACTTGATAGGATTAAGCGCTCTCGTTTGGCCCCGTCTAAAAAGTATCGGCGTTTCCACATTTCTTTTGAAGGTTGGTAGATGTTGATAACAATTGGTTATTCAAGAGGGTCGGGGATAAAAAGAGGAACTGATTTGGGCCTTATATAGAGCAAAGCCTGCGAAGTTTGTTCAGAGTTTAAGCCATTCTGCTTTGGAAATCTTGTGCTTATTGTTTTCTTCCTGATCCTGCCCTGCAGCTGCTTCTGTTTGCTTAAAAAAATATCCAAAAAGTTTATTTGCTTTAAAACTGGAGCCCTATGCTAAATTTATTGCTGGAATTCATGTTCAAATGATCCATTAATTTCCTACAAGCTGTTATAATTGTTTATTATATATTTTTGCACATTTTTTTTTGTTCTTCATGGTTTATATAGCTGGTGCATTGTAAGACAAAACATAATTGTATACACTTGTAGGCCCAAATGTGAGATTTTACTTCTAAATACCAATATATATTTAAATTGAAGTAATTTAATAAAAGAAAGGAATGTGAATTGAATATTAAGTACTAAAACAGATGCCATGTACTAATAGCATGTTTTATACTATGCAGCAGGGGTCCCCAACCCCCGGGCCGCAGACTGGTGCCGGTCTGTGGCTTGATAGTAACCGGACCGGAGAGAGTAGCGCAACTCTTAGGAAAGTGTAACAAACGCTCCGCTATCCTGGTGGCTGGCCGGGGCACTCCCTGGGGGCAGGACAGGGGCAATGGCTTGCATTGGGGGGGTTTGGGGCACCACCAGGCCCTGCGGGGGGGGGGAAGGGGCTGCCAGACCCTCCTGCCCAGGACGCAGCCCGTCCTTCGCTACCCCAGCCGAGGATCCTTCGCCCGGGACCCCTGGCAGCTTTCCCGCCCGGTTGCACGTGACCGCCGAACGTATGCGCGGCCCACGTGACCCAACTCATCCGCTGGAGGCTCCCACCGGTCCGTGGAATTTTTTTTACATAAACCGGTCCCTGGTGCCAAAAAGGTTGGGGACCCCTGCTATACAGGTAGTTCTCAACTTACAACAATTTCATTTAGTGAATGTTCAAAGTTACAATGCCATTGAAAAAAGTGGCTTAGGACCATTTTTCACACTTACAACCATTGCAGCATCCTCATGGTTATGTGATCAAAATTCAGATGCTTGGCAACAGACTCATATTTATGACAGGCACACTGTTCTGTGGTCATGTGATCACCTTTTGACAAGCAAAGTCAATGGGGAAGCCAGATTCATCTTACAACTGTGTAACAACTATGGCAAGAAAGTTCATAAAATGAAGAAACACTCATTTAAGAACTGTCTCACTTAGCAACATAAATTTTGGTCTCAGTTTTGGTTGTAAGTCAAGGACTACCTGTAGTTCAGACTGAGCACTTAAATATCTCAAGTACAGGCACTCTTCAGACTTTAATATATGAAAGGAATACAGATTCTGTTTCATTTCATGAATTGAAACATTGTTTTGAATAATTTTATTGCGGTATTGTAATAGGTTATTTGCCATTATGACAACTTACATTTACTATTATGCATTTTCTACGAAGGCGTATCAAGGGGTCCTTGGTGTTTTCTGAGCTTAGTTGTTTTCTTGCAGAGGTTTCATTACCCAAACTAGGTAACATCATCAGTGACAATATCTCCATTATTGATACATAGAATCATAATGTAGGCATATACTGACAGTTTGTGGGTGGCCCTAGATGATCTGCAAAATCGACACAGTACTAAAAGTGGAGTAGTTTTGATTTGGTAATCACTGTGAGAAGTTAGAAGAACATCAGTTTAAATTTCATCAGCACTGGTGGTTTCACAAAATAGATTGTATTTCCTAATGGGTACTTGGAAACTCCCATTTATTGTAATACGTTGTTTTTCTCTCCATGCATTAAAAAAGTGCTAATGGTAAAACATTTAAAACGTAGAGTTCATCTCTTTGTAGTGTGGGGGAGGAGGCTGCCTTCAAGTCAATGTTGATTCCTGTCTGGATAAGTCAGTGCAGTGTTCTTGATAAGATTTGAGAAGTGGTTTGCCATTGCTTCCTTCCTAGGGCTAATTGAGAGAGTGGGTGCCCAAGATCACCCAGTTGGCTTTGTGCCTAGGGAAGGACTAGAACTCATGGCCTTCTGATTTCTAGTTTGGTGCCTTTAATCATTAGATCAAACTGGCTCTCCATTACTCTCTTTGTAGAGTTTATTGTAATTATTACAGGATGTAACTCTCATTTAAAACCTGATAACATTATTGTGGTACGTTTACAGTTTAATGTGTAATCTATTGCGATGCATGCACTTTAATAATTTTTTTGTTGTGTATTTTGGGAGCTGACTGTTTATCTTTTATATATTGGCTAGTAATCAAAAAAGGAAATAAATGATTGAAGAATAGGCATAGAACACATGTAGCAGTCATACCCCATTGTAATTTGCTCACCTACCAGTAGATTGAACAAGATTAATATTTTTGATTGATTAAATATCTTTGCATTTATTCTGTTGGAAAGTTCCTAGTATTTTCTCAGTTTATATGACAGTTTACAATAAAATAAATTTTTAAATAAAATTAACTTGTCAACTATCAACATCCTTTAATAAATATCTAAATCATGCAGACTGGCATGACAAGCAATGGCATAATTAAATCTCTACTTCAGTTTCCTCATTTTTCCTTTTCCTTAAGTTCCTTCAGTTCATAGAAATCTTTAAAAGGGAACACTTATATCATTCTCAGTGAGCTTCTTTGAAAGGAGCAAAGTGATAGTGATGTTGATACAGTTTTTGCAAAATTGTTTCTTCTTTCTAAATTGTTTCTACATAACTCAAAAGAGAGAGGCTGTTAATGGTTTAAAACAGTAGTTAGAGATCACACCAAGCCAACATTTGTTTTACAGAGTATGTTCTCTGTATGTTGAGGGAACCATCTAGAACTTTTAGTTAACGTATGGAATAATGGTTCCATCCTTTTTGCCATTCTGATGCTTGTGAATTAGTTCCAATTGTTTGGTGTATATTGTATGTTGTAAAGAAGTATCTTGTAAACATTAACTTGGTTTCTATTTAAAAAATAGAGCTCAAATGTAATATATGTACTATTATAAATATAGATGATTTTTTTGAATTGCATCTTTATAATGGATTATAAAACATGCTAAAAGATAATAATTGGGTTTGATAAAATATCAAATTCTTCTCAAAGAATAATTTGTTTTCATGGATGCAGGAAAGACATACAGCTGAGCTTTTTTAACCTGTAGTTTCCTGTAACAAGTAACATATATGGGGGGGGGGGATCTTCTTTGTGGCAAGAAGTCAGAATTTATTACATGTACCTCACCAGTCTTAGATAAGGTCTTCTACAAATGTTTCATATTTGTCTTTTTGCAGTCCTGAGAAAATGGCAAAAATAAGGAAGATTAAGAAATCTGCAGTTAGGTTTGATTTCCCCTACTTGGTGCTTTTCAGATGTGTTGGAACTATAGTTCCAGAATTTTAAGGTAGACTGTTGACTAAGAGTAGTTAGCAGTCATATCTGGGTATATCAGTTTGATGTAGATTGACCTATGGAACAAGATAAAGCATCAAATTATTATGTTTATACATAAATAGTGCATTGGCACAGGGTTTGGTTAAAAATCAAGGTGATAGAAGGGGTGCATGTTATGGATTTATTATAATGAAGGTGAGTGAGTTTCTAAATATGGCTTTGTAACCTTGAGTTTTCTTAATAAAAGTTTTGCTCTGATGTGAATTTTCTTCTGTGATCAACGTGGCCTATCTTCTCTTTTTTATGTTCCTTAGTGCTGAATTTAGTCAGTCGGAATATACATTGAAAGTAAAGCATTTTATATAAATTTGATTTGATTCTGATAGGGTACATTTTATTCAACATCTAAGTAAAGCTAAACTACTCTTACCAGGTGTACCACCTACATTTTCCAGATTATTAAACCCAAAAGCAAATGCTGGCAACAAAGATTTGTTCCTGAATACTTGGGGTGTATCCTCCAGGTTTTTGAGCCTAATCATAAAAATAACTCCAGTTAATCTATTATGTACCATTCTATAGAAGTCTTCTCTTTTTGCAGTTTCTACTTGTATATAATTTAAAGCTACTAATTTTTGCTTGCATAATGTGTTGCTTTGTGGAAACATGGAACTGTTGTCGAGGCACATCCAGTACACCAAGTACAACTGGAATATCTGTGGAGATCTAAAAGTAATGGCTTTATTGCTTGGAGTACAGCTTAGATATACCAAGTACTGTTGTTACATATGTAAATGGGATACCCATAAAGAGAGTAGCATTACATTAAAAACAAATGGCCATTCTGAAATAATTTGGTTCCAGGGCAGAAAATCATGGCACATCAACCACTTGATGATCAGACAAAGGTGGGGTTTTTTTTTGCCTCTGTTTCACATAAAACTCAGACTGATGAACATTTTTATGAAAGCAATGAACAAGTGAAGGTTTTCATTATATGAGACAGATGTTTCTAAGAATAACTGATGCCAAGATTAAGGAAGGCATTTTTGTTGGTCTGCAGATGAGATATGTCATCAATGACAAGTGCTTCGAAGATCTGTTAGTGGGGCCAGAAAAAATCACCTGGAAAGCATCCAAGGATGTCGTTGGGAATTTTCTTGGCAGAACATCAAACTGCATGCAGCTATTTGACAAACTTTTTACAGCATGAAGACCATGAAGTGCTACATGTCACTGAAGATTTATTCTCTGCATTCACACTGAAAATCTAGGTGCAGTCCATGATGAACATGGCAAAAGGCTTCATCAGGATATTGTCACAATGGAAAACAATGGGTGTCAGGGCAATTGGAATCCACCAATGCTGGATGAGTATTGTTGGATGTTGCAGCGAGATGAATTTCATGAATTAAAAAAAAGTTAGTTATATCCTGGGATCTATTTATGTGAGATTATTTTTAAAAATATAAGAAGAATGAAGAAGTGGGATTGAATTGAATTTTCATTCCCCAGTTAATATTCTGCGTAGGGAATAAATTAGTCTCTATGGAAGATTAATGCAAGGAACAGCATGGTGGCTTAGTAGTGAAGATGCTCACCTCCCACTCGGAAAGTTGAGAGTTCAATCCTAAGGAGCAGCAGATGTTTCCCTCCTAGGGTGCAAAGAAAAAATATCTGCTGTGAACTCTGCAAAGCCATAACCCAGGATTGGCATCTGGCCAGTAAATGCTCAGCTCCATTCAGGCATCTCGATTCTACCCCAAATTGAAAGATTATAGGGTTCTAAAAACGAAGTTTTATAGAAGAATAATGCAGACATAAATATGGGATGTGAATTTAGCTTGTATAATGGTAAAAAAAACCCAGAGATTTTAAAATATGTAGGATGAATGCTGCTGTTTGTAGTAAGAACATATTGTGCCATTCATCTTAAGCAATTCTGCACCAAATTATTGGTGTTTATTGGAAACGCATACTACAGTGGTTCTCAACCTGTGGGTCGGGACCCCTTTGGGAGTCAAACAACCCTTTCACAGAGGTCGTTGACCATTGGAAAACAGATATTTTTGAAAAAATACTGTAAACATAAAATAAAATTTAAAAAATAACAAAATAATTTTATGATTGGGGGTCACCACAACATGGTGAATTAAAGGGTTGTGGCATTAGGAAGGTTGAGATCCACTGGCATACTATATAATTTACTTGATTTGTGGTCAATCCTATACATATTTATTTACAGTAGATTCATTTTATGCCTCTGTAGTATATAATCAGACAGTGTAAGTTGGTGTAAGATGTGACAATTCTTTTTGACAGCAGAATATTATATACTAATTGAAATTTTATCTAGATGTCTGACTTTGCATATTTTCATGAAGTTACAGTAATAAAACAGTGAGAAATCACTCCTTGCTTGGGATTTTGGCTAGCTGCCAAATGCCAGCTTTGTTTTCCTTAAGAATCTAAATCCATTTGAAGTAGATCAGTTGTTCTTGCCTTAAGGAGAGCCTTCCTAAGGAAATGGGATAATTATCCTGTAAAGCCCAAGCCTTTCCTGACCATTTTTGATCAAACAAATTGCACAAAGTCAATGTCATATAGCAGAGTCAGTTTGGGGATATTTTATCACTAAAGGAATTGCCTTCCCTAGTCAATCTTTTAAATTTCATGTAGTGGCCTTACATAACCTTTCTCTCTCTCAATTTATAAATGTATTCAAATTTATCTTCAAGAAAGCAGATGCAATGCTCAAGACCCTAACAGGTAAATAACCCCAAGAGAGATAGAACATCTTGAAAAATATGATACTGAAAGCACAAGCACAAACAAACAATTCACAAAAAAGGAAAAACAGAAAGAAAAGAATTAAGAGGTCTGTGTGGAGGAATAAAAGGCTGAAAACTAAAAAGAAATGTGTAGAAAATGGCAGTTAGGGACTAACAGTTAAGGTGGGGGGGATACAGACTGGTAATTTGAAACAGCAGGAATAGGAGAAGGAGATTAAAGTTAAAATGAGATGCATCTGGCGAGGAATGCAAAATAGAATAACAATTTTGGGCAAAGTAAAGTCAAATAAAAGTAAAGTCAACTAAGATGTTGGTCTGTTATGCAGGAAAAATGGGAAGTAATAACAGGAAATAGGAATAAGGTAGAACTGTTTAATGCTCTCTTTGGATCTGTCTTCTCTCAAAGAGAGGGGGGGAGCCACTTTTAATATTCCTCAAGCAAACAGGCGGGGGAACACAACTCAGAGAAAAGGATTCTAGGAATTCTCTCTGCCACCTTAAATAAACATACTATATGTCTTCAGGGCCAGATGAAATATATTCCAGGCTGTTGAAGGAGCCAGTTGAAGTGTTCTCAGAATTATCATCTAAAACCTTTGAAAACTCCTGGAGAATTGATAAATTGTTGGAAGAATGAAACCAAAGAAATTTAAGTTTCAATATTTAAAGGAGAAGGAAGATCTGGAAAACTACAGATCCAACAAGGTTAACATCTGTAATTTGAAAGATATTTGAATTGGATTGTCAAGTCCATGTCTGTTAGGAAAAGAATGAATGCTAGGAGTCACTAGGATTATTAGGAGTCATCATTGATTTTTCAAAAGTAAGTCATATCATACTGGTACTAGCTTTATTTTTCTTATGACAGAGTGAATGGTTTCATAGACCAAGGGAGTATTGTAAGCTAGCATATATTGATCTCATTTAACAACATTTAACATACCAACATTTTTATGAAAGTTCCCTAGTTTTATATGCTATATATGATAGACAGCAATTTTTTTGATAAATAATACCAAGCATGCAAATGGCAGTATATAGGGGTGAGAAGCAAAGGTGTGATTGTATTTTATGCTTGTTAAGTGGCACTCTTTTTTACTTCAGAAAATAGATTTAGAACTCAGTATTATGAATAATTTTCTGATAAACAGCAGTTAAGCCATGGTGCAATCTGCTTTGAACAGTACACTAGTATGTGTCCCTTGCTGGAAATGGAGATGGTTTAGTTAATAGATCCCTATGCTCACCATGTAAAGGTTTGGAGTAGATGTTTTATCATATTCTTATTGACTCATTTATCATTCAAAAATTAGTCTGATTTGAATACTTGAAGAAAAAAGCAAAAACATAACAATATACACTCGTTGATGTATCATATATCGCTTTACATTGCCTTACAGAGCTATGAATGGCTGTTATTTTCTGGGGCCCCATTGTGCCAAATTTATGAATACGTCCTATTAAATAATGGATATTACCTAAGTTAGTAATTAAATTATTTTTTCCTAAAGAATTAATAAAAAGTTTTTGGAAGGTTGACCTATACTTTTGAGTCAATATTCATGGAACTTCACTGTAAATTGCAGTGATTTCAATAGAACCTACTTACTTTTCAGGAAGAGATTCCTGAATCATCTTTGTAGATTTAATCAGAATCTATCATAATTCAGGAACAAGCTACTGGGTTTTCATAAGTATTAAAAGTAGAATACAAATTAGGTGCATTCTGCTGTGCAAATTTACTTTTTAGTAGCTTTCGATGTGTCATTCTTCTGGGCCGACTTTGGGAATGGGAGGCACTGCACTCTGGTGGTTCGCCTTGCTCCTCATTGGTGTTGATGGAAGGGAAGAGATTGTACACAACACCATACATGTTGGGTGATCCAGGCTTTTTCCTTGCTGTTTTAACATCTACATTCATTTGCTGAGTGAGGTTATCCATTGTTTTGGGGTTCAATATCGTCATTATACCGGTAATGCCCAGCATTGTATTTCAATCCTGGGCTGTGCAAATGAAGTTTTGAGTTACCAGTTTCTGGCGCTGTTTTTTCTATATAGGTAGAACAGGCTTTAGCTCAGTCCCGTCAAGACTGAATGGCTGTGGCTGTGGCTGTGGCTATTTGGTAGCCCCTCCCCTTCACAGCCAGGTGATTGTTGGGATTGAACTTCCTTTAAGACTAGGGTTTTGGGCCAGTGTATAAGTCTATATGCTATTGCTTTTGCTATTGCCTTTCATGACTCAGTTATCTAAAGCATGGGTCCCCCCCTCCCCAGGCCACAGACTGGTATGGGCCATGGCCTGTTAGAAGCTGGGCTGCACAGCTGGAGGTGAGTGGCAGATGAATGAGCGAAACTTCATCTGCATTTGCAGTTGCTCCCCAGCGCTAGTATCACTGCCTCAGCTCCACCTCAGATTATCAGGCATTAGATTCTCATAGAAGTGCAACCTTACTGTAAACTGCACATGCAAGGGATCTACGTTGTGGGCTCCTCCTCCTCCTCCTCCTCCTCCTCCTCCTCCTCTCATTCTCCATGGAAAAAATGGCTTCCATACAAAAGCGATCCCCATTGTTGAAAAAGTTGGGGACTATTGATCTAAAGAACTGTTTTTTCTCCATTGTTTCTGTCCACCTGGTAATTGGGTAGAGTGGGTGCTCTCCAGGTCTGTTCTGTTAAATATTGTCACCTTATGCAGCTTAGCAAGTATGTCTTCTTTGTTGTGGCTCCATCCTCTGAGTTTATCCTAGAGCAGTGATGGTGAACCTTTTTTGCCTTGGGTGCCCAAAGCACATGCTTGCGTAATATTGCAGGCACTCGGGTGCCCACCCCCATAATTTAATCCTCCCATGCCATGCCCCCTGTGCATGCATGTGTGACACCCCGCCCTGCTGCCCCACGCTTACACACACAACTTTCTTGGAGCCTGGGGAGGGTGAAAATGTCCCCCTTCCAGAGGCCCTCTGGAGGCTGGAAACAGCCCATTTTCCAACTTCTGGCCCAGTAAATCCATTTTTCGCTCTCTGGAGACTTTCCTGAAGTCTCCAGAGGACAAAAACCTGCTGAAAATCAAGGCCGAAAATCAGCTGGCCAGTGTGTACATGCATGCTGGAGCTGACAGGGCAACATCTTGCGTGCCCTCAAAAATGGGTCTGTGTGCCACCTGTGGCACGCGTGCCATAGGTTCACTATCACTATAACTTTTGAAGACACAGAAAGCACTAATGGAAAACAAACAAAGAATTGATGTACTGGAGGGAGGGACGGCTGAGATGAGGGGAGAGATAAAAAATTCTCAAAGGGAAATTGTGGATTTAGCTGGTCATATGTCTAGGATGGATTTTGAAAGGATGTCTTACTTTTTAAGGTTTCAAAATGTTCCTGAAGTTGCCTCTGAAGATTTAAAAGATTTAATGTGTACGATGTTAGCAGATTACACTAAAAAGAGCAAAGAAGATATTTGGGGGGACATCGATCTGATTTATAGAATTAACTCAGCATATGCCAGAATAAATGAAGTACCCAGAGAGATACATATTAAATTTGTAAGAAGGTCAACAAGGGATGGGATCCTGAGAGCACAAAGAGACGGTCCCTTGATATATCAACAGAATGAGATTGCCATCTTGAAACAGATCCCGAAAAAGATTAGAGAAATAAGAAGGAAATATTCCTTCTTATCAAAAAGATTATATAAAAAGGGGGTGTGGTTCAAGTGGTTGATGCCCGAGGGAATGTTAGTGTTCTGGGAGGGGGGGAGAGTAAGAATTAAAATAATTGCAGAGGCGGAAGCCTTTCTTAAAAAACATTCCCCAATCCTGGAGGATGAAAATGGGGGAACGGAGGGGACCATGGCTCCGCCCACTGGAGGTCAGGGAGAGGAAGATACAATTGCTAAAAGACTTAGATCTCACAAATGACTTTTTTCTATATAGTGTAACATTTATCTGGATGTTTATAGAAATAATGATTGATTGCATGAATATAAAATGATATATTTGTATCTCTTTCCACTTTGTAGGGAATTGAAAAATGTATTGTATTATCTTATTTATTTATTTTGTAAGAAGCCTCGGAGGGGGCCGACACCTCCGACATAGATGTCCTCAAAATATCTCTGTAACACCTTATACCTTTTTCCTATTTTTAAAATTTTGTAAAAACCAATAAAACTTTTTTTCATAAAAAAAACTTGTTCAGTTTGATACTTGATGCATTTTGATACAAAAATGTCCAGGTACTTGCTGTTTGTTTGGTACTCTATGTGCTGTGATAGAAAAAGGAGGAGGGTCACAGAGGGCGGACAGGAAATCTTCCATACTGGGAAGGAGGCTAACATAGGAAAAGGGAAGGTCAGTGACATAGGAAAAGGGACAGACAAGAAGTCCTTCCCAGCAGAAACAAAAGGTAACATAAGTCACATGATTGGTTTGGCACTCTTTTTTAGTATTTTTGCGCTTCCCAGAACCAATTAACAACAAATACCAAGATACCACTCCAGTGTATTTCAGTATATTAATGAAACTATATTCTCCTCCACCACCCAAAGTATCCATCAGCTTTACTTAAATTAAGTCTTTATATGATTTATATAGTCCTCCATTTCATATAAGTCATTCTGAGCATCTTACAAGATTAAAACAAACTTTCCAAACAGGCCACCCCTCACCCACCCTCACTCCTCCCCACCCAGCTCCCAAAGATAAATGTTAACTTATCAATAGCAGTGGAGCTCTCATCTACCCCTCACCCAAATGCCTGGCAAAATGCTTTCTGCAGATAGATAGATTAATTGCAGGCTCCCTTTGTTCTTTGCAGCTACTCCTTTGCCTTACCCCTAGAATTCTTTTACACTTGGTAATAGTTTTCTGGGATATGTCGGGTTGTTGTGCTGGAGGCAGAGGTTGAACAAATGGCTGTTGCTGTGTAGCGACTCTGCATAGCCCTCTCGATTCTGTTCTTGAAAATTAAAGCACCAATAGCTATAATGTGTATTGGAAATGAATCAACAAATGAATGTTCCTTATTGTGAACATTCCAAGAAGACCTGATAGTATTTGCAAGGGGCATTGTAGCTTTATATCTTTACTAGACAACATGTGACCCTTGAGTCATCCTTTCAGAGATATTGTCAGATTCCTCAATGTGTTCAACAATAGCAGAGCTTTTAATGCCTTCATTGAAGAAGCTGGGATAAATTCAAATGTATGCCTTGAAAATAGCCCACACTGACCTGTATAGTACAGTCAAAACATCAGCACAGAAATTTTATATTATGTGATGAACTGTTTTATGAAAATTTTTGTGTCATGAAATATTTTATAAAATTTGCCAAATTTCAATTCACAGTAATTAGGGGTTTCAGATTTGGGTCCGTTCTGTAAGTTGGCCTATTTGAAGTACCTTGGTTCAAAAAGTGTTGTCCTGTGATGCACCATTTCGTCCAGTTAAAGGTTACAGGAATCAGAATTTTAGTAATATATAGATATCAGTGGCTCCCAAGCTTTTGGGCACCAGGGATCCGTTCTGTGGAGAGAGGTTTTTCCCCGGGTGGGAGGGGGCATAGTTTCACATGCTGCCTACATCCCATGGATGGGGCTTCACTTGTTTGCATGACCCGGTTTCAGGCATGCTGCAGACCATGCCAGTCCATGGACCATGGGTGTTGGACCCTTGATATAGATGGCTCCATCAGAAAGCCACAACATTGCTCCCTGTTTTTATGTGATTATTTTAATAGGGTTTGTTTTACTTGCATAATAAGTAGCCAGTTTTGGCTGATCTCAAAAAGCTAGGCAAGGTCAATTCTGGTTAGCATTTGGAAAGAAGATTCTGGGAAATACCAAGGCTGCATAGGGCTGGGAAGTTTGAAAATAAAAAACAACTCTGGAACAAGAAAATGACAAAGAACTTATGTTGTTATTAACATGAGAAATACATGGAGTCTCAGTTGGGAATTGAATTCAACAGAAGAGATTTTACATTTTTCTATATTTTAGTAATCGATTGTTATATCACCAAATGCAAGTATTATTATATTTCTGTGGAAGAGAAAATTCTATATTTGGTTGTTTTTTTAGAAATGAAAATAATTGTATCTTTATATGTCTAGTCCAACCCCCATGCAGGGGGTTGGACTAGAAGACCTACAAGGTCCCTTCCAACTCTGCTATTGTATTATCTTGTATTATCTTGTATATGTAATATTTTGAAGTATGGTTCATTAAAATTGTTTTTGTGCAGTAATTTTTTCAGAGGCTGTTTTTAACGTGAGCTTTTCAAGATGTGACCTCCTTAGAACACTTGATTTAAAAAAAATAAATGTCAGTGAACATTAACAACTAAGTATAGTAGCTGCCCATTGGCAATCTTCATATTAATAACTTCTATTTAAATCTTCAACATCTTGTGTGGCAGCATAGTATTATGTTACTTTTTCCATGATTATGGCATTCAAGTTGTCTAACTAGAGTCTAACTGTGCAGGCATAAAATTGAATTGCCATAATTTATTGAATAAGATGAAAGTTACTGTTCAAATTTACTGGCTAACTCTATTTAAGTTTCTTAAACTGAAATCTAGGAATAGTTGTGAAATCTGGCCAGGTAGGCAGGGTATCCTTAAATACTGAATAGCTGTAAATTATATGTGAGTCTGAGTGTTAGCACCCATATATTCCACTGTAATTCATTATGTTCTTTATTTTAATTATAGTTGCATTTTGGCAGTTCTAGCAGAAATAATATACCATATTTTTCAGAGTATAAGATGCACTGGAGTATAAGATGCACCCAGGTTTTGAAGAGGCAATTTTTTTAAAAAAGTAAGTAGGTAGATAGAGGGATAGAGAGGGAGAGAAAGAGAGAAATACAGTAGGTAGGTAGGTAGGTAGAGAGAGAGAGAGAGAGAGAGTAGTTAGGTAGATAGGTAGATAAAGGTATAGAGAGAGAGAGAAAGAGAAAGAAATACAGTAGGTAGGTAGGGAGAAAGATAGTGTAAATAGGTGGGTAGGTAGGTAGAGGGATAGAGAGAGAAAAGTAGAGAGAGGGAAATATAGTAGATAAGTAGGGGGAGAGAGAGAGAGAAGGTAGGTAGGTATATAGGTAGATAGAGGGAGAGAGAGAGAGAGAGAAAGAAATATAGTAGATAGGTAGGGAGAGAGTAGGTAAGTAGGTAGATGTTTCCAGGTGTATTTATCCATGTGCTGGAGAAGGAAATCACTGATAACCTGTAGCACCTAAAATTTTGTTTCTGCTGGGACAGCAGATCAATGTAATTCTCATCAACCACTCTAATTAAACAGCTTTCCGAAAGGGGGGGGGAAGGTTTTTGCACTCTGCAAACCTCTCCAAAACTGCCTGTTTTTTGTGAAAATGGGCCGTTTTTTGGTCAAAAGAATTATTTTATTTTATTTTATTTTATCAAATTTATACCCCGCCCTTCTCCTTGTTAGGACCCAGGGCGGCGCACAGGCATCATTAAAACCATTACAAAACAATACAAAACTCTTAAAAGTTATTAAATTAATAACTTTTATTAAAGTTATTATATTAAATTAATCTAAAACCCGTGCTAAAACCATTTAAAACCCTCAAAATTTAAAATTTATAAATACAGTCAGAAATGGGGGGGCTACGCTAGGCCGGCTTGTTGGAATAGGTACGTCTTCAGGCGTTGGCGGAAGAGGCAGAGGTCCGAAATGGTGCGAAGGTCGGGGGGTAGGTCATTCCAGAGGGCCGGGCCCGCCACAGAGAAGGCCTTTCCCCTGGGTGTCGCCAACCGGCATTGCCCGGCCGACGGCACCCTGAGAAGGCCCTCTCTGTGGGAGCGGATCGGATGAAGGGATGTATTGAATTGCATGCATAGCCTTATAGAGGCTTATAGAATGCTGCTGGGGGGCAAAAAATTGCCTTTTTTGCTTATTTCTGCCCTCCCCAGCGTCCAGGAGCTGTCTGAAAGCCTCCATAAGGCTATGCACGGCCATTTTGGTGAAGGGGCGGGGCTTCAGGAGGCAAAAAAATGCTGCATTTGGTGTATAAGACGCTCCCAGATTTTCAGCCTCTTTTTAGAGGAAAAAAGGTGCGAAAAAATACTCCGAAAAATACGGTAACTTCTATACAATGTTACTTAATATCAAGCCTAATTATGATTTTTGGTACTTCTAAATAAATGGGTTGTTATTATTATTATTAAGTCTAAATCTCTCATAATGTTAAGTCAAAAAGTTTGCACATGCTTTGTAACATTAGCAGCAAATTGTTTCCTTTTGTCTGTTTTCAATTCTTTGTTAACCTGCGTCCTCATGTTAGTTGCTTAGCAGCCCATAATAACCAAGATGAAACACTCGAGTTTCCTGTTTCCTTTTATCTGGTTTTGCCCCATAGATTATGCTACTAGTAGTGGAAAATTATGCTGTTGCAGCATTAAGATTGTTAATAGGAGCCCAAATCAAAACCATCTGATCAATATTAGCTTACCATCATTGACTTAGAAACTCTAGCAGAAACTTGTTCTATCAACATCATGTCTAGAATAATAATCTTGAGTCACCGAGATACCACAATTTGTTTCTGACATTTTGTTTATTTTCATTCATTTTCAAAACTAAAGAAGATGGTCTCAGTATTTTAATTTTTAAAATTCAAGTTCTTAAAGTTTAAAAAAATAATAATAGATACATTATGCTGTGGTGTATCATAAGGGCATAATAAAATCCCTAATGTGAACAATATTAATATGAGTCCTATTCATAATTTAAATTACTGAAAATAATTTGATTTAATTTCATACTAATTTCAGTTTCCTAATATTTCTGCCTATATCTATTTTAAAATATGTTAAATAAGTACATAACCAACCCTCTACATATATAAACATAGTTGTGGAATATTCTACATGTAGGGCATTTTCTGAATATGCCTCTATTTTAGAGTTACAAAATGTTCAAATTTCTGGGAAAAGGATAAAACAGCACACAAATTATTTAGAAATCCGCCCATAAACAAAGTATGTATAATTTAGTTAATTGAACAAAAACAAACATCCATGACATAAAATAGTTAATGTCTTTTCCAGCATTTTTGTCTTTGTTGTATTGATCCTAAAGCTATGCCTGATCTACTTTAGTTACTTGGATAAGAATTTATAAAAATTATCAGCATTCTGCAAGCCTTCTTAGATGCATTATGGCGTTAACACTTTCTAGATGAAGCAAATATAACCCCTAGTATTGTGCTCTTTTGTCAGCATTTTCTTGTAGATTTGAATTTATTTATGCAAATGTAACAACAAACATGTTCTGGGACTAAGCTTGCGACTGTCTTTAATAACCTTCATGTCAAGATATCCATAGCCAGTTAGATTTTGCTCTTGTACTGGAAACCACAGTGTGGTTACCAAACATGCACAGCTCAAAATAGGTCATGTGTTTGGCAGCTTGAGGGTTACACTGAAATAACCTTACTTTAAAAATAACCTTTTTTCCACTATAGGGTTCTTCTGTTCTTTTAGCAATCATTTTTTGAATATATTTGTCCTGGCTGGCAGTTTCAGTTTCATCTATATTTATAAAGTTTGTTGTTGTTTATTGCTTTAGGATACTGAATTTCAGTATTGAAAAATCAGCTGTGACTTTTTAGTCATGCAAGATAAAATGCATTGTTTCAGTACAAGGATTATCATCTCTTAGACTGTCCATGTGATATTATTTGTTCAATAAAACTTCTCAGGGGTTGCCACAAAGAAGAGGGAGTCAAACTATTCTCCAAAGCACCTGAGGGCAGAACAAGAAGCAATGGGTGGGATTTCAGCTCACAGCAGCCCCAGCCATTACACCCAGTCATAAGCTGAGTCTGATTCTGTATTCCATTTTGTGGCTTGTGGAAGATTTCACTTCATTTCTAAATCTATTGCTATAATTGACTTCAAACGATCATTTGAGGTCATTTACTTGCTAATTTTAGCCCACAGTCAGAGTCCTTTTCCAAATTTAACTTGTATAACCAAGACTGATGGCAAAATTCAGATTCATGTGGTTTTTGATTGAACATATTCTGCTACTATGAATAGTTATTAGTTTTAAAATAAATATCATATCTAACTGCCCAGAGAAATAATTTATACAAGTTCTGGCAATGTGATAGATTCCTTTAGGGAACCCCATGAAATAGGGAAAGGTAAGACAGAGAAATATATTGCTGATTATATTTTGTACTGACAGTGAGATTTTAGTCTAGTTGGGAAAAGAAAGAGCTAAATTTCTGAGGAAGCCAGGAAACCAAGAATAGCAAAACCAACAGACTCGAGGTGTGAAAAAGTTAGCTATTATACTAGAGCAGCGATGGCGAACCTTTTTTGGCTCGCTTGCCAAAAGCGGGGAAGCGCAGGGGGTCATGCGTGGGTGTGCCACACCCATAATGCTTTGCACATGCTTTGCTCCAGTGTGCATGCGTGCACGGCCAGTGCTCCCCGAATTTTTGGAGTGCTTCTTCACCCTCCCCAGGCTCCAGAGGCTATATAGAAGCCTGGGGGAGCAAAACAACCTCTCCCGCCCTACCCCACCCCCCCCAAGGCCCTCTGGAGACTTCAGCTCAGCCCTCTGAAGCCTCCGAAGTGCGAAAAACCAGCCCTATGGGCAAACCGGAAGTTTGGGAAGTGACTTCAGGTTTGCTTGTAGGGCCGTTTTTAGCTGTCTGGAGCCTTCAGGGGCCTCCAAGAGGCTTCCCTGAAGTCTCCAGAGGGCAGAAAAACACCCTATAAGCAAACCGGAAGTCACTTCCGGTTTGCTTGTAGGCCTGATTTTAGCCCTCCGGAGCGTTCAGGAGCCCTCAGAAGGCTTCTCTGAAGGCTCCAGAGGGGGAAAAAAGGGCTCCTGAATGCTTCAGAGGGCTAAAACCAGCCCTAACGTGAAAATCGGAAGTCCGTTCCTGAACTTCCGGTATGCCCACAGGACTGATTTTTAGTGCTCCAGAGGCTTCAGGGAAGCTCCTAAAGCCTCTGGAGGGCAAAAAATTGCCTCAAAAGAAGGCCAAAATCAGCTGGCCAGCGTGCGCATGTGCGCTGGCCAGCTGACAGGGCAAGGCTCTCGTGCCCTGACAAATGGAACCATAGGTTCACCATCACTAGAGTGATGAGTTGAAATTCTTTTATTCTAAACTTTTCTTTTATATTTGTAAATAGTCTAAAGTGGATTAAATAGATTAATCATGTTTTCATATAAAATTATCATAATTTTGGCAATTAACAATTTTTAAATAAAATTGCTTGAAAATTTCTACATGTAGGTAGTTCTTGTTTAGTTATGACAATTGCATAATACTAAATGGAAAACCATGTGACTGCTTAAGATTTTACTGCAGCTTTCCTTTCCCCCATTCCCCCACCCTTTGAAAAGCTTACCTAAGCCCTGAGATAATTAGCAAGAAGGGAATTAATGTTTGTATTTACATTCATTCTGCAAGCAGGGATTGCAAGAGAAAAAGCAGGCACACAATGGGGAATACACATCGAAAGGAATGCATAGCCCAAAGTGTGTTAGGCAAAAATCCTGCATTGGCACATTCCTTACAATGAATATTACCCATTATGTGCTTGCTTTCTCTCTTTTTGTCCCTTCCTCTCCAATCTCTCTGATCTGTAAAAAGGAAAAAAAGTGTGGGAAGTTACAACCATCTCTCTCTCAGAAAAATGAAATGCACTAGGAAATATTGAAAAGGCAGAATACTATTCTACCCCAGATGTGAAAAGGAAGAAACATGTTTTGTCTCCTGCAGCCTCCTGCCCCTCCCCCTTTGTCAATGGGCCATTAAGCAGCCTGGGCTAGTCCACTTTACATAATAAAGACTTCTCCCCTTCAACTCCAGAGTCATGGGATTAAGGTAAGACTTGCCTTACCAAACCTGGACTCAGCCCATGGGAGCCTGGCAACCAATCAGAGTACACTTCTTACACAGGAACAAGAAACAGATAGGTGGGGCCAAACAGTTGATAAAAAGCCCTGCAAACCCCTTGCTCACCCCTTCTCTTCCTGTCCACCAACATTGAAGCATGTGAGCACCTTTTCTGTTCAGGACTCCAGCCATGTGGTCCTGTCCACCATTAAACCATCTTTCCAAGCAGCCTCCATGTCTCCAGTGTCTTCTTCCCCACTTGGAGCCAAACCCAGAAGGACATTTCCTTACTACAAAAGAAAACGGTAAAGCATAGGACAATACCTGCTAATTGATTATAATAACAAGAGTAATAAGAGTTGGAAGGGATCTTGGAAATCTTCTAGTCCAAGCAGGAAACCCTACATCATTTCAGAGAAATAATTGTCCAATCTCTTCTTAAAAACTTCCAGTTTGGAGCATTTACAACTTCTGGAGGCAAGTACCGTAGTTCCACGGATTAATTGTTCTAATTGTCAGGAAATTTATTCTTAGTTCTAACTTGGTTCTCTTCTTTTGAATAGTTTCCATCCATTGCTTCTTGCCCTGCCTTCAAGTGCTTTGAAGAATAGCTTTTTTCTCCAGAAATGTATTTGTTTAATCAGTATCAGGAATAACATTTTAAAGATTAGGCTAGATTAGAAGACCAAAGTTAAATTCAGTGTTCATAATGCATTTTTGGTAGTTCTGTTCCTGTTGTATATTTAATTATATTCTGTATAGAGGAGCTCCATAGATAAGATTGTTTCATTATATAGGTTGAATAATGGAATATTAGATCTGTTGTTGGACAATTAGTATTAGTTTTGATGAGTTATGTATTTTAATAAGATATCCTACTTGATCATAGTCACTCTATCTCATCCTAACCTAGCATCTTTTGAGCACAAATTAGATGAGATTCTAGTATCTGCCACCTTGAACTCCCTGAGGAAAGATATACCATGAATGTGATATTAAATAAACTACATATTTGGCCTATACACTAAATGTTATTGAACAGCAAATTTTAATTTACTTTTTTCCTTTGGTAGATGCTACTTCAAATGATCAACAACTCCTCTTCTGTCAGAAATTACAGCAGTGCTGTGTATTATTTGATTTCATGGACTCTGTCTCTGACTTAAGGAGCAAAGAAATTAAAAGAGCAACACTGAATGAACTAGTGGAATATGTTTCTACAAATCGTGGTGTCATTACTGAATCAGCATATTCAGAAATTGTAAAAATGGTAAGTAAGTCATGTGAACTATAACTCCTTTGAAAGGATTTAGAAATGAAATTTTTGAAGACTTCTCTGTTTTCTGAATTGGCTTTTTATGGCGATTAGATAGTGCTTTTGCTGTTAATCTCCTGCAGTTAATCTTTAACATTAAAATTGGTCTAAAGGGTGATTATTTTTTCATACTAACAAATAGCTTGTTCAATTATTTATTATATAAACGGAACAGGTTTCATACTGGTGTTACTTTTTCACTTGGATTCAGTTTAGATATCAGTAGGACCCAGTGGAAACTCTGATAATATTGAGTGGGAAACATAAGCATACATTCAGAAAAACTGAAATAAAACTGAATATTTTATATAATAATAATAATAAATTTTAATTTGTAGACCGCTCCCTCTCCCCATAGGGATATACCTTCCCTGAGTTCTGCTGTGCTGCATTTTAGTTCCTAGCTTTTCGTGGTAAAACCCTGGTTCTTCCTTGTTCAGTACCTTGTGACATCCAAACCTCTTCATCTTTGCAC
Source organism: Rhabdophis nuchalis (assembly GCA_039707465.1). Lineage (NCBI taxonomy): Eukaryota > Metazoa > Chordata > Lepidosauria > Squamata > Natricidae > Rhabdophis > Rhabdophis nuchalis. The sequence goes on along the minus strand of CM077643.1, from coordinate 352,049,857 downwards.
CCTCAACGTTTAGTTTCAGTAGTGTGATGGCTAAAAATCAGTGATACAGTTTATTACCACATTCAGGAGGAAAACAGGATGAAAATCTGTGGAACTCTCTTGATCTGTAATATACATTTTTTTTATTTTCCATAATCATGCATCTTTTTTTTAATTGAAAAAGTTTTATTAGTTTTTACATTTTTCCAAGAGGGTAGGATAAGGGATATAGGTAAGGTAAAATACAAAGAAATTTTGAGAACTTTCAAGACGGAATCGCTGGCCCCTCCAGGGCCTCTTAATAAAACATTGGTAATACATTTTTCAATATACTACAAGATGGAAGTGAGTGCATACATCATAAATTCTAAATTCTAAACTCTATGCTGGCAGACATGTACAAACATCCAGATAAAAAATTACATTGGGCTAGTAAAATAAAAGAAACCAAACAAATTCATTTTTTAGATCTAAGTCTCTTGGCAATTACATCTTCCTGCGCTCCTTTCTGGCCCCCAGCGGGCGGGGCCGTGGCCCCCCCTGCCCCTCCCAAATCTTCACCCAGGATAGAGGAATGTTTTTTAAGAAAGGCTTCCGCCTCAGCAACTGTTTTAATCCTAACTCTCCCTCCTTCCCAGAACACCAACATCCCTTCGGGCGTCACCCACTTAAACCAAATCCCGTGGTCAAACAATTTTTTAGATAAGAAGGAAAACTTCCTTCTCATCTCTCTAATCTTTTTAGGGATCTGTTTCAAGATAGCGACTTCTTTCTGCTGGTAAATTAACGGACCACCTCTCTGAGCCTTCAAAATTTCCTCTCTGGTTGACCTCCTAACAAATTTAACATGTATCTCTCTGGGTACCTCATTTATCCTGGCATATGCAGAATTTATTCTGTAGGCTAGGTCAATATCCCCCCTGATCTCATCTTTGGGTTTATGCAAATATTCTGCTAAAATTGTACTCATGAGATCAGGAAGACATTCACCATCTACCTCAGAAACGTTCTGAAATCTTAAAAAGTATGACATTCTTTCAAAATCCATCCTTGACATATGCCCAGTTAATTCTCCAACTTCAGTTTTAACATTTTTAAGTTCCCCCTTTGCCCCAGCCAGCCCCCCTTCCAATTCCTCGGTCTTCTGTATATTCTCCTTTAGTTGGTTCTGTGTTTCCATAAGTCCCTGTCTGAAATCCTTATTTTCTTGTCTTAATCCTTTAATTTCCTGCACCAAAGTTTGTAACACTTCTTCCAGAGCTGTCATTCTTCTTTCCAGTCCTGCCACTTCTGATGTGATAGAAGCCATGGTAAACTGTTAAAGTCCGTGCCACTAAGATGGCGTTTTTTGGGTGGGGCCGCTATGGCAAGTCAGAAGAACAAGGTCCAAATCAAAGTTGTAGAAAGTTTATAAAATCCCCAAAGAGAGCAAGTTGCAAAAACAAATATTCAAACAAAGGAGGCACTCCAGAGAAGGAATCAGTCAGTCCAAAAATTTCTTCATTGGTAGCGAGAGGCAGTCCAAATCATCAAGAAACGTTGGTATTTTTCCACAAACAAAAATAACTTTTCAGGAACAAAGGGAAGCCATCTTCCACCGCCCTGCCTGGGAACCAGCCGGAGAAAGTCAAAGATACAATTGTTTCAAGCCACCGGACTTAGATACATTTGTAGATACAAGCCGCAAACTGCTTTCGCTTGCTTAGAAAAAAAAAAAAAAAGCCGGATACAAAATAACTCCCTCGCAACGAGGAATCATTTCTAACCGCCGCTGTTGCACCGAGGGGGGGTTTAACAAACAAACACCCCCCTCCACAGTTCTTTCAGTCCAGGCTGCCAGCAAAGAAAAATAGTTTGAAAAAGCACTCACTTTCCCTCTCGCCGCCAAAGCCCCGGAAGGCTTCCGACCCGCCTTCAGCTCTCTCCAAATTTGTTAATTGTTGCCAACCTCCGTTGGCGAAGGGAACCAAGCCCCCCGCAGCATGCCCCCTTCCTCCTGGGCTGAAGACCCGGACCGCCTCCCAGCTGCCGCCAGAATGGACCAGCCCAGGCAAGCCAGCCCTGCAGAGGGCCCCCCCCAAAGGAAAAGGGGGTGCCCCGCCCCGTTAGGGGCCGAAAGAGGGACAAAACGGCGGACGAACCCCAGAGTTCGTCCGTCGCCGCCAGAAGCGGAACAGGAAGTCCATAATCATGCATCTTATCAGTCTTCAATTTGGCAAGAAACAAAATAAATCAAAATAATACTCCTCTTGCACAATATTTAAGTGTGGCTTCTGGTCATCAAAACGTTGCATTTGCTGATAGATATTAAAGTTTTTCAAGAACAAGATGGAACCTTGCCAAATCCCTGAATTCACTTCTCCCTTCTGGGAGAAGCTAGCTATCTAGCTAATTGTGGAGTTAACTAAAAGTTCTTAATATTTCTCTCTCAAAAGTATAGAGTATTTGGATCTGAAGTGCTGTTTGTTTAAGGAACCATTGACAGCTAGTGAACACTGTACCCATACCGAATCTAAAGCAGCTTTCCTACTTGGATTTAGACTGTTCCTTCAGAAACTGTTGTCTCATTGTGGTACCTTATTACATCCAGAACCAGTTTTGTCCCCAATCTGGTTCTGTAAATGACCATTTTGGAAGAGAAAAACATGGAATGATCAAAGAAAATAATCAGAATTGCACTTTGCTTATTTAGTCATCCCACAGAAGTTAAACCAGGATTGGCAGGAATCTAGAAATGGATATTATTAACTTGAAAAGATTTCCTGTCAGCTGCCCATGTCTTTTATATTCTAAAAATTTTGTTTGTTATATTTTGCTACAGTAGCCAAATCGGTTTGTAAAGGTACAGCTGACATTCTTTGAAAACAGTTGGCTTTCAGTAGGCAAAGCTGAACTGAAGGACTGCATATCCATGCATAGCTGTATATGTAACAGAATAACAGAGTTGGAAGGGACCTTTGAGAATAGGTTGACTCCCTCTTCTTTGATTTAAATCGAATAAAGTAAACTAAACTTATGGCAACCACTTAGATATTAGAACAAAGACCTCTAATCATTCTTTTCATTAAATTAGACATACCCAATTCCAGCAACCATTCTTTATACATATGTTTTAACCTGCAGTTCCCTTATCATTTTTGTTGTTCTCTGCACTCTTTCCAGAGTCTCAAAATCATTTTTTACACTGTGGTAGCCAAAGCTGGATGCAGTATTCTAAGTGTGATCTTACCAAGGCATTATAAAGTGGTATTAGCACTTCATGTGATTTTGATTCTATTCTATCTTTCTGTTAATGCAGTTTAGGACTGTGTTGGTTTTTTTGGCAGCTGCAGCACATTGCTAGCTCGTACTTAAGTGTTTGTCCACTAGGACTCAAGATCCCTCTCACAGTTACTACTATTGAGCCAGGCACAACACATCCATACTGTCTCTGTGCATTTGATTTTTCTTGCCTAAATGCAGTGTCTTACTTTTTTAACCATTGAATTTAATTTTGTTAGATACCTCCCAATTTTCAAGTCCTGTCAAGAGCCTTCTGTATCTTAAGCCTATCTTCTGGAGTGTTATCTATTCTTGCTAGCTTGGTGACATCTGCAAATTTGATCTATCTCCTCATCCAAATCATGTAATGTAAATTTGCTCTACTAGTTCTAAATCTTCCATGGATTAACTGCAAAAAGAAAAGAAAAAGAAAGAAAGAAAGAAAGAAAGAAAGAAAGAAAGAAAGAAAGAAAGAAAGAAAGAAAGAAAGAAAGTAGAGGTTAATAGACCATTTCTAGCTTGATGCTTCATACATTCCCCTACACAGGGGGTCTGTATAAGGGCATTATGGTCAAATGGTCTGTTCTAAATATGTAGCAGCATTAATTTCAACAGTTGAGAAAAGTTTTTGACATATTTGAACTTTGGTAAACTACATTTCTATACTAAAATTAATGGTAATGTTTTCATTTATTTAAGTGGCTCTGAATTTTAGACATTTCACAGAAATCCTTTCCCCCCCAAACATGGCAGTAGTCAGGTTTCATTGTCAAGTTTTTTCACACTGAAATAGATGCGGAATAGTGTTATCTTTTACTAAAAGTGACTACGATACAAAAAATATGTTGAGACTCTAGAAAAAGTGCAGAGAAGAGTAGCAAAGAGTTAAGGGCATGAAGGCTAAACTATACAATGAATGGTTGTGGGAACTGGGAATGTCTAAGTCTAATGAAGAGAAGAACTAGGGGCGATATGAGTCTTTCAATATGTGAAAAGCTATCACAGAAAGGAGGGGCCAACCTAGTCTCCCAAGCACCTGAGAGCAAGATAAGAAGTAACCAGATGGAAGCTTAACAAGAAAGATCCAACCTACCGTACTATTAAGGAGAAATATCCTGCAAGTGACAACAATTAATCAATGGAACAGGTCACCTTCCAGAAGTTATGGGTATTCCATGACTGGAGGTTTTTAAGAACAGATTGGACAACCATTTGGTTAGAATTGTTGAGCAGGGAGTAGAAGACTTCCAAGATCTACTCCTATCGTGTTATTCTATGCTCTATGTAAGTCCCAATACAAAGTCCTCTGTTTTGCACAAGTAGATCTTCCAAGCTGAACTCAGAACAAACAAAATAAAATAGGTAATATAGAATAAAAAAATAAGAAAATGGAGAACTATTCTATTCTTGGGAATACACTCAAGGCATTCAATAACTTATAATGGTAGCAGTTTACATACTGCTCTTGATTAGTTTGGGAGATTTTGTTTGTACTTCTTTTATGTTATGTCAAATGCCATTGTGACATTCAGATAATAGCAAGAAATGCAAGAAATTTTCAATTTTCTCATGAGCCTCATGAGAGACATTTGTAATTTTGGAATGTAATAGAGAAGTGATAGTAATCAGTGTTTTCAGGAATCAAAAAGTTCTTAGTAGAAAAGTGACAGAACTAAGTTTTTGTTGCGTAGCTTAGTGCCGCTTTGCTTGTCTGTTACCGAGTAAGCCTGAACTAATCTGCAAAATACCACATTTTCTTAAATTTAATTATAAAAACAAATTTGTTTCATTGATTCATGTTTATAGTAATTATATAGTCATCCTACATAATTATAAAGTTTTGATGCAGCAGTGTTGGATAAAGTTCGTACAATTATAATCAGTTTTCAAAATAATTGAATTTAGCTTTCTTCTAAATACAGGTATTCTGTAGTTTAAAAAATTTGGTCCTTCAGTTAAAAGACATCTGCAAGTAATAATAAAAATTATTAGCAGAAGAAAAGAAATGTTTAAAGTTTCTTGAAAAAATCTTGTGGAGATTACTGCTAGTAAGGTTTGCTCACCATGTTCAAATTTGCATCTCTCTCATGAGCAGAAACTGGGGATTATTCTGTAATATCTGTGAAATCCAGTCATTAAAATTCCAATAATTACTGTTAGCCTAATGTGAGACATTGTATCTATAATTACTTTCTGTTACAGTGTTGCTCTTGATACCAGTGAGTCTTACCAAATTCAAGAGTGTCTCTTGGATTTCCACATTCTACCTGCTGTTATAATGGACATCATTTATATCATTTTAACAGTTAGGTTATTGAATACTCCTCTGCATGAAACAATCAGTTGTTTTGTTGTCCTGACAACTATGTATAAAAGTTCTTAATATTACCTACAATCAATTGTTTTGATCAACACAATATTCCTTCTAGAATAATTTTCCATTCATTTTCTTACACCTACTATGCATGCTACAATCTGTTACTTCCAGCAATAATTTTCTTTTCTCTAGTATTGAAACCAACAATGCTGATGATTTCTTTAGTCTTATTATTGTCTTTTTCAGAAGTATAAATATTTGCTCCTGCAGTCTGAAATGTTCTTTCTTATAAGGTAGTTTGATGCCTCAGGTTATGAAGATAGTAACTCAAAAGATTACATCCTTAATTTCATTATCCATTTCATCCTCAATGTGACCATTCTACTTCTAAGATATTGATTAATGGTTTTTTGTTTTGAATACAGCCTTGCCTAAAGCCTTCTGGTTTTCTTTGATATGCTCAGAATAGGGTTAGAACTATAGAGAGCATACATGTAAATATGAGATTTAGTTCACAGTCTGCCAATTAGATAGTGTTGGGAGAGGCTGTTGCCAATCAGTAGAAACCATATAACAACTAAAATGGAATTGCTAAAAAACCCAACATGTTTGTAGACTGTATCAACAGAGGGATAGTATCAAGATCACATGAAGTATCCATACCACTTTATACTGCACTGATAAGACCACACTTGTAATATTGCATCCTGTTCTGGTCAGTACAATACAAAAAAGATACTGATCTAGAGGAGGGATGTCAAACTCAGGTTGTCATGGTGTGATGTATCATGACTTCCCCCACTTTGCTAAACTGGGCGTGGGTGTGGCCAGCATGTGATGCATTTGGCCCACAGCCCACGAATTTGAGGCTCCTGGTCTAGAGAATACAGAGAAGAGGAACCAAGATGATTAAGGGACTGGAGGATAAACTGTATGAATGATTGTAGCTATGAGGTAGGTCTAGTCTAACAAAGAGTAATATTAGGGGTGACATGATAGTAGCCTTCCAATATTTGAGGGTTTGCCACAGAGAAGAGAGTTTGACCTATTCTCCAAAGTACCTGAGGACAACACAAGAAATAATGGATGGAAGATTATCAAAGAGAGATCAACCTAGAACTAAGAAATTTCCTGAAAATGAGAACAATTAATCAGTGGAATGGATTGCTTCCAGAAGTTGTGGATGCACCATGACTGTAGGCTTTTAAGAAAGGATTGGACAGCCATTTGTCCAGAATGGTATAGGGTCTCTGGCTCAAGCAAGGGGGTTGGGCTAGATCTAGATCTCCAAGTCAATTCCAGCTATGTTATTTTGTATATATTGAACTAGAATGAAACAGTAGTTTTAAAAATATTTTCTAGTTGTGTGTGTATATATGCAGTCATAAATGTATTTTATGCATTAAATAAAATCAAATTGAAAATAGCTTTTAAAATGTGATCATGTTCCCCTAGATTAGCTCTAATATCTTTAGAACACTTCCTCCAAGTGAAAATCCTGATTTCGATCCAGAAGAGGATGAGCCTACATTAGAAGCTTCTTGGCCCCATATACAGGTAACTTCTTCAAATTTTTATTGATATTGAGTTTTATTACGATTACAATTTCATATTGAGTTTTATTACGGATGCAATTTCAAACAAAGTCATGTTTTCTATGTCTTGCTGCTGTAGTCATCTGCATTTCTGAAATCCAGCTCAGGTGACCCTGAAATTTTGTATTTTGTCATCTACAATCAGTTCTGCAAAAATGCAATATATACATTTTTATATGCTCATGAATCTGTTTCAAACCATTCCATATGATCACCTGATTTCTACCTTCCAGGATTCTGAAATGTTATTTTTCATCTTTGATTGACATTTTACCATTTTATTCAGTCCTACCTTCTAAAATGTAGGACCCACTTATCAGTAAAGTTACTGGTTTTACTATTACCAAATTAAACCCTGGTTCTTCTTTACCCTCAATATAAAATTTGTTACTGCCTCAGATGCTACTGATTATCTCCTCTGGCCTTAACTAGTTTGAATGTTTTGACTTTTAACCTGAATTTAGTGAGGTAAATTCACCTCTGCATAATAAGGCTTAATAAATCTTATTGATTCTTCTACAATAGTGGCTAAAATTGTGGAAACCTTTTGGGAAAAGTGTATTTTCTAAAACTTAGCTAATTACACTACTTTTTTTAGTAGGACCATAAAATTATATATCATTGGAAAGATAATTTAATCAAGAATGTAATGCAATAACTTTTATGAAAAAATTGCTAATAGAATAGCAGTTATAAAAAAGAAAAGTGAAACGTGATATACAAAAATTATCACCATGTCAGTTAATACTTAGTTGGGTAACCTTCAGCATGAATTACGGCCTTACGTTTTCTCATGGAGTGAACCAAGTCTTTTAGTTCTGCAGCTATTATAATGTGAAACCAAGATTGAATGATTACTTCTAGGTTTTATTGCTAGGTCGCTTCTGACTAACATGTTTCTTCAGTCGGCTCCAGAGATTTTCAATTGGGTTAAGGCAGGGGTCTGCAAAGTTGGCTCTTTTAAGACTGGGGGACTTCAACTCTTAGAATTCCCCAGCCAGCCATGCTGGCTGGGGAATTCTGGGAGTTGAAGTCCACCAGTCTTAAAAGAGCCAACTTTGCAGACCCCTGGGTTAAGGTCTGGGCTATTTCCAGGCTATTCCAGCAGTGGAATATGATTATCTTGAAACTGCAAAAAGAAAAGTGGTGTTATTAGCCATCAAACCTCAAAAATAAACTTTTGTCAAAAGGATTTCACAATTTTGGCCATTACTGTAGAAGATTTTTTAAGTGTGATTGCCTTGAGGGTTGGCAAGAAGTTTGTGGGATTTATATTGGGTGTTGATAATGGTAACCTTCTTTTGTTTCTTTTTGTTTCTCAACCTCAACTGCTTTAAGATGTATGGACTTCAACCCCAGATTCACCCCCCTCCCCGCCAGCATGCTTTAAAGAAAGCCTTTAAGAAACCTAATTGTCTGAAAACAACTGCAAACATTAAGCATAAAACTACCCCCAGTAATTAATCTTTTTAAAAAGTCTTTTTAAAACTCTTTATGAACTCTGTTCAAAGATACTTTACTTTGAACTCTGTTCAAAGATGGTTAGTGTTAAAGCTGGTGCACTTATAATAAAAAAAAATAGCACTTAAAAAAATGAAGAATTGGCTATGTCTTGAATAGGGAGAGAATACAAATGCAAAAGATCATATAGGAGAAAATATCATGGAAACTTCAGAGCACATCTGATTTCTTAACTATTTTCTGCACCAGACTTGAGAGAAGCCATTCCTGTAGTTTAAAGATTATAGTAATGGAGTAGGAATATGTGGTTTTAAGAGCCTGAACAGTTAATATGCTAGTTAATATGCTAATATTGGCAAGCTGAATTTTATTGAAATGGATTTCTGATATCTTCTAATGGGATTTACTAATATGTGAAATGTATTACATGTCAAAATGTTTTTACAACATTTATTATATTCTTTTATAGCTGGTGTATGAATTTTTACTACGGTTTTTAGAAAGTCCTGATTTCCAACCTAGCATTGCAAAACGACATATTGACCAGAAATTTGTACAGCAGGTAAATATTCATCTGAAATATATACTTTTAGCTTAGATTATTTTTTTAATGTAAATGTTTGTATATAGAATCATAGGGTTGGAAGGGAGTTTGGAGGTCTTCTAGTCCAACCCCCTGCCCATACCACCCTACTCCCAAAGTTGGAGAGTGTGCCCTCATTTCCTTTCTAACTACTGTTAAAGAATAAGTTCCAGACAGTGCAGCACAATTTGGGGTGTTTCAAAAGAAGCACAGATTGTCAGCTAGAGTGCCCCAATAAGTAGTTTCCCACAAATCAGAGTTCAAGCCAGGATTCTTTATATGGTTAGAGGTAGAAATAGAACAGTAATCTGCAAGACATGTAAGTTTGCCACTATTGAACTGTTGCTCTGAATTATATTGAAGTGTAATTATGGCAAAGGTAACTATATAGCAGCATTTGCATATCTTATGTAAGCATTATTAATGCATGGAAATGCAATATTACATAAATAATATTAGCTCTTTTCCTTATTTTTAAGGTGAGGCAATACACATTGCATTTGTTAGCAATAATAACAGTGCCACCACACAGTAGCTGTGGTTTGGTTAGTCTCAGTCTAGCCTTTCCTTGTTATTGAATTTGTTTGCCTAAGACCAGTAAGACTTTTTGTATTTCTATGTAATGTTGACTTTTGAAATATTTTGAAATATTTGCCATACATTTGCAAAATGTTTATTGTTGGCATTGTATTATTGAAGCCATTCTGAACTTACCTTAGGTTTATGTGGGAAGGTGTGGAACAAATTTGGTTGAAATTTGGTATACCAATTAGTGCTTATTGAAGTAATAAACTATACTTTATTATTAGCTGTTGGAGCTTTTTGACAGTGAAGATCCACGAGAGCGTGACTTTCTAAAAACAGTACTTCATCGAATTTATGGCAAATTCCTTGGATTAAGAGCATTCATCAGGAAACAAATCAACAATATTTTTCTCAGGTATAATATATACTGTTTACAATCTTACTACCAACTTTTGTATATATTTAATTTGTACTTTAAAAAGTACAGAATTAATAACCTACACAACTTGTTCTTAATCTACTAATAACAGAGTTAAATTTCTGAAAGGCTTTGGGTAATTAGCTTGCCCTCAACCCTCCCACAGGACAAATTGGCTTAATTACGGTACTTGAGGGTTTTTTAGTTCTAAAGGTTGTAAATGACTCAGAAGGTTAAAGCATCCTTTTTATGCCTGGTTTCTGTGGAACCTCTGGGTGGGGCTGTTTGAAGCCAGGTGTGGGCTGTAGGTTACACCTTTCTGTTTTAGAGGTTTTCTTGTGATCTACTTTGGATCTTACCCATAATGTGAATATCTATTTTAAAGCAAATTTCTTACCGGTAGTGGAAATTTTGAGTAGTTCTGAGAATTGGTAAATATTTATTTATTTATTGTATTTCTATACCGCCCTCTCTCCCTAGATGGGACTCGGGGCAGTGCACAGGAGTAATAAAAACAGATAATAAATACAAGCATATACAGTTAAAATTAAATTAAATCAAATTTGCATCCCGTGCTAAAATCCATAGTTAAGAACTAAAATCAACGGTGAGAAGGAAATGTGCCAGGCCAGCCAGATGAAAAAAGTGTGTTTTTAGTGCCCGACAAAAGAGGCGCAGGTCCGTAATTGTACAAAGGTCAGGGGGCAGGTCATTCCAGAGGGCGGGACCTGCCACAGAGAAGGCTCTTCCCCTGGGAGTCGTCAGCCGGCATTGTCCGGCCGACGGTACCCTAAGGAGGCCCTCCCTGTGGGAGGGGACAGGTCGAAGGGAGGTATGCGGTAGGAGGCGGTCCTGCAAATAGCCAGGTCTCATGCCATAGAGCGCTTTGAAGATGGTCACTAACACCTTGAAGCACACCTGGAAGGCCACAGGTAGCCAGTGCAGCGCAGGAGTGGTGTTACATGGGAGTATCTCGAGACTCCTAAGATCCCCCGCGCGGCCGCATTTTGGACTAACTGGAGCCTCCGGGTGCACCTCAAGGGAAGCCCCATGTAGAGCGTGTTACAATAGTCCAGGCGGGAGATGACGAGGGCTTGAGTGACCGTGCGTAAGGCGTCATGATCCAGAAAGGGACGCAACTGGCGTATCAGGTGAACCTGATAAAAAGCCCCCCTGGCCACGGCCGTCAGATGGTCATCCAACGACAGCCGAGAATCCAGGAGGACGCCCAGGTTGCGAGCCCTCTCTGCGGGAGCTAATGACTCACCCCCGATAGCCAGAGATGGAACCAACTGGCTATGTCGTGACACCGGAAACCACAGCCACTCTGTCTTGGACGGATTGAGTCGAAGCCTGTTCCTCCCCATCCAGATACCACCTCTGACTGGCTCTACTCCCATCTGTTCTCTGCCTCCTGAGTCCCAGCTGATCGAGAGGAAATGGGGATTTAGCAGTAACCTTCCTCTGGAGTGGGGTGGAAATGGAGATTTTACAGTATCCTTCCCCTGCTGTGCCTACCAAGCCATGCCCAGCAAGCCACGGCCACATAATCGGTAGTAAGAAAAACTGAATCCCACCACTCCCTCAACTATTATGTGGAAATATTTAATTGTATTTTCCTCTTCACTGTTTGTTGAAATATTAATTGCAATTTTTTCAACAGGTTTATATATGAAACAGAACATTTCAATGGTGTTGCTGAGCTACTTGAGATACTTGGAAGGTAGGTTGATTTCTTCATTGCAGTTAGGAAGGACCAAGGTTTGCATCCGTTTTTTAAAACCAATGGTTGCAGTTATCATCACCAACCCAATTGTTATCAGGCCTGCAGGGAGATAAGATGCTGTACCTGGAATGAACTCTTGGAGTTACTATACTCCTTGGAGGACCAAAAATATTGCAAGAAGATTCCATGTGGACATTGGTACTGGTCTTAGAAAATCAGGCGCTTGAGTAAATATGCTTCTACAAAACCTTAAAGAGGTATACTGTGAAGTTCAGATGACTTGCAAAATTGCTATATGGGGACATCATCAACAAATAAACGATTAAAGTATGTTACACAGTATGCTATGTCACAGTATGTGTCTACAATATAGATAGTTCTCAACTTAAAAACTGTAATTGAGCCCACAATTATAGTTTAAGTTGAGCCAGTTTTTAACAGGTCGTCACATGGCCACCCTGATTTGATGTCTTTTTTTTTTGTAGCAGTCATAAAACAAGCCCATTGTTTGCAATTAGTGATTGCTAGAAACCAGAAGTAAAGCCTGATTTCCTGTAAGAAACTAGTACATTGTGGACATGTGACCATGCGATGCTGCAAATGGACATAAATGAGGGCTGGTTGCCAAGTGTCCAAAATGCAATCACATGATCGTGTGAGAAGGAGTGGATGCCAGAACATTTAATCTGGATTATAGTAACTTTTGGGGTGTTGTAATTTCAACTGTTCGCTAAGCAACTGGTCCTTAGACGAGGATTGCCTAAAGGACAGATACTGCTAGTCTGATACCTCCCTTTCCCCTTTTATTCCAAACAGGATTTGATAGATTTGACCAGAAAAGAAGGGGAGGAAAGAAAAGGAAATGTTCTATGAGATCCATAAACTGCATGTAATTAATTTTACATTTAATGGAACAATTACAATTTTCCTGCAGTTCCAAATGTGTTTTTTTGAGTTGTAAACTTTTTCATACAGTGAAAGTCTTAGAAATGACCTCAAGTTGCTGCCAGTTGGAGTACTGAATCTGTTATGATTTAATTTCTATCCTACTTAAAGCATCTTTTTCTCAATCGGTGGAATCTGCAGTTGGTGCTCATATAGGGAACCAAGCAGCCAAATTAGTGGATACAAACAAGCAGCATCTAGGATTTGTTTTATTTGTAGCCACTAATTTCAGCAACAAGGTTCGAAAAGTAACTGGTCCTTACTGAACTGTGGAAAATAGAGCTGGTCTTGTTCTATGTATTTATAGGAATAGTGTTGTTCACAATCTTCATAATAAAACATAAACTTAATAATATACATTTATTATATGTATTACTGTACTATAATTGGTTTTCATGTTGAATTTGTTTCCCCCCTCAGTATTATCAATGGTTTTGCATTGCCACTGAAAGCTGAACATAAACAATTCCTTCTGAAGATTCTTATTCCCATGCATACTGCAAAGGGATTAGCTTTATTTCATGCACAGGTATGCTGATCTCAACAAATAAAATATTGCATGTTGAAACTCAAGTAATATTGTAGTTATACTTATTTAATTGCCCAAGTTGAGTCTTTTGGGGGGAGAATTATTTAAAGATACATAACGTGAATATATTTCATGCAGTGGAAAATCAGAATGAGTATTTATTTGCACGCTGCTAAAGTTTTTATGAACCAATATTGTAAAATAAATAAATGTTTTTCTTCAACTACTTGTACCTTTGAATTTATTATCTGTTAGTATGTTGAAACTTTAAAAATAGCTTACCTGTATTCTTGTATGGGCATAGCTTGAAATTTCTGCTTCCCAAGGTGTTTGATGGAAGAGTTAAACAGGGAATAACCAATATAACACTAAATAGTAACCATCTGCCTTTTGAGGGTCATCTGATGATACATCTGCGTATGGCACTTGGGAAAGTGTTCTCTTTGTACTTAACAACTGAGTTCGTGGCATTCATTGTGATCCTGTGCTACATGATGCTTATAAGAGTCTTTATTTTTCAAAACTAAATATTTAAAATGTTACTTTAATATATAATGTATAAAACATTAAAGAGGTGTACTGTGAATTCAAACAATCAATGACATCATTTTTTCCTCTTCATTAAAGGGATTATTATACCAGTCTTTGAAATTTAAAAAATGTTAGGGTTTATGTCCAAATATGCTTGGTATCCAGAGAAGATGGGACATCCATCAAATGTTTGTATAGTCTATAAGTTTCCAAAAGAGGCTCAGTGCCGACTCAAAACCTTACATATGAATGGCAGATGATCATTCAAGTAATATGTTACAGATAATCTTTTTTTAATTATGACAATTTAATAATCCTGTAATGAACTATGAATTTTCAAAACTTTTTTTTAAGCTGGCGTACTGTGTTGTTCAATTCTTGGAAAAAGATATGGCATTAACAGAGCCGGTAAGTATTATTGTTTTTGCCTCTCTTTGAACTTTTGCAATATAGCTCAAACTTGGGTTTAGCAAATAATGATGATTATACAAACCGCTGCACCAATTTGGTTTAGCTACTAGTTTTCACCAAAAAGTCATAATTCTCATGTAGCCTATAAAGAACATCCTGATATTATTTACAATGTATCAATAGAATAAGAATGGAAGACTTTTCCATACATGTGCCCCAGAAATTAAGGCAAAACACTTGCTTAGTGTCCATGGCTAACCCTGACCAGAGTCCTAGTATCTTCATTTGTTTGAGTTTAGAAGTGCTTTGCTTCTAAAGCAAGTCATTGGCTTTTAACTACTGTTTATGAAGTGTGTTTTAACTCTACAGATATTTCTAAAACCAGCCTGTTAATTTCTTGTGTTGTCATACTGAATCTACTTATCCAGTAATTTATAACTGCAGTAATTACCAGTATATAGTTTGTTATATTAATGCAACAGATATACATTCAAAAGTTGAAATTGTTTCAATATATAATTGGACAGCTATTTACCAGAAGTGGCCCCTTACTTTAGAATGCTGATAAAATAATATGTAATAACATGGTAAGGGGAAAAGCTGAGTATTGTAAATAAATATTGTACCAGCAATTTTAGAACAAAGAGTATTCACAGCCTTCTTCAAATGATACCATCTATCATCAGTTTGAATCAGGAGAAAATAATGTAAAATGTAAATGAAATTGAATTATGTGGTTTATAACTCTGTGAACTGGTTGTACAAAAGGTTGTGACCATACATAACAAAAGAGAAAATTGCAATTATATAAACATACACAACACCTGAGCATTTTAAATATATTATTATAAGGTAGAATTGACTAATCATATGCCTGTTTATTAAAAAGTCCAGTTGTGTGCAGTAGTTTATTCCAAGTAATTGAATGTTCATTAAAATTGCTTAGAAGCTTTCAAACTGCCATTTACTTTTATTAAATATTTTATTAAATATTTTTAGAATCCATGTCCTCTTTCCACAGTCCTACAGAGCAATGATAAGGCTGTGACACAAAATATGTCTCTATTCTTTAGCAGTTGAAATACTGAAGGGATGCAGCCTTTTAAAGTGAAAATACTCTATAGTTACACATGAATAATAGTACTTAATAGTCTTTTTTCTATGAATTTTGTTTTCCACTGAAAAGCCTATTTAAGGAATGATTGAGAAGTAGACATAGGACAAAGGACAGGTGATAGAAATTCTAGAGCAGAGGTCCCGAAACTTTTTAGCACCAGGGACCGGTTTCACCTAAGAATTTTTTTCCATGGAACAAGGGGGGGAGGGGGGAATTGTTTCGGTTTCGACTACTGCTCATGTCCAGCTGTGTGGTCTGGTTTGTAACAGCCAAAAGGGAACCCCTGTTGTAGATAAAATGTAGGCATTTTATTTTTTTAAATGTTACATACAGTTATTATATCTGACTGAGTCCCATAGCGATGTGTTTGTCTGCATTTGTTGTATAAATCCCGTCAGTTATCCTTAAATTCAAGAAATCATTGTTAGCCTATGATGGTTTAATGTGATCAGTGAATCCAATAATTCATTAATTTGGAACAAAATCCATTTTTGAAGATACATCTGTGTCAAATACATTGAACAAAATGATTGAATTTAGCAAATCTAAAGGCAGCCATATCACCATTCAAGTATCAGTTTTCATAGATATGCTCTAATGAGTTTTTATTTTTGCAACTCAGGTTATCAGAGGATTGCTGAAATTTTGGCCAAAAATATGCAGCCAGAAAGAGGTACGTTTGATTATTTTTCTAAAACATTATACTAAAATCAATTTACTATAGCTCAGCAGGTTTATTCCAGCTGTAATATGGATAATGCATAAAATCTCCATTTTCATCTTAAGGAAACTAACTTGGCACACCAAGGAGAGCCTTAAACATGGCCCTTCTTTGGAAGAATTGTGTGAGATTAGAGTTTTTACTTACCTGTCTGTGATAAGGCAGCATGACAGGTTATTATGTAGAACATGGATATTCTCTTTGAACCTCATCCAAATGCAACTTCCCAGGTTGATACACTTCAAAATGTGCTTTTGAGGGAAGTTTGCAGAGTTTTCATTCCTTTTCTAGTATGCTACCTATTTATGGACCTTGAGAAAGAAGGGAAAAACAGATCTGAGTCTTGTGTGTAAATTTCAGACTGGGAGGAAATGTTTCCTGCATATTCTTAAAAAAATAAGTATCGCATTGTGTTAGATTGGAAATTATTAAACGTTATCTTTTAAGAATTAAATGACTATTGAAATCCAACTGTAAAAAGATAATACTTAATGTATTTGTACCTTTTCATATTATATAGTAGTACATAGTACAGTTTTATGTGTAATAATGCATAGAATATATAAATACTGTTCACATTTTCTTTTACAAAATTGTAGTCATGTTGTTGAATTTATAAATTATATGTTTTTTTTTAACATAGCGGAATATTTGTGCTTACAACTGTTTAGCTCTGAATCGCAATCTGAGTATCTGTGTAAACCTGTATTTATCCATATAAAATCCTAGGAGTTTTTAATTTAGGTAATTTTTAAACCATTTACTAGACTAGAGCATCTCAATAGTTGGTTCTAAGAATACTAGATCTGTAGCATTACTGATATTTAAAAGTTGAGGAATTTGTTGATAATCTGAGTTGTTTCAGTAATTGATATAAAATTTAAGGATATTTAATTTATGTTTAAAAATAATAATGGGCACAGGTGTCGAGGCATCCAAAGTTCCAAGTGCATAGTCCACAAATTGGTTCCAAGTCTTCCAGAAAATGTCTTTTTTATAGACCCCCTCTCTGAATTTAATATCACAAGTCATTTTATCATTTAAGGCTAATTTCCACATTTCACAATACCATTCTTCTATTTTAATATTTACCTCTATTTTCCAGTATCTTGCTATTATAATTCTACCCATTATAATCATAATTCTAATCAGTTCTTTCTCATATTTTGTTAATTCTAATTCCTTAATTATCAGTAATAATATAGTTTCTGATCTCAAAGTTATTCTTTTCTTCATCATTTCAAACATCATTTCCTCCAATTGTTGCCAAAACTTTTTAATTTTTTCACATTTACACCACATATGTTCATAAGTTCCCACTTCCATATTACATCTCCAACATTTATTACTAATTTTTTTGTCTATCAATGATAACCTTAATGGAGTCCAATACCATTTCCAAACAACCTTAAAGTTGTGCTCTTTAATCCTTATAGACATAATCCTCATAATTCGACTTTTCCAATTCACATTCCAATCCGAGTCTAATATTTTAATCTTAAGTTCTTCCTCCCAGTTCGTCTTCATTACCATTTGTGGATTTCCATCAAAGTTTATAATCTTATATATCTTACTAACGAGTCCCTTTAACCCAATTTCATCCTTAATAATTTGAGATACTAAACTTTCAAATTCAGTTTTACTTCTGCCTATTTTACATGTTCCTCTTACTTCCATAGACCATTTTTCTACCTGTATTTTTTCAAACCAATTCAACTCCAATTTTTCAATTATTTCTTTTTTTCTGCTCTCAATTTCTAATGCTCTTAACCAATTTACTATACTTCCTATATTTTCATCCTCAACTACTTTATCTCGGCTTATATTTGTTTTAATCGGCCAACTTCCAAGTGTCTTCCCCAAGAAGGATATATCCGGAATCAATATTTTAACAAATTTATTCCAAATTTTACTCAATCCCTTTAACCAATAACTGTTAATTGCCTTTTTTGTTTTTGTTTTATCTAAAAACCATGTAGGGCCAAATCTCTTAATATCCTTTAACTCTAGATCTCCCCAATGTCCGTCTCCTCCTTTAAGTATTTTTATTACAGTTCGAATATTATAGGCCCTATAATAATTAAGTAGATTGGGAATTCCCAATCCACCTTCCTTTTGATTTTGATACCACATTTTCTTCATTAATCTAGGTCTTTTCCCACCATTGCAGAATTTATCTAATTTCTTCTGATATCCTTCCATATCCTTCTCTGTCAAATTTAATGGTAGCATCTCAAATAAAAAATTAAACTTTGGTAACAGCATCATCTTACACATTGCAATTCTGCCAAACCAAGACAACTTTATCTCTTTATATTTATCTATCTTTTTCTCTATTTCATTCAACATCACATCATAATTAATTTTTTTCAATTCTCTAACTTTAAGTGAAAGTGTTATTCCCAAATATTTCAGTGTATTTTTAATTCTTATCCCAAATTGTTCTTGGATACTCTCCCACTCTTTATCATTTTTGTTCATTAATAATTCAGATTTTGACCAATTTACCTTTAAACCTGTCATTTCTTCAAATTCTTTCAAATGTTTATTTATCCTCTTCAAATCTTTCTCTATATCTTTCAAAATAATCAAGGTATCATCCGCGTACAAATTTATCTTATATCCCTTGTATCCTTCCACGCGGATTTTGGAGATCTTAAAGACAATTGAAGATATCCAAAGAACCAACTCTTCCTTTCGTTTTGTATAGCACGGGGTGGATTATTGATTATTGCTAAAAAAAAAAAAGTAAATTTTATGTGTAGATGTATAATTTGTGGAAAATTATAATAAAAATAATAATAATAAAAAATAATAATAATAATGGGCAAATGGAATTAATGTAGATTACAGAAAATCCTAGATTAAAAAAATCAGTCAATTGTTTTTCTGTATGCTAATTATGTTATCATACAAGCCTTTCTTGCCTAAATATTTTTTTCTTTGTAACAGGTCATGTTTTTAGGTGAAGTTGAAGAAGTTCTGGATGTAATAGAACCGACACAGTTCAGAAAAATACAAGAGCCTCTTTTTAAACAGATAGCAAAATGTGTGTCAAGTTCACATTTTCAGGTAATAACTTGAGATTTTCTATAATTAAAAATTGAATACTAGCCAATCTCATTGTCCTGATATTTTAAATGTGTATTTCAGATTGCAGAAAGGGCTCTGTACTTTTGGAATAATGAATACATTCTTGGTCTAATTGAAGAGAACATTGATACAATTTTGCCAATTATGTTTGGCAGTTTATATAAGATCTCCAAAGAACACTGGAATCCGTATGTACTTCTTACTGTATAACCTTTTAAAACGTTTTTATGTATTGCGGATTACTTTCAAATTTAAATCCTTTCGGTTTGTAGGGCACAAACACCATGTTAAAAGAATGCACTTGTGTATATGAGAATTTCATTGTCTGCACAGAACTGCAAGCACTGAATCATTGATACTGCTACTTGAAAGATGTGTTTTGAAATGATTTATTATATACATTGTCATAAAATCATAAAATTGGAAGTGACTTCAATTCCTCTAGTGCAACTCTCTACTCAGTACAGGATCTATTAGAGGGTTTTTGATAGATGACCATCCAATCTATTTTTGACAACCTCCAGTGAAGAAGATGTCTCTTTATGAGGCAATCTATTCCACTGATTGATAGTTCTTATGATAGGAAATTCCTCCTCATATGTCTCATCTGAATCTACTTCCTTCTACTTTCCCCCTAGGGTTCTGGTAGTTCTCCACAAGACAAGAGAAGAGATATCATCTAATGACATATTTCCCCTCAATCTGCTTTTACACAGCCTGAATCTATACATTCTTTTAACCATTCCTCATAGGATTTCATTTCCAGCCCATATCACCTTGGTACCATCCTTTGAATTTCTTTCAGTTTATGGTTTTCCTTTGTGGAGTTCAGTGTCCAAGCAGGATAGTGTTGTGGGTGGGATCTCATGAAGACAAAATAGAGTGGGACAATTACTCGATCCCATGATCTTTATATTCCTGTGTATATATTCCAAAGTAGTATTTGCATTGTCAGCAAATGCATCAAATTATTAACTATTGCTTAATTTGTGATCTGCTTGAACACCCAGATGCTTTTCATGTTACTTCTGCAAAACAGATCTCCCCATTGATTTGTTTGTTTGTTTGTTTTATTTTTCTCCTTTAGAAACTTTTATTTGGACTACTGTTTAAATCTCTGTAGATTTTTTTAATCTTCCCTTTCTTGTTTGAAGTTTTAGCTAGTCCTAGTTTTTATGCCACCTGCAGATTTGGTAGTCATCCCCTCAACTCCATTTAGTCACTTGGTTGAGTTGGGCAGCCATAGTAATTGAATAAATAAAAGATAAACAAACTCTTTCCAGATTAGTAATAAAAATGTTGGTCCCAAGATAGATTTGTGGCACTCCATATTGTGTTCCTGTCCTGGTTGATAAGGAGACATTTATGAATAGCCATTCAGCCAATTATAAATCCATGCAAAAGTGATATCATCTAACCCATATTTTACAGTTTTATTTAGGATTTCATGAGAGGCTTTGTCAAATGCTTTGCTGAGGTCAAAGTACAACTTTTCAGCCAAAATGCAATAAAATATTACTTACAGAGTATAGTCAAAACTATGACAGCAACCAACTACTTAAAAATCTATCTAAGACATTTTAAAAGCTCAATATGGTATGTAGGGTTATATAAACAGGTTTCAAGTCACTGACTTGGGATTCTTCTCCATCCCTAAACTCTTATCCACAATGTTTGATGGCAGAGGGTTTGATTTTTTTTCTGAGAATGGACATCAGTAGATTCATTCTCAGAGTTAAAAATCAGATACCAGGGATACCTTCTTAGGAAGGCATTCTATAGTCAAAATAATGTTATGTTAAAATTAATAAAATATTTGTTATAACTTATAAAAGAATTGGCATGTTAATGGTAACTCATTCTCAAGGAAATCACTTTCCTGGTCAGATAATTTTATCTCTTGATTTTTCATTTATTGCCAAACAAATTTAGTTGAAATACTAAATATAGGAGGCCCTTATGAATATATTTTTGCTTTTTGTACTTTGTATTGATTTGGGCAGCCCTCTTTGCAAGTGCACTTGACTTTGACTTATATTAAATTGTAACTTTGCTGCTATTTATTATGATAATAATCTCATCACACTGTTGTTTTAAGTTTGAAGACAAACAAGTCTAATGTCCATGCTTTGAGTTTGCAGACCCCATCATTTCAAAAGCACGATTGTTTCTTTTATGTGAAATGGTGACAAAACTGAGGCAGAAGCTAGATAATAAGACTAGATGATAGAATACATCTCTTAACAATATTTTTGCAACTTACCCTGTTTTAGGACCATTTTAGCATTAGTGTATAATGTGCTGAAAACACTGATGGAGATGAATGGGAAACTATTTGATGAACTCACAAGCACTTACAAAGCAGAAAGACAAAGGTACACTTTTCCAATGTGTTTACAAACATGTGCCTGAAACAGTCTTCTGGGTTAATGTTGATTTAACATTAGAATAAAAAAATAGTTTTGCAAATGAATGATCTCTTCCTACTATTCACATTAACAATGTTTATCCATTTCTTCTGAATAAATGCATCCCTTCCTTAAGCCCATTTCTCCTAAGGGGCCTTGCTTAGGAAACCTAGCCTTGTCTTGTATTTAGCACCTCTTCCTGCTATGCATCAAGTCCTTTCCTTTTCACGTTTGCTTTGGCAAGAATTTATGCTTTCTGATCAAGGGCTGTTACAGTTTTTCTCTTTCCTCATAATAAGGTACAAATTCTTTCTTTTTGCTAACCCACTGATTATTGTAAACCCGCCTAGCTTTTGCTCTAGGGGCATCTTACCAACTATATGTTGAGACATCAGCCTGCACATCCATATAAGATGCTTTCATCAGCAAAACCTTTGGGACATCTCCAGCTGCTATTAGTGGGGTAATTAGCAGGCACACGGGACACAACCTTTTCTATGCTTTCACGCATAGAAACATTTTTTCTCTGTTGAGATTGTGTTGTTCTGTATGGCAATGTGCTTCTGTTAGTTTGTTTTTTTGCATATGTACAGGTGGGCTTCTGTTGAGTGTATGGAAGGAAATGTTGGTAAGGGAGTAGCCCAAATAGTAATGCAGAGTTAATCTATTCAGGATGGGTCTTTTCTGCACTGTAGCTCCACTCCAAATTGTTCGAGAAGCTGTAGTCATCTAGTGTAATAGTGTCACTTATTTTCTCTTTTATTACCAAATTCCTTATTAATTAAAGGAGAAAAGACAAATTTAGGGTTATGCTAGTAGAACTATAATTTACTAGGTCCCTACCAATCAGACTTCACTTTCCAGGAAGAAATGAAAGAAACATTCTCCTGGAGATGTTTCCCTGCTGGGGAAGCCTGGAGCACTACGTGATATAAATGCTAAAGGAGTGTTTCTGAACCTCAGCAACTTTTAATATGTGTGGACTTTAACTCCAAGAATTCCTCAGCTAGCTACAGAAGATGGCTTGCTATAGGCTGCCAATCTGACCAGCTCTGATGTTGAGACACTTTGGTTAAAACTAAATATCTTAAATTAAGGTTTTTCAATGTATTCAGAGAATCTTTTTAAAAACCTTCATGCTTTACTTCCTATGGGGGGGATCAGTGTCCTTAGTATAGAGTCGTACAATGCTATGGATTAAAGGCAAAAGTGTGCTGCGGAATGCATAGGAGACATGCATGCAGTCTTATCTGTAATTTCTTAAACACACCTGTTCCTGGAATCATAGTATAGCTGGAAGTTCCTGAGAAGAGATACAGCTCCAGGTAGACCTTACTGACTGTCTTATGGAGTGACCATTCAAAGTTATGACAGTACTGGAAAAATAAACAATATTGCCACCATTTAGTTACTTTTAAAAGGTTTCTTTCTCGGTCATGTGTTTGCTGTTACAGTCAATTAGTATGCATTGTTCTGACATTGACCTGTGAACGGCTGTTGGAGAAGAAGGGGAGTATAAGAGGAGAAGCAAGCACACAACCGGGAATCCACATTGAATAGAATGTGCTAGTGCCAGTTGTTTGCCCAACACATTTACAGCCCAGTCCCTAGTGCCAGTGCCACCAAATTCTTTCCAATGTATATTCCCTATTGTGTGCTGGCTAACTCTTGTAATCTTGTCCTCTCCAATGAATGTAAATGCATAATTCCCTTCTTGCTAATTATCCCAGCAACACATGAGCATTCTAAAGGGGAGAGAAGGAAAAAAGTACTATTGCAAGCACAGTTACTTTTCACTTAGTAACTAAGATCCTGGTCACAGCTGTGATTATTAAACAAGTACTACTTGCATTTAAAGGAGTTGCAAAAAGGTTCTGTTTGAGTGCCTCTGAAGCACTGAATGTTTTTGAGCACGGATGTCAAACTTGTGGTGTCACATTGCCACTACATGACCTATCACAATGTTTCTCCCCTTTGCGGAGCTGTGTGTGAGTGTGGCCTGTGCATGACGCATCTGGCTCACAGGCCACCAGTTTGACACCCCTGTTCTTGAGCATCTAAAAATAAACTGCCAACTCTTGACTTTTTTGAGTAAAATATCAGAAAAATCCTACTGGAACAGCTGATCTTTATATGGGTTGATCAGACTTAGTTTAATTAATGGCAGGTGTGTGCTGACATCAGTTTGAATGTGATTGGTTAATTCTGAACATATCCCTACTTATAAGAGAGTGTGACTTATTGCAACCACATTATTTAGTTTTATAATTTCCCCCCTTAACAGATTTCAGTTTATTTTTAATTGAATCGTACAGTGAATGTTATATTAAGGGCGGAAAAAAATATGAAATATCTTGGTCTGGTTTTTTTTTTACATCTCAAAAAACCTAGTATTTTAATAGGGATATATAGACTTTTATATCTACTATATATAATGTGACTTATTCAAGGAGACTATGTTTTAGCAACAAATCAAATCTTTTAAAATCTTTTACATTATTTTTAAAAGGGAACAATATGCTCAAGACATACTGTTGTTTCTGGTTTAAGCTTGAGATGTATAGTTTGAAAATTCAATAGAAAGTAGAAACCCCTAAAATTAGAATGTGTTAACATAACTTGCTCCATTCTTTGTCTATTCTGTTTTTGAATAGGAAGATTGGATAACAGTGTTTGAAAATACCCGAGAAATTGCTGTGAAATCCAGCCATAAAGGCTTTTGATATATTTGGACCTGATCTGATTCTATCATCTTGTCTAATACCAGTTTTGGACTGGCAAAGACTGTGTGGCTACATTCTTTGTCTAAGCTGTTTTGGGATAGGAAGATTAGTTAACAAGCAGTTAGGACATGTTCCAATCTAAGTTCCCCTCCCACATTATAATGCCAAGAAATGCAGTCTCCTTACTTTAATAGTAATAGCTAAGGACAATTATTTGTAGTTTAAAAACAAACTCATTTCAACACTTTTTGGCTACTGTATTTTCTAGCCCAACAATATGCTCAAGGTTATTTATTCACGTAAAACTTTACTTACATTTTCTCACCACCTTTTTATTTTTCCAAACTTTAGATTCTTATAAATACAGAGACTGGAATGTTAAAAATTTGTTTTCTAGTCCAACCATGACATTAACTAGCTCACTATTTTCTGTACTGATTGGTACCAAACAGGTTTATGCTGTTCAAGTCAGTCTTTATGATGTATTTAGGATTTCTGATCATCTTTATTAGCTCCATAGATGCATAGTGATTAAGAATCTTACACTTTTTTTTTACAGAGAGAAGAAGAAAGAATTAGAACGTGAAGAACTGTGGAAAAAGCTGGAAGAACTCAGGCTCACCAGAACTTTATCTAACCAGTCAAGTAATACCTCCTCCTCTCTGACAAATATACCAAATGATAGTGCCAAGTGAGTGCGAAGCCTCTGTTTGTGAGGCCTACCTTTTCTATACAGATTTTTTTAAAAAAAATATGTTAAAAAATGCAGAAGAGAAACCTCATCAGTATCTTTGAGATGGCCATCCCACCCACAACATGTAAATGAAATATTTTTGAATTGAAATACAGTAATTGAATGTGATATTATTTACCATAGCATATTGTAAATTTGTTTCTAATCATTGCTGTTGTCAACTTTTGACATCTCAGAGAAAGGAATTTTATCATCCACGAAGTGTGTGATTTAATTATGGGAATGGTGAAATTTTGACTTGAAGTTTTTGTTCCTCTTTTTTTAAAAAATTGTGTTGCACTTAGGCATATATGTCAGGTAGCTACATTTTCTCCTTCCTATGTGCTTTTCATAGTGCTGCAGCCTTTGGCTGAGACTCAGGAAGAGATTTCTAGCTTTACTGTATTTCCTGAAATGAAACTGATAATCTAGTATCAAGTTGATGGGATTGACTCCCATGAAGCTTGGTGGGGTTTGCTTCTGAATAAATGTGTATCACTTGAGTTGAATCTGCCCATTACAATATCACAGGTCAGGCTATTTTATAAGAAAGTTTAGTTTAGAGAGATTAAGATTCAAAATTATATGAGGGACCTTTTCAAGTAGAAAAGACTTGTTACAGAGGTGGGTAAAGTGGGCTGTATAAATGGATATAGAGACAGGGAAAAGAGAGTAAGATCAGCTTAGCTGAGTTGGGGTTCTCCCTCAGATAATTGTAACTAGGACAGGAATTAGGCTGCATTATGTGTTTTGCTTCAGCAGTTATGTGAGCTCTGAAAGACGAAAGATTGTTAACTTTTAATAAAGAATTATTCATATAGTTCTCATGCTTCCTCTTAGAAAAGATTCAGTAGTCATGTTTCTGTTCCCATAACTAAAAATTGGAACTTATCAATTACACTCTATAGTTTGGCAATTTTTTGTAGAATCTAATCGAACTTGCTTTTTTCTGACTTTTTCTTGTGCTTACTCATGCCATGAACAGAGGGTTGGACTAGAAGACCTCCGAGGTCCCCTCTGGTGCTATGATTCTATGATTTAACCTGGCCCTGCAGGATGGCCTAGCTGCTCCATTTAAGCTTAGGCTGTGCAATTCGTACGCAGACATGCAAGACAGCTTTGTGTTAAAGAAAAAGCAGTGCTTGAGATGATTCTTAACAGTTTTGTCTGTTTTTACTTGATCAGTGGGGTGCTCTTTTGCAGATCTTTATATCAGAGTATCATTCCAATCTCTTAAAATTTCAATTGTGTGGAAAATGGTTTTGTATTGAAAGACTGAGGGATTGAGCAGCATTCAATAAAGTCTTTATGTTTGTAATTAGTGCTGTATATTACCATTTGTGCAATTTAATAATTATAAATAGGAGAATGGTTAGATTGATGGGCTATTTTCTAGCAAAATATTCATATTTAATTAAAAGATTTAAATAATAAGATTAAAGCAGGTGGCAATTATCAAACTTGACATGAAGGTAGTTTGGAAAAATAAAATGTTTGGCTTTTTGCAGAAATATAACAATGGGTGCTATCTGGTGGTGCAGGATCAGTTGTACACATTTGGATAGGATTTTTGTTACTCAGATCTGCTCCAAAGCGCCCCCCCCAGGCCCCCACACACATTCCAGACTAGTTTTTAGAAGAATGGGATAGAATGGGAAATTACAAGAGAAAAGTCAATTCATTCTACTTAATGGATATTATTCATTTTCACATAACATCCAATTATTATGGCCCTCATCTCCTCTTCACTTTATTGACTAAACAAGAGTCTATCTTTAATGCAGAAGGTATGTTAACACTTCAAAATAAAATGGATGCCTTGCGCATATTCATCTTTATGTCTACACATACTTGGAATTAAATATAATGACAGTATTTTGGATTTGTATGAGCAACATTCAAAAATATAAACACAATCATAGACCCTATCATGCTTCACATGAGTCAAAATAAAATACTACAGGCTTCACTTTACTATATTCTATTGGTCCCTCAGGATGTGGCAGAAAGCTAATGCAGAATTAATGGTTAGCATATTCTTAAGTAATTTTATCATACCACCATCATCTGCCTGGAGGTTTTAAATAGGAGAAAAATATTTTAAGTAAATATAAAGTGAGTATCTAAACTAATCTAAACCTTTCTCATTTAAGGAATAATAATCTTTGTAATATTTCATTATTACATGTGTTTTCTCTTTTTAACACTTATGGGTTTTAAAGTAAGTTATCCATAGGTTTTGGAAGAGTTCTGATTTATATGACAGTATTAATATTTTAAGTAAGTGTAGCACAGAGGTATATTTTATTGAAAAATCTTTAGCATAAGTATTGTTTAATAAGAACACTTGATAAAATTCCTGTTTTCAATGTTTGGTTTTGTTTCAGTAAATAGTTATTCTTGCTAAGATAAGAGCTATTTTTAGGTTTATTGTACTGTATTCTGTGAACAGAGGAGTAGGCAAACCAAAATTGGCACTTGGCACCACATCCACCCAAATCTGGCAACGTATTGTGTCATAGCAAAAGCACTTAAGACTTGTATACCACTTCACAGTCTCTAAGCAGTTTACAGAGTCAGCATATTGCCCCCAACAATCTGGGTCCTCATTTTACCGACTTCAGAAGGATGGAAGGCTGAGTCAACCTTGAGCAGGTGAGGATGGAAGGAATCAAACTCATGGCAATGCGAGCAGAGTTTACTGCAATACGGCATTCTGACAACTGCACCACCACGGCTCTTATAATCATCACAATGCCTCCAGGATATCAGCTGTCCCTTTTATAAAAAAGATTGTACCTACTTTTGCAAAGTCTAACACATAAAAGAGCAATAGAGAATGTATTATTTCAGTCAGAAATGGTAAGAAATCAAACTTTTATGTCCTACAGCCAACCAATATTGATCAATCTCTTTAGTCATGCTTTTGGGGTTAGTTCTTAATCAGTGGTATGTTCAATATACAGTTAGTGCATATAGCTTTAACAATGTGTTTTCATCCCTGTGGAGTGTGTTTGTCAGAGCAATAGCTGGAATGTAAGTAATACTTAATGCTGAATCAGAATCCAACAAAGCACTGTTCCCTCTGATTGACAGCATATCCAGTGGAAGGCCTTGAAGCAAACGTCTTTGTCCCTGAGGTGATTAGTGATTGGACTCAATGTTTGGGAACAGGATTAACTAAACCTAATAGTGGTAGATACTATATTTTAAATTCCCATTTTTTTAAAAAAGAAATCTTACTTCATCCATACAAATTGTTTCTTTTTTACAGGAAGTTAATTCTTTTTCAGGAATATTCTTACCACTAAGTAGCAGCTTGTAAAAGAGATCATATTTGTGGAAAAGACTGGATTTATAAAGAGTCAAATCATTTTCTAAAACTTCCAAATGTTAAAGTTCAGTCCAACAAAGCAATTTGTCCTTCCATCAATGCAGTTTTCTTGTGTAACATAGACGTTGGTTTAGTCATCCTAGCTGAACTTCTCAGTGAAACAGAAATCTGTGAAGCACATTGTTTTCAACTTATATGGTTCAAAGCTTGAGTTTTTCTCTTGAGATGCCGTTTTCGGATTTTTATCATCCATTTCACACTCAGTTTGGCAAAATCGGCTGCTTTAAACAAAGCCAGGAATATGCCACACAAAAGAGCAATCATGTTCCAAGGATTTGCAGTGACAATCTATGAAAATAAATTAAAGAAATATTTAAACTGTTGATTAAAGAACTACTGTTTACTTTTTATTACGGAATGTCTTATAATAAAACACTTGGTTTATACCAGTAATAAAGATATCAAACGCTTATTTATGGTTACTTCTCCAAACAGACCAAGAGAAAAAGTTGCACTTCAATATCATTTTCCTTGTTACATAATCACATGGCTAAGGTTGAGATTTTTTTGTTAATAGAACAATATCTTAAACTGGCTTATTTGTCCCATCTATAGTGATGCTTAAAAATTGGTGAGCCCTTTTGAATTGTCAATATTGGTGTATGACCTAAAATGTGATCAAATATTTGAATCACTTTCCTTAAAAAACACAAGAACAAGTATGTTTTTGACCTATTTGTTTAATTTGGTTCTTTTTAATTTGGGACATTTGTGGAGAGGTGATAACATTTTAGGTTATAATTGAAAATTCAAAAGGATTTACAAATAAGCACCAGTGGCTACACCTACTTTTAAGATGTAATCAGATATGCATTTTCCATGGAATAAGATGCCATGAAAGCAAAGAAGTCTCCTTCTTAATAGACACATTACTGCTAAAATGTTGTTTCCATAAATGTCTATGGAGAGTCTCAGTCATCCAGGTCATGGTTGCCAGAGCTGATGAAGCTTCTTGGATGAGAAGGGAAACGTCTTCAAAGCAAAACCAGAAAGTCCAGTTGCCTCTTGAAAAAAAGCACCTTTGGGACATTAGGTTTCCATAGTAATTCTACTTCAGACAAGTCACTGTGTAAAGCAGCAATCAAGTTTTTTCTGCCATTACAGAACTCTTCGATAGATCTTCATCTGGGAGTCTACATAAGGTGCAAATTTCTAGCTATTTTGACTACATTCCAAGTACAGAAAGTCCTTGATCTACAACAGGGGTTCCCAAACTTGGCAACTTTAAGACTTGTGGACTTCAACTCCCAGAATTCTCCAGCCAGCATAGCTTTTTCACAGCATTCTGGGAGTTGAAGTCCACAAGTCTTAAAGTTGCCAAGTTTGGGAAACCCTGATCTACAGCTATTCATTTAGTGACCATTCAAAGTTGCAGTGGCACTGAAAAAAGTGAATTATTTATTATTTATGACTATTTTTCACACAACTGTTGCAGCATCCCCATGGTCACATGATCAAGATTCAGATGCTTGGCCAATGGTTCTTATGACCACAGGACATTGCAACTGTCATAAATATGATCACCAAAGTCAACAGGGAAGCCAGATTCACTTAAGGACTGTGTTCCTAAATTAACAACTGCAGTGATTCACTCAACAACTGTGGTAAGTAAGGTCATAAAATGGGGCAAAACTTATTTAAGAACTATCTCGCTTAGCAGCAGAAACTTTGGGCTCAATTGTGGTCGTAAGTCAAGGACTACCTGTACATCATCTTGAAAATTGCAGATGTCTTATTTGTGCTCCCAATTTATACTTAGGCTCATACTTTACATCAATGGAAAAATAATCCAAGTTTACTCACATCTTGAACTTCCTGAATAAAAGGATCTTTCCATTCAAACACCACAAAAAATAGCTGGTCACTGTCGGCTTTTGTCCTTCGTTCAATGTAATTAACCACACTAATCTGACAGAATAAAGGAAAAAAATAGGTGATTATTCATATATAACATAGCAAAACGCACTTCTTTAAAAAGCCCAAGAATCCAAATGCCTTAGAAATAATAAAATTGACAGCCTGCTAAGTTGAGGGAAAAATAGGAACCTTACCAAGATTATGTACAAATGAGGCATGCAAACAACCCAGGCTTCTAAAAGTTAAAGTAAAATGGGGGAAATTCCCCTAATGGATGTAGCCAGCAATAAAAATAAAACACTTTATTTTTTCAAAAAAGCAAAACGTGAGAGCTAAGGGACGTACAATATAATGCCTTCAAGAATAGCTATACCTTTTTTTCTTTTACAGATAACTGATGGGGAAAATGCTGGGGAAAAGTCTTGAGCAAAAGTCTTAATCAGTAGTTCACAGATCTAATTCCTCAAACGTATTTCATTAGGAGTTTAATGGTGGATCATTTTTTTCTTTGCTATTTGTTGCCTTCAGGATGCAGAAAAACTATAGTGGCCAGTAGTTGTCAGAATCAGCTCTACCATTAAGCATTACTATTAATCTGCCCCTTAGGGGCAGATACTGGGGAGTAAGAGAGAACATGCTAGTTTAATGCATCTGAGTGGCGGAAACTGTATGTGGGCAAATTGCCTACTATCTTAAGCATTGTAAAAGATACCATCCTGTTATCAGTGCTGAAGATTAAGTTACCAGTTTAGCTAATTTGTATAATTCAGAATCTAGACTTTGATGTCTGTCATAAAAGTTCCTTAGGAAATCCCTTAATTCCAAGTTAAAATTGTGATTTAAGTATCTAAAGGTGAGATTAGGAAAAATTTACCTACCTTAATACTTTGCTGATTGATAATTATTAATAGCAAAGAAATTCTGCAAATTCTTCAGTACTTTTCCAACCTTTAGTTTTTCACATGATACAACCAACAACAGAATCCCAGCTATTTGTACAACAGTAAAAACTGTGGTCAGAAAGCCTCTTGAGACATCATTACCTCCTGCCTGAATTCAACTGCCGCCAGACCATTTTCTTCTTTAGTTTTCACCAAAGACATTTTGACCCAAGTTCGGAAGCCTCCAGAGAATTTCCAACTGGAATAGGAACTCTCACACACCTTCATAAATTCCGATTTGTTTGGGCTGTAATGGGAAGAAATTTTATGTTTCGACAGATTATTATGAAGCTTTCTTATTTTGAGGAAGAAAAAAAAGTGTGTTGTGCTCCTGGCTTTACAGATTGTTGCTTTGACTATCTTCCTTCAGTCTCTCATTTTAGATTTCTCAGCATATTTATAATATACTTTTCTTGGAACCTGTTAAGATTACCTATTATCACCTGATTTTAAAAAAAAAAAACATTTATTACTGTTTTGTGTTATTTGGGAATCTCCATGTTATAAAGCTTTTCAGTTAAAGCTAAACATAGTTTAGCTAAAACTAAAATTTCAGTTACATTGTTCTTTTAAGGTGAATGAAATGATAACATTATTTTGGCAGCTACTTGTAGCAACAGTCAACACAGAACAGGCCAATATTATTTGCACCCTGAGGATGCAAAAGTAAAGCCATGGGTATCTATGGGAATGGGGCAACAAATAACAAAAAATAATCGCAACGCAAACCACGGGGCTTATTATACTGTATATGTCAACACACAAGTACAAAAGCTGGTGTTTGTATTGTAATATACATTTTACCATTTTCTCATCTTCCCAGTTTGACCTCACATTTATGGTGAGGATCTGAGGCTAAGAGAATTCTGTCTTGTCCTAAGAACAGCTACTAAGGTTTTAAAGAAATTCAGAATTATAGCATTATTTATCACTTAAACTTCAGTTATGCCTCAACATCTATCCTAGGGCTTTGCAGACATTTTGGTCCTACAATTCCCCTTACTCCAAGGTAAGCTGGTGAAACTGAGCTCTTACCCCAGAACTTGTGGAGGAATCCATTCTGGGAAGAGCTGCTATATACACTTATTCAGCACCATCATTTTAGCCATTGTCTATCCACTGTAGGATGAAAGCCTCTTCCACATGTTTCCAACTAATACGGTCCTGAGCTTTCTTTTGCCAATTGAGCCCAGGCGCTTTTTATCAAGTGGAATCCATCCTATGACTGCCTTGGCCATCACACACACACACACACGATAAAATTTCCCTGAAGTTAAAGAAGGTTGATTTCTGAGCATACAAATAGTACACTTTGGTTGGTATGCAGCATCAATGCCTAAGCCTAACTGAACGGTTTTGAATTGCATATTATACCAGTGTGATGGTCTTTGTCTTTTCTCCAGGCATAAAGGCCTATCCTGCTATTGTTTGTCGGGGAAAATAAATAAATTCCTCCTTCACAGAAAATTCCACTGAAAATATATTTTTTTAAAAAATCCAGGCACACATGGATTTAATTTTTCAAATTGATTGAACGAACAATGAATGAATAAGTGCATGAATGAATGCTGGAAGGATTAAGCTTCCTAATTCCATGCAGAGTACATTGGACTATCATGCATTTCAGGTAGAGTGAGTAAAATATGGAAGTAGAAGTTTACATAACGTTTAATTTAGCCTTTAGAACGTGTGTGTGTGTGTGTGTGAGAGAGAGAGAGAGAGAGAGAGAGAAATCTTAGAACTTTGCAGTCTTCCAAATCCATTAGCAAATTAGTTCCAAGCTCACCTTGGAAAGTGCAACGTAACCATTAGACTGTTACACAAACCTGAGCTTTTCTTATGGCCGCAAAGACACAGTCAGTGCGAAATGTTATCGGGTGGGAAGCATGCAGCTATAAATATAGAAAGCTGCCTTTCTGAATGTGAACTTGTTTCCTGCTTGAAAAAAACATGTCCTCTAATGATATGCAGGTTCTTTCTAGTTTGCAACCTTGCCTGAAATGACATTTAGAGACAAATTTAACTGGTAGCAGCAATAGCAGGGGATGAAGTTCAGTTAAAATTATGCATCAGGCACAAATATATGAAAATGAAACGTAAAAATACTGATTTTATGGATTATAAATCAGTTTTGGAATATTAACATTTTTGAAATATGTTCAAACAAGCCCAATAGAAGAAGTTTGAGGCAACTTTGTCTTTTCACACAGCGATACTCAAAAGTCAGCTGTACAGGGTTATTTTTTATTTATTTTTATTTTATTTTTATACCGCAACCTATCTCCCTGAAGGGACTCAGGGCAGTGCACAGGAAGTTAAAAATAGAAGTACAAACATATAAATAAATACGAACATATAATAGTTAAGACTACAACAATAAAATCTAATTAAATTTAGAGTGGCCTGTGCTAAAAATACCCTAGAAAATTACCAGTGAATTAAAATCAATTTAAAACAATTTAAAACTCAGTCTATAGGGGTGGTCTCGTGGGCTAGGCTAGGCCGACTAGATGAAAGAAATGAATCTTCAGACGTTGGAAGAAGAGGCGGAGGTCCGTGGTGGTCCGGAGTTCGGGGGGTAGGTTGTCCCAGAGGGCTGGGCCCGCCACAGCGAAGGCCCTTCCCCTGGGGGTCGCCAACCAGCATTACCCTCAAAGCATTTCACCTCTGAAATTTTTCAGTTCACTTATGCATTCTACATTCAAATTCAACACTGTCCCCATTTTGTGCTTTTAAAAATAGAACTGTGTTTCTAACTTGCTTCCGACTGTCTTCCCATACCACATTAAATAAATGCTAGCTCTTCTTTTGTATTCCTAATCTATTAAACTGCTGCTTACTTCAGGAAACGCTAGCAGCCTGGAAGCAAAACGCTTTAATTTGAGGGCCTGGCATTCTTCCTTCCTCATCCCTGTTATATTTAGGTTTCTTCAAAACAAGAGCTTTGTAGTCAGGGAATCAAGGTGACTTATGTTTCTTTCATCTATTTTATATCACAATATTATAAAGTTGAGCTGAGACACGATTTGCTGTACAGTGGACATAGCTTTAGATTCCCAATTATTATACCAACAATCCCCCCCCCCCCAAAAAAAAGTAGGTTGCAGAAGAAAAATGGGAATAAATCAGCAGTGGATTTGCACACTTAATTGACTAAATAAGACCAATCAATGCCTATTGTATCTTTCCCCAACCAAAGTTCCCCAAGATCAGTGGTGGGATTCAAAAAAAATTACTACCAGTTCTGTGGGCATAGCTTGGTGGGCATGGCAGGGGAAGGATACTGTAAAATCTCCATTCCCTCCCCACTCCAGGGGAAGGTTACTGCAAAATCCCCATTTCATCCCGATTAGCTGGAACTCGGGAGGCAGAGAATAGATGGGGTTAGGCCCATTCAGGTGGTATTTATCGGTTCTCCGAACTATTCAAAATTTCCACTACCGGTTCTTAAGAACTGGTCAGAACCAGCTGAATACCACCTCTGCCGAAGATATATACAACCATTGATGAGGATTGTGAAAGTTGAAGGCTACAGATTTGGAAGATCCCCAAGAGAAAAGATATGACTTAGCATAAGTAACTGAGGAGCTATTAGATCTGCTCTTTTGTATCTTACTCTTTGGTGAATCTTGGAATCTTACTTAAAAAAAGAGGTCTTCACAGTCATGAATCTGCCCAATCTTTTTATGCCATACTAGTCTTAAACATATAGTACCTTTACTTTCTGATGTGACTGAAAATTAAGAAGGGCCGTACCTGTTGAGAAAATCTTGAAATGAAGAAAAAAGGAGATAATTTATCGCACTGAAATCCTGATCAGTCTCATTCAGATGAAACTGCATGAAGACCAATTCCCGTTTCTTCACATTTTGGGGTCCTTTGACAATCACAGCATACTTCTACAAGGAGGAAAAAATGAACGTATGAGAAGCTTTTTCTTTTATATGGATGTAAATATTACGGGATTAATCAAGACAGTTTAAGATAGTCCTGACCCTAGAATCTATTCACTTACTAACATTCAGAAAAATAATACTCCAAAGCATTCCATTGTTTATATTAATTACAACAGGATAGATCTAAATTTAGACAAGTGATACTGGCAGATAGGGATTTCCCCTCTTTTACTACCCCGTAGTAATTTTCATAATAGCTTCTTCCTGTCTGTTCCATGGTCAGCAAACTGTGAAGAAAGAGAGAAGGCAGAGGAGGCGCCTTGTCTCAGCTGAGTGGTTGTCCAAATAAGATGATCTGCCTTCATTAATTCCTTTCATTTATAGCAACCCCTAATTCTTTGCACAGCATTTGAAAAAGGTGGTGATAAGAACTTGAAAAAGGTGGTGATAAGAACTTGAGATTCGTAATGATTAGTCATGATTATTACTTTTCAAAGCACACCACTTCCATCGCTATGGCAAAACATGTACTTTAAGATAAGCCAACATTATAGAAAGATTCACCAAACACCCACTCACAGATGGAGGACATGTATGTGAATTGGTACACCAGCTAAGTCCTATTCTACAAAAATTAATGTTTCTGGACCTTATCCATTGTACATATAATAGATACACAAAACAATATGGATTCTGCACAGAAGAATCTTATTGTTCCAGGCTTATTTTAAATATTAAGCATATAGCTGAGGGAGGATGTAGCCAACAGACACAGCCAGGGAGGCACCAGGTGTTATGGACACTTTATGCAAATGTTTCTATTGATGTAGCTTACTTCTAAGTAAATGTAAGTCCCAGTTTTCTTTCAGCCAATGGCTATCAGCATTAGTGGGGACTGCTAAGACTGAGCTATTACTGTAGTACAAATTGCAAAGACTGAAGAATGCCAAGAAGGGATTCAGTTTTTTATTCCCTTCTTTAGAAGCCCAGTTTTAATTTCAAAGAATGTCCTTTTAAAACATTTACAAACCAGGTGTCTGCAGGAGAGAGATCTGGTTAATAAAGGTTATTTGCCCAAAGAGGGCACATAGCAAAAGCAGCAATGTATCATGTGATATAAGCTCTACAACTTTTGAACATGTGTTGTGTCTTCACACACACAAAGAGGTGGAATTTGTATCCCAATTTTGCTTCTGTCATTTTGATGGAAATGCTTTTAATACTAGTAAACAGGTGCATCATATAGACTATGGGAAAAGACTGTTCATCTTAGATTTATTCAAATCACTATAATTAGTATAGCATAACACTGCTATAGCAGTGTTAATGCTGCAGCATAAAATTATGTTCCAAATTGTTTTGCATCAGGAGCATGTTATGCCTGTGTTGCTTTCCAAAACAATGTAAAGTGCTGATTTAGGACCTGACATTTTGAGCAATTGCTTAAATTGATAGGAACCTTTGTGGCTGCTAAGGTCAGCAAGAGAAGCCCTCAAAGATGCCTGTGTTCTCCTGCTTTGCTTCTACTTATACTCTCTATGAGTAGGAAAGTGCAGTATGACTATCATACTAGCTCCTGCTTTTTCTGAGGCATCTCCACTATGCACACAGCAGACTTTATTTTATGTTCTTTAATTATTACCTTGGTTGCATTAGTAAACGGATCTGTGTAGTTGATTCTCTGGATAACGCAATCAATTTTCCCTGGCTGGCCTGGGTTGACCAAAGGTGGAATGTAATCGTAGAAGTGATGCTTGCAGGTTAGCAGTTCAGCCTTGCCTGGGTAGAGGGCAATACCTATTTTTTAAAAACAGTTTCACATTTGACATTAATGTAACCAGTCCACATGCCATGCCAAGCCAATGCATAACTATGTATGCAAACAATATTGCCATTATCCATAATACAAAATGTAATATGGTAAATGGGGATATCTTTAAGCTAACACGGAGGATCATAGTACAAAATCCACTCTTTGCCAAATCATTTCAGAGGGACCATTCAGTTCAATAGCACAGCACAGGCTCTACATCAGGAAGGTCCAAAGATTAACCACCTGCATTTCTAAAGGAACGTCTCTGTCCAATATGCTATAGAACTATTGATAGTCTAAAGTGAAGATAAATGAATAGCACAACAGCATGAAGCTGCAATTCAGAATGCCATTACTTGTCCCATAAGTGAAGATGTGAATCAGTCAAACATAAGAGAGGAAACAAATGACTACACTTGAGAACATTTTGAACATTGGGCACTATCTAATAAAATGAAATTCAATGGCGAAAAGAGTAAGGTTCTACATTTAGGCAACAAAAATGAAATGCACAGGTACAGTATAGGTGGTACCTTGCTCAATAGCAGTAACTGTGAAAGGGATCTTGGAGTCCTAGTAGACAACCATTTAAATATGAGCCAGCAGTGTGCAGCAGCTGCCAAAAAAGCCAACATAGTTCTAGGATGCATAAACAGAGGGATAGAATCAAGATCACGCGAAGTGTTAATACCACTTTATAACGCCTTGGTAAGGCCACACTTGGAATACTGCATTCAGTTTTGGTCACCACGATGTAGAAAAGATGTGGAGACTCTAGAAAGAGTGCAGAGAAGAGCAACAAAGATGATTAGGGGACTGGAGACTAAAACATATGAAGAACGGTTGCAGGAACTGGGTATGTCTAGTTTAATGAAAAGAAGGACTAGGGGAGACATGATAGCAGTGTTCCAATATCTCAGGGGTTGCCACAAAGAAGAGGGAGTCAAACTATTCTCCAAAGCACCTGAAGGCAGAACAAGAAGCAATGGGTGGAAACTAATCAAGGATAGAAGCAACTTAGAACTGAGGAGAAATTTCCTGACAGTTAGGACAATTAATCAGTGGAACAGCTTGCCTCCAGAAGTTGTGAATGCCCCAACACTGCAAGTCTTCAAGAAGATGTTGGATAGCCATTTGTCTGAAATGGTATAGGGCTTCCTGCCTAGGCAGGGAGTTGGACTAGATGACCTCCAAGGTCCCTTCCAACTCTGCTATTGTATTGTAAGTAAAAATCTGACACTAATAGGACCAGCCACCGAGACACAAATCTGCTTTTAGCTATATAGCCCTATCCAAGATTCTACTGCTTAGTCATATTGAAGTGCAACTGACTCCAGAGAACCTGACTGGAGTCAGGTTCTCACACCCAAGTGAGTAAGGATACTGCTGGTCTGGTTTGCCCAAAGCATTACATTATACCAAAAATATAAATTCAGCTATGATACCCATATTATTATGGCTAGTTCAATAAATGATGCCACAATGATTTATCTACAACATGAATATGTACGCATGGCAAAAATATTAGTATCCCTTTATGCTGCTTGTATGTCAAAGAATTGTATGACTATATTGATCAATTGTGGAAATAGTTACATAGTTTATACGTACACTGAATGAAATGTGAATGCCCTTAGAATAAAATGGAGTAGAATGTTGGGGATAGGCTTTTCAAGACAGGACGAAATATTGAGAATTAACATGGAGCTTGCATTATGGAAACCTAATGAAATGGGATTTCAACACACCAACTTCTGGAATACAGTGAGGTAAGAGTGCAAATATTATTGAATAGCCCTCTCCTCTCACCCTAGATATAAGTAAACATACAGGATTTACCCATTGTGCTACACTATGATTTGGTGTGTAATGCCCTTGTGTGGAGTGGATAAATGTCACTTACAGGAACTGTTTTCTAATTAGAAGCTGTAGACTCATTAATCAAATCAGTATTAAAGAATTTGGAGCATAGGTTCCAAATATCAGAAATAAATAGAGAGGGTACATAATGTGCCAACATTACACTACTGGTAAACCTAAGTTTTCTTCAATTCTTATAGTTTAAGATATTTAGTAAAACAACTCACAAATCTTTACCAATCAAGTGGAAATCCCCAGGTATCTATAAAATGATCCAGTCACAGCTGCTACCTACCCCTTTAAGATAAGCACATTAAGGTCATGCCTTTGGATCCCACTACATCTAATGGCTCCTCATCCAACTCTGACTCTTGGCAGATCACTTCGCTTAGAGACCACTCAGTAAAATTAACACAAATAATTCTGGAGGCTCCAGAGAGGAAGATGAGATGAGAACCCTGTTCTCACCTCACAAGGAAACTACAATGAATAATATCCAAACACAGAACTGATGGAGAAGAATCTTCTCTTCCTCAACAATCCTGCCCTAGAGCAGATCCTACAGTACATTACAATTCATCTTCCATAAATCTATGGTATTTTATATGAATTGTTGGGGGGGGGGGGGAAGATGCTATGACCAGCATTTCACTGCTGCAGCTCCGTAACGTAAACAAAGCTTTATTACACATTTCTGCTAAATCAGGGGTCTCCAACCTTTGCAACTTTAAGTCTGAAGGACTTCAGCTCCCAGACTTCTCCAGCCAGCAAAGGTCGGAGACCCCTGTGCTAAATGGCCTCTGTGCTATTCAGAAGGACAACTCATGACTACAACATGACTTTAATCCAGCAATGTTTGGCACAGAAGCTTCTATTAAAGAATTGTTCCACAGGGAGATAATGTGTACATTATTCATTGTTCCTCACCACTGGCTGTCTTGACTATGACTGATGGATTGATTAGATTTCATTAGTTCTGGAAGGTGCATGTTGCCTGTCCCCAAATAAAACAACCTGCTTGACCCAAGGAAGGGAAAGGCAATTGTATATGGCTCCCAAACCATTCTACAGCCTCAAAATTCTGCAAAATTTCCATTGTGATGGGATCACTTCTTCATTGCCCTTAATGAACAAAACCCACATAGAGATATGTGAAATTTCTGGCAGGTTGAACAAAAGACCTTCAGTTTTAACACATGCTGGAAATTTAAGCATGTTTGACCAAGAAAATGCCATCTTATTGCTCCTGTGTTTCCAGGAATTTTTGAAGGCCTTTAAAAAAATTAAGTCCATCCTATTGCTAAAACCTTTAAAAAAAAGCTGTGATGGTGAAATAACATTAGGTTGGATTCACACAATAATACTAAGTCACAGTGAAATCTATGTTTTGGTTTACTTCTTACTGTTGTTATAAATATAATCCATCATGTCAATCTGACTTCTGGGGACTACAGGAACTAGTACATGTGGTTTCCTTGGCAACACTTTTTGAAGTGACTCACTCTCATCTCCTTCCTAAGGCTGAGAAAGAGCTTCATGGGATACCAGTGCTACCATACGATTCTAGAATGCAGCTGTTTAAATAGTTGCAGACAAGCTACTACAGTTGGACCTTCAAAAGGTCTAAAGAATTATATAATCTTATTGTCTACCACTGATGTATTGATCAGCTTTCTCCACATTTCCTTTGTGCATCTGAGTACAGTATTCCTGGTGTGTGTGTGCTACCACGAGCAGAACCTTATAGCTTATATACCTTGTACCTGTTGAATAGTTCAGTAATTTACCTGTCTTTCACAAATAGCAATTCTCTCTTGATACTTTGGAGAGACATCACTGCTTGCCTAAGGCTGGAATAGAACTGACAATCTCCTGGTTTGTAATCCAGTGCTTTAAACCATTCTACCAAAGTGGCTCTTTGACTTTAAAAGAAGGGTAAAACGAGCCATTGTGATTTATAAAACACTATTTATGTGTGAACCAGGACATTGTGGCTTGTTCAAGAAAACTTAATGAAAACCATAGTTTAACACAGTGATTCTGCTATAGAGTACAAAAGTGTAAATTTGCATAATATTGCTCTACTCATTGATACATTTGCAACCCCAAACTTCTGAATTTCCAATGCCTTCAATAGAATTTTCAGAATTACAGCTCCCAGAATTCCTTCAGAGAAACTTTGCCTTTACAAAGATACCATATGTACTGCATGAATTTAGATTTAAGCCACCGAGAATTGCTTTATCGAGGAGAGGGCCGCATTTAATTTAATAAAGAAAATAACCCAAATAAACAGCAGTTAATGTGAATAGCAGTAATGGCAAACTTCTAATTCCAAGGATAACTGCAGATGCTATCTGATTCCCAAGAAAATATGCTGTCCATTCTCTGGTCTTACCAGGAGCATCGTAAGAGTGCACTTCCTTGAATGAGACGGACATCACTGGATGCTTGAGTTTTTCCCTAAAGTCAGCAATGGTTTGATAGGCCAAAAAAATGGCCACTGCCATAAGCGCCAAATATATGAAGAGAAGTATTACAGAGAAGACGTTCTTCAGGCAGGATTTGCTGAAATGCACTGAGGGGCTGCCACCATCTAGGATTAAATATAATATTAATTTGAAAATGAAGTTATTTATGTATTTGTTTGTTTGTTTGTTTGTTTAGCATAGGGCATACAATGTCAGGGAAATCTACAAATGCTAGACACAATGCAGTCCTGACAGCCTAAACTGCTATTTTGTTCTGCTCAGCACTTGTGTCACTCAGCACTTGTGTCACTCAGCACTTGTGTCACTAGCACTGCAGGTGGCGAACTAGATTCAGCTGACTAGTGTCACTCAAGTTACTGGCTTTTCCAACCACCTCCTGTCTCGTGTTGCATTGTATTGCAGGCCCAGCACCTGCTTCTGTTTCCTGCACACACAAATGTAGCTACGTTTCTATCTACTTGCAATATCTCATGCTTTCAAACTGCTGGGTGAGCAGGAGCTAAGGAATGAGCAGACTCACGGAGCCAGACTCGAACTGCCATGGTGTAGACCATTTTTGGTCCACAGTTCCAGTGAGATTAAGCTATTATGCCACTGCAGTATCTAATGGACTATATAGTTGTCTCTTGTGAAAGAGGCTAGTTTCAAAACTCTGAATCTAATGGAGAGTATTTGGAAAGTCAGATCCTATTTTCTTCTTGCATAGCAAGAATGTAGAAGGGAATCCAAAACTTGTTTTGCTTTTAAAGCAGCATTTTTTAGCATACAAGGCTACAGGGAACATGTCATTCATGCAATTATTTCATTACAGATGGTGGATCTAGAAGTTTCACATCTTTAAAGAGAGACCTTTTAAATATTGGGTTGTTATTTTTAAAACAATAAATCTGTTCAAGACTTCTTTCTTTAGATCTATGGAAAACTATGCCCTTGCATGCTGAAAAAAGGGATGCAGAACAGTGGTGAATGACATTTACTATGCAATATTTTGGATTAAATTCCCAAAAGATGTTTCTCAGCATACAGTGTGTGAATTGTTGTGGAAGGTGTCTACAACAATTTAAAGCAGCGACCTGTTTCATGGGATACCAGTGCTGCCATACGATTCTAGAATGCAGCTGTTTAAATAGTTGCAGACAAGCTACTACAGTTGGACCTTCAAAAGGTCCAAAGAATTATATAATCTTATTGTCTACCACTGATGTATTGATCAGCTTTCTCCACATTTCCTTTGAGCATCTGAGTACAGTATTCCTGGTGTGCGTGTGCTACCACGAGCAGAACATTCATTGTAAAGGAGACCCTTCCCTCACCTTATAGCTTATATACCTTGTACCTGTTGAATAGTTCAGTAATCTACCTGTCTTTCACAAATAGCAACTCTCTCTTGATACTTTGGAGAGACATCACTGCTTTGAGTATTACTTGTCAATCGGTAACAACAAGAGCTTAAGATGTTCCCTTGTGAATTATTCAGTTTGACAAGATCAGAAGGCCTCACTTGGAAGGATTGTTGAACTGGTATCTTCCTTATCCTCTTCATCTAATGGTTCAGAATCGGCAGGTCCACATTCCATATCTTCATTTAGCTGCAAACAGAATGACAGCTGCTCAGATTACTGTAGTTGGCATATTACTGGGCTCAAATGTAAATATTAGCTATCTCAATAGACCATTCCTATTCTAGCCACTTCATATCTTATAGATCATGCCTAAAACATACATGTATTACAGCTTGTTGAAACATGGATGATCTTGTGTTTATGATGGATTAACACTGACCCCTGTGAAAAAAAGAAAAGTCTCTGTTTGACTCTTAGGAAGTATAAATTTGTCTTACTAAGCATGCATCACTTTAGCCACAGTTGTGAAGAGGCAAAGCTAGGAAATATTTGGATTTCTTTGATGATACAACCAAGTACCCTTTAACCTCATGGTTTAATTGCTACACCAAAATTCAAATTCTCACTGAACTACAGAGTTCTCAGGGTAACTTTGGTTCAGTTACTCTCTTCTTCAATGCCGCTGCTTTTATATTTCATTTCAAATGACCACAATAAAAAATGGCCAAAGATTTTTTCTTGCATCAATATATGTTAGATGCTTTCTTGCTCTGTCCCTCAAAGCTTATGGCTCAAGCTGTCAGGGTGATTTTTGTCAATGTCTCCAGCTTGTCATGTCTAACAATCCCTACAAACTGCACAGAAATCTCAAGAACTAGATGAAAATAAAGGAAGGCATCTCAAGGGGGGGAAAACTATCTTTCCTTTGTTTCTTGCCTCTCTTTGTGTTCTAAAACAGGGGTCCCCAACCTTTGCAACTTTAAGTCTGAAGGACTTCAGCTCCCAGAATTCTCCAGCCAGCTTTGCTGGCTGGAGAAGTCTGGGAGCTGAAGTCCTTCAGACTTAAAGTTGCAAAGGTTGGGGACCCCTGTTCTAAAACAACCAGCTGAATCATAATATAGCACCCCATTCTCCACTGTAAAATTGGGCCATTTTTAAAACGATGTTTTTGCAAATGTTTTAAAAGGCTCTACTTACTATCACATTTCAACTTGATTTTCCATGAGAGGGGAATAGGAGATTGCTACATGGGTAAGTCTCACTCCAGAGCAAGAGGCACTGAACTCCAACAAATGCCCCACAAAGATTGCATTTCCTTTTCCAGGCTGCTTGCTGGGATTGTATTACTTCTAAGGGTTTGTGGCTTGTTCAGGTGAAAGCAGGGATTCTGCTGATGTAGCAAGTGTTAGGCTTCCCAATCAGGGCTTCACATTAAATCACATCTTACCAGCATTTTATCATCCAGCTCATTTCCTTGACTGGAGTTGGCAGAAGCCTCATAGACACAGAGCCATCAAGGCATAAAGATATCTAAGGATCTATTGCTACTGCTATTCTCCAAAGCATCTTAGGG
Source organism: Rhabdophis nuchalis (assembly GCA_039707465.1). Classification (NCBI taxonomy): domain Eukaryota; kingdom Metazoa; phylum Chordata; class Lepidosauria; order Squamata; family Natricidae; genus Rhabdophis; species Rhabdophis nuchalis. Next base: position 352,005,612 of record CM077643.1, on the reverse strand, counting down.
CAGAACAAGAAGCAATGGGTGGAAACTAATCAAGGAGAGAAGCAACTTAGAACTGAGGAGAAATTTCCTGATAGTGAGAACAATGAATCAGTGGAACAGAAGTTGCCTCCAGAAGTTGTGAATGTCCCAACACTACAAGTCTTCAAGAAGATGTTGGAGAGCCATTTGTATGAAATGGTATAGGGCTTCCTGCCTGGGCAGAGAGTTGGACTAGATGACCTTCAAGGTCCCTTCCAACTCTGCTATTGTATTGTATTGTATTGTATTGTATTGTATTGTATTGTATTGTATTGTACTGTACTGTACTGTACTGTACTGTATTGTATTGTATTGTATTGTATTGATCTGAGGGATTTTATAGTTTCTGGGGGCCATAACTAGACTGTTTTAGGAACCGTCCATGAGACCGGCCAGGTCTTCATCTGGGATTTGCCTTGGAGTGGAGAAGTTGATGTATTGGAGTCCCAGAAATGATGTCTCTTGTCATGAATGGATCAATATCTAGTCAAATAGATGGGTATTGCAGCATGGCCTTCTCTCTGAAGACAGAGTTCAGAGTTCCCTCCATCTCCAGAAGTTAATGATCTAACTGGATTTGAAGAACTCTGGGGGATGTTTATGATATCAGTCCAATCATTCTAGCATCAATTTAGTTAGGTGTTCCAGATATTGTATTGTGGTTCTGTCCTGTTTCAGAAACACAAATGCCCCATGGTATATGGAGTATCTGTGGGAAATGGAGCAGAAAGGCCAGCAACTTAAACAACAGTACAATTTTGAAATTGATACAACTGAACATAACATAAGCACCATTACAAAGTATGTGGTGAAGTCATCAGGGAGGGAAAAAAGTAAAATACTGTATATAAACCCATGCACACAGGATTGGCCAGTGGAACTCTTAAAAAGCTGCCAGGCAAAAGATAGTTTTTGTTGCTAGTAATGTCCTAGTATTATTTTATGAAGAATTCCCAGGGTTCTTCATGAGTAATAGTATACCCATACTGGGCTTAATAATGCCCAAAGTGTCCAACATACCATCTAATAAGATCTGTGTGAACTTGTTCCACTGCTGATTTGTACAGGAAATGAATAAAGTACTTCAATTTATTCACATTGCAACTTCCTTTTTAGATTCCCTCTATAGCTGACCAATGATCTTAGATTAAGATCGCTCTACAGCAGAAGAATTCCTTCTTCCTTAAAAGAGAAGATGGGGAAGGTTTTGCTTGAGAAACTACCTCCAAACTGGATTGATTTTAATGACAATAAATATTCCTGGCTTGTCTAATATTCTATATTTAAGCAAGCCAATAAAAAATCAGTGATCCTTTTGAAGATATGGGTTATCTAGATCCTTTCCAGTTTCAATTCAGACCTAGTTGTGGCACAGAGATGGTTTCCATTATTTTGATGGGTGATCCTTATGAGAGACAGATATGGTGGTGTGATACTATTGGTCATGGTATCCTTTTTGGAGCTGGAGGCTAGAAACTCCAAATTTCGGATTTCCTTTTTAAGTATTTCTAGAAGGTTGAGTCCCAATATTTCATCTTGTTTCCCATGTTATTCAGTAAAAAGCCCTACGTATGGTCACTCAAGCCCTCGTCATCTCCCGCCTGGACTACTGCAACGCTCTCTACATGGGGATTCCCTTGAGGTGCATCCGGAGGCTCCAGCTAGTTCAGAATGCGGCCGCGCGGGAGATTTTGGGAGCCCCGAGACACTCCCATGTAACACCTCTCCTGCGCGAGCTGCACTGGCTGCCTGTGGCTTTCCGGGTGCGATTCAAGGTCTTAGTAACCATCTTTAAAGCGCTCCATAGCAAGGGACCTGGTTATTTGCGGGACCGCCTCCTACCACATACCTCCCTTCGACCTGTCCGCTCCCACAGGGAGGGCCTCCTTAGGGTGCCGTCTGCCGGACAATGCCAGCTGGCGACTCCTAGGGGGAGAGCCTTCTCTGTGGCAGCCCCCGCCCTCTGGAACGACCTGCCCCCCGCCCTCCGTACAACCATAGACCTGCGCCTCTTCTGCCGGGCATTAAAAACACACTTATTTTATGCGGCCGGCCTGGCATAATTTTTAAATTTGATCTTAGCAAGGGTTTTTTATGTTTTTAGCACGGGTTTCTAATTTAATTTATTGCATTTAGTCTTATAGTATTTTATTACTCCCTGTGCACCGCCCTGAGTCCTGCAAGGGAGATAGGGCGGTATATAAATGTGAAAAATAAATAAATAATTGTATAAAGTTATTTGGAAGGATCATGCCTGATTTAGTACCAGTTGCAACTGGCATGTATTACATTTTTCTTACAAGCTCAGTATTGATATTTTGCACACTATCAGGTGTAAGGGACTGAATAGGAGAGAAACATAATTCAGTCAAGACAAGTTGTTGCTGATTCCTGGAATGGATTTCAAGCTTTAAGTGAAATACCTGTTCTGGATGGAACACACTCCCCCTTATGGAACAGGTTTGCCATCTGGGAATTGTCTTAGATCCAGCATTGACCTATGTAACATTTGCATAATGTTGGAGGCCCCACATCAGTAACCCATGCACTAGTAGCTCAAGGTTGGATTATTACAATGAGATTTTTATATCTAGCGCTGGAAGACAGTTCAGAAATTGTAGCTGGTTCAGAATGCAACAGCACATATGTGACCTTGCTTGCTTGTTGAATTCCAATGCAAGGCATTTATACTTTATTGTATAAATCTTGACATGATTTAAATCCAGATGGTTAAGCACAGCCCCCCACCCCACCCTTTTTTTTTGCAGATCTTGCTAAATCAACATGGTAGAACAATGTGCCCTTAGAATGACAACAGAGCTCCTATGTATAATAGCTTAGGAGGAAGAATAACACTGATCTCCAATTGCTTTCGATGGCAAGATGGGTGGACCATAAATTTAATATCAACTAAATAAATAAATCTTCTCACTTAAGGCTTTTTATAATAATAATAATAATAATAATAATAATAATAATAATAATAATAATAATAATAATAATAATAATAATAATAATAATAATAATAATAATAATAATAATAATAATAATTTTTAATTTGTTGACTGCTCCTCTCCCCACAGGGACTCGGAGCGGTGCACAGGGAAAACTAAAACAATAAATATACAAACACATTAAAAACAAATTAAACATATACCTGTGCTAAAATACCCCATTGAAATACTAAAATTCCCAGTTAAAACAACTAAGACCCCATAGAGAGAGACTACCCTAGGCCGGCCAAGCAGAAAAGATGTGTTTTTAGTTTTAGACGGAAGGAGCGGAAGTCCGTGGTCGTTCTAATGTCGGGGGGAAGGTCGTTCCCGAGTATAGAATTGTTTTATGTTTTAGGTCTAGCTATATACGAGACCGCCTCCTGCCCCATACATCCCTTCGTCCGATCCGCTCCCACAGAGAGGGTCTTCTTCGGGTGCCGTCGGCGGGGCAATGCCGGTTGGCGACACCCAGGGGAAGGGCCTTCTCTGTGGCGGGCCCGGCCCTCTGGAACGACCTACCCCCCGACCTTCGTACTATCTCGGACCTCCGCCTCTTCCGCCAACGTCTTAAGACGTATTTATTTCAACAAGCCGGCCTAGGATAGCCCCCCGTTTCTGACTTTTTAAGAAAATTTATAATTTAGTAAGGGTTTTAAATATTGGGTTTTAGCACGGGTTTATTAATTTAATACATTTTAACTGATATTTATTGTATTTTGTGTTTTTAAATGATGCCTGTGCGCCGCCCTGGGTCCTAACAAGGAGAAGGGCGGGGTATAAATTTAATAAAATAAAAATAAATAAAATAAGGTCATACTGCATGGCAGTTAATTAAAACAAAAAGAGTAAGCTGCCTAGAATCATTAGAGAGAGCAGCATCTGCTGAATCATTACCATGAGATGTGACCCACACAGCCATCAAATATTGCTCAGTACTGCTTCAGTGTAAGAGCAACCCTTGGATTCAGCATATTATTCACTCAATTCCATTTCCGCTCATCCCCATCCTTCTGTTTTCCCCTCCTCGCTTCCTTTTGAGCTTCCCAAATGCATCTGGTTAGATCTAGTCAGACCAGAATTCTGGAATTTAAAAAAGCTCTTCTTAGATTCTTTAAGGATTTTTTACCTCTTTACTTGGACCCCTGGGTTTATATCACCACTATAAATCAGGCAGAAATAACAAGTGGCATTTGTATCATGAATATTATTTTTTTATTATTAATTGCCAATGAGAAGATCTAACAGGGTGCTCTGTAATTTTGAGTTTCCGTTTATTTAATTCTCAGCTTCAGTAGAAGAAAAACTGGAATTTCCTTTCAATTAATTATGGATTAGGACTGCTGTTCTGGGAAATTCACAGGAAATATATTCCATGTAACTTGGGAAGCTCATTTTATTTGTGAATAAACGTGCACTGGTTCAAACCTTAGCCCAGGGGTCTCCAACCTTTGCAAGTTTAAGTCTGAAGGACTTCAGCTTCCAGAATTCTCCAGCCAGCTTTGCTGGCTGGAGAATTCTGGGAGCTGAAGTCCTTCAGACTTAAAGTTGCAAAGGTTGGAGACCTCTGCCTTAGCCCACTTTCCCATTTACAAGCATGTGAGAAAAACACAGATCTCCTTTTATCTTTAAAGGGAGAGTAAATGTTATTTCTTTTCCATTCATCTTAGCAACAAACTCAATAGTCTATCACTTCCCCATTCCATTTTTCGACCATTACTTCTTTTCTTTAATGTTGCCTAACAATACTTTCAGTTTGCCTGGTTCATTCTTTACCCTTTTAAGTTATTTTGTTAATTAAAAATGAATTCCAAATTAGCTCTCTTCTTTGCAAGTGTTCAGGAACTCCTAACCTAACCAAAGTTCAGAAAATGATTAGTGTCAGGCCATAGGATCTTTTGAATCTTGACACCAATGGCTGCTTTCAGTTACCTCAGCAGTCTGTGCTCTTATGACATTTACATCCTTGCTTCAGTAGCCAAAACTTAAGGAAACCTCAAGGTTTACAAAAGAAACCTCAACAACCTTTCCCTTCTCTGAGGCCCTGTTCCTCTGAGAAAGAGCTCAGTGGAGAGATTCAGTAGCAACATAACAACGTCAGTTGGGGAGAAAACTGTTGATGAAGAAGAGAAGATGCTTGCAACTGATATGGAATCCCAAACAAGCCTGTTCCACACTGCAACCACAATTTGTCGTAACAACCTTTTGTAAAAGAAATGAATATTCTTCAACGGGGCTCCTGATTGAAGACAATGATTTTTCCTCAATGTGTGAATATAAAAGCTACAACAAAACAGCCAACTTGTTTATGGATTACATTTATTCTATACAATCATCTGATGTATAAAGTGTTACAAAACGTTTTGGTTTTCCCGTCAACAGATTTAAGAAACCAAACTGTTCCCACAGTTAGCAGCCTTTCCTAAATTGATGCTACCCAGAGATACCGGATTAAAACTCCATCAACCGAGCCAGTCTGCTGATTGACTGATAGAGTGGTAATGCAGAGCACCTGGACAGTGTCCTCTGAAGCAGGGGTCTCCAACCTTTGCAACTTTAAGTCTGAAGACTTCAGCTCCCAGACTTGTCCAGCCAGCAAAGCTTCAGACTTAAACTTGCAAAGGTTGGAGACCCCTGCTCTGAAGGGAAGCTGCTCTTTAGGCTGAAGGAGAAGCAGGAAAGCAGACTTATGATTGCAGCAGCTGATTTATTGATCTGCAAAACAAGAAGCCTCAGGCTCTGCCATGGTGACCAGCAGATAATTTGTCAGCACAACTCAGATAGTCTGACCAAGCCAAGTGAATGCAGACATGCAGCCAATTTCCGGAGCTTTCTAAAACTGCATTTGAAAGTGTCTGTCTGTCTGTTTGTCTAGGCTTGTTTATCTCGACAGCCAGCAGTACTCTCTCTCCTTCCTTTTCCTGCCTATTTGCTCACACACAGGTCTGCCAAGCCGAGAAGCAACGCAGCAACTTAAAAGCTGTTCCATGCAAAAGGCAGCCCAATGAGGGGTTTTTCCCCTTTAAAATATGCTCAGAGAAATAAAACACTAAGCAATCATTAGAATTAAAAACAAAAGTGACATTAAAATTAGTGCTTTAAGCCAGCTTCTTTTATTGTGAAAATCCAAAGGAAAGGAGAGGGCAAATTTCAATTCTATGGGAATGAAGAGTGAAACTGATATAAAACAAAAGCAGCCTCAACTATGTTAGGTAACATATGGATAACATCTCCTTGCAGTATTACTGGAGTAGTCTTTCTAAGTCCAGTGCCCTCCAGATCTGTTGACCTACAACAAGCCTGTCAAACTGACAGCTGTGGGCCAGATATGTCACACAGGCCATGCCCATCCCAGCTCTGCAAAGGCACAAAATGTCACTATACGTCAAAATTCAGCCAATTGAGTTTGACCCCTGTGATCTACAATATCCATCAGTCATGGAAAAGGGGAAATGAGTACAAACTCCTTAAACTCAATGGGGACTTACTTCTGAGTAAACAGATGACAACCAACAAAACCAAGAACGAGGGGCACTTTAGAAACCAACATACAGGATAGTTTCTTGGTATCCTTGAATTGTTGTCTGATAGTGGCAGTTACATATAATTTCCCCAAAATGTTCTACAAATGGAACACATGCAGTGCTTAATGAAGAGAAATTGAAATTTGCTGACTTCCACATAATCAGACCGTCTATCAGCCCTTGCTTTGTTTCCTGTGTTCAGGAAGCTTCAAGAAGAGTTTTGGAAGCCTCTAAAGCTTGAATATTGGTCTTATTTCAGTGGCATAATTAAAACTTCTAATATATATTTTTTAGTTTTTCTTAAATCCTACTCTTTAAGGTTCTTCCTGGAGGAGCAAACATATTAGTAAAGCAGCAGTAACAACAAAAATCTTAAGGCATCTGTAAGACTAATATTTAACTATGACACATAACCTTTTGTAGGTCAAAAAAAACCCCCTGTAAGCTAGAATTCTCTGGAAGTTGAAATCCATACATCTTAAAGTTGCCAAGGTTGAAAACAAAACACTGTACACTATCTTTGAAGAAGGGGTGCCAAAGATACAGGTACTGAGTCACCCTGGATCGTGAGACAGGTGGCATATAAATTTAATAAATAAAATCCAAATGCAGCTTCCAGAGCTTTGTAAAATGCTGTTCGATGGGGGGGGGGGGGAGGACAAGACTCAAGTCAAGAAAGTCTATTTCTGAATTCTTGCCACCTTGCCTTTAAAAATTGCTTTAAACTCTTGGGGGAAGAAATAACCTAATACAATCCAGTCCTACTAATCTTCAGCCAGAAGAAAAGTTCCCAGTTTTCAGTGGGCTTGTTACCATGTACAGTATTAAAATTCTGCATTAACAGGAGTCCCGTCCACAGCCAGTTTGTTCAAAGGGCATCCTCTCCACCTGCATGGAGCTCTTGCAAAGGTTTGAGCTGCCCTTAAGTCGCTCGAGCTGGACTCGCTTAAAACTCGACAATCCGATGCATCCACAATGGCAACGCTGAGGATACACATATTTGTAGGGTAAAGGGGTACACCTCTGCATGTTTGTCCTAATGCATCCCTTTGTTTACTACGACATCCACAGGATTGTACTATTACTTTGGGGCAAGTCTCACTGAACTTTGGCGGGACTTTCGGTGCAGGCTGGCGTTGTTTCTCGACGCCGCCAAGCTGTAATCTTAAGCGCCGATCTCGCCTGCAGGCACCTGGTATCAGCAGAGTGCAAATACTGCGCCTCCCTCCCCACTTTTCTCCCAATACCTCTTGATAAGATGACGACCTCTCTTGCCTAATCATGGCACCGGCGAAAAGAAAGCGCAGGGGGGAACCGGATCAAACAGCGGCATCTATTAAGAGAAAGCGGGGACGAAATCGAAGCAGCAGCCATGGAAGAGGCAGCGCCGCTCAGAACGCCGTGTTTCAGTGCCCACCAAGTGAACGGACATGAGCATGTAACGCACCGACTCCACAAGGTGTCGCTAGTTTGTTCTTTCACCGCTCTGGCCACAGCCATTACTCCTATAACGTATTGCTGACGCCGGTTGCGGAACCGAAGTCGAAGTCGAAAGGCTGCTGGGAGATGTAGTTTATTATCAAGTATAGCGCGCTCTGGCGTCTCAAGCAGCTTTACCCTTGACCGGAAACTGTTCGGCTGGGTCAGCCCATTCAGGAAATAGGTCGAATTGTATGAAAAATGTAAGCGGGAGATAGAGCAGGTATATCTAAGAACAGCAACAAACTAAGTGACCGGTGTCCGTTAACAGTATATATCTAATAAATTTAGCACAATTTAAATAACCCGTTAAATGGGATTTATTTTAATTAATGAGCACAAGGTTGCAGATAGACTTGGAAGCATGCCGTAGTAAACAGGATTTACACCAATCCTCAATAAATAGAAAGCAAGTTATGGTTAAAACGCATCTTTAATAGTGAAATGCGGCTATCAATTAGGGCTATCATACCTCAAAATGTATAACTCCCGTAATAACTATACCTGGGCTGCAGACATCCAGATGAGCACACAGCAGCAAAGAAAGTTTCCTTTAATATGACACAGGAGAATGTCAGTTCTCTTGATTGTTGGTATTCCTGCTAGCAGTAGTAGCAGCTCCCTCTTCATTATTATATACCTCACTGTAAAAGTCATAATGACTCATTTTAATCACTTAAAGCCACTTGTTGCACAAAGATCTTCTGTGTAAGCAGTTTGATGGCTTCCAGAGCAATCATTTTGATGCTTTATAGATACTATAAAGTAGAATTTAAGCAAATGCAGTACTATACATGATCAAACCAAATCCAGGCTTAGTTTGCAGTGTTTGAAGAGTTAATAAGAGACAAACAAGAAAACAAAACCGCAGCACATTGTACTTGCCAAGGGTAAATCAAGCAGCCAGGACCGGAGCACTGATGCAAAGTTAAGGAAAAAAAGGCTATTTAAATATATTTCTGAAATCTAAGGCATTAGTCGGCAGAGCTTTTCAGGTTTAAGTCCCGCTGTTCACTTTAACGATATACTAACCCGTTTCCAACATGGAAAACAAAACCCAAGAATAAAAAAAAAATGTTTAGTTATTTTTAAATGTTCTTTTCACTTGTAGTACCTTTTAATTAAACTTGCGGCCTTATCCCGAGATAGGCAATCTCGAATTCGTAACTACGGACGGACAGATCCGAGTACCCGGAGTCATTCATTCTAACTCTGCAACTATATTTTACATTAGGGTTGCAAGATAGAAATTGCTTTAATCAAGTCAAACAAGTAATTAAGCAGAGGGATTTTTCCGCTTCTCTCCTGTCCCACTCCGCCAGTGATTGCTTTGCTTTGCTTTGTTTTGCATAGCTGAAGGACCCTCTCATGCGGAAGTCATCCATAGCTTTTTCGAACTAAGCTAGGGGTCTCCAACTTTTGCAACTTTAAGTCTGAAGGACTTCAGCTCCCAGAATTCTCCAGCTAGCTTTGCTGGCTGGAGAATTCTGGGAGCTGAAGTCCTTCAGACTTAAAGTTGCAAAGGTTGGAGACCCCTGATTACTAAGCAAAGGGAAGGGCCAGGAGCCTCCGGGTTGAGGCGACGCATAAGCGGAGTGGGTGAAATAGACGAACAGCGTAAGCACGAGGAGCCCCGAGAAGGCGTTTCCCTCGCCAGCCTCCTCTCCCGGCCGGATTTGGAAGCCGCCCGTGAGCCATGGCCCAAGGCTGCCGCCTGGCGCTTGCCCTGCTAGCGTTGACCCTCGCGGGCCCTCAGGAGGCGCGAAGCGAGCAAGAGCTCCGCTTCCAGCCCCCACCCTCGCAGAAACCGGTGCGGCTCTTCATGGAAGACGAGCTGGCCAGGTACGACGGACGCAAGGTAGGGCAGAGCTTTCGGAAAGGCTGCCCCCCTCGGGGGGTGGGGGTGTCGCTGGGACGAGCCTTCTCGGCAGCAAAACCCGGGTCGAGCCGCTTTTTCGGGATGGGGTGGGAGGGAGAGGTAGCAGGAGCGACCTCTTCGGAGAGAGCTGCGCCCTCCGGACTCCGTTTGCAACAAGCTGGGCTGGAGCAGTTCTGCGCGTTTTGATCCCGCCGTGGAGCTTTCGGCCGGGACGGATCGAAGTTATTCTGCGGAGGGCGAGCTGGGGAAATCCCGGGCTGTGATCTCTCTGAACTCGGCGAAGTTTGTTAGGCGGCATATTTTGCCTTGTAAGTTTGCCTTGAGAAGCCACAAGAAAGAGTAAGCGGAAGATTTTTGTACAGCCTTAAAATACGACTGCCAAAATTGGGATGCTTACGCGATAGGTCGAAGCAGTGAGGTTTCACGCTGTCTCCAAAACTTTTGTTGTAACATATTTTCCTTGCTTTTGTGGTAGGTTTGGGTACAGCTCTCCTGCAATGCAAAAATAAACGCACCTAAGGTCTGTTTTGGGGAGGCCTGGCATTTTAACAGGAAAATGAGTGCCTTTAGTGCCTGCAATTTTTTATTTAATAATAATAATAATAATAATAATTTATTTCTTATAAACCACACCCTCTCCCCACAGGGACTCGGGGCGGTGCACAGGAGGAATAAGAACAATAACTATATACATATGTCATTAAAAATACATTAAATTAAGTGACCTGTGCTAAAATACCCGTTAAAACTATCTAACTAGAAATCCCCAATAAACCCTAAAGACAGAGGAGTCGCTATCCCAGGCCGGCAAGACAGAAAAAGTGTGTTTTCAATTTAAGACGGAAGGAGCGGAGGTCCATGGTGGTCCTAATATGGGGGGGGGGTCGTTCCAGAGGGCCGGGCCCGCCACAGAGAGAGCCCTTCCCCTGGGTGTCGCCCGCTGACAAAGTCTAGTGGACGGCACCCGGAGAAGTCCCCCTCTGTGGGAGCGAATCGGTCGTGAGGATGTATGAGGCAGGATCCGATTTATTATTAATTTTTTAAATTTTGCTCCTAAAAATGGCCATGATTAGAAACTTCACTAATTCTGGATTGTTTGGGGTTCTTAGAACAATGCTCATGGCAACATGGAGTTTTACTTTTGTAATAATAAAAACAATTGGCAACATAAGATACCCTTGTGGTAAACTGGATACAGTTTCTTATGCTCATAAGGACACTTAAAAGAAGTCTAAAGTGGTTTGTAAATATTAAAGGCATTTCATAATGTGTATGCCGTAAGTGTTTACTTGCTCTTCCTCTTCATTTAAAAAAAGGGGACTTTTTATATTAAAATGAATAATTATATCTTAGTAATCAGAACTTTTAATTTGCACGTTGTATCATAATGGCTATGATATAAACTCTATTATTTTTATTTCATTAACAAAGGAATTTGATATATAAATTCTCAGAAGTTATGAAACCAGGGCCTTCCAGCTGCATTTAAAATATAACACTGATCAACACAAGCTATCATGGCCAAGAGTAAAGATATTTGGGCTGTTGAGTTCATCAACCACCTCTGGAGAACCACTGGAGAATCCATTAACAACCACTGTGCTACAGTCTTTTCTTTTTATTTACACCAATCAGAGATTTCTCTGCTCAAGTTTATTCTGTAGACATTCTTGTTATAGCATTTGTTAATTAATGTGAACAAGCTTTCCTCTATAAAGATGAGAACCTTCAAGTTCTACCTAGCAACTTTTGGATTTCTTAATTTAAAAAAAAGATCAGGTAAACAGTGTGATGTTGGTATTTCTTAACAGTACATGTCATGATAAATTATATAAATTGTACTTTCAGGAGGATGAACCTATTTATATAGCTGTGAAAGGTGTGGTGTTTGATGTCACTTCTGGAAAAGGTAAGATCATCTTACAAGCAGAATGTTCCCCCCTTCCCTTCAGTATGGTTCACAATAGGTATATCTCGATGTTGTCACCTGAACCAGATGACCATTTTAAAGAGCAAAGGCATCTGCCTGAGGAGATTCTGAAAAAAGGTGTTCCACTCATGTGTAAATGCTGCTAGGTTTTCCCCCCAGATGCTTATTCTTAATTCCCGGAGCTGGATCACCTTTACCTTTCCAGTTGTTGAATTTCAGCTCCAACAAACAATTGATGGTGAGCAATCCTGGGACTTGTAGTCCAACATCAGCTAAGGCCACAGATTGCTCACATCTGATTGGAAGAAGGACAGCACTTGTGTATAATGGCAGATTTTATTCATTCAGCAGCCCTCTGTGCTAATTTCATGTGAAGAGTAACCTAGAGCTTCTCCTGTCTTTGCGGCAAACGTGTAGTAATTATGTAGTAATAGTTTCATATATTTTTAAGAGTCTAGTGCTGCTGCCCCAGGGATATTCATTTTGCCACTGTTTAAAACCAAGGGGAGCAAGTTCCTACTTGCTTTCCTCCTGGATTTCAAAACCTCAGTTACTTCTGCCTGGTTTGCCTTTACTCATTGAACTGTTCAATTTCAGACCAAGGTTCCAAGAGGAATATAAACAGTTTAAAAACTATTGCTGCTTCAAAAGATTCAGCAACCAAATCCAAATCTGAATATCTTATCTCAAAATCCCATCTGATAACTTTTAAATAGTTTTAATGTACATCCCTTCCCATAATGCAATAAATCCAAAAAGCAGTATGGATGAATAGTCCCCAACATCAATATAGCTCTGGCCATACCTTATCAGTATAGTGTTGGTGAGAAAAGATGCTTCATTCGCATACTTTACCACAAGGTTATTAAAAAGGGACATAAGTAGCATGTTTACAAAAGTATGTGGCAAATAGCTGGGAATGGGTAGTTGTGTAAGGAAAGTTTGGGAATCCAGTTATTGGATTCTTACCACTCATGACATAAACTTTTGCACAAATAGTATTTTTGAGAAGAACTTCTGGAGGTAGGAGAGGATGCAGTTCCACCTTGTAAGACCACAATACAGAAATTTGACACAGAGGGAAGATTCCATCTTTCTTAGTTTTATTGGAAGTAAGTCCTTATATTCTGTGAATGTAGCTTCCAATGGGCATTTTCTTTTTCCCAGTTTTGGGATCATCCAAATGTATGGTTGCCCTTTTCAATCTGGTATTTTCCAAGTATTTTGGACAACAGCTCACAGAATGCAGTCAAGCATTTATTGCTCCTTGGTTGGAGTGAGGTGTACCTCACATCCATTTTCCTTTATTTCCCTTTCTGATCACCATTTCACTCTCTCAACTACATCATAGATTATTGAATGTTTGCAATATGCCTGCTCTTTCTGTGTGGTGGTGTTAAGGCTTCAAAATGTTAAAGGATTTCAGTCGTTTAGGATGTTTATATTGCATTAAATTTGGTTCAAGAAAAGCTGAATCATGGACGTGCTACTCTTGATACACAGTTGAAGATGCAGTAAGACAACATTTCATGCTTGCTAGTTTTAGAACTTTTTAGGGCTTGGCATCATGCAAAGCCAGGATAAAACAAACCAATCTCCAGAAGACTCAAAATACATCAACACTTAATTCTTGTGAACAATGAAGTCCCTGAGATGTAATTTACAATAATTGTCCTTAAAAGAGTGTAATCTTCAAAATACCTCAGACTGTCTGTCTGACTGTGAGAGAGAGATATCCTAAGAATCTTAAGTCCTGCGCTTAACTGCTATTTGTGTTATTTTCCCCCAACAGAATTTTATGGGAAAGGAGCACCATACAATGCACTAGCTGGAAAAGATTCAACCCGAAGTGTTGCAAAAATGTCCCTGGATCCAGCAGATCTCACTTATGATACAGTAAGAAAAAGATATTTTCAGCATAGATTGATCTGAAGCCACAACTAAGGAATGGTTTTATTTGCATGTAGCTTTATTCATCCTAGTGATCTGATCCAAGTACAGGATCATTAAAGATGGTGGGATTGGTGAGGTATTTAAAAATAGAAAAAGTACAGAGCTCTGAAAAATCTGGTTCAGTGCAATTAGTAGTCCTTTGCATTCACATTACATAGCATGGAGATGTGTAATAATTGTTATCCCCTTTCCTCTCCATCTTTCTTTTTTTACACAATTGCAATTCATTGAGACGGGACTCACAGAAGAGCAGTTGCAATCTCTGGATGAGACCTTTAGTAATGTCTACAAGACCAAATATCCTATTGTTGGCTACACTGCCCGAAGAATTCTCAATGAAGATGGCAGTCCTAACCCGAACTTTAAACCTGAAGATCAGCCACATTTCACTATTAAGGATGAATTTTAACAATAACTTGGCAATCCCATGGCTACTACAAAGAACAGGAAGGTATCTAAAAACTGAAAAATATAATGGACCTAATTTGGCTTCATATCTTTGAGGATGATTGCTTTCTATTTTATCATCATTGGTTAGTTAATAATATTAATATGCATGATAAGGTGTGTGTGTGAAAATTGTTTTGACCAGCAAAGTGTTCTGTTTCAGTGTCAGTGGAGAAGCAGTTATTTTTCTTTAACTAATTATTTGGCTAACTAAATGGAAAAACTTAAGAGCAGCATCTGTTGACAAGATGTCCCATGGTCAATCCCACTGAACATCACTTATTCAGAATCCTCATGGCCATATAAAACATACAATTTGACAAACCATCCTGCTAATAATTGGTTATTAACATTCAGTTGAATCAATGCTTGATGGATGTTACTTGTGCCCCTTCTAGGGCAGTGGGTTCTGTCTGTCCGTCTATTTTGTCTACTCAACAGCCAGTATGAACTTTGAGGAAGTTCCCTTTGAGTGTTTTCCCACCAACTCTGCATTATTTCCATAAACTAGTAGTAGAAAGTCTGCGTTTTTCTGTTACAAAGTTCCTTTCTTTGGCGTAAAGTCCGTAAAGAGGAGAGATAGGGCATAAATCTCAGCAGAGGAGTATAGAGCTACTGTTTAGCAGTAGCAAGGTGACATAGAAAATGTTTACAGGAAATTAATAATACTAACCTATTTTGCGTATTGTTTTAAGACTGAATTAATACAATTTTTATGTAGTATCAGAAACATTAAAAGTCTGATTCGTTACTCATCTTAGTATTCAAATGGATATACTTGCTATAGTGTGTGTTTACATAATTCTTCCTAACACTGAATTCTATAAAAGCCAGGTCTGCAATTCTGCAGCAGAAGTATAATATGCACAGCATGGTTTGGGTTTCATCTATACTGTCATAACCTTTCACTCGTTCTCCTAATGCCCAATAATGGTCGAACTGGAAGAAATAAAGGTTATTGGATGCACTAACCAGTGACTGTAATAACTATGTGGATCTGATATTTGGTACCTCATGTGTATATCTGATTGTATTCTGTTACTTCTTTCTTGTGGGCAAAATAAAATAATCTTAAAACTCAAGCCTACCTCATTAAATGACTTTGGTCACATCAAAAGAATACCATGTCTCATTTGATAACATATGTGATATAGTACCGTATTTTTTGCACTATAAGGTGCACTTTCCCTCCAAAAAACCCTGGGTGGAAATGTCTGTGTGTCTTATAAAGAGAATATTGCAGCGGAGGGAGGAGGAGCCTTCGTTGCCAAGCACTGATTGACAGTTGGATCAGCCTCCTGGAATACCGCCTATTAGCTGTTCTGGATGGCGGGGATCGCTACCGCCAATAGGTGTCGATCATCAGCAAATAGTAGCAATCCCCGCCTAGAATAGCTGATTGGCGGTATTTGGGAAGCCGATCCAATTGTTAATCAGCTGATCGGCCATGAAGGCTCCAGTTGACCAGTGGTGAGCGCAACGGAGCAGAGCCCTGACGAGCCCCGTGCTGGTGCTGCGATAACATACTGAATCTGACCAGCCTGTTGTTTTCTGCAAGGACACTAGCCAGATGAATAGCGGATGGATGCTGGGAGGCAGAGGCAGATTTTTTTCTCCTGTTTTCCTCCTCTAAAACTAATGAGTGTCTTATGATCTGGTATGTCTAGTACAAAAAATACAGTAATTATTTCTGCCTTGCCATGACTTTTAACTCTTAAAGCAAATTTTAGTCCTGCGGGTCAGTTTGAGAAGCTCTATGAAATAGATGGAATGTTCTTTTCCCAGATGATTTTTAAGCATCAGACAGATGTGCTAAAAATTATAGCAGTATATACTGACCAAAAAAAGCCTCATTTCATTAATTAGCAGTCAGTTAAGTTCATACATTCCTATATCTGCTTTAAAATACCTTTTGCAATTATTTGATTACAGCATTTATGAAATAATGCCTTAATCTAAACAAATTTACTTTCTCCACACATCATTGGATATAGCCTTGCTCTCTGGCAGTGCTACATTTCAGCTGTTCTGGAGAAATCCCCCCAAAATCTTTCTGGCTCCATCTTGCTAGATGGAAAGTGGTTATCCTCCTTTCAAATACTGGGAAATTTTTGGACATTATATGCATGGCCCTTTGCAGTTCTCCAAAAGTTGAGTGAATGATTTCTCTCTATTTGTCCAAGATGAGACAACCACTTGTTACTCAAGGGTGGCAGGAGAGTTGCTATTATAAAATTTCATCTCAGGAAAGTTGTCCTATTGATACCTTCCCACAAGATTTACTGTAACCAGAAGTGTGGGAAGTCAAGGAGTGTATGATGAAAGTGCAGTGAAAGACATGACTATTCATATGTACTTATTAGCTAACTCATACCAAGTGCAAAAGCTCATATTCCACCCACTAACATCTTCATGGAAATGCTCTTCTACTTCAAAGAAAGTTTGAAAGCAAATTCCATTTATCTTTCTTATCCAACTGAATGAAAACTGATATGAAAATATGCAGAGAATGTTGCTGTGATTAATATTTGTACTGTTTCTAATTTCCATTTTCAGGAAATGAACATGAAGCGACTGCTGTATGTTATCCATTCTGTAAATCCATCCCTTCTTCAATATGCTTTCTCTAGGCTCATTCACTTGGATCAACAAACATGATTTAGATTGCAAAAAATTGTTTTTACTACACCCTTCATGGATTTTAATGCTGAGGATTATCAAATTTGAGTAGGGTACTAATCTGTTACATTGGGTAGATGAAAACAGAAACTGGAAACAAGATGATCAAGTTGCTACATCTTACTGACAAAGTTAAGTGGTACGGTACTTGTTTTTAAAAGCAAAACTATCTGGGAGCATGAAGAATATGCATATATATTCAAGCCACTAGAGGGCGATGCCACACTATTAGAAACAACATTATCGTTGGCAAACACAGTAATTGGCACTTGGCAACTGGAAAGACCGAAATTTCTTAAGTGTCCTGTTAAAACTGTAGACTGATAGTAAGTACTTCCTTGGATTACCTTAGCCACCACAAGAAATATACCAGAAGAGACAGATTTGCATCATTTTAGTTTAACCCAGAGCCTTTAGATGTGTCCCAGAAATCAGAGGCGTAGTGATGCTTGTAGCTATATAACGTGCATTCATACAACTTCCTGAGATTTCAAGTAAAAGAAGCCACACAGGTGGAGAAGCTGATACTATATCAAAAGGTTGCCCAACCTCTTCTCAATTTAGGCATGTTTACAATAACATGAACAAGGAAAAACAGCCAAACATTAAAACACCTTTTATTGAGCACTATCTAAAAACATTTCTTGATACTGAGAAAATAACGTACAAATTCTTCAGTTACTGCATGTTGCTCTTGAATGTCAAATGATCCATCACACTATGCTGAATCACATCTGCTTCCCTTGCATTGGAATAGATCATCGGGCAGAACGGTGTGGAATGAATAACTTTTTCCAACTTGCATGTTTTTTTCTGATTGGGGACTCTTATAATCCCTCCCAGTTGTGATATACCTTGCAAGAAATCCAGAGCTATCAAGGAAATAAGTAGCAACACAATCATTACAAATATATAAAGGTACATCCGCATCTATATACCACATTTAAATGCTCATAAATGTTTACTTAAGTTATGAAGTTTTGTGTACATGATATATACACACATATTTCCAAAATTACAAACTTCAATTTTTCTTGGCAACTTTTAAGATATATGGACTTCTAGCTAGAGAATTCTGGCTAGAGAATTTTAGGAGTTCACACATCTTAAGAGATGTCAAGATTGAGAATTATTGGTCTATTATTTTAAGGGCAAGACATATAACAAAAATCTAGATGTCTGCTGGAACATGAAAGCACTTTGCTTCCAGCCAATGATTTTTTAGATTTTTTTTCAGGTCAGAACTGGCAGCCCTAGTTTGATCTAAGCTCTTAAACTGAGCCTTGTGCAAAATTCAGTTGCTGCTTTGGAATATACTTTCTTGAGCAGAAGCTCTATCCCTAAGTAGCCCATTATTCATAATGAGTCCTGTATCTTAGGTTGGTGCTCTTACACCTGACAACACTGTGTGTATGTATTAGCACACAAAAACTGTTGCCTTTTTACAAAGTAAAGTTGGTATTGCCCTGGTGGAGTACAGGCACAAAACAAATCATAAGTGAAATCAGAAAAAAGAAATCATTGTATCAAAAATGTGCCTATTTTCCTGCACATATTTCTCAAGTAATTAATTATCAAAGAGGATGTTACACAGAAGTAGAACCCTGTTCTCTATCACTTCAGACTGGCAGAACACAGAGTAATGGATTCAAATGACAGGCTGGCAGATGTCAATTGAATGTTAGGAAGACTCCTCTTCAAGAGCATATACAACAGGGGATCCAATTGCCCAGAGAAGTGATGGGCTGTCCTAGCTTGGATGGGGGAAGACAAGCATTTGTCTAGGATCAGGATTATAAATCAACCTACCATATTTTTTGGAGTGTAAGACACACTGGAGTATAAGATGCACCCAGGTTTTGAAGAGGCAATTTTTTTAAAAAAAGTAGGTAGGTAGATAGAGGTAGATAGAGGGAGAGAAATACAGTAGGTAGGGAGAGAGAAAGAGAGAGAGAGAGTAGTTAGGTAGGTAGATAAAGGGAGGGGGAAAGAGAGAGAAATACAGTAGGTAGATAGGGGGAGAGAGAGAGAGAGAAGGTAGGTAGGTGTATAGGTAGATCGAGGGGGGGAGGGAGAAATACAGTAGGTAGAGAGAGAGAGAGTGTAGATAGGTAGGTAGCTGGGTAGGTAGGTAGGTAGAGGGATAGAGAGAAAAATGGAGAAATACAGTAGATAGGTAGGGGGAGAGGGAGAGAGAGAGAAGGTAGGTAGGTATATTGGTAGATAGAGGGGGGAGAGAGAGAGAAATACAGTAGGTAGGTAGGTAGATAGATGTTTCCAGGTGTATTTACCCATGTGCTGGAGAAGGAAGTCGCTGTGGCACCAAAAATTTGTTTCTGCTGGCACAGCACTTGATCAATGTAATTATCATCAATCCCTCTAACTCAGGGGTTCCCAAATTTGGCAACTTTAAGACTTGTGGACTTCAATTCCCAGAATTCTCCAGCCAGCTATGTCCATAAGCTATGCTGGCTGGAGAATTCTGGGAGTTGAAGTCCACAAGTCTTGAAGTTACCAAGTAACTAAACAGCCTTCCGAAAGGGGGGGAAAAGTTTTTTTGCACTCTGCAAAGCTGCCCAAAATGTTTTTCGCGAAAACGGCCCCAATTTTTTTCAAATAAAAGGCATGAAAGGTCTTGGGGGGGCTTGCAGAGTGCTCCGGGGGGAGGAAGAAATGAGCAAAAAACCGGCCCGTTTTTCGTGAAAACAGGCCATTTTTATGTCAAAAAAATTGCATGCATAGCCTTATGGAGGCTTATAGAGTGCTGCTGGGGCCTGGGGTGGGGGGCAAAAACAGCCCATTTTAGGCTCATTTCTGCCCTCCCCAGCCCACAGGAGCTCTCCCGAAGCCTCTATAAGGCTATGCACAGCCATTTTGGGGAAGGGGGTGGGTTTTCGGGAGACAAAAAATGCTGTATTCGATGTATAAAACGCACTCAGATTTTCAGCCTCTTTTTAGAAGAAAAAAGGTGCATCTTATACTCTGAAAAATACGGTAGTTCAAATTCATTTGCCTGGAATGAACCTCTTTTCCCCTCTGCACAACTTGAAAATGTACGTGCTTCTCTGCACAAATATATTCCTTTTGACCAAGCTAGGAACACAGGAAGCTGCCTTATCTATGGATTGTTTGGTGAGTGCAGGAAAGCTCACATCGCACATAGTGATCTTTACAAGGGGGTAACTCTGATAAAATGTGTTCATAACAGCATTCCTTCCAAGTCAAGTCCATTGTTCACCCAGTTCAGAAGTATCTACACCACAGATGAGCTGAATGTAGATCATCTCCCAACCCATTTCAGTTTCATTCATTCCTCACGAAATCAATCAAAATACTCCTTTGTCACTTAACTAGTACAGGTAGTCCTTGATTTATGACTAGCCATTTAATTTATGACATGTTAAAAAAAGCTATTTATAACCTGTCCTTAATGATGACTGTCATGTACCCAGGTCATGTGATTATAGTTTTGGACATGTGGTAACTGGCTTGCATTCATGACTAGCTGCAGTATTCCATGGTCATGTGACCCACATTTGGTGACATTTTTTTGCCATTTTCCAACCAACCCCCCGCCCCAAAAGCAACCAATGTTATACAATCGATTTCCTTAAGAATTATATGGTTTGCTTAACAATCACATGATTCATTTTACAAGCACTGGCTGCCTGTCGTCTTTCGGGTGCGCTTCAAGGTGCTAGTTTCCATCTTTAAAGCGCTCCATGGCACGGGACCTAGTTATCTGCGGGATCGCATTCTGCCTCATACATCCCTGCGACCGATTCGCTCCCACAGAGAAGGACTTCTCCGGGTGCCGTCCACTAGGCTGTGCCAGCGGGCGACGTCCAGGGGAAGGGCCTTCTCTGTGGCGGGCCCAACCCTCTGGAACGACCTTCCCCCCGAAATCAGAACAACCACAGACCTTTGCTCCTTTCGACAGCTTTTAAAAACTCATTTCTTCCGTTTGGCTGGCCTCGGGTAATTTTAATTAATTTATAGTGTTAAGGGGTTTTAGGGACAGTTTTTAGTTTTTATAGATGTTTTTAGCGCAGGATATGTTTAATTGTGATTTTAAATTTTGTACTCTGTTTGTGTCTATTGCTTTTAATTTTCCTGTGCCCCGCCTCGAGTCCCTTTGGGGAGAGAGAGCGGGTTATAAATAAAATTTATTATTATTATTATTATTATTATTATTATTATTATTATTATTATTATTATTATTATTATTATTATTATTATTATTATTATTATTATTATTATTATTATTAATCTCAGTGACTCTCTTTACGGCCATCATAAAAATGGTCATAAAATCAAATCCAGTTGCATGGTGCTTCGATTTCCAACTGCAATGACTTACAACCAAAATTCTAGATTTCACTGTGGTAGTAAGTCAAGGTTTACTTGTAGATGATTAAGTCCAGGAATTATCTTTGCTGAAACAGTCACTGGATTCAGAATAGGTTATTATCTGAGAACTCTTCCTCGGACTCAGAGGTAGTTCTTGTTTTAACCACGGTAATAGGAACCGGATTTTCCGTCATTAATCAATGTGGTTGTAAACCTCAACATCATGTGACCACATCACTTGGTGATGGCAGTTCTGGCACTTCCAGTTGCTATTGTTAAGCAAATCCCATGATAAGAGAGAGAGGGGTGGGGAGGGAGAGACTACAGTCCCCCAACTGAATTCTCTCTGCTGGTCCGCCTTCCTACTCAGTTTCAGTGCTGAGCTGCTGAAAGTCATGCAAACAGGAGGGAATGACAATCTGGAGCGAGATGTAGAGTCTGATGCAAGGGGGATGACTCGCAGTTTTTGTGTTTTCCTTTTTAAATGCTGCAATATGTACCAAACGTGCAAAACAGATGTAACCCTGTGCAAGACTTTTAAGCCTCGTGAAGGTTGATAATTTGAATTCCTGCAGGGTAAGTCACAGGGTAGAGAGGGGCCTTCCTCAGAAGCTGGGTGTGGGTGGGTGGGCGTGCATGCTTTGGAATGTACAAACACATATACACACACAGACTTCAAAAAAATAATCCATTCTGACTTGCTATGAAATCTAATCTTGTGATGGTAATATCTATCGTTTCCTCAAAGTGAAAACAATACCCAACTTAGATTTTGAAAGAACAAAACTCGGGAAGGCAGAGTTGTGCTTCCCAATTTACAGATAACCAAGGAGCTGAGAAAAGTTGAACACAGTGCCATTGTATAAGATTCTGCAGAAAATGATAACAACCCTTCAGAACAAAGTGCTTCTGATCCTATATACCAGGGGTCCCCAACCTTTGCAACTTTAAGTCTGAAGGACTTCAGCTCCCAGACTTCTCCAGCCAGCAAAGCTCAGAAGTAAATCTTATTTCTGTTCATAAATAAAGATTTCAAATATACTGTTAATTTGGTTAAAAAACCCAACTTGGTGGCTTTATTCCTGATATGTATTTTTAAAAGTATAATTTTGATTTATGAGTAAAGGTGATTGCTTGTTGGAATTCCTTGAGAATTAGCCATGCAAGAGTTAACAGAATAGGAGACTGACACTCCCCACTCCACCTAGCTAGAGTTGTAAAGGATGATGCAATGGCTGATGTAAGAGGTGAGTATACAGGTATACACATGTATATGTGTGTGCGTAACAGCCTAACAATTTTTTCGAAATGACAGAGAGTGAAAACGGCCAGCTGAATCCTCATCTACTTTATAGCCCCCTTCATAAAAACATGGATGAGAAATATTTAGATAGCGGGTGCTGTACATCTGGTTTTCGGTCTTAATTCAGCTCATCACCCCTGCCCATCCAGTCTGTGGTCTTAGTAGGTGAAGTTCTCCCTCCCTCCTTCACTATCATTGGCCATCTCCAATGAAGGTATCGGGAGAAAGCTCCTGCTCTAGTTTCAGTCTTGTCCACATGCCTGATTTAGATTGAGACACCAAATTAGTTATCTCTTCACGGAGGATCACTTGGCGTTTTCCACACCTCAGCATTTCTTGGCAGCTGGCATCATTGCAAATTCTGGTGGGATATCCAGCAGCAACATAGGGTGGGGCTCGAGTCAGCAAGCAGGAACAGAAGAGCATTATGTTCAGAGGGTTGGTTCTTTGGCAATAGCCGTGGGCTTTTTCTCAGAAATAATATGTCTCTTAAGTTTTTTTCCCCCTCTAGGTCAGTATTTCTCAACCTTGGCAACTTTTAAGTCCTGTGGACGTCAACTCCCAGAATTCCCCAGCCAGCTATGCTGGCTGGGGGATTCTGGGAGTTGACGTCCACAGGACTTAAAGTCGCCAAGGTTGAGAAACACTGCTCTAGATCTACTTGCTGTAGTCGACTCACAACCACAATTGAGCCCAAAATATCTGTTGCTAAGCGAGATGTTTGTTAAGTGAGTTTTGCCCCAATTTATGACCTTTCTTGCCACAGTTGTTAAGTTAGCAACACTGTTGTTAAGTGAATCTGGCCTCTTCATTGACTTTGCTTGTCAGAAAGTCGCAAAAGGTGATCACATGACTATTTGATACTGCAATAGTCCTAAATACGAACTAGTTATCAAGCATCTGAATTTTGATCACATGATTATGGAGATGCCGCAATGGTTGTAAGTGTGAAAAATGATCAAAAGTCACTTTTTTTTCAGTGCCGTTGTAACTTCAAACTTCAAATGAACTGGTAAATTGATAACTACCTGTTTTTTCCCAGGATGATTCGTAATTTGAGGAGTCTGCAATGCAACATATATTCCAGTCCGCCTTACAAGATGCATGTTACAATAATGCCTAAGGAGGCTGCAAGCTGGAATTAGCTTTTCAATGATATAAGTAAATGGGAGCTTTTTAAAGAGAATCAGATGTTTTCTTTTTCTGCTCATCTTCACAAGAATTGATATTAAAATATGGTACTCAGTCTTAATTATTAAGGAATTGACTTTGAACAAGAATCACTTGTTATATTATTCTATGCATACTTAAAAATGCATTGTATTCTGGGCACCTTTCTACCCAAAGTAAATACTTTAGACTCGATGTACAGCTCTGTATTTATCTTTGTTGACTGAATGCAACAATTCTGTGCATTTAACTTTGCCAGCTTGGTGTTCTTGGGTGTATTGGACTTCCCACAATAGGCTTAGTTGGAAGATCAGCCACAGCAACCCAACTGAAGGACAATGAGCTAAAGAAGCCTGTTTCAGAAGAGAAAGAGAGAGGGGGGCTGGGGAGGATTGCACTGTTCATTTAATTCAGAACCAAATCTTTGTCCTGGGCTGTGCTCTCTATTGCTGCAGACAGTTCACTAAGTAAAGAGAAAAAGGACGGTAAAGACACAATGAACAACTTGAACCTAATCAATTTGGAATGCAAAAAATCTAGACCATTGCCGTGTTTCCACAAAAATACAACATGTCCTCCTAATTTCATTGTAATTTTAGTACAATGACAATAAAGATTATTATTATAATTAATAAGCCCAATCAGGCTTTTCAGAACATGCGCCATAATAAGCCCCCCCCCAAAAAATAAGCCAGCCCCAACTATTTAAGCGCATGCACAACCTGTCCCCACCATTACCACTGGTTGCTTTAAATGCAAACAACCAAGGTGAGGAGGTGAGGCCGGAATGTGGGAAGCGGGACAAGCCCCACGTGCCACAAAAAGAGCAGCAGGAAACCTGTTCAATCCTTTGCAAAGAGCCTGCCACAAAAAGAGTGGCAAGGCAAGCAAAGCGCACACACCCCGCCCTTCCCTTCCGTGTAAAAAAGAGCCTGCTGCAAAAAGAACGGCAAGGCAAGAATTGCGACCACACACACACACACACACACACCTATTCCCTCTCATGCAAAAACACTGCTCACCTCGCCGCAGTGGTAAAGGCAGCCTGCCTGGTTCTCTTCCCCACTGTCCCTTTAGCTAAGAATGAGAGGTGGGGGTGGAGAAGCGAGGTGTGCCTCTTACCTGTTTAGCCCCGCTGCATTCCTCACCCTTTCATCAGGTGAATCCCCTTGTAAAAAAAACCTCGTGAGTTGAACTGGGTTTTTTTCCCCATGGACTTCCCTGGACACAATGGCGAGGAAGGCAGCGGGACTGGACAGGTAAGAGGGGCGCCTCGCTCTCCCCCCCCCCCCCAATCTATCACTTCTCGGAAAGGGACAGCGGGGAAGAGAATTGGGGTGGGATTGGGAACGCAAGGTGCGCCTCTTACCTTTCCAGGTCTGCCGCACCGATCCTCACCATTGTGTCCAGGGAAGCCACTGGTTAAAAAAAAAGAGAGAAACCTTTCTCGTGAGTTCAAGAAGTTTTATAGAACTCATGAGAAGGGTTGTTTTTTTTTACTTACCTGCAGCTTCCGTGGACACAGGGTGAGTAAAGCGACGGAGCTGGAAAGTTAAAAGGTGCGCCTTGCTTCTCGCCTGCCCCAGAAACTAATAAGCCCTCCCCCTCTAATAAGCCCAAGAGCATAATTCATGTGTTAAAAAATAGATAAGACCCGTCTTATTTTTGGGGAAACACAGTAGTAGATTCAACCATTTTATTGCTGACACAGAGAAGACATCAATTTTTTTGCAACCAGAGCAGGTACCCTAGAAAAGCCTATTTTTGATGGCATGAATAGCTTCCTTTATAAAATAAAGGAAGGCAGGACTTGGTTTAACCAGAAGTTTTGAAACAACAATGAAGTCTCCCTTTTCTCCTTTTTAGTGCATAATTTCTAAAAAGCCATGTTGACAGTTTTGACATGCAGTGTGGTAAAAAATGACATTCATCCTTGCCTTAAATAACTGCCACGTGGATCCTCCTTCCTTATTTTAAACACTTTTATGAACATTAATAGAGTTTGCAATAATCCCTTCATTCATAGTGGCTTTTTTTCTAACATATTTATAGATTTACCACAGTGCTGATTTTTTTGCACTTCTCCAATGAGTTCATTATAACGTCTATTATAATCTCCTGCTACATTACAAGATTTAATGAATGACCCATGGCAAGCATATCCTAAAGCATAGCCATGCAGACTATCAAAATAAGAGCCATCAGCTCTTCTTGCCTACCCAAATAACATCTTGCAAGGAAAAGACACTTCTCTTCTGTGGCCCATGCTAATACGTTGGGAGCAAGGATATTTTTCAACATGTTTTCTGATGCTTAGTAGGGCTTTTCCAAAGAAGCTAAGATTTTCACCCAATGCTGGTTTCTTGAACTCCAACAGAGCACTTTGTTGATACCCTTGTCTGAAGTGCCTTTGAAATGAATCCTATTTTTACCCTTTGCACAGTCACCCATGCACTCGTGACATCCCGACTGGACTACTGCAATGCTCTCTACATGGGGCTCCTCTTGAGGTGCACCTGAAGACTGCAGCTTGTCCAGAATGCGGTCGCGCGGGCAGTTATGGGAACCTCTAGGTTTTCCCATGTAACACCGCTCCTGCGCGAGCTGCACTGGCTGCCTGTTGTCTTTCAGGTGCGCTTCAAGGTGTTGATTATCATCTTTAAAGCGCTCCATGGCTCGGGACCTAGCTATCTGCGGGATCGCATTCTGCCCCATACATCCCTTTGACCGATTCGCTCCCACAGAGAGGGACTTCTCCGGGTGCCATCCACTAGGCTATGCCAGCAGGTGATGCCCAGGGGAAGGGCCTTCTCTGTGGCGGGCCCGACCCTCTGGAACGACCTTCCCCCTGAAATTAGAACAACTACGGACCTCCGCTCCTTCCGTCAAAAACTAAAAACTCACTTCTTCTGTCTGGCCGGCTTGGCTTAATCGACCCATTTACCTCAAGCTGAATATTCAAATTGTTTTATTAGGGATTTTTAGGGATATTAGTTTTTAGATAGTCAGGGATTTTAGTGCAGGGTCTAGGTTTAATTCATTTTAAATTTGTATTATAATGTCTGTTGGTTTTATATATGTGTATTTTAATTCCCTGTGTACCGCCTCGAGTCCCTTCGGGGAGAGGGAGCAGTTTATAAATTAAATTTATTATTATTATTATTATCATTATCATCATTATTATTATTGTTGTTGTTGTTGTTGTTGTTGTTGTTATTATTATTATTATTATTATTATTATTATTATTATTATTATTATTATTATTATTATTATTATTATTATTATTATTATCATCTACCAGATGGCATCAGGCAGCAAGCCACTGATTTGATATCTCTCAATGTAATCTTCCTGCAGGGCATTGAGGAAGTGCTGTTGAGAGGACTACTGCTGGCCATCATTTTGACCTGACAGTCCTGAAAATGGATCTGCTCCTAAAGATTCACAGCTATTAGTCACAAGATCAGTAATGGAAGACTTGAAGCAGGGAGAGAGAGGAGGGAAGAACAGTTTCTTCACCTATTACGGGTAAATTGTTCTACTTTAAATGGAAAGTGTCTAGAACAGTGTTTCTCAACTCCCAGAATGAGAGTTGGCTGGAGTAATTCTGGGAGTTGGCTGGAACATTCTACACATCTTAAAGTTGCCAAGGTTGTGAAACACTGATCTAGAATATGTCCATGTCCCATACTGCTTTGCAGTCCACAGAGATTTTTACCCAAACATACTGGATCCTCAGCAAATTTCCCAGGCAGAGGCCATTTCTAAACCATGTTGACCTGCTAAGAATTCCTAAATGTTTGAATTCTGTTTTGCAATATGGTATTTCTGGGACTCATGTAAAAATAAAACCAGCCTGGCATTCCTACTTAAGAGAACAGGACCTTGGTGTAAAAACGCTGTTCTGAACCAGAGAACTAAAGTCATACTGAGGAGGCAAAAAGGAAGATCTGCAGCTGAAGCTTACCACAAACAAAATACTATATTGGAGGAAGCCAGGCAGACGTGGTATTCAGCAGGTTCTGGTCAGTTCTGGAGAACCGGTAGCGGAAATTTTGAGTAGTTTGGAGACTAGGATAATCATTTCATTTTGGAATTATAAGTTAAATGGGTATTAAATTCTCAGCCTCCATTAACCCAGGATAGGGTACAGCATGTCTGAATATAAGTTATAATAGGAGATTTTTTAAGTCAGTATGTGCAGTACAAGCAAGTTAATACAAATTATTCTGTATAAATCAATGTCAAAAATATAACAATACTATATAACCTGAAGGCAATTGCAACATCCTATACTATGGATCTTCAAGAATCTAGTTCTGGATGTTTTATGGATGACAAAGAGCATATATAACATAGCAAGAACAACCCCTTTCTTTCCTGCTTTTCTAACAACACAAACAACAAACAGCAGAATTCAGAAACAATAAGCATACCTTGCAATACCAATAAGAAGTCTCCAGTGTAAAATAGTATTGGAAGTAAAAATCACAGTGGTTACACTACAAAAAAAATCTAAAATTCAGACACACCTATATGAAGAGTGATGCCCAATAATTTAAAATAAAAGTAACTTAGCTTGAAGTCTCATAATTACATTCTCTATGGTTGCCACCTAAGTGTTATTTTAGAGATTTCCATATCTCAGAGAACAAGGCTGCTTTAAGATAAACAGCTCCTAACCACTACTAATTAGAACATTTTCCTCCTCAATAGATTAACTGTGGAAATGGCTACAAATCAAAGTTGCTTTCTTATAGACAGGCAGGGCCATTTCCCAATCAAAACCTTGTCTTGGTTTTTAGGGTCTACTGCTAAAGATGAATGACTATTAAACTTATATAAGGTTGCCACTTTAAAGGCATGCCATAAATCAGAAGATTTAGAAAGCAGCATGTGTGTTGTTCTCCTGGCCAATGTTCAATTAGTAAACACTTGAACTGTACAGAAAGTGATATTATTTGAGGGAATCATCTGCTTTGCCCATATTTGTGCACAATCTCTTTTCTTTAAGATTTGTCTTCTGCCTCTTGAGTGTCTTGCCACTTCCTCCATTCAAAGCTGCTCAGTGAATTGACCAAATTAACTGAAACAACTAATCTCTTGATATCCAATAGACAGGTTTTTGCTTCCAATCTTTAAAAATGGGTGTGTTTTAAGTGCCTCAAAGAGTAACTGCACACTGAGGTAACCAGTCAAATAGATTGAATGAACCTGATAAGTTGCTTTTGTCTCATCTTCTTTTATTCCAGACTTTCAGAACCCTGTTTTGAATGTTGCTCCAAAAGTTGTTGAAAAAAATGAATCACTTAATATGATGGAAAATATTATTAAGTACACAGGCAGTATCATATTATTAGTTGAGTCTTTCCTGGCTTCAAAAGGTCGCACTTCTTTAATGGCAGAGACACATATGTTTTAATGAAGACTTCCAGAGGGAAATGCCATAATCATAAAGAATCACGCAAGTTCTTCAGTTTTATGCAAGCCCAACTCATTTCTGCATTTCAAGCAGTTGCTTCTCATGGTCCAAAAGGGGCATTCCAGGACCCTGTGCAGATGATGTGGGAATCCAAGATCCAATGGAGACCAGGTTGAAGAAATGTCCCTTAGGAACCTTTAAAAATCAAAGGACACTTTGACAGACAAGCTGGGCAGCTATATGCATTAAAAATTCAGGATAATAGTATTTACCCAATCCTGTAATATTATAATTCTACAAGGTCGTTGTTACCTTTGGGGTTTTGAAATATATTTCAGAGTGACTTCTGCCCTCCAGCCATTTTTTTTTTAAATGAAGCAAAAGACAAGGAAGAGGAACAAGAGGCAAGTGTGAGTAAGCAGAGGCTAAAGGAAGGACAAAGATTGCAGAAGGAAAGGCTGACATCTACCCTTTTATGACACATCTTGTAAGTTCCTTAGTTTTATGCAAGTTTCACAGTAAAGGGACTAAAGGGACAAGGAAAGGCCATAGGTAGACATACATCATATTAATATACAAAGCTGTCATACACTGAGCCTGAGATACGTGACAGAGATTACATGACAGTACTGAGCCAATCTAGTTTTGAATAACACAATACAGGTAGTCTTGAACATGACCACAATTGAGCCCAACATTTCTGTCGTTAGGTGAGACATTTGTTAAGTGAATTTTGCCCTGTTTTATGATTTTTTTTTGCCAGAGTTGTTAAGTCAATCACTGCATTTGATAAGTTAGTAACCTGCTTGTTAAGTGAATTAGGCTTCCCTAATTCCCTAATGCTTGTCGTTAAGGTTGCAAAAGGCGATCACATGACCTTGGGACACAGCAACAGTCGTAAGTAGGAACAAGTTGCCAAGCATCTGAATTTTGATCACATGATCCTAAATCTGAAAAATGGTCATGTTACTTTTTTCAATGCCGTTGTAACTTTGAACTGACACCAAATGAACTGTTGTAAGTCAAGGACTACTTGTAGTTGCCCTGAATTTCTATTCTGTTTCCCCACACAAATTGTTGTCTCTGGAAATGTTATTCATTTGCTTGGTTATTGATCCTGATTCCCTCTTGTAGATTAATCTTTAATTAAAATTAGTTTAAATTATTGACTCCTACTCTATTTTTCCTTATCCCGTTCTTTATTTTTAATTATTATAATTGTATGCTTTTAATACTCAAAACCATTTTGGTGGCTCTATTGAAAACTTAAAGATGAAGTAACATAATATGCATACTAAATCATCTGTTTGAACCACAAGAAACTTAAAACCAAAGAACTAAAGCCTCCTATTTTCTCCAGTAGTCAGCTAGATGCCTATAATAACTCTCCTATATGGGTAGAAAGGCTTCTTGCTAGAGAAGAAGGCAAAACGTCTGTGACATTTGAAGATGCTCAGTTTTTCCAATAGATGCCAATGTAGAGAAAAAAGTAGAAAAACATTGAGAAAGATTGAAAGCTGTAAGCCAGTTTAGTCCATGTTCTGGTTAATGACGGGCAACATTTCAAGGCTTCTTCAGTTGTCACTTCTTTACTGTCAAATGGATACACAGTCCTTGAAAACAGAAGGCGTTTCCCAATTAATGCCTTCTGTAAAGTAAGGGATAAAGCTAACCTACCCACTTAGGTTTCCCAGCAACAGGAATGCAGAGGTATGTTGCTTTTGACCCAGAAATAAAAGAGAAGACCACCTTTGT
Source organism: Rhabdophis nuchalis (assembly GCA_039707465.1). NCBI lineage: Eukaryota > Metazoa > Chordata > Lepidosauria > Squamata > Natricidae > Rhabdophis > Rhabdophis nuchalis. The sequence goes on along the minus strand of CM077643.1, from coordinate 351,974,709 downwards.
GACTATTAGCCATTGCTGGTCTTCTCAAATTTTGCATATTCCCTTTGAAATCTCTCTTACGAACTGTGTCACTGCATCCCTGTGGCAGTAAACACATTGGATTCTGTGGAAATTTGCATCCTTAATACCATCATTTCCCACCCAATGACCATGGTGCTGGGAGTTCCAGGAGTCATAATCAAATATATCTTAATGACACCAGGTGGGGGAACATTGTTCAAGTCAGGATACTTGTCCTACTGTTGTTGTTTTTAAGAATCCATTTTGTTTTCCAAATGGAGACTCTTTAAAAGATACGAAGTTATAGATAAAGGTAAAGGTTCCCCTCATACATATGTGCTAGTCATTCCCGACTTTAGGGGGCGGTGCTCATCTCCATTTCAAAGCGGAAGAGCCAGCGCTGTCCGAAGATGTCTCCTTGGTCACGTGGCCAGCATGACTAAACACCGAAGGCGCATGGAACGCTGTTACCTTCCCACCAAAGGTGGCTCCTATTTTTCTACTTGCATTTTTATATGCTTTCAAACTGCTAGGTTGGCTGAAGCTGGGACAAGTAATAGGAGCTCGCTCCGTTATGCGGCGCTAGGGATTTGAACAGGCGAATTGCCGATCTTTCTGATCGACAAGCTCAGCTTCTTAGCCACTGAGCCACCGTGTCCCTATATGAAGTGTATGGCTACAGCCTAATGCCTCTTCAGTGTGCTCTCCTCCACAGAATATAGGCAAGGGAAGCGCTACTGCTAGGGGACATCCTGGCCATTAGGGAGATGGCTCAGAACAATCTTTCAAAAATGTCTTCTGATAAATGGGTATTTTGTGCTTAACACTACCAACAATGGCATCTATTCTACCCAGTTGAGTGAGGGGTCTTTTCCAGCCGTCTTGAAAGAGGCGGTGGTGAGACCCCTCCTCAAAAAGCCTTCCCTGGACCCAGCGGTGTTAGTAAATTATCGCCGGTCTCTAACCTTCCCTTCTTGGCGAAGGTTGTTGAGAGTGTGGTGGCATGTCAATTCCGCCAGCACCTGGAGGAAACTGTCTATCTAGACCCGCGCCAGTCTGGTTTCTGGTCGTGTTGGTAGATGATCTTTGGAGGGCTCAGGATAGAGGTCATTCCTCTATCATGGTCCTATTAGACCTCTAAGCGGCTTTTGATACCATCGACCATGGTATCTTATTGCACTGGCTGGGGGGGTTGGGATTGGGAGGCACCGTTCTACGGTGGTTCTCTTCCTACCTCTCCGGCCGGTCGCAATTCGTGTTGGCAGGAGGGCAGAGGTCAACCTCAAGGCCCCTTACATGTGGGGTGCCTCAGGGGTCGGTCCTCTCGCCCCTCCTGTTTAACACCTATATGAAGCCGCTGGGTGAGATCATCCGTGGTTTGGGGGTAGAATTCCATCAGTACGCTGATGATACTCAGCTGTACATTTCTGCTCCAGACCACCCCAACGATGCCGTTGAAGTGATGTCCTGGTGTTTGGAGGCCGTGCGGGCCTGGATGGGGAGTAACAAGCTTCAACTCAACCCATCCAAGACCGAGTGGCTGTGGTTTCTGGCATCATGATATAGCCAGCTGGCTCCATCTCTGGCTATCGGGGGCTAGTCATTAGCCCCCGCAGAAAGGGTTCACAACTTGGGTGTCCTCCTGCATTCTCGGCTGTCCTTGGATGACCATGTGACAGCTGTGGCCAGGGGGGCTTTCTATCAGGTCTACCTGATACACCAGTTGCGTCCCTTTCTAGATCGTGACGCCCTACACACAGTCACTCAAGCCCTCGTCATTTCCCGACTCGACTACTGTAATGCTCTCTACATGGGGCTTCCCTTGAGGTGCACCCGGAGGCTCCTGCTAGTAGAGAACGCGGCCGCGCGGGGGATCATGGGAGTTTCTAGATACTCCCATATAACACCTCTCCTGCGCGAGCTGCACTGGCTGCCTGTGGCCCTCCGGGTGCGCTTCAAGGTGCTAGTAACTATCTTCAAAGCGCTCCATGGCTCGGGGACCTGGTTATCTGCGGGACCGCCTCCTACCACATACCTCCCTTTGACCTGTCCGCTCCCACAGAGAGGGCCTCCTCAGGGTACCATCTGCTGGACAATGCTGGCTGCGACCCCCAGGGGGAGAGCCTTCTCTGTGGCAGGCCCTGCCCTCTGGAACGACCTGCCCCCCGACCTCCGCACTATCACGGACCTTCTCCTCTTCCGTCAAACTTTAAAAACACACCTATTCCATGTCGCTGGCTTAGCATAGCTTTTATGATAGTCCCAATTATAATCATTTTAACTGTTTTTAAGTATAAGTTTTAGCACAGACCCATTGTATTTAATGTATTTTTAACTTTTATATTATTATTGTGTTTACTACTTTTTATCCTTTCTGTGCACCGCCCTGAGTCCCTTTTGGGAGATAGGGCGGTATAAAAATCCGATAAAAATAAAAATAAATAAATAAATGTGCTACTACCCCAAAAAGACTGCTGATCACTGGTTTAAGTCATATTTACGACAAACGACAGTGACAAAATCACAACTACACACATACACATATTAATATGAAGCAAATAATATATCATTATACAACACACTTGATTTGAAGCTCCCACATCCTAGACAGAATAGACTCTTAATTGTCAGGGTCTCCGGAGCAGAGTTTTTCACAGCATTTGGAGTCTGTACCTAGAAATGTTGGAGGCTGAAGCCATACTGTCAGTACATTACTGTAAAAGGCAATTGCGTCAGGGATTATTAAACATTAGCTTTCTAAGGATAAGCATGTTAATGTAATTAGCTGGAAGAAAAGTGTACTTGTGCATTGCTAGCGGCACTTATGGATCTCTCTGAACACAAACAGCTAAGGGCAGAACCATAGCTTAGACCCACTGGCTTAGACACTGAGCCATAAAGGGACTTCACCTGTCAATGGCATAACTCAGGAGATTCTAAGAAAAGGTGTCTTGCTTGACCATCACCTGACAGGACCTTGCCCAAGAAAGAAACTTTGTGTTGCATCACTCTGCTACTAATCCCGTTTCTCTTTCCTCTGTGCTGTAGCACCTCCAGCATTTTGTTTAAAAGTGACCTCAGCAGCCACCACCTCTGTGGAAAAGTGAGCTCCTCTTTCTCCAGAAGTTGAAGGTTTTGTAATCAAAACAGGTTCCTCTCCCCAGTAGAAAGAGAATGATCTCAGAGTGCACTTCAGTCACTCTGTCACATGTACAGCTAAGGCAGCTTTATAGTCGTAAAGCTTTACAAGAAACTGTAAGCAAAAATGAGTCTGATGAGCAGGGAGAGTGATGAACAAGCTCTGTGTCATTGCTGAGGCAATTACAAGCTCCTATTACCAGAACTAAAAATTCTGTTTTCAAATTCTTTGCAACAACGAGAGTGTTTCCCACTTATTAATGCCGGCATTCATGTTACAAATAGCAAATGTAAAATTACAAGGCTAACCCACATGCTGTGCATTTTATCAGGGCTATTTATATATAAACTACATTTCCTCAGAAGTCAGAACCACAGTGATTTCTGCTTTCTCACAAAAACTTTCTTAATTTAATAAACAGTTTCATCGCCAGACCAGAGAAACAGAACCAAACAGTGGCTGCAACAATAAAGATCCCCAAATCGAAGAAGGAAGGATTCATCCTTTCCCTCCTGTTTTCCAGTAAAAGCTGTCCAAGTTGTTATTGCTCAGTATCAGGGAATATGTTTTGTGGTGTGGGGTATTTGTGTGTGTATGTGTATACTTTTGAGTCCATTTTTGACTCCTAGTAAATGTCTTGACTAATCAACAGTTTTCTTGGCAAGCTTTTTGGGAAATGGTTTGCCCTTGCGTCCTTTCTAGGGCTGAGAGAGACTGACTGGCTAAAGGTTACCCAGCTGGCTTGGTGCCTTCAACGAAGTGGGATGACTCTTCAAAAATAAAAGCAGAGAAGATCAGCCCTCTTTTCCTTAAAGAAAGGCAATCATGTTGGTAGTGAATTCTGGCTCCATTATCTACTGGACTGCATGACATTCAGACCTTTTAATCTATCTTGCCTAGCAAAGATTCTCTCGTGTAGTATGGCCTGTGACCAGTCTATGCTAAAGCTTTATAAACTCTAGAATCCTCTAGCGCAGTGGTCGGCAAACTGCGGCTCGCGAGCCACAAGTGGCTCTTTGGCCCCTCGAGTGCGGCTCTTCCACCACCCTTGCCAACGGCGGGACTCCTGGGCCGCAGCAACCCTCCCTACTGGCCGCCGGTTCCATCCCTCCCCCCCGCAGAGCCTCTTCAGCCCAGCAGCGGCTACCCAAACGCCAAAGAGGCAGCCGTAGCCTCCCAAGCTGGCCACTCATCTACTTCCAGAGGCTGCAGAGGCTCCGTGAGTGGGGGGAGTGTACCGGCCTCCGGTGGGTGAGCCAGAGGGGTGGGCAGGTGGTTTGTTGGGCGCTGCCGCAGCAAGTTTCCTTGGCCACCCACCCGCTGTGATTGCTCGCTCGCTCACTCACCCACCGGACGCCAGGTTCCTTGGTCCGGTAGGTGGGTGAGCGAGGGAGCAAGCAAGCGCAGGCGGGCAAGGAAACTTGCTGCGGCAGCGCCCAACAACCTACCTGCCCAGCGGCCGCGGTTGCTTGCTCGCTCACCCACCCACCGGACAAAGGAACCTGGCGTCTGGTGGGTGAGTGAGCGAGCGAGCAACTGCAGCCAGCGGGCCGGCAGGCTGGCGGGCACGTAAGGAAAGTTGATGCGGCAGCGTCCAACAATCCACTGGCCCGCTGGCTCACCGCCCGCGGCTGCTCGCTCACTCGCTTGCTCACCCACCGGACGCCAGGTTCCTTTGTCCGGTGGGTGGGTGAGCGAGTGAGCGAGTAAGCGCAGCCAGCGGGCGGGTGGGCTGGCGGGCCGGCCAGGCTACTTCCAGGAGCTGAGGAGGCTTGGCGGGGGGGAGACAGACAGACAGAGAGAGGCACAGATACAGAGAGAGGGAGGGAGGGAGGGAGGGAATCAGAGAGTGACAGACACACACACAGAGACAGGGAGAGACAGAGAGGGAGATAAAGATAGACAGAGACACAGAATGAGTGATTGAGTGAATGCGAGACAGACAGATACACACACACACAGAGTGACAGAGATGGGCGGAAGAAGGAGAGAGAGACAGAGATAGAGAGAGACAGAAAGAAAAAGAGAGAAAGAAAGAAAAAGAAAGTGGGAGAGAGAGAGAGAGAGAGAGAGAGAAAGGAAGGAAGGAAAGAAAGAAAGAAAGAAAGAAAGAAAGAAAGAAAGAAAGAAAGAAAGAAAGAAAGAAAGAAAGAAAGAAAGAAAGAAAGAAAAGACTTATGACCACAATTGAGACCGAAAGTTTGGCTGCTAAGCAAGACCATTGTTAAGTGAATTTCACATTTTCCAAGTTGGCCACGCCCACCCGGTCACATGACCACTGAGCCACTCCCACAAAACAGGCCACACCTTCTGGCTCTCCAAAAATTTTTTAATTGTGGTATTGTTGATATTTGGATCTTTTGACTAATGAGTTTGCCCACCACTGCTCTAGCGTGTAGCCAAGACTGGAAGCAACTTGATCCAATGATATCTCAGTGTTCTTTTTCTTACCTTTTAGAAGGTATTCTGAGAACCTTCCCTTTGTTGGATTCGTAGGATCAACAATTGTTTTGTATGCCAAACAAACCACAACTTATACACAAGTTGTGATTTGTGTGACAACTGTCCTATGAATCCTGGAAAGGAAAGATTCTCAAGATGTTTTCTACCACACATCATTGGATCATCCCATTTCATTTCTGCTACAAATTGACAGGATTTGCATCTATTTGATTACTTCTACCTATGCCCATGATGGCAAACCTATGGCACGGGTGCCACAGGTGGCATGCGAAGCAATTTATGAGAGCACATGAGCAGTTGCCCTGTCAGCTCCAGCACACATGAGCATGCTGGCCAGTTGATTTTGGCCTTGATTTTCAGCCATTTTTTGCCCTCCTGAAGCCTCCAGAGGGAGAAAAATGGCCCAATGGGCAACCTGGAAGTCCATTCCTAAACTTCCTGTTTATTTGTTTGGCCTTTTTTTGCCCTCCCCAGGCTACTAGAAAGCTTCTGGAGCCTTGGGAGGGCAAAAAATGGACCTACCGGGCCCACCGGAAGTCAGAAAATGGGCTGTTTCCGGCCTCTGGGGGAGGCCATTTTTGCCCTCCATAGGCTCCAAAAAAAGCCGTGTGTACATGCGCTGGACAGCAGGGGGTGTCACACATGTATTCTCAGGAGGCATGGCATGGGAGGCATTAAATTATGAGGGTGGGTACACGAGCGTGCACAATAGCACGAGTGTGTGTGCTTTAGGCACCCGAGACGAAAACAGTTCGCCATCACTATAGGTCCTATGCTATAAATTGAATGCATTCAAACTAAATTGGTCATAAACAATAAACTTATTTTGGACTATAAAAAGACCAGGGAATGTTTTGAGTTAATGTCATCTGAATAGTGAGATTCCAGGTCTTTATTTTCATGAAGTCAGAATAAACAGGATAATTTTCTGGGTCAGGAAGATTATTTATGAATGATCAGATGACTGGGTATATACACATAGTCAACTAGTAATGGACAGCTTCAAGGATTTTGAGCTTCCTTGTGATAGTGGTTTTTGATTTGAACTTGGATTAAATATCTTCTCTAACAAAGAAAGCTATTCAACCAAAAATTGGCATGCAAATGCCTCTGCATGGGAATCATATGGTACCTGGTGGAAATAGACATCTTCTTTGCTTCCTCTGTGTCCTATTGTTATGTATGTATATAAATCAAATACTGGGGCGGGGGGGGGGAGCACAAGTCCTCAAAACATCTAAAGGAAACAAAATCCATATGCCACTGTCTCTAGAATTTTCTACCAGTTGGATGAAAGAGGATATATATAGCAACATGATCATAAAATAGTGCTTGGCCATGGGTTCATTTGACCTAAAATGTATCCATTTACATTTCTAATCTCACACATTCTTGGAAGGTTGTTTTAGGTCTATACATCCCTTCGTCCGATCCGCTCCCACAGAGAGGGTCTTCTCCGGGTGCCGTCGGCTGGGCAATGCCGGTTGGCGACACCCAGGGGAAGGGCCTTCTCTGTGGCGGGCCCGGCCCTCTGGAACGACCTACCCCCCAACCTACGTACTATCTCGGACCTCCGCCTCTTCCGCCAACGTCTTAAGACGTTTCTATTCCAACAGGCCGGCCTAGCATAGCTCCCCGTTTCTGACTTTTTATTTATAAATTGTAATTAGGCAGGGTTTTAAATGGGTTTTTAGCACGGGTTTAAATAATTTAATATGTTTTAATGATGTATATTGTTTTATTGTGGTTTTAATAACGCCTGTGCGCTGCCCTGGGTCCTAACAAGGAGAAGGGCGGGGTATAAATTCGATAAATAAAAAATAAATACACAAAGATTGTTGCTTAGTCTTGCCCATCTTGTAGGGCTGACAATATGGTTCTGTTGATGAATTGTAAAATCCAGATTGGCGACAATAGATATCAGCACTTTAGAGTAATGTTTCACAGGGATTTTCCTTGCACAAGGCCCTTAATTTGCTGCATACTAATTGAGAAGTAACTCACACAAGACCTCCTGGGATCAGATGCAGGCTACTTCTAATATTCCTATGCAATTACACGTCAAATAGCACAATTTCTTAAAAGCTGAGGCTCTAAGAATGCTGGGTTCTGTATCTGAGATGTTAAAATATTTTACCTCTTATCAACACACTCTATTCGTTTGTTCCAGGAGGATAAATTGTATCGATTAGTTACATCACACTTGTGACTTGGCAGGAGTATTAGATACCCGCCCATAAAACATCATCTCCTCATGAATCTTTCATTACCAGTGTGGTCTGACAAGACAGCAGTAATCATTCCATCCTTATTCTTGTGGATGATGCCACTGCAGAGGCTTCTCCTATTGGATCAGAGTAGTCCATCTGTTTACAATACAGATCCTGAGAGCCTTATCGAATTTCCCCCAGGTACAAGAAGCTTACAAAATAGTCATGTGTTACTTGCTTGGTGAGGACATTGCAGAAATAAACTGAAATCATTTCCAATTAAACATATGACTTGCAGTACCAAGATGAAATACTGTCATCCTTGCTTACAGCATACTAACTCTTTTACGGAAAGGCTGGACTCGCATAAATAAGGGGGTTCTTAAAATTACACTTTCCAATTAATTCCTAATTCTGTTACCGATTCTATATAATGAAGTAAAGAAACCTGGATAGCTGGATTGTAATGGAGCTATATTGCTTTCTGATACATGCTTTTCAAGCAGAATCATTTTCTAGACAGATGGATGGGTCTGCAGATGTTACTGAATTTTGAGCATTATTGCCTGTGATGGATGATGTGGCTCCTGGTAATTGTAGGGAGATCATTGGTACTCCTTCCTTGATTAAAAACTGAATTTAAAGTGCAAGAGCTTTCCCACTGCTTTGCCTTGATGAGTATATTGAAAAGCGAAAGATAATCATAATTTTCTGAGCTCAGAATTCCAAAAACTGTCAGTCAACTAGTCAGATGCATTAATATGTCTTTAGTAACAGCAGAAGCAGCAGCTTGATGACAGAAAATAGTTGATGAAAATTTTCCCTGAATGGTATTATTTTCCAATGTATGAATGTGTGTAAAATATGTAGGACCATGTTAGGTAAGAACAAGGAAATTTGTCTTATATTGCAGTGAAATTGTTTCCTTATTCATTTGTTATCATTTCTCCACTACAACTGATGGCAATTTCTGGAGTCACCCAACCACTGTGTTAAAATAACAATAACAAGGCCTTATATCATATGAATAAATGGCTGGGTAAAGCTATGAAGGCACTATAATTCTCTGAGGCAAAATAGGGCTTGGTCTGGCAGTTGATGTCCAGAGTTTCTGCCAGTATTGCTTCCTCTCGGGCCTCCTGGGCCTTTGGGAAGGACGTGAGGCCAGGAGAGTCCTGAGAGCCCTGATAAGATCTGGGTAGGCCTTGCTGGGAGACATCTAAGGCCTGCGGACTTGGACTGAAAATGTATGGCCGGGCTTACCCCCTACCCCCCAGACTATATTCCATCATACCCTACTCGGACAGACTATGCTCGTAAGAACTTTAAGAACTGTAAGAGTTGCAAGAACTGTAAGAGCCGGACTATATCTCACTGGAGCATGTGAACTTATTTTAATATGAATTTAATATGAATTATTTAACTATCTTAACATCAATTTTTAACATCTAATGCAAACATTTTTATATGCCAACGATGTTCTCCATAACCAACTATGTGACCCATTTTATATCATATTTATATTTATATTTATTTCTATTATTTATATGTCATCATGTACTCGAGGGCAGACCTCATGGCCCTGCGGGAGTCCCCCCTCTCGCAGGCTTGGCCCTCCTCTCTATCGAGAGCCCACTTCGAGGACGGACTAGTTAGTCAAGAGAAGTGGACACACCGCAGACTGAAGGGTTTTTTAATTAAATATGTTATTCGGCTTTTAGGGGGTTCCAGGGTGGAGGGAAGGGTTAGGCAGCCTAGGGCTAGGAATAGGGCCAGGCCAGTTGGTGATGACGGGAGTAAAGCGGGTGAGTCCAAGACGGGAGGGGGAATATGGGTCGATTGTAAAGATAGTTGTTCGATCAGAACGGTTGTAGGGAGGGGCAGGGGCGTTGGGAGACAGGAAGGTCACCACCGGGTGGAGGCACGTGGCCATTGGTTACAGGTGGTCACGTGCACCAGCCCCCTGGGCTCCCCCCGCGATCTAGGTGGTCCGGGCTCACAGAGCCAGGGCCCGCGGTTGATGTTATGCAATGCCAGGTCTGTGGTCAACAAAGCCCCCCTCATTAACGACCTTATGTCGGAGGGGGAGACGGACCTGGCTGGGATTACGGAGACCTGGCTGGGCCATGAGGGAGGACTTCCGCTCGTGGAAATGTGCCTGCCAGGTTACCGTGCGTTTCATCAACCCCGGGTCCTAGGCCCTAGGTGGGGGGGGTAGCGGTTATTGTTAGGGAAGGTCTTGAGCCGAGAGAGACCACTGTACCACAGACCACCGGTTGTGAGTCCCTCTGCGTGAAGTGGGGCTCAGGGACGCAGTTGGGCGTGCTGGTTATATACCTGGCTCTCCGCTATGTATCAGCAGCCCTGCCCGAGCTCCTTGAGGTGATCGCTACGGTAGCAGTTGAGACCCCCAGACTGGTAGTCATGGGGGACTTCAATCTGCCATCGTTGGGCGGATCATCCGAGGCAGCTCGGGAGTTCATGGCCTCCATGATGGCCATGGACCTGACCCAAGTAATTCAGGGTTCCACTCACGCAGGAGGACACACGCTTTTTGTCTCTGGTCAGTGGACGAGTGATCTGGGTATAGGGGATTTAGCCATTATGCCCCTGTCATGGTCAGATCACTCACTTCTCCGGCTCGACTTTCCAACCGCTACACCCCACCACGGGGAGGCGGAACCAGAGACTCCTAGGTGGTTCCGCCCCAGGCGCCTGATGGATCCCGAAAGGTTCCAGACGGAGCTTGGGCCACTACCTGTGACCCTGACCCGCGCCCCGACTGAGGACCTGGTGGCCGCATGGAGTATTGCGGCCGCCGGGGCCTTGGACCGGGTTGCGCCCTTGCGGCCTCTCATGTGGCGGCAAGTCACCCAGGCTCCTTGGTTTACTGAGGAGCTGAGGGTGATGAAACGCTGCAAGAGACACCTAGAGAGTAGATGGAGGTCCACACGGTCCGAATCTGATCGAACACAGGTGAGAGCCCAGTTGAGGACTTACCTTGTGGCGATAAGGGTGGCCAAACGTCATTATTGTGGCACCCTTATTGCGTCCGCAGATAACCGCCCTGCCGCCCTGTTCGGGGTGACCCGCTCCCTCCTTCAACAGAGGCCGCGGGAAGCCCCGTTGCAGGGCAGAGCAGAGGAATTTGGAGAGTATCTGCAGGATAAAATCGCTCAGATCCGAAGCGAACTGGCCTCCAGCAAAAGTGGTCTGGAGGGACTAGCGGATGCAGGTCTTGAGATACCATTATGGGAGAAGTTTGACTCTGTTACTTCCGACGATATGGACAGGTTGCGTAGGCGACTGCGAGCCACCACATGTTTATTGGACCCATGTCCCTCCTGGCTTGTACTGGCATCCTGGGAGGTTACACGAGGCTAGCTCCAGGAACTTGTGAACGCTTCTCTTAGTGAGGGGTTCTTGCCGGCCTCCCTTAAAGAGGCAATGGTGAGGCCCCTCCTCAAGAAGCCTTCTTGGAACCAGCATTGTTAGTAAATTATCGTCCGGTCTCCAACCTTCACTTTTTGGCGAAGGTTGTAGAGAGTGTGGTGGCACAACAGTTTCCTTGCCACCTGGAGGAAATTGATTATCTGGACCCGCGCCAGTCCGGCTTCCAGCCCAGACACAGCACCGAGACGGCATTGGTCGCGTTGGTGGATGATCTCTGGAGGGCCAGAGATGGGGGTTGTTCCTTCATCCTGTTAGATCTCTCGGCGGCTTTTGATACCATCGACCATGGTATCCTATTGCATCGGCTAGAGGGGTTGGGGGTGAGGGGCACCGTTTTACGGTGGTTCTCCTCCTACCTCTCCGGCTGATCGCAATTTGTGTTGGCAGGAGGGCAGAGGTCGACCTCGAGACCACTCACTTGTGGGGTGCCTCAGGGGTCGGTCCTCTCGCTGCTCCTGTTCAACACATATATGAAGCCGCTGGGTGAGATCATCCGTGGTTTTGGGGTAGAGTACCACCTCTACGCTGATGATACACAGCTGTATATATCTACCCCAAACCACCCCAATTATGCCGTCGAAGTGATGTCCCGGTGTCTGGAAGCCGTGCGGATCTGGATGGGAAGGAACAGACTCAGACTCAACCCTTCCAAGACGGAGTGGCTGTGGTTACCGGTGTCCCGGTACAACCAGTTGACACCATCACTGGCCATTTGGGGCGAACATCTAGCCCCCGTGGATAGGGCACGCAACTTGGGCGTCCTCCTGGATACCAGGCTGTCGTTAGAAGACCACTTGATGGCCGTGGCCAGGGGGGCATTCTACCGGGTTCACCTGGTTCATCAGTTGCGGCCCTTATTGGACCGGGACGCCCTTCGCACAGTCACTCATGCGCTCGTGACATCCCGTATAGACTACTGCAACGCTCGCTACATGGGGCTCCCCTTGAGGTGCACCCCGAAGACTGCAGTTAGTCCAGAACGCAGCCGCGTGGGCAATTATGGGAGCTCCTAGACGCTCCCATGTAACACCGCTCTTGCGCGAGCTGCACTGGCTGCCTGTGGTCTTTCGGGTGCACTTCAAGGTGTTGACTATCATCTTCAAAGCACTCCATGGCACGGGACCTAGTTATGTTCGGGATCGCATCCTGCCCCATACATCCCTTCGGCCGATTCGGTCCCACAGAGAGGGACTTCTCCAGGTGCCGTCCACTAGGCAATGCCAGCGGGTGACGCCCAGGGGAAGGGCCTTCTCTGTGGAAGGCCCAACTCTCTGGAACGACTTACCCCCCGACTGAGAACGATCACGGACCTCCGCTCCTTCCGCCAGAACCTTAAAACTTATTTTTTCCAACAGGCCGGCCTGGCCTAACTTACATCACCTAGCCCACAGTCTGCAGTTAAATTATTTTAAATTGGTTTTAGGGATATTGTTTTAACATATTAAAAATTTTTAGCACAGGGATATTAATTTAATTTGGTTTTATATTTTGTATATTGTTATGTTTATATATGTTTTTAAATTGCCTGTGCACCGCCCCGAGTCCCTTTTGGGAAAGGGTGCGGTATATAAATGTAATAAACCATAAACCATAAACCTATCCCTTGCTAGATCTTTTAACTTGAGATTCAAGAAACTGAAACTGGAATTTTTGGAATACAAAGTTTTAGAAAAGAGAAGTCCAACATGATGCGCATGCATTTTGAATTCCTAGCTTTGGCATTATTAGCACTACATTCTGAAGAACAAGTTGGTCAGAAATCTAATTTTACTTCTTTGTTTACAAACTTATTACACAATCTTACCATTAGCAAAAGTCCCTTGGTAATTTTTCAAACCAATTCAAGTTAATTAGTTATCATCCACTGATTCAAGATTGATTCCTAGTCACTAGAGCAAAGGCGTCAAACTCATTTTCATTGAGGGCTGCATCAGGGTTGTGTTTGACCTTGGGGAGGCTGGGATGGACGTGGCCAGATTGATGTCACTCATGTCAGGAGCACCTGTGGTGACCCGAGTGCTCTGCTAGTGAAAATGGGCTCCTGAGCTCCATCTTTGACTGCAACGGCCTCCTGCAACCCTCTACCAGCGAAAAAGGAACTTGGGAGGGCCGCACATAACCCCTCCACAGCTCCATTTTCGCTGCCAAAGGCACCACCGGCTAGTCATTTGCTGTTTCCAGGTCGGCCCATGGGACAGATCTAAGCACCCAATGGGCCAGAGTTTGACACCCCTGGACTAGAGGGGAAAGTTCCTGCAGTTTACTGACAATATTTTCAGAGGTGGATTGCCATTGTTGTCTTCTTGGAGCTGAGAAAAAACGATAGGGCCAAAGTCATCCAGTTGGCTACATGACCAAGCAGAACTACAACTCACAGCCTGCAAGTTTCTAGCCAGGTGCATTAAACCACTACACCAAACTGTGTTGAGCCAAAATTAAAAACTATAAATTACAATATGAATTAAAGGGAAAACAAGCATGTGAACTAAAGTTGATAGGAAAAAAACAGAACAAAACTTGGAGGGTTAATAAGTATGAAAAATCCTGAAATACTGGGAAAATAAAAAAATTGCCAACAACAATGAAAAAACTACTTAGATATCAGTGAAACTTCATTGAAGAAATGTTTCACTTCTGGAGAAGGAAGAGTACATTCATAGAGCCAACAACATCAATGGAATAAACAGCTGGTGAATAATTGCCTCTTTGATAAACGCAGACCAGGAGAGGACTTGAGATTGCCCACAAGTACGCCATGCAGTTGTTTCTCATGAGGAATACAATGAGAACATTTTGATTGGGAGCCCCTAGAGTTTGTTATAAGATGGCCGGCTATATAAAAGTTAAATGAAATAAAAAATAAAATAAAATAAATACAAAAGATTCTGATTAGTTTAGAGCTCTGGTATATGAGGGAATAACCATCTTGCTCAAACTGTGGCCAGCACCTTTGAAAGGACACTGGATTTGCATACTTCTTTCCTAATGTCTTTTGGAAATTGTTTGTTAACTCCTTTTTGGCTATTAGGACCCTCTGGATCAATAGGTTTTACAGCACCAAATTAGTTTCCTTCAATCCTTATTAAAAGGTAAGGTAAGTTTAAGGGCTTAACTTTTTTTTTTAATAAACAACAAAAGGGTGATTAAAACTTTAGTTTTTGAAAATTATAAATGCATTAAGGTCCCAGATAAATCTGAATTAAGATTTTGGAAATAATTATAAAGAATCCTTTCAATGGGAAAATGATTTGTTTTTAATTCTTAAACATGTAATAAGATAAGAATTTAAACATTGGACACTAGAGGGAACTAGAAGGAGAATTAAAGGAGAACACTCAAATTCAACTTACAAATGCAGACTGAAGCCAAATGTTTCAATGCTGGACATATTGAAGGATATTTTGAACAATGCCTTAGAAGTTAATTTTAAGAGGCTGTGTTTAAAAGATGTCATGGAAAATGAATTAGTTGTACCTGACAAGGTTGAGACTTTGAAAGTGGATTTTAAAATGATAGGCTAAAAGAATGACGTAGAAAAAGATGTCACATTGGACATTGGCCCACCCCCCAAAAAACCGACTAATATGTTAATAATTAAAAGGGATACACAAATAACAAACCAAGAAAATGACGTGAATAATTTTTCTACATCAGATTTAGAAAGAAGGCTTGTTAAAGCTTTGAAGAATTTTGGGAGAAAGGACAAAGAGAAAATGAAAATAAATCAAGTTCTAGGACATTATTTGGAAGGACTAAAGATCAAAATTGTTAAAAAGAAAAGGAAGAAATATGAAGTTGATTTATTTGATCAAGTTAAAAAAGAGATGTTATTAACTCTGGTAATTCTTAATGGACTTTGCTAACATCAGGACTGAAATAATGAGATTTGATGGATTTATTTATAAATAAGAAGTGAGATATAGGAAGAAGAGATCATTTGTTGCATTTTAACAGAAAGTGATAAGTTACTAAAATTGTTTATATTTGAGGTGGAGGGGGAACTCATTTTTTTACATATTTCTTGCTTTTATTATATTCTTATTTTTTCCTACTTCATTTTTTTTCTTTTTTGCAGTTTCTATTTTTCTTTTTAACCTTTTAAAGCTTGCATTAGTTTCTATTGTTTTAATTTTTATGTGTGTTCATATCTGTGTATATCAAAGAAATATTTTTATAAATCTAGTACCATTACTGAAAAATGTCAATTTTTTCTAGGCAGTCCATAGAAAAGTACTCTGAAATTGAAATTATTATTTATATGCCACTTGACTTCCAGCAGCTCTGGGTAGTTATTAAGACACCTTTTCAAATTACCCAACCCAAACCATTCTGAGTTTGAAAATGAAATATTGGTAACTACAGACAGTGCTTTTTACCTATCTATCACTCAAAAGCAAAATATCTGCCTCCTACAGAATTCCAAGTTTGTGATATTATTTTTTGATGTTTTTCAGATATTTATTCATCACTTCACAATTGATGTCATGTAGCTAAATACTTCCTTGTAGAGATCTACAACAGAAAGGCATTGCAAAAGGCTATGATTGAAAGGTATGGTTTCATTTTCATCATTTATTAACACACCAGTAACTAGCATGCAAGTAGTGTGAGATAGAAGAACTGGTTCTGTTAGGAAGACAGAATAATGTGAAGCCAATTTTCACTTTCCACATCTCTACCTCCCAGACTAAACATATTTAACAAGCAAGATTTCCCTTGTAGCAATGAGCACAATGAAATTCAGCATGTTATGCTGATGTGGCTTCTCTTCTTTCTACACCAAATTCTTGGAGGGTGCTAAATCCTGTTTATGGGCTGCTAGTGTATAAATGAGTCCTGAAGAAGACAGGATTACATTACCAATCTACATTTCTGACATATTTCCCTGTCTTAGTCTAAAAGTTCAGACATTTTGCCGCTAGGTAGGAACAGCACAAGGTCATTAGGAAATGAGGTGTTTCATAAGTAATCACGCATACCTTGTGCTTATTAGTGAAATATCCTTGGTCTAAATTTTACTTTTCATGTGATGCAAGCAGTGCATAGCATTCCAAGGAGAATGAGGTCAGCAACTTTTGCAGACATCACATCTTTTACCTTTGGGCATGGAACCGATGTATGCAATGCCCTTTAAGAAAGTGTATGTATATGCATAATTTTGTGACTAAACTGCTTGTGCAGGTTTCCTCCAATGGTAGTGTAAAAAAAACCCATCCCAAAACAAAAACCCAACTTCAGAATACCATCAGTTTTTGAATCCTGTCCTGTGTGGCAGATATAAAAAGCAGATATGCCTAATACCCAGTGACTTCCAGTTAAAATCACCATCTCATTTCTCTTTCCCAATGCTGCTTTGCATAGAAGAGCATTGGTTCTCCTTTCTCTCCTGCTATTTGCCTGCTTTTTAAATGTTTATGTTAGTATTTGTACTGATTCACCACACTAAAGGGTTCGCCTTTCATCTGACTTACTTTTTGTTTGTTTTCTGTCTTTTTAAAAGATGTTTTAATCTTGCCTTTATTATATTTCTAAATAATTCAAGGCAGCCAATACACACAACCTTCCTTCCATTTCCTATTTTCTCCACAACTGTGTGAGGTGAGTTGGGCTGAAGGAGAGTGACTAGCACAGTCACCCTGTTAGCTTTTTTGTCTAAGGCATGACTAGAATTCATGGTTCCTGGTTTCTAGGCTAATGCCTTATTCACAAGACCCAACTGGCCCTCAACTGACTCTTATTTTCTTAGTGCTAAGAAACAGCCAAATAAAATCATCAGCCAAGTTTTCTGAACCATTTCATTCCCCTCAAACAAGACGGCATTCTTGTCCCATCAAACAAGATGGCATTTGAGTGAAAGATCATCCTTTCAATCAGGAAAGAAGCATAACTAGAACAGAAAACATTTATTTTAGAGTTGCCTATGGACCACATCTCTATGATCCCTTCCATCTCTATGATTTCATTATTCATTTTGCTCAAATAACTGTGATTAACTTTAAACAAATTATCTCTATTTGCAAGAGGGAGAGAACTATAATTATGATACTGGAGTTGATCCTCTGTGTTTTCCTCAATACTATGATAGGGACACTTATAATTGGAATAATTAGCCCAGCTAGTAGCAAGAGGTATCCAATATTGGCTAGTCTTGGAAATTAAGCAAAGTAAAACCTACTAGTATTTGAAATCGGATTAGCTAGGAAGGTCAAGTGTTTAGGGAAAATTAAGGGGGGGGGGGGGAAAGCTCCAAAAATGTAGAAGTAATTTACTTTCATACATGTGGATATAGCCAGATAAATCATCAAACTTTATGCTCCCTTTGACTTGGAAAAAATAGAAAAAACACCTATTCAAACCAAGCTACTTCTATTGCTAGAGAATCTTTGACCGGCTATTTCTAAATTGTTTATCACTCTCTCATTTCTAACCAATGGATCTTGCTTGGGCTTATTAGGAGTTCAAATCTAACAAATCCTGTTACCCTGTGTGGCTCTTATGATTCTTGGCTGGAGATGATGGCAGTGATAAATCAACAAGCTTGACGAATTAAATAAATAAATAAAAATAAATAAATAAACATAACTGAAGGATGTAAGGTTAAGGAAGACTGCATTAGGAAAGACATCTTAGAATGATTGTGACTGGGAGTAGTAGGGTATTTACAACTAGTACTATTTTTATTTGGAATAAGCTTCTAAGTGCAATAAAAGCGTACAATAAAACTATAACACATAATAGACCAAAATCAACAATATAACAAAATAACTCCAATGCACTGGTATGGCTCGTGCACAAGTTGGGGGAATTAGGATAAACTATACCAAAACTGGTTGGAAGAGAATTTGCTTACATAAAAATTACAAAATTAATAAATAATAAATAAAATATCTTTGGAGATGGATTAGTCTGAGTAGGACTGGCACCCTTCATCAACATTTTTACTAAAGAATGGGACTGAATGAAAGAATGAAAGTTAGCCAAAAGTTATCTAAGGTGCCTGGGTCAGGAAATGCTTTTTTTAAAGCGAGTGTACAGATAATCTATATGTCTTTAGTTGCCATTGTATGAAACTTAGCATCTAGTTTAAGATTGGGAATGAACAATTTGGCCCAAACTATTTGGCAAACTGCTCACAAGAATATGATCTTCTAGGATGCAAGAGCCCAAAAGACCAACTCACTCTTTAGAGCAGTTTATGGCAGGCCCGCCTTTCCAGGAGCGATAATATGAAGAAGTGATTAAAAAGAAGTACCACCATCATGGTAGAGATGTGAATTTGAGCCTTTACCTGTATTGGTTCATATCTGATCATCTTTACTCCTTGTTTCCCTCCAGCATTTATCCAGGTTTTCTGGTGGGCACTTCATCTCCCAAAGCTCCTCAGTAAAGGACTATGGACAAATACATTTGGAAAGACCTCTTGAGAGCAATCCTATCATGCACCCCAGCTACCTAGGGTTCAACAAGGCTTCCAACAGAGATCAAAATACTGAGTTCACACATAATCCAGGGGTGTGGCATGGTATGGTATGTGGTATGGTATGGTACAGTATGATTTTAATATATGTACAAACTCAGCTCCGAGTTGTAAGCTCAGATAAATAAGACATTTTTTAAACAGTCACTGTTAAGCATAATGGTTTATAATAATGACTGAACCAGGCCATAATAGAATTAATTTACCAGAGTATTTTTTAATGCTGGTTAACAAAAGAAACTGTTAGTGATCCACTTTGCGAACTGTATCTTTTTAGAGTCTATCTTCTAGAACAATACATGAAAGAGCATGTGGCTCAGATAGTCTTTCCCATCTTCTCTAATCAATCTACGGACGAAATTATTCTAGGGGAAAATTTGGGGAAACACCTTCTGTAGCAATTGCCAATAACTCCTCAGACATTTCTTCATAGTTTGCAAATCACAGTTCTACGGAATTCGCTTCATATTTATTTAGCTTACATATTTACAGAGAGACAAAGCAGAGAAACAGGCAAAAATATTCACGTGTCATTCTACCATAAATAAAATCCTTTTGTAGCTAACTATTTTTAATAAGCCCTTATAAATAATCCAATTTGGATGTTCATAAGTTCTTTATTATAGCCTTGATTGCTGATCACAGTATTAAAAGGAAGCAACACAGAAATAATTAAGTGCCACTTTTGGACAAATGCTGAATCACTGCTCTTTTTCACTATGTTACATAGAGTTCTTTGTGTTTCCCTAACTACAAAAAGCAGGAACTTGAATAGTCATGCTCAAGAGGCAGGGCAATTAGATGATCTAAGCATCTCTCTTATCATATGGGTCACATGGATTTGTGGTCATGATTTGAGGGAAAGTTCTAAGTGTAGAAAACATTGTTTCTACCATCATTATGAGATGGGTATGAACATTTATTTATTTATTTATTTTATTAAATTTATACCCCGCCCTTCTCCTAAAAAAGGACCCAGGGCGGCACACAGGCATCATTAAAATCATACAAAAATACAAAAATACAAAATTGTTAAAAACTAATTAAATATTCCCTGTGCTAAAATTAATAAGACTCTAAAATTTAAAAATTATCCCTATAAAAGTCAGAAACTGGGGTTATGCTAGGCCGGCTTGTTGAAATAAATAGGTTTTAAGACGTTGACGGAAAAGGCAGAGGTCCACGATGGTGCGTAGATCGGGGGGAAGGTCGTTCCAGAGGGCAGGGCCCGCCACAGAGAAGGCACTTCCCCTGGGCACTGCCAACCGGCATTGCCCGGCCGACGGTACCCTGAGAAGGCCCTCTCTGTGGGAGCGGATCAGTCGAAGGGATGTATGGGGCAGGAGGCGGTCGCGAATATAGCTAGGTCCCGAGCCATGGAGCGCTTTGAAGATAGTCGTCAGCACCTTGAAGCGCACCCAAAAGGCCACAGGTAGCCAGTGAAGCTCGCGCAGGAGAGGTGTTATGTGGGATTGCCTTGCGGCACCCATAATTACACGCGCGGCCGCATTCTGGACCAACTGCAACCTTCGAGTGCACCTCAAGGGGAGCCCCATGTAGAGAGCGTTGCAGTAGTCCAGCCGGGATGTCACCAATGCCTGAGTGACTGTGCGAAGGGCTCCCCGGTCCAGTAAGGGGCGCAACTGGCGTGTCAGGCATACCTGATAGAACGCCCCCCTGGCCACGGCCGACACATGGTCAATCAATCAATCAATCAAATTCGGATTTATTAACCGCACCCTCTCCCCACAGGGACCCGGGGCGGTGCACAGGAGAAACTAAAAACAATATACAATAAATACAAAATACATACTTTAAAACATAATTAAACAGTGTTACCCGTGCTAAAAATGATTAAGAACCCATTAAAATGCATTTGGAATCAATAGACAGAGAGAATTATTCAAGGCCGGCCAGTCGAAAGAAATAGGTCTTCAATTTCGTACGGAAGGAGCGGAGGTCAGTGGTCGTTCTGATATCAGGGGGAAGGTCGTTCCAGAGGGCCGGGCCCGCCACAGAGAGAGCCCTTCCCCTGGGCGTCGCCCGCTGACAAAGTCTAGTGGACGGCACACGGAGAAGTCCCTCTCTGTGGGAGCGAATTGGTCGTGAGGATGTATGGGGCAGGATCCGATCTCGCAGATAGCTAGGTCCCGAGCCATGGAGCGCTTTGAAGATGATAATTAGCACCTTGAAGCGCACCCGGAAGACGACAGGTAGCCAGTGCAGCTCGCGCAAGAGCGGTGTAACGTGGGTAAACCTGGTGGTCCCCATAATTGCTCGCGCGGCTGCATTCTGAACTAACTGAAGCCTCCGGGTGCACCTCAAGGGGAGCCCCATGTAGAGAGAGTTACAGTAGTCCAGTCGGGATGTCACGAGGGCATGAGTGACTG
The DNA here is from genome assembly GCA_039707465.1 of Rhabdophis nuchalis. Classification (NCBI taxonomy): domain Eukaryota; kingdom Metazoa; phylum Chordata; class Lepidosauria; order Squamata; family Natricidae; genus Rhabdophis; species Rhabdophis nuchalis. The sequence continues at coordinate 351,953,577 of CM077643.1, read as the reverse complement.
TGCGAAGGGCGTCCCGATCCAATAGGGGGCGCAATTGGCGAACCAGGCGAACCTGGTAAAACGCCCTCCTGGCCACGGCTGTCACTTGCTCTTCCATAGACAGCCGGGTATCCAGGAGGACACCCAAATTGCGCGCCCCATCCACAGGGGCAAGATGTTCGCCCCCTATGGCCAGCGTTGGAGAGAGCTGGTTGAATCGGGCAGCCGGAAACCACAGCCACTCGGTCTTGGTCGGGTTGAGCCTAAGTCCGTTACTTCCCATCCAGATCCGCACGGCTTCCAGGCACTGGCACATCACCGCTACGGCATCGTTGGGGTGGTTTGGGGTAGATATGTACAGCTGGGTGTCATCAGCGTACAGGTGGTACTCTACCCCAAAACCACGGATGATCTCACCCAGCGGCTTCATGTATGCATTAAACAGGAGAGGCGAGAGGACCGACCCCTGAGGCACCCCGCATGTGAGGGGTCCTCCCCTCACATGGTCCTCCATGGTCAGCCGGGAATCCAGGAGGACACCCAAGTTGCGCGCCCTCTCCACGGGGGCTAGTTGTACGCCTCTAATGGCCAGTGTTGGACTAATCTGGCTGTACCGGGGTGCTGGGAACCACAGCCACTCGGTCTTGGACGGGTTGAGCCTGAGTTTGTTGCTACCCATCCAGCCCCGTACGGCCTCTGCTGAAAGCTTTTTGGAATCTTTTTTTAAAAGTTGGTTGGAAACAGAGTAATGATGGCAAAAAATGAGTAACTGTGAGGTTTTATGTCAGTTTAGCTGAAGCAACACAATTAATACAATATTAATTTCAATTAATTAATTAATATTAATTAATTTCAATTTTAAGACATAATCTTTGTAATAGTCATATAACTATTACAAGAAGGAAATTTCACAAAAGTAAAGCTTGCTGCTTTGCTCCCTTTCTGCTGCCATCAGTACTCCCTAAAAGTCTCTACAGACTGATCCAAAGTGTTTTCTCCCATCTCAGTTGTACCTTCCCCTTAGAAGCCATGCATTTATTTACAGTACCTATTAGGTTTATTTGCCTATCTTGTATTCAACAACTCTGGAGACTCAACAACTCAGCATGTAATACCCAAAAGGACATTGAGCACATGGCTAGTGGCTCTACATGGTTGGAAGCCAGTGCAAGATACAAGCTTTCAGTTTAAAGTGTTATATTACCTCAGCCTGTTTGATATATACATGTAATGTATTGTACATTAGGCTGCTTTTGAAGAGCATTCAGGAATTTCAGTTTATGCAAATGAAGTGGTACGAGCAGTTATGTTCAGCACAGAATGCACTTCTGCTCCTCAAGCTAATTTCAGATTCAATCCAAGGTGCAAGTAAATAATCTATATGGGGTTATTTGAGGGACTCTTTCTTGCCAGGTAGATGAGACGCAGTGGCTCAGTGACTAAGACACTGAGCTTGTTGATTAGAAAAGGTCAGCAGTTTGGCGGTTAGAATCCCTAGTGTTGCCTAAAGGAGTGATCTCCCATTACGTATCCCAGCTTCTGTCAACCTAACAGTTTGAAAGCTTGTAAAAATGCAAGACCACTTAGAAAAATAGAGACCACTTAGGTGGGAATGTTTTTTTATGTATTATATTTATATCCCGCACCTATCTCCTACAAAAGGACCCAGGGCAGTGCACAGGAATTTAAAACACAATATACAATACAAAATACATAACATCCTAAAACCCTATTAAACTCAATGACCCTGTGCTAAAAAACATGATTTAAAAAACCCTCTAATTAAAAATTTGTACAACTAACACTCAGTCATTTATCGGGTGGTTAACCTAAGCCGGAAGGTTAACAGCGTTCTGTGCACCTTCAGCATTAGTCATGCCAGCCACAGGACCACGGAGATATCAGACAGTGTTGACTCTTCGGCTTTGAAACAGAGATGAACACTGCCCTCTAGACTCAGGAACAAGTAGCACATATGTGCGAAGAGAACCTTAACCTTTACCTTTACCTTTACCTCTTGCCAGGTGACATCTATCTGGAAAGAGGACAGCCATAGAGGTCTGGCAGAAAGGGTATGTTATAGATCCCAATCATTAAGAAATGTGGCCTGATAGGACCCAGGTTCTAAAGGTCTTTTCTGCCACAGCACCCGCCTGAATGAAAAGAAGGACTAGGGGAGACATGATAGCATTGTTCCAATATCTCAGGGGTTGCCACAAAGAAGAGGGCGTCAAACTATTCTCCAAAGCCCCTGAGGATAGAACAAGAAGCAATGGGTGGAAACTAATCAAGGAGAGAAGCAACTTAGAACTGAGGAGAAATTTCCTGACAGTTAGAACAATTAATCAGTGGAACAACTTACCTCCAGAAGTTGTGAATGCTCCAACACTGGAAGTCTTTAAGAAGATGTTGGATAGCCATTTGTCTGAAATGGTATAGGGGTTCCTGTCTAGGCAAGGGGTTCAACTAGAAGACCTCCAAGCTCCCTTCCAACTTTGTTATACTATGTTCTATAATTCATTTAACAAGGAGAAGGGCGGGGTATAAATTTAATAAAATAAATAAATAAATAAAATAAAATTTGGCTGTGTTCTCTCTCCTGCCCTCATAGATGTCATCAATCTGTATTTCACAATTCATAAAAATGCAGAAAAACAATGACATTATCCAACCTTTGACTGCATCCCCAAGTTTCAGTTATCTTCCAGTGTTATGCCTAATGTAACAGCCCCAAAGTTCAATATGTTACAGTTGCTGAAAACTGATCATCTGTGGCCCCATAAGACATGCAGAGTGATTCTCCTAATTATTCTTTCTAATATTACACTACCAGCTTGCTTTCGACAATGATTCTCAGGCTGAAGTGCATCTTTCACTACTTGTGGAGTTAAGGTGGTCTCGCAGATTGTCTGGAGTGGAAAAGACCTCATTTGCAAATTCTAAGTTAATATTCAACTTTAACTCCTGATAGCTGAGCAGGTAGAAATCCACCCACCAGATTTTGAAAATTAAGAAATGAGTAGGTCACGTGAAAAGACCCAGAGACTGCTTTTGCTCAGTTCTGGTTTTTGCTACCAAATTGAGAAATAAAGCTAAATTTAGAAGAATCACGGGTACTCCAACTGTTTATTCTATTTATAAAATCAGGAACAGGAAAAAGACAATTATATTAACAAGAACTTGTCCAGTTTTAGAAATGAGGAAAAAATGCTTGTTCCATGGTGATATAAAAAATAGTGGTTATAGTCACACAACATGCTAAGCTATGATTTGATTAATGATGACTTATTGATTTATTTAAGCAATTTATAGAGCTACTCATATCAGAGAAGTGACTGAACAGTGTACAAAGATTAAAACATCCCAGAAATTAAAATGATTGAATGAATACAAATTGTTAAGCTAGCACAATATTCCAAACTATAAAACAATGGATTACAAAACACAGCGGCTAGGATTCAGACAATATCCTAAGACAAAATCCAAAACAACTACATTTTGTGTGTGTGTGTGTATTGAATGAAATTGTAAGTCTTCATACTTCAGATACATCACATGTACACATGGCAAAGGAATTAACTCAAAAATTAGTGAATTGTTAATATGAAAAATTGAGAAAATTAGAGATTTTGAATGTGGGACAGAGCATTTTGGATATTTCAAGAATAAATACAGCATTTTTTTGCCTCCTGAAGCCCCGCCCCCTTCACCAAAATGGCCGTACATAGCCTTATGGAGGCTTTCAAAGAGTTCCTGGGGGTTGGGGAGGGCAAAACTGAGCAAACAATGGGCCATTTTTGGCCCCTCACCCCCTTAGGAGCACTCTGCAAGTCCCCCCGAGGCTATTCATGCCTTTTTTTTTAAAAGAGGGCCCGTTTTTGCGAAAAACGCCGTTTTGGGGAGGTTTGTAGAATGCAAAAACTTTTTTTTCCCTTTCACAAAGCTGTTTAGTTAGAGTGGTTGATGAGAATTACATTGGTCAAGTGCTGTGCCAGCAGTTTTAGGTGCTACAGGGTGTCAGCGATTTCCTTCTCCAGCACATGGGTAAATACACCTAGAAACATTTACCTACCTACCTACTCTCTCTCTCTCCCTACCTACCTACTGTATTTCTCTCTCTCCCCCTCTATCTAACTATATACCTACCTACCTACTCTATCTCTCTCCCCCTACCTATCTATTATATTTCTCTCTCTATTTTTCTCTATCCCTTTACCTACCAACCTACCTACTCTCTCTCCCTATCTACTGTATTTCTCTCCCTCTCTCTCCCTCCCTCCCTATCTACACTCTCTCTCCCTACATACCTACTGTATTTTTCTCTCTCCCCCCCCCTCTATCTACATATCTACCTACTCTCTCTCTCTCCGTCTCCCTATCTACTGTATTTCTCTTTCATTCTACCAACCTACTTACTCTCTCTCTATTTCTCTCTCTCTATCCCTCTACCTACCTACCTACCTACCTATCTACACACTCTCTCTCCCTATCTACCTACTATATTTTTCTATATATATATATATATCTCCCTCTCTCTCACTACCTACTTTTTTTTTTTAATTGCCTCTCCAAAACCTGGGTGCGTCTTATACTCTAAAATATGGGTAGTTAAGTAGAAGAGGCAAAGAAAATGCAGTGACTTTGATGGAAATTAAAGAAATATTTTGTAAGTGGGTAAAGAGGGCAAAACCAGGCATTTCATCACAGTGAATGGAATTAAAAGTAATGACATTAATTGGGACAATTCTAAAGTAAGAGAATACTGGAAGGAATATTTTAGAAAGCTTTATCACTACAATGGTACCTTGAGATGAATTGAATTTAAACAAATGCTATAAATTTAAGTTATACAAGGAAGTAGAAAATGGCTAGAGGAATGTTAAAATATGGATGGGTTTGCTTAATGAGTACTACATGACTTTTTTAAGGTGTTGGGATTACGTCTATGCTTGATGGTTGGAAGCATGTCATAATTATTTCCCTATAAAAAGAAAACTGAGTGTGGTGGGGATGTAATTTATAAAAAATTAACAAAATAATTGGCAAAATTCTAATGAAAAGAATATGAGAAACGACAATAAGCAACATTTAAGAAGTTCACTATAGTTTTTTCTTAGGCAAAAGATGTGCCACAAAAAGATTTTACTCTTTAGAAAGTCACACAGATATGTATGATTGCAAGAAAAGAAAGTTTATTGTGCGGTTAATAATTTAAATGTATGATAAAGTGAATAGGCTTGAATTCTGGAATGTTTTCCATGAACATGTAGTTGATGGTTGTTTCTACTCTACTTAATTATACTGAAATGAGAGTTTGATATGTCAGGGAAATATAAAAATAAATTCAACACATTTAAGAAATGCATGTGGTAAAACAAAAATAGATAAGATCTAGAATGAATGGATGCTGAATAAATATAAATTAAATACAAAAATGAGTGATCAGTATAAAAGAAACCTGACTAGTCATACAGACACAACAAATGAGAATCAAGTTGCAAAACACATATGCAAAGGAAGACTGAATAAATTGATACAAAGGTAACACTAAGACAGTGATAATTGAATAGAGTTAATGAACATGAACTATGAAAGACAGAAGAGAAAAGTTTTAAAAATCAAAAGTTAATGTTTTTACAGCTATGGGGACATGTGTAAACAAAATAATTTGAAAAAACAGAAAAGTATGAAGAAGCATTTTAAATGACAACAGCATAAAGTAATTTTCGTTATAAACTTGTGTAGGCTTTAACAGCTGGTGTCAAGCAAGCAGTGATGAGTTTTCATTCTAAATATCCATGGTCTAGTTTTCTGGTGTCCTGATGTTTCACTGACAATTGTAGCATCTTCAGAGGCAGAGTGAGCTACTTTGTAGTGTATTTCTTGGCCCTTCTATTTGAACTTGGCAAGCTGCTCTCTGACTGGACCCATATCACAGGAGCCCAAGAAAATTGATTCTAGGTCAGGGAAAAGTTGTAAAATTGGGCACAACTCAACAAACAATTACATCACTTAGCAACAGAAATTCCAGTCTCAAGTGTGTGATTATAAGTCGAAGACTATCTACAACTAAGACATAGTATAGAGTATATTGAAAGCCAACACACATGAGTCATTATTTATATAAAAGTTCCATCATCCTCCCAGAAGTGAAGCATCATCAAAACTCCTACTGATTCATCTAGGACACTGCACAATTATCAGATGACTTCAGACACCTTGATAATGCTCTATAAGCTAATGCTAGTAAGATCAGGGGAATAATAAATCTAACAGCAATAAATACACTGTGCGTTCAAAAGCAAACAACACCCATTAGGAAAAGTGTTTCTCCCCTATATTGAGAAAGTTATAGATCATATTGGGAAATTATTAGAAAAATATCTACATAAAACAGACATAACCTAAAAGCATTCTAGAAGCCAACAAATCATCATTAACACATCATTTGATCACTCAAGGATGGCAGATCATTTGGGATTTACCATATCCCCTACAGCTGTGTAGAAGTGTATATTGGAACCACAAGTCTATTAATATTTGGCTTAAAGAACATGAAAGGCTTTGCTGTAATCAATGTTAAAGAACATGCCTTGCTTATATTTGTCTAATTCAAAGACACACAACTATTGGCCACCCGTCAAGCTACCATATACCACTACACAGACATACTATCGAGATCCATAAACATTTCAATAACTTTAATAAGGAGGAGAGTTTGAAAATCAATAAAACATTGATCCTGGCCTTATGCCACACCAAGACCAAACAGCCCTTAGCTAATCACAACAAAAAGAATGAGTAATAGTCTGGTGCAAAAACTGGCAAAGGAGGAACAGGTTTTCTTGGATTTCTCCAAAATTGATCCATCATAAGTCTGGATGATTGCTTGAAGGCCACCAAGGTATTGTCAATTCTTAGCACCAGCACATATAGATTTTCTCCATGCCAATCTGTTCTTCCTTTTGTCCTTCAGCTCTTCCAACAATGCACTCATAGCTACTGCAACTGCATGCATCCATTTTTGTACTGTTCATCCTCTTTTCTTTCTTTCCCAGCATTAGAGCTTTTACAGAGAGCAAGCAATTTGCAATATGGGTCTAAAGTAGGATAAGTAGAGTCTGGTCATTTGTGCCCAATAAAACTTCTACATTGATTTGTTTGGTGATCCATTTGTTTGGTTTTTTTGCCAAACCGTAGTATTCTCAGAAATCTCCCTCACCAACATTCAAAAGTTATTTGTGTATATACTGTATCATACAAAGAACCAGTCAGCAGCCTCATTCAGGGAGAGACAAATCAGGAACCAATTCTTCTGGAACTTCTTCAAAATAGAATGATCAGATCTATATAGATAAGAAATCAGCTTTCTTGGAATTCCGTCATATAGGCCAATGAGAGCATCTTGCCAGTTATAAATACAAGAACCCAGTCAGTTGCCAATGAAATACACTGCAAAGTAGCTCTCTCTGTCCCTGAAGATATCACCAAGACATCCAAAAACATAGCTATTCAGCCTGAAAGTTCATAATTAATTAATTTTCCTTTCTTCTTATTCTAATCTAAGCTGTTATTTTTGAGCTGGCATTTATTACTCCTTTTCATAATATAAACACAAGCTTTCCCTTTGGGGTTGAACAAAAGGGAATCAGATGATGCTTGTGACTCTACTATCACCAATTAAAATATCAATTCAAACTAAAATCTATTCATAAAATTAAAGGTTACAATTTACAACCACCCCTTGAGAAAAAAACAATTGCAGTAGCCACTGCATTTTAGATAGGTAAAAAAAATATCGTAATATAACCTCACACTAAAGTAAACAGAAGCTTCATTTCACAAAGCTTCTAGAAATTTAAATAGTTTGCTAGATAGCCAGGTAATTCCATTGCACCATGACCCTTCATAGTAGCTTCATTATTATGGAACTCTTACGAAAATAAAATTGCAGCACTCAAGGATTACTACACCTTCTACAGAACTGGAGAAGACCTTTGATCAACAGGAGGGCAAAACTTTTACCTGATAGCCGTCGTATGACAATTGAGCCCAAAATTTGTTGTTAAGTGAGACATTTGTTGAGTTTTGCCCCATTTTACCTTTCTTGCCACATTAGTTAAATGAATCACTGCAGTTGATAAGTTAGTAACCCGGTTGTTAAATGAATCTGGCTTCCCCATTGACTTTGCTTGTCAAAAGATTGCAAAAGGTGATCACAGGACACAGCAATGGTCATAAATATGAACTAGTTGCCAAGTATCTGGCTTTTGATCGCAAGACGGTGGGGATGCTAGAAAGGTCATAAATTTGAAACATGGTCATAACTCACTTTTTTCAGTGCCATTGTAACTTGGTGGTGTAGTGACTAAACAAACTGTTGTAAATCAGACTACCTCTATGGACTAAAGATAAAGGTTCCCCTTGCACATATGTGCTAGTCGTTCCCGACTCTAGGGGGGGTGCTCATCTCTGTTTCAAAGCCGAAAAGCCAGTGCTGTCCGAAGATGTCTCTGTGGTCATGTGGCTGGCATGACTAAACACCGAAGGTGCATGGAACGCTATTACCTTCCCATCAAAGGTGGTCCCTATTTTTCTACTTGCATTTTTATATGCTTTCGAACTCCTAGGTTGGCAGAAGCTGGGACAAGTAACGGGCGCTCACTCCATTATGCAGCGCTAGGGATTTGAACCTCCCAATTGCCAACCTTTTCTGGTCCACAAGCTCAGCGTCTTAGCCACTGAGCCACCGTATCCCTCTTACTTGTATGGACTACCTGTATTCAAACATTAATTTATATGAATAAATTTACACTGAAAAGGAAACAACTATAAGCCTCTGCTTGAATCCTTGGGTCTGATATATATATCATGGGATCCTAGAACACCTTTCTCAAACTTGCCAACTTCAAAATGTGCGGACTTCAAATTCTCAGAATCCCCCATTCAGTTCTGCGGAATTGCCAAGTTTGAGAATCATGACCTTCAGCTACCCTTAGGCAGGGGGAGAGTAACCTATGCTGGTACAGCTGCCTGTTAAGTCTCCCAACCTCGTCGTTCAGAGCACCAAAAATCCGGACGACCACTTATATGTCTAGACTCCGCCGATTCGGGATCCATTTGCTGCCACCTAACGGTCATCCGGATTCTTGCACCACACGTTTGCTGGCTCCAGGTTCCAAAGACATCCCAAGGTGGGGGGGGGGGGGTGTCAGCCAGGCCAACCATGGGGCGAGGCCGAAACCCGGTCACCGCCCACCTACCGTTCGCCTGACGTCACTCTTCAGCCTTTTCAGAGGCTATAAATAATCAGAGATAATGCGCCTTCCTTTGGAATAGGCTTTCCGCGGCCACTGATGAGTCACTCCTCAAGAAGGCGAAACAGACCGTAGCCCCGCCCCTTCTGAGTCACCACTTTGCAGCGATCTGCTCGCGGTGAACCGAAGATGGAAAAAGCCGATAAGGGAGGGAGGGAGGGAGGGAAGTGTGTTACTTTCCTTGCTGCCTGCATTGAAGCTGCTCGCGGCCCCACCGACCTTCTCGAATGCTCTTGTTCCACGACGCTATTCTTTGTTTCACGTCGGTACCCCACTCGCTATCAAGGCTGAAAGGGACGATACCATCGGCTTCCCGGTTGGCCAGTGACGTGTCTTGTGGGGGCCGAAGGAAACCTGGGAAGTTGATTGGAGTAGCCGAAGTCTTAAAGAGGCAGCAGATGAGACACCCCCCCCCCCAGTGGAAAAAGAAACGTCTTAATAGATCAGGGGGTCTCCAAACTTGGTGACTTTAAGACTTGAGGACTTCAACTTCTGGGAGTTGCCAAGTTTGGACACCCCTGTCTTAATGGTGATTGCAAAGTTTTTTTTAAAAAAAATTCAATAGATGGTAGCTAAGCAAATGTCTCCAAAAACGTTTCACAAACCCTGCTATACCCTTATTATTTACCCAAATGCTTGTATTCTTTGCAGTAGGGGGAAAAAAACCCCAAAAGCCATTTTTATTCCCATTGATCAATTATTGGTGAAAGTATACTCTAAGAGATAAAATGACAGAAGCAGGGCTTCTGTTCTACCGTTAGTCCCGTTAGTCCGTCATTATCTACCCTGGCTTTAACACTTGAATGGTCTGGCCGTGAAAAAAAGTCTAAACCTGTTTACTTAAAGTCTAAACCTGTTTACCACAAAGAAGAGGGAGTCAAACTATTCTCCAAGGCACCTGGGGGCAGGACAAGAAGCAATGGGTGGAAACTAATCAAGGAAAGAAGCAACTTAGAACTGAGGAGAAATTTCCTGACAGTTAGAACAATTAACCTCTGGAATAGCTTGCCTCCAGCAGTTGTGAATGCCCCAACCCTGGAAGTCTTTAAGAAGATGTTAGATAGCCATTTGTCTGAAATGGTATAAGGTTCCTGCCCACGCAGGGGGTTGGACTAGAAGACCTACAAGGTCCCTTCCAACTCTGCTATTGTATTGTATTGTATTGATGACTTATACAAGCAAGTCCTGTTTCCTTCAGTTAGGCATCTTCTAGATAGTAAGCATGGGATTATAGTTTGAAAGATAAACTAGTTCTCCCAAATCTGGAGAAACATGTTGGAAGATGTTTTGGAATACAATTGTTCACCGCTATATCTTGGTAAACAATTTTTATTGGTTTTACAGTATTTGTGGGAAAAGGGTTGTAGGGTTAAAATAACATTTTAGAGGCTTCCATGCCAGAGGTGGTGGTCTTCCCAAAACTTCATACAAATACAATATTTTTTAAAGAAAGCAGAGGGCAAGCATTCATATATGTTACATTGTATAATTTGTACATTCAATCATGTTTTTCATCGCCTTCTAATACAACTATCACAGTAAAATTTCAAATAAAATCATTTTTGAGATCTGAGTCTTTTTGCTATTGATTCTTCTCTCTTCCCATCGACGGGCGGAGCCACGCCCCCCCCCTTCCCTCTTCTTGGTCTCCTAGGAGTGAGGAATGCTTTTGAAGAAAGGCCTCCGCCTCTCTTAATGTTTTAAGTCTAATTCTGCCTCCTTCCCAAAAGACCAACATTCCTTCTGGCAGCAACCATTTGAACCAAACTCCTTTTTTATATAATTTTTTGGATAAGAAGGAATATTTCCTTATCTCTCTAATTTTTTTGGGAATTTGTTTCAGAATAGCAACTTCTTTTTCCTGATATTTCAGAGGTCCTCCCCGCTGGGCCCTCAATATCTCATCCATTGTGGATCTCCTTAAAAATTTAATCTGCTGTTCACCACTATATCTTGAAGTGGTGTGGGAGGCCAGTGTTTTTTCAATCTTAGCAACTTTCAGGTAAGTGCGCTTCAACTCCAGAATACCCCAGCCAGAAATGTTAATAGTTGAAGTCCACATATCTTAAAGTTGCCAAGGTTGAAGAACACAATATAGGCAGATTTAGAATTTTGAAGGTAGTGAAGCAATTTATCATTGCTGCCATCTTTGCACATACACAGAGTGGGCTGTTCCGAGTAGGAAAAAATGTTATAACAGTAACTATGGAAACTTAAGAAGACATCTCAGTGACTCACTGGGTTATATTTGCCAGAGTTTGTGTTTATCTTCCTCTAACTTAAAGTCCATAATTGTTCCTTTAGTGTAAATTTGTTGGGTAATATAGACATATTTCATTTATGCAGTCTAAATATGCATATTGTTTCTGAAATAATGTAAACAATGATATACCTTTTATTTTTATTTATTTTTATTTTTATTAGATTTATACCCCGCCCTTCTCCGAAGAGGACCCAGGGCGGCGCACAGGAATTTAAAAACACATACAAAATCAAAATACAAAATTTAAAAACATATTAAATACCCATCCTGCGCTAAAATCCAATTAAAATCCCCAAAATTAAAACTGTCTAAAATAGTCACAGCGGAGGTTATGCTAGGCCGGCTTGGTGAAAGAAGTGTGTCTTTAGACACTGGCGGAAGAGGCGGAGGTCCGAGATGGTGCGAAGTTCAGGGGGTAGGTCGTTCCAAAGGGCAGGGCCCGCCACAGAGAAGGCCCTTCCCCTACGTGTCGCCAGTCGGCATTGCCCGGCCAACGGCACCCTGAGAAGGCCCTCTCTGTGGGAGCGGATCGGTCGAAGGGATGTATGGGGCAGGAGACGGTCTCACATATAACTAGGTCCCGAGCCATGGAGCGCTTTAAAGATGGTCGTCAAAACCTTGAAGCGCACCCAAAAGACCACAGGAAGCCAGTGCAGCTCGCGCAGGATCGGTGTTATATGGGAGTGTCTAGGAGCTCCCGTAATCACCCGCGCGGCTGCATTCTGGAGTAGCTGTTGCTTTCGAGTGCACCTCAAGGGAAGCCCCATGTAGAGAGCATTACAGTAGTCGAGTCGGGATGTCACGAGTGCTTGAGTGACTGTGCGAAGGGCAGCCCGGTCCAGTAAGGGGCGCAATTGGCACATCAGGCGTACCTGATGGAACGCCCCCCTGGCCACGGCCGCCACATGGTCCTCCATGGACAGCCGGGAGTCCAGGAGGACACCCAAATTGCGCACCCTCTCCACGGGGGCCAGTGTTTTGCCCCCAATGGCCAGAGTTGGAGTAATCTGGCTGAACCGGGGTGCCGGAAACCACAGCCACTCAGTCTTGGACGGGTTGAGCTTGAGTTTGTTACTACCCATCCAGATCCGTACGGCCTCCAAACATCTAATTGGTCCTTGTCTTTTCTGGCTGATTTAGACAACCAGAAAGTATGTTCAAGTAGATACAGAAATGGTAAACACGCGTTTGGAAGGACAAAGGAATTACACTGGTATTTGTCAATCTGAAAAAACAGCTAGCTGGGAAATTCTGGGAATTAAAATTCACACATGCTGAAGTTGCTGAGATTGAGAAACACTTGAGTTGCACAATTGGATTTTTAAAATGCCATTGTGAACTATTTGTTGGTGAAGCCACTTGGACTGCTTTGTCTTTTCAATTTGTTATCTTTAGGCAAGATTCTTGAACTTGCTGTTTTAGAGGTTTATGAATGAAATGAATTATCTAGTCGAATTTAATCTTGTTTAAGGTAGGTTTTTGGATAAAAACAACTAGTTGCTATGGCAGATCATTTATACTGCCAACTAGATAAACAGAATTCATATCTGTTGGTGTTGGTGTATCATATCAGTTGTATTTGCTATCCTCACAGGATTTCTGTTGGTGGAAGAGAGCTTTGGTGACGAATGTTTATTCCTATAATTCTTTACCGATAGTGACACTCAGGGTTTGAGCCCATTTTCTATGTTTTTAATATCTGCATGAAACCATTAGAAACCAAAAGTTATCAAAGGATTTGAGGATTTGTTACCTATATGAGTATGAGGATGCCAGAAAACAATAGGTCTTGTCACCAAGAAAGCTACTAATGTTCTGAAATTGTATTTAGAGTCACTAATGTTCTGGAAGAAGAGTAGCAAAGATAATCTAGGATAAGGGGAGATATACTAGTCAGGAAGCAGATAAATTCAAATGCAAATGCATCCCGTTTTGGCTCAAATAATACTTTTATTGAAGAATGAAATTTCATGCTGATGTCTATATTAAAACTCTTGTGTTTGAAATCTTTAATGGGGCAAAATTGTACACCATAGAGCAAAAGTTTTTCAATCAAGGTACCTCAAACGGATTAAACACAGAATGCCCCCAAATTCTGGGATTCATGATTCCACTGGAATTGAAATCTAGAAACTTTATAAAACATGACATAAAAATTATCATGAAGCATGTTATGACAGAGTACAAAATGCCATAAAACATTTCCTGTGGTCAGCTCCTGATATTTGACTATAATAATAATAATAATAATTTAATTTATATCCCGCTCTCTCTCCCCGACTATGCTATACAGTTCCACATAGGTTACTTTCAAGGGAGATATATCTCTGAATATCTACCTGAATGTTTAACAACTTTTAAAATACATTAGAAGTTCCACCATTGTTGAAGGCATTGAGAAATTTGGTACAATAAGGAAATAACTTTGAAATGATGAACCAAGGTCACAGGTTATCTAGTTACTTGTAAATTCTGCAAGTATGTGGAAACTGAGGTTATAAGTAACTTTCCCTAGTTTAAATAGATGCATCAATTGTGTCTATTCTTGATGAGGTCAGACCTGGATTTGGTGACACAAAGCTTGTAATTACATCTGAACTACGTTACCTGTGTCATGATACTCATAAAGTCTTGTAAATTAATGATGCAAGGGTCAGATAAAAATGCAAATCGGCATTACCAAACCTACAAGAACAGACTAGTTACAGATTTGTTTTCAAGCACAATTCAGTATAGTATTGAAGACTATCAAATTTTTCACACTGAAGTCCAAGATATTTTAGGATCACCTCTATCCTGAATTAGCTTCCCAGCTCTAGCTATGGTGGAGATCCAGATAATATGAATGAGAAAAAGGATTATCTTGTAATTGTATTATAATTGTGGAATCTTCCCCTAAATTGATACCCTCTTTAATAGCGGTGGAGTGCTACAGTTAGATTTTTATCTAAATCTTTTTCATGTAATTATGCTATTATCTTACTGCAATTAAATATGTTGCTAAGTTAATGTAAGCCGCCCTAAATAGTGCATAATACAAGCAAGGTAGAATTATATGTAGCAGCAGCCCTGTCCGAGCTCCTGGAGGTGATCGCTACGGTGGCAGTTGAGACCCCCAGACTTTTAGTCATGGGGGACTTTAATCTGCCATCGTTGGGCGAATCATCCGAGGCAGCTCGGGAGTTCATGGCTTCCATGACGGCCATGGACCTGACCCAAGTAATTCAGGGCCCCACCCACGAGGGTGGACATACGCCGGATCTCATCTTTGTCTCGGGCCAATGGAAGAGTGATCTGGGTATAGGGGATATAGCCATCACACCCTTGTCATGGTCAGACCACTCACTTCTCCGGCTCGACTTTCCGACCGCTGCTCCCCTCCGCGGGGAGGCGGAACCAGAGTTACCAATCTGGTACCGCCCCAGGCGCTTGATGGACCCAGATGGGTTCCAGACAGCGCTTGGGCCATTTCCTGTACCCCTGACCCGCGCCCCGATGGAGGACCTCACGGCCGCATGGAACATTGTGGCCGTGGGAGCCTTGGATCGGGTCGTGCCCTTGCGGCCTCTCTTGCGGCGGCGAACCACCCTGGCTCCTTGGTTCACTGAGGAGCTGCGGGTGATGAAACGCCGCAAGAGATGCCTAGAGGGAAGATGGAGGTCTACCCGCTCTGAATCTGACCGGACACAGGTAAGAGCCCATTTACCGACTTACATTGTGGCGCTGAGAGTGGCCAAACGTCATCATTGTGCCACTCTCATAGCATCCGCAGAAAACCGCCCTGCCGCCTTGTTTGGGGTGACCCGCTCCCTCCTTCAACAGAGGGAGCGGGAAGCCCCGCTACAGGGTAGAGCAGAGGAATTTGTGACTTTTTTGCAGGAGAAAACCGCTCAGATACAGAGTGAGCTAGCCCCCATTCATGGCCCAGTGGGATGCCACGAGAGAGATCTTGTTTGGGAGGAGTTTGACTCCGTTGCTTCCGAAGATATGGACAGGCTACGTGGGCGACTGCGAGCCACCACATGTTTATTGGACCCGTGTCCCTCCTGGCTTGTACTGGCATCCTGGGAGGTGACACGAGGCTGGCTCCAAGAGGTTGTCAACGCATCCTTACGTGAGGGTTCCTTGCCCACTTCCCTAAAAGAGGCTATGGTGAGGCCCCTCCTTAAGAAGCCCTCTTTGGACCCAGCTCTTTTAAACAACTATCGTCCAGTCTCCAACCTTCCCTTTTTGGCGAAGGTTGTTGAGAATGTGGTGGCACAACAGTTTCCCCGTCACCTGGAGGAAATTGAGTATCTAGATCCGCACCAGTCCGGCTTTCGGCCCGGGCATAGCACCGAGACGGCATTGGTCGCGTTGGTAGATGATCTCTGGAGGGCCAGAGATGGGGGTTGTTCCTCCATCCTGGTCCTATTAGACCTCTCGGCGGCTTTCGATACCATCGACCAAGGTATCCTATTGCATCGGCTGGGGGGGTTGGGGGTGGGAGGCACCGTTTTACGGTGGTTCTCCTCCTACCTCTCTGGCCGATCGCAATTTGTGTTGGCAGGAGAGCAGAGGTCGACCCCGAGACCCCTCACATGCGGGGTGCCTCAGGGGTCGGTCCTCTCACCTCTCCTGTTTAATGCATACATGAAGCCGCTGGGTGAGATCATCCGTGGTTTTGGGGTAGAGTACCATCTGTACACTGATGATACTCAGCTGTACATATCTACCCCAAACCACCCCAACGATGCCGTAGCGGTGATGTGCCAGTGCCTGGAAGCCGTGCGGATCTGGATGGGAAGTAACGGACTCAGGCTCAACCCGACCAAGACCGAGTGGCTGTGGTTTCCGGCTGCCCGATTCAACCAGCTTTCTCCAACGCTGGCCATAGGGGGCGAACATCTTGCCCCTGTGGATGGGGTGCGCAATTTGGGTGTCCTCCTGGATACCCGGCTGTCTATGGAAGAGCAAGTGACAGCCGTGGCCAGGAGGGCGTTTTACCAGATTCGCCTGGTTCACCAATTGCGCCCCCTATTGGATCGGGACGCCCTTCGCACAGTCACTCATGCCCTCGTGACATCCCGACTGGACTATTGTAACTCTCTCTACATGGGGCTTCCCTTGAGGTGCACCCGGAGGCTTCAGTTAGTTCAGAATGCAGCCGCGCGAGCAATTATGGGGACCACTAGGTTCACCCACGTTACACCGCTCTTGCGCGAGCTGCACTGGCTGCCTGTTGTCTTCCGGGTGCGCTTCAAGGTGTTAGTTATCATCTTTAAAGCGCTCCATGGCTCGGGACCTAGCTATCTGCGGGATCGGTTTCTGCCCCATACATCCTCACGGCCTATTCGCTCCCACAGAGAGGGACTTCTCCGGGTGCCATCCGCTAGACTTTGTCAGCGGGTGACGCCCAGGGGAAGGGCTCTCTCTGTGGCGGGCCCAGCCCTCTGGAATGACCTTCCCCCCGATATCAGAACGACCACGGACCTCCGCTCCTTCCGTATGAAACTGAAGACCCATCTTTTTCGACTGGCCGGCCTTGGATTGTCTCTCTGTCTATAGATTTCAAATGTATTTTTAAATGGGATTTTAGTCAATAATTTTAGCACGGGATAAATTGTTTAATTGTGTTTTAAGTTATGTACTTTTGTATTTATTGTTCTTATTGTTTTATTTTTCCCTGTGCACCGCCCCGGGTCCCTGTGGGGAGAGGGAGCGGTTAATAAATTCGATTATTATTATTATATATTTATACCAAATAAAATAGTGGCAAATGTTATATTCATCCTATTTGCCTTTCATCTAAGGCAGGGCTGTCATACTCCCGGCCTGCAGGCCAGATGCATCTCGCGCTGGCCATGCCCACACTCGGTTTAGCGAAGGGGGAGAAACTCCCGATATGTCACATGACACCACTGTGACAATATGAGTTTGACACCCCTGATCTAGGCTCATGAAGAGTTCTGGAGAATATAAATTTTGATTAGTCTGCCCTAATAGCAATCTTTAAAGATGTTTTAAATTAAATTGTAATGCATTTTGAGGAAGTTGTCAAATTGAAGTGTTGCTTGTACACACAGAAGAAACGGATGTATTTAAAAGAAAAAAATGCAGTCCAACTTTGATGAAATACATCAAAAATAATAACACCCAAATTCCATTTTTTGTTCCAAATATGTAGTTGTCATATTACTCATAACTCTACTATGGTTTGAAGTCAGATATGTTAGAGTTTTCTATAATGAAAAAAACAAGGATCACTTGAGTCATTACCTAAGGCTATAAAATGTGGGTTGCAAAAAGCAGAAACAAGGTGGCAGAGATGGTTGTTTTTTGAGCTTTGTTCTGCATTCCTACTGTTGCCACTCTTGAATAGTGGTCTGACCATTAGGGTAATGAAATAGGACTAGGAAGATACAGGATAGGCTTCAAAAAGTGTTGAAAAATACTTAGTGAAGTATTTCTCTAAGACATCAATGTCTACCAATCATGCAAAATTCAAGGTAAAAAGTTGTTTTCTTAAGCTTTATTCTGAATTATCAAGGACATTTAGTTTGGTCGACAGAAAACAGATGAAAGGCCTAGGGAAGTATTTTCTTTTTCCTACTTATAATGTCTACCTCCTTTGAGCTAAGTTTACAATTATTTAATAACTAGCTATACCCGGCCACGCGTTGCTGTGGCCCAGTCTGGTTAAATGGCCAACCAATCTGTGTGTAGATCTACACCTGCACACATACACACAACCACCATATAACCCCCAACCTACCTAGCTACTGTATTTCTCCCTCTCTATCTATCCCTCTACCTACCTACCTACTGTATTTCCCCCTCTCTCCCTCTATCTATCTACCTACTGTATTTCTCCCTCTCTCTCTATTCCTCTACCTACCTACCTACTGTATTTCTCGCTATCTATCTATACACCTATCTACCTACCTACCTACCTACAAACCTACTGTATTTCTTCCTCTCTATCTATCCCCCTATCTACCTACCTACCTACCTACCTACCCACCTACCTACCTACATACCTACTATGCTGTTGCCTATCTCTATCCCCCTACCTACCAACCTACCTACCGTATTTCTCCCTATCTATCGCTTCATCTACATACCTACCTACCTACCTACTGTATTTCTCCCTATCTATATATTCCCCTATCTACCTACCTACTATAATACAATAATACAATAGCAGAGTTGGAAGGGACCTCGGAGGTCATCTAGTCCAACTCCCTGCCTAGGCAGGAAGCCCTATACCATTTCAGACAAATAGCTATCCAACATCTTCTTGAAGACATGCAGTGTTGTGGCATTTACAACTTCTGGAGGCAATTTCTCTTCCACTGGTTAATTGTTCTAAGGAAATTTCTCCTCAGTTCTAAGTTGCTTCTCTCCTTGATTAGTTTCCACCCATTGCTTCTTGTTCTGCCCTCAGGTGCTTTGGAGAATAGTTTGACTCCCTCTTCTTTGTGGCAACCCTCTCTCTCTATTCCCCTATCTACCTACCTACTGTAATACAATAATGCAATAGCAGAGTTGGAAGGGACCTCGGAGGTCATCTAGTCCAACTCCCTGCCTAGGCAGGAAGCCCTATACCATTTCAGACAAATGGCTATCCAACATCTTCTTGAAGACATGCAGTGTTGGGGCATTCACAACTTCTGGAGGCAATTTCTCTTCCACTGGTTAATTGTTCTAACTGTCAGGAAATTTCTTCTCAGTTCTAAGTTGCTTCTCTCCTTGATTAGTTTCCACCCATTGCTTCTTGTTCTGCCCTCAGGTGCTTTGGAGAATAGTTTGACTCCCTCTCCTTTGTGGCAACCCTCTATCTCTATTCCCCTATCTATCTACCTACTTACTGTAATACAATAATACAATAGCAGAGTTGGAAGGGACCTCGGAGGTCATCTAGTCCAACTCCCTGCCTAGGCAGGAAGCCCTATACCATTTCAGACAAATGGCTATCCAACATCTTCTTGAAGACATGCAGTGTTGGGGCATTCACAGCTTCTGGAGGCAATTTCTCTTCCACTGGTTAATTGTTCTAACTGTCAGGAAATTTCTTCTCAGTTCTAAGTTGCTTCTCTCCTTGATTAGTTTCCACCCATTGCTTCTTGTTCTGCCCTCAGGTGCTTTGGAGAATAGTTTGACTCCCTCTTCTTTGTGGCAACCCTCTCTCTCTATTCCCCTATCTATCTACCTACCTACTGTAATACAATAATACAATAGCAGAGTTGGAAGGGACCTCGGAGGTCATCTAGTCCAACTCCCTGCCTAGGCAGGAAGCCCTATACCATTTCAGACAAATGGCTATCCAACATCTTCTTAAAGACTTGCAGGGTTGGGGCATTCACAACTTCTGGAGGCAAGCTGTTCCACTGATTAATTGTCCTAACTGTCAGGAAATTTCTCCTCAGTTCTAAGTTGCTTCTCTCCTTGATTAGTTTCCACCCATTGCTTCTTGTTCTGCCCTCAGGTGCTTTGGAGAATAGTTTGACTCCAGTGCCTTTTTGGCCCTAAGAGGCCTCCGTAGTTAATGACTGTTGGTGGGCGGAGTTACAGGAAGTAAAAACATTTTTCAGTTAGTACCTTTTATTTGTGTTTACCTTACACACGATACAAGTGTGCTAGGCACAAAATTAGTAGCTATTCTATTATCGGAAGTCCTTGGCTACATTGTGTGAAAGTTTGGTGTAAATCGGTCCAGTAGTTTTTGAGATTAGTTGATTCGTACAAACTATTTTACATTTTTATTTATATAGATAAGTGGCTGATAGATTGCCTCTCTTCATCCAACAAAATTATTAATATTGTGAAGTTCCCATTTATATGCTAAATTGAGACCTGTCCCCTGATTTTGCGTCAGTCACACCACATGACTGACATGAATTACATAACAATTTACACAATGATGTTATTATGCAAGTGAGATCACTTCCCCAGCACCATGTGGACATTTATACTGCAATGCTGTATATATTGTTTTATATCCTTGTATATTAACATTTTCATAGCTATATTAACATTCCCTCTGTTATATTGCTATCAGTGCATATAACTTTTATTTATGCCATTTTTATTTATCTTATTTTGAAAGAATTGAGAAAGAAACATGTTTTTCATCCTTTTCCACTACATGTTTATCTCAGTATTATGAGACAGGTCAGGTTTAATTGAGCATCATGACTGTCAAAAATTTGAACTTAGATTTATTTTTCTAAACCGACGTTATTCAGTTTTTCACATACACTCATACAGCTTACAATTATACCTTGACTTAATCACATTTAAGCCCAAAATTTCTATTACTAAGTGAGACAGTTGTTAAATGAACTTTGCCCCATTTTATGACTGTTCTTGCTTCAGTTGTTAAGTCAATCAGTGCAGTAGTTAAGTTAGTAACAAGGTTGTTAAATGAATCTGATTTCCCCATTAAACTTTGCTCACTCAAGGGTCGTAAAATCTGAGTCACTGCAACCATCATAAATATGAGTCAGTTGCCAAATATCCCAATTTTGATCAAATGACCATGAGAATGCTGCAATGGTCGTAAGTGCGAAAAATGGTGATGTCACTTTTCTCAATATCATTGTAATTTCGAATGGTCATTAAATGTAAGGTTTAGTTTAAGGACTACCAGTACTTTATAAAGCAACTCTTTTCAACCAATTTTATTTCAACCCATTACAATATAATATTCCACTCTGTATTCCGTTCTTTTTATTTTTAAAACACAGTAAATTTTTAAATGCTCTTTTGAAAAGTTCTTCAAAAGATAAACTACTTGAAGTAAATACCAAAAAGCAGAAAATGACTTAATAGAGCAATAAAGGATCACATATTTATAATGCTAATAGGTTTCAATCTACAGATCCTGCCTTTAGTAAGCTATCTTTGGAACAAGGGGCACCATTCTGAAATATAGCCCCTCACTCACTTTAAGGTCGAGATGATGCTATTGCTTCATATTTAGATCATGGCTAGTGAAGAATTATAGGGCGCCTATTAGTCACCTATTATGTGACTTAGCATTTCCACTCAGTTTAGTAACAACAGTTGGTTCGTTGGGGGCTATAAGGGGCAAAGAAGATTGAGCTTATTAACAGACGTCCCAGATAAATGAGCAGAAAGAGAGGACAGCAAGAGAGATGAAAAATCAGGATAACAGACATGGAGTTTTCAAAGAGATGGATGATGGCCTCACATTCCGATTACAGCTGAATGGCTCAATTTCCCATTCTCTCAGGTAGATGTAAACCCTGGTTATTCCTGTGGTATTATACTCAGATAATTTTTTAGGATGCCTGTAATGAAACTCCTCGTTTTTCCAGAACTATACAAACAAATTGTAAAGGATCATATTGCTGTAACAATGTTATCTATTTTCTTTCCTGAAAGTTTAGAGCATAGCTCTATCTAGCTATATTGGCAGCAGCTGATTATTTGTAATGATAGTCACCAAAGAAATCCACATAGTTCCTTTTTTTTTTGCAAGTGTAATACTCCTTTGCATCAGCCTACAAAATATTTTTGTTTGAAATTGTGTTTCTGATTATAAGTTGAATTAAGAGCTTTATATTGCTTTATATACAAGAGAGAGTTGAGCGGATACTGTTCAATATATGGCTAAGTATGTTGTAAAAAGCAAAACTCTTTAATTGTGCCTGATTTTAGTGAAAAAGAGTAAGGTGATTATTTATGTGAAACAAAACAGATTTAAAAATACGAATTTTAGCATATTTACCTTTTGCTAAAGTTTTATAGGATACAACTGCTGTTCTTATTTAAAAAGATAAACACGGTTACACTTCTAAACTTTCCTCATTCAAGAAACGTCTCCCCCTTATAAAATGTGTATCAAATGTGTTTATACAAAGAAAAGTACAGCTCAGATATGAGACCGCAATCCTGGAAGTTGTTTTGATCAATTGGAGTATTTTGTCCCTTCCCCACAACTAACCTTTGTAAAATTCCACTAAATTTGCTAAAGCCCATTGAAGCCAGTGAGCAAATTAAGGGGTCAGTATTAATTTTGTTATTTATAGCTCATCATACTAAACTGGGATGTTTAGTATGGATGTTTTTCTTCTTTTTTCCTTGGATTACATTTTCATTTTATTCCTTGGATTATATTGTCATTTTATTCTTTTACTTTGTAATCTGTTCAGAGAATATTTGTTAGTGGATGAATCAAAACTATTTGAATAAAGTATTAACAGTCACACTTCTGTTTGGGGTTTTGGCAGCAAGTATTTGCATTTAGGGAAAATATGTATTATGTTCATTTGATGAGCAAATAGTTTCTTAACTATGTCTTTATCCTGGGTAAACTGTGCTTATAAACATTGGCTCACATGTGAATCAAAATCACTGGGACTGATGTTTTGATGCACAAAGAAGTAAAAGAACAAGTTACTTATATCAGCATTCTTGTTGAAAAGTATAGAATACATACTAATTGTAGAAATAGCCACCCATTAAACCCAAAGCCTGGAAGAAACACTTGAGTAGCCTGCAAAGTTCCTTAGCACAACATTAAGATTGTACAAGATAAACTGTCTCAAAATAGGTCTGCGTAGTACTCCATCTTACTCAAAGTATACTTTAAATAAAAAGATGCTTTACTTATCAAACAGGTCAATTTTAAATGAATATATTTTCTTGTGAGAAATGGGGAAATTTCTTTAGTGAGAGGAATTTACTTAGCCACTATTCATGCCACGAATTTCATTATAACTTGTATAACTTGTAATAACTTACTCCAATTATAGAACAGATATAATAGCTAAACAATGAACCGTCTGCAGTAAAAAAAATAACCACACAGTGACAGTAATCACACCCCAATCCTGCTATCATAAAATATAACATTTCAACATTATACAATCCAGTTTCAAAACATAACACTAAGACAACATGAATATACATGAAAATTAAGGAAATAGAAAAAACAGTTGGATACAGTATGTATGTAAACAGATGTCTTTAGACATTTTTTTCATTGGCTTTAAAACTACTGCTGTTTTCTCATATTTGAGCAATATTCAAGAGAGCCTTGCTGTCATGGTTGCTAGAGCTATAGATATTTCCTCATAGCCCATTGTTGTTTGTTACAAAACAGTTTTACATAGCTAGAAATCTAGAAAAAGAAGGAAACACTTGGCCTACCACAAGATAAATACTTAAACTCGAATGCATTATATAATGTTTCTAATCCATAAATCCATTGTACTAAGTGAGGCTTTATTCTGAGTCAATTTAGAAAGGAAATCACTGTATATGTGACACTTATTGCTGATATCTACACAAATAGTCAACTATTGTATTATTCAGACCAAAGTTAGACACATCCTCAGTGATTTCAGTGGATTTAAGCATACTTAATCTTACGTTAGCTTCTCCCTCTCCTTCTGCCTCCGTCATTGTGCTTAGAGTGCTCAAAAAGAAAAAAAAAAGTCCAAACTTTTCCTCCATATAGCTCTAACTTGTTTACTAGAAACAGTTGCCTGCTGGCTTGCCTGTGAAATAATAAACCAGTGAGCCTGAATTGCATTAAAATCAACTTTCCTTCTAACAGAGGCTTGTAATTTAACAACTCTCACTACCCAGTAATTCTGTTGCTTACCTCTGATTGGCCCCATCCTTCTGTGGTGCAGAAGTATACACTGCATTCAGAAACTGACCTAGAACTGAAGTCTGATACACAAGAGCTTTCTGTTTCTCAGTGACTCATTTGACATTAACATAATTATGTTATAGCAGTCAAAGTGATTTTCAAACTATGAGTAATGCAAAAATGAGAGAATGTGTATATAGGAGAGTGGGCATATCAGCTGGCTGAAGTAATCACCAGCTGCTGATAGCAGCTGAGGAATGGAAGTCCTGATGTAAAACTATCCATGTCTGAAACTTATATAAAGCACTGAAACCTAGAGTGCATGCAATCCCCTAGGAATCAGGGAACATCCAAGGCCATTTTATTTTCCCCTAATGATAATGAGTTCCTTTGTTTACTGATTTTTCTCTACTTTCTTTTCCCAAGATCTCAGAGTTAGTTACAGTTTCCAATTCTAACCAAACTAAGTTGTAGTTTTTCTAAAACATCAAATTTTCCTGGAAATAATAAAATTAAATAAAGTAAAAAAATAAAATACACTTCTCCTACTCAGCACTGCTGGCAGTTTTCCTCAGACCTTGTAAAATAAAAACTCACTTTGCTCTTCCCAATTCCTTAAAACTCCTGATTTTATGTCAAGCATAATATATACTATACTAATAAAGTTTAAAAAACACAGTTTATATAATAGTTGTTTGTTTTGATTCCTAACAACCTCAGAACCTCACACTCTTTATAATATTGCATGGACCTGCATCCTAGAATTATATCAATATTCTGATATAATACTCTATAAATAAAACTGACAATGTTATAATAATCACCTAGTTACCTCAATGTAACTAACTGACCACATTTGAAGAAATGATATATTCTTATCTATAATTTCAGATAATACCTGAAATTTATGTTAAATTTGTGGAAGCTATTTTGAAAAGAAAATCACTTCATTGTTTGCTAGTTCCTTGCTACAATCTTTATTGTGATTGTTAACATATTAGTTAATTTGGCATTTTGCACTAACAGGATCTTCATTTAAGAAAAGTGTCAAAACAGAACTCTTTTTAAATTTAAATTTTTTAAATTTTGTAACTTATTAAAAAGTTATAACATTAACTTTCATACTTTTATGATTAGTATGATTTTAATTCTACATTAAAATTTTATCATTTTCAATTATAATCATTGTGTTTTTATAATGATGTTTTATTGAAATGATGTTTGATTTTTTTTTTTGCTCGCTGTTCCATTGTTAAATTTTCATTATATTTTAATTGACTGTCAGTTGGCTCCTTTGTAGATATAGAGGGTACATTCTAAATAAAACCAACAGCTTGTCATGCTGTCCATAGTTTTTAAAGTTCCCAGCTTGATTTTTTACATTTTCTTTTCTTCAAAAATAATTCCCTCAAAAGATCACCAGAACAATTACATTTTTAGTTTAAACCCCCCCCCCCAATTCCCCTGCAAATATCTGGGTTATAGGAAGAGTTTCAGATAATTTAAAATTTTACTATCTTTTAATGACATTTTAATAGACTTAATAAATAATTCTTCATGACTTGGATGTTTTTTCTAAGAAAGTAAAGGAAAACAAATCTGACTTTTGATTTGTTTCAAAAGGGAACATTTCATATTTTTCTGCAATTTTGGGGGGAATATATGGACACCTGCCAACTGAAGATGACATATCTCTTCATATAAAAAGTTCATATATTATGTGTGTCATGCTATAATAATTTGGCTAGATTTTAAGGCCCATAACCTATTTTATTTCCATTGCTTTGGAATAGCTAAACACATATCTTTAGGAATGAGTATCTGCAGTTTTATATACATAATTTAGCTCTTTTTAATAAGAGAAGAAGCTATTGATTCATTTCTCACAAATGTCACAGAACTAAATAGTATAAATTGATTAGTCACATTTGACTAACACCTTTTTTCTTATTTTACATTTCTTTATCAAACCTACCAGTTTCCATATGCAGTAGATACATTAAAACAGTGGACCAAATATCATAGTGCATACATTTCATTCTTTTTTCAGCTAAAGCTAAAGAAAAAAAACCATGGCATCATTTTTCAAATATGTAACAATATTTGATCATTATTTTACCGGTACATATTGTAAGATTAATTTGAATATACACACAACTTACTTAATGTGAAAAATGTTTGAATACAATTTATCCTATCTCTTAGGATACACTAAATTGCTCAAAGGTGGAGCAAACCATAATATAAAAACTATGTAGATGTAATTAAATCAAGCAGAATATAAGAAGCATTGAAAAGAGTTATGTAAGTAACAGGTGATATACCAGACAAAGTACTGCATAGTATCAGTATAACAATAGCTGTCAAATACATGTATAACAGTAGACAGCAGACATATTATGATCAACTTTTTTAAAAAAATGCAATTAATGTAGCAATGGTAAGCGTTTCTAGGAAAGAATATATTCAATTAATTGAGAAGGGATTTATTTCCAAGCACTGTAAATTTAGATAGGATTATATTGCTTAAAATCACTTGTTGAAATGGATGATGAATGAATAAATCAAAAGGACTGGGTATAGCAAGACAAAATTCGATGTTTTTCCATTAATAAACCCATAGTACCATTTTAGTTTGCTTTGGATATGTTGTTGATATGGTCCTTCATCTAGGAATTCTGGAAGCATAGTTCTAGAAAATATGGAGGATTACAGTTTAAGGAATTGCTAGCTAACTGCAGTATAAATTGCTTTAGTTCCCTTCCATTTCAAAAGCAAGCTGGATTGTTATTTAACTCTAGGCTAAACATATCCCAGGTGTGTGTGTTTCTTTTCAACATTTGCATGGAATATTTTGAATGAGATTATTTCCATCAAATTCTTAATGTAATAGAAATGTTCTCAGTTAAAGCGGCCATACCACAATGTCAAAGAGTCTATGCCTGCAATTTGTCCTGCTTGTCAATATGATAGGTTGCCCCTTATCACTTGCTCAAGGTGAGAGAATGAGAAAAACTTTACCTGCTAAAATTCTCTTTTTGGCAGAACTCTCTGATTGATAGTACACATGTGAACAGGGACATGCAGAATTTTGATTATGATCATCATTGAGATCCATTGTCAGGGTGGATTAAAATGACAGTAAGGAAGAAGAATTTCTAGCTTTTTTACACATCCACAAAACATACTTTACTTTCATTTTTTAGAAGAAAAAGAGGAAGACCCTTAATTTCATTCTCCAAACATGATGTTTAAATTATATTTCTGTCAGATACTTTAAATAAGATCTTAAATTAACTTTGGTTCTTTTGACCTTGAAATACAAGAAATACTTTGAGTCTATCAGTGCTCATATCTTTCCTTAAAGCTGACACATTTTTATTTATCTATTTTTGTGTGTGTGTGCCTTTGAGTCAGTATTGATTTTCAGAAGTGGTTTGCCATTGTCTTCTTTTGAGAGCTGAGGGAGAGTGTTTGGCAAAAGGACCCCTATCTTGGGTCTAAGATAGGACTGGAACTCATGGCCTTCTAGTTTCTATCCTGGTATCTTAATGACTACATGAAACTGACTCTAAAAAGAAAAAGGAAAGGAAAAGGAAAAAAAGAAAAAGCCTGACATACAGAGGAATGTAAATAAGTGTTCTGCCTCACTACTTGGTTGCAGATTACAATTACTCTACTCTTCCACACAAAAAGAAATCGCATTTGATGTTAGATACCTACATCCATTGTAATATACATATGCCTAAGAACTTTGTTTGGAAAATCAAATAAGGTTTCAAGGTTTTAGTGACCATCTTTAAAGCACTTCATGGCATAGGACCTGGTTACTTGCAGGACCGCCTCCTACCACACACCTCTATTTGACCTGTCCACTCCCACAGGGAGGGCCTCCTTAGGGTGCCATCCGCCAGACAAAGCCGGCTGGCGACTCCCAGGGGAAGAGCCTTCTCTGTGGCAGGCCATGCCCTCTGGAACGCCCTGCCGCCCCCCCCGACCTCCGTACAATCACAGACCTTCGCCTCTTCCGTCGGGCATTAAAACCATACTTCTTTCATGTGGCCGGCCTGGCATAGCTGATATAGCTATTTTATCATTTTAGTTGGATTTTAATTATGTTCTTAGCACGGGCCAAATTCTATTTAATTCTAGTTTTAACTATTTTGATTGTCTGTATTTTTTATATCTTATAGTTCCTGTGCACCGCCCTGAGTCCCATGTTGGGAGAGAGGGCGGTATAGATATCCAATAAATAAATAAATAAATAAATAAATAAAAATAAATAAATAAATTACAATAGTTGGAAGCTATGTTAAAGAAATGTAAACAAAAGTCATTATACCCTCCATAGCTTGCTAGTTATCTTCCCACCATCCTCTATTGCATTTCAAAGCTGTGAAAATGAACGACCACCCATTTTGCAACCAGGTGTTTTCCACAATTGCCAAGGCCTAGATTACATATTGCTTCAGCAGTTGGGACTCTTCTTTCTTTTTTGCCTGTCAGTTTTGGTTACTTATTTTGGCTCTCTTGATGAAAACAAGCATATTTTTGAATGCATTTACACAATTTATGGAATTTATGAGTTATTAATATTCATGTCCCAGAATTGTTGATTAATACATTTGCATAATTTGCCTGAGTAAATCTGTTCCAAGAATTGTTCGGAGGCTGGCAGCACACAAGTTATGAATTATTTTTATTATTATTAAATGTACCTGCCATTGGAGAAAAACATGAGATTTTATCAGTAATGGTGAGCAAATAAGAAATAACAGCCACATTTGCATTGAGGGGGAAAGGGCAGATCTATCCTACACAATCCATGCAAAGAAGTAACAAGTTCCAGAAACTGCAGACTGAATCTGGGATAGGAAGATTTACAGGTGTTGCTAATGGGAAAAGAGGCTGGCTGTAGAGCTGTAGCTATTCCAGGAAATTACCAGCTTTCAATCATTTCAAAGAATAGCTCCTGAAGATAAGACATAGTGTGAAACCAATGAGTTCTGGATCAAATTTCAAAGTGATGCAAAACATCAGTGAGGGACTACAACAAAAATGAAAGTTCCATTCTTGCTCATTCCACCCTTTCAGTTGCTAATTGTGGGGGGAGGACTGCCTTGACTTTCTGTTTCGTATTGTTCTTTAAATTCTGTATCAGATCATCTAGTGAAATATTCACTGTTGAGTGGCAGGGGAGAAAAAACCCACAATTTAAATATAACAAGATATTCCAAGAGACAAAGAAAAGAGGAGGACTGGGCTTACATGGTTTGAATTTGTATTTGGTAGCTTACTAGTTCCTTTGGATGATGGTTTGGATAAAAGAGTGGGTGTTGTTATTGAGAAATAGAAGGCTTTTGGAGTTGGAATACTATGATTTGAGAGTTGGATGACATGGATATTGGTGGCAGAAATTCAAAATCAAAGTGGATTTTAAAAACTGTTGTTAGAGAAGAATACAGAATGGATACAAACTCAAGTTGTGTCCCAAAACAATTTTGTGGATCTCGACACAAGAAGCATTTTATAGATGAGGAACAGGCAAACACAATGGTTAATTTATCGAGAAGCACTAGAATTTTGTTAAGGCAAATGTAAAATAAAATCAAGAGAAGAGGCAGAGGGATATAGTTATCAATGATTCTCTTATTTATAATTAATTTATAAATTTAATTTAAAACACATGAAAGATTATATGGTTGTGAACATTGTTAGAATAAGTTGGAAAAAATGTGTACAAATGATCAACATGTAATTGCTAAAATGTATAACCTTTTATTGAAATTTGAAACAGAAGAAGTCAAAGAATATATGACACAGTGAGCTACAATTGTTTTGTTATAATATACAGATGGAATAATGGAAAAATATGTGGAAAGGACTGAAATTTGCACTACATTAAAAGAGTGTTTTAATAAAATGAAGTAACATTAGTATATACCACCAGATATATTATCTTCAGATTTATACTGAAAAAGTGATTAACAAGAAGGGACATTTTTTCATGTTTGGTGAACATGTAAAAAGTTGGATACAAATGTATGGGATTTTATTTTTGTGCACAATAACTGAATTAAGATTATTGTATGCACAAAGATAGAAAAATTATGGTTTTTGATGATTAGACAGGATAGATTACAGAAAGAATAGAGTTAAGTTGTAGCTACATAGAAAAGCTTATAATTGTACCAACCGGTATATAACAGCAATTATATAAATAAGACTGGAAGTTATTTTGTATCATTTTTCTTTTACACTTTTACTCTCTGTTTACTCTGTTTTATTTATTTCTTTTTTCTGGTTCTTATATTAGTTGGCATTAATTTTTATATTCTTTTCAAAAATTATTTAATAAAACTTTATTAAAATATTTACTGCAGAAAATGTGAGGATGACTGGTGTTGGTAGAGTATTAAGAATAAGATAGAAAGGATGCTTCTGATGCTGATTTTCTTTCATGGTGTAATTATTCAGTTTTGATTCTCTGTTTTTCTAGTACTTCCCTCTTTTTTCTTTCTCTGTAAAAAATCCAACAAATCTGCTAAAATGAGAAAGAACAATATATTTTTCAAGCATAGCACACCACCCATCACTTACCATTTCATTAAAAACCCTATCAATCATTATTACATACTCTAATTGTGTAATATTATACTGTATTACAATAGCAATTCAAAGATCCCTTTTCCTCTATATGTTAATCTCTCCCTGTGCTGAGCCTTCCACAAGCAATTGTATACTATAATTTCCTTTTTTCCATGAAAGTTTAAACCTATGCCATCTAGTTCTTACTTCTACGAAAACCTATTTAGGAATGTGCAATTTTCATTTTTGAAAATTAATTCTGCAAAAAACACAAAGAAAAATATTCTCCTTTGTTTTGGTTTTTCCTGACAACACAATCTTATGCCTGTCTACAATGAATTTATTTCTAGGCAAATTGGATATAGGATTATAGCCCTAATATTCTTAATATATTCATTGTATAATAAAATTTCCAAGGACTGCATTAAAAGGTTTTTCTATTTGCTGATAACTTCACTACCATACTGAAGTCATCCTCACATTCTATTATAATAAGCACACTGATTAGCATATGATCAAAATCTACATGATAATAGGATTCTTGAAACTTTTGAGACTAGAACTAGGCTATTTAATTTGTTGCTTTCTCTTGAATCTCAGACAATCTCTTCCCCTAATTCAAGTATAAACATTATACTATATATAGCAGTGATGGTGAACCTTTTTGGCACTGAGTGCACAAACCAGAATACACGTGCATGCACATGTACACGCCAGAAACCCAAAGACCAGCTGGTCAGTGCACATGCCTGTTTTTTGGCCATTTTTCGGGCTGTTTTCTGGTGCTCTGGTATCCAAAAGACCAACTGGCCATGCCAGAACCAAAGGAGCAGCTGGGAACGGCACATGTGCCCAAAGAGGACTCTGTGTGTCACCTCTGGCACGTGTGCCAAAGGTTCACCATCATGGATATATATAACGACCTTCCCCCCGAAATTAGAACAACCACGGACCTCCGCTCCTTCCGTCAAAAATTAAAAACACACTTCTGCTTGGCCGGCCTGGGGTAACTAAACTATTTTTAGGGCTTTTAGGGGCTTAGTTTTAGTTTTCATATGGGATTTTAGCGCAGGATTTTAGTTTAATTCGTTTTAATATTGTATTATGTTTGTGATTTTTATTTGTATTTTTAAATTCCCTGTGCCCCACCTCGAGTCCCTTCGGGGAGAGAGAGCGGGTTATAAATTATAATAATAATAATAATAATAATAATAATAATAATAATAATAATAATAATAATAATAATAATAGTAGTTGTTGTTGTTGTTGTTGTTGTTGTTGTTGCATTATAGGCCAATGCATTCATCTTGTTTTACTATAGTTGTATCTTGGTTAACTCCATGTTCATTCTGATTAACTGGCTTTCTTCCTAGCAAAACGAAGCACAGGATTTGCTTCTGTCAATTCACAGCATGCAATAAGAGAAAGAAATTTTGCAACTTTGTCCAAATATGTCAATAAGTAAGCAAGTAAATAAATAAAAGCAATTACATTTAAATCTGAGTGATTTAGACATCTATTTATTTCAGGATTATTTACATTTCTTCTAAGTACTGGATATAAATACTCTTTTAACTGAGGAAATGTGATGCTTCTCATAACTAGCACATTATCTACTGTTCTGAAACTGCATATGGACTTTGATATAAATTGTATGGTGCAGAATCTTGATTCAGCTAGATAAATGCACTTTAGCCAGATTACAGATAATCCTTGGGTTATGACAGGAATTGGGATTGGCATTTTCATTACTAAGAAATGTGGTTGTAAAGCATGACATTGTGTGACTATATCATTTAGTGATGGCAAACCCACAGTTCAAGCTGCCATCATAAACCCAGGACTATGTGGTTACTTGTGGGTGTTCAGGTACTGTGGGTGTTCAGGTACAGTGGCAAGAATCAGAGTGGCTTCAGATTTCCTACTGGCGTCCCCACTGTCTTCGCTTGTGGAAGCAGGCAGGGAATTTATATTCTAAATAGAGCTGTGCTCTTTTGGATAGAACAATTACATGGCTTGAGAATTTTCCTAGACTCATCATTGTTAATGGCAGTTCAAGTGACTTCTATAGATTTATAATAGATAGTTTCAAAGATTCAACTGGTATTGACGTGGGCAAACTAACTGTGGTTTTTCACCTACTGATAACTTCCCATTTAAATTACCATAAGGTATTTTATCCAGAGTTATTCTAGAGTCTGGTACAGGAACTACAAGTGATAGGACTATTATATCTACTGTAGTCTGCAAAAATATGGACAACTAGTAGATAGCAGCAAAATGTTAAAAGATGAGAGTGTTCATCCAGATTTTTGCAACTCTAACAGTATTCCTAGAGTTGGTACAAAATGGAACAATCAAGTGGCTGAGCATCACAAGGTAATGTGCATGTCTGAATGTTGCTAAAACAACCACACTGGCTATCAATTAGCTACGAAGACAGGTCAAGAGCTGACTTGACATATACAAGTCTGAACAACTTGACACCATAATCTTTGACAAGCATATTTACTAATATAGACAAAATTAGTGACTAAGCTCATCAGAGGAGATCATGCATATTTATATTTATATAATATATTTTATATATTTATATGTGGGAAATGATATCAAAGTACCCCTTCCAATATAATATTTGGACTCATAATAATGAAATTATATTTGTATTCGTTTCCTA
The DNA here is from genome assembly GCA_039707465.1 of Rhabdophis nuchalis. Classification (NCBI taxonomy): domain Eukaryota; kingdom Metazoa; phylum Chordata; class Lepidosauria; order Squamata; family Natricidae; genus Rhabdophis; species Rhabdophis nuchalis. The sequence goes on along the minus strand of CM077643.1, from coordinate 351,920,146 downwards.
ACCTTGTTTAATATTACCATTGTTTACTAATTATACATCATTTTATAGATCATTTTTACTGTTTGAAAACCATTTTTTCTTTAAGTTGATATTACTAGTAGTCTTCAACTTATGATCGTTCAAATTATGATGGCACGGAACAACTGACTTATGCCCATCACAGAGTCTCCACAGTCATGTGATTGCAATTTCCAACATTCTCCAACTCCCATGCCTTAGAACCACATCCACAAGATTCATCTATTTCCAGTTTTGAACAGTCTGCACTAGGAGTTGGAGTCCATCAGCTCTTGGGTTTGTGTAAGAATTTTGTAGCTATGAATTCATGTTTTTATGACTTCCCTTAGTTCCCTCTCCTTTTTATGTTTTTGTATTTTGTGTTTTGTTATGTGCAGCTAGTAATTTATAATATTTACCGGTTGAGCTATTTCTTCACACTGTTGCTCCAGGAACAAACACAATACAACAGTATATCATGTTATTATTGTCTTACATTTTGATATGCATCTTTGAAGTATATGTTTCATACTTGTTTTTCCTCAAAACGATTATGTTCTTTTTTGTACTATACAGCTGCAAGACAACTTTCTGTATGGGGTGGGGGGAGGGATGATTTGGATTCTCTAAACCTATCCAAAAGCCAGAGCAATTGATCATCTCATGGATGGTGAAGGTCTACCATAAGATCAACACCAATAAGAGTTGTACAAGTCTGGATGCATGAATATATTGTTTACTGAGATACCAGAAGATGATCTGGACACACAACCTGAAAGATTCAAGGTGATCTGGGATCCAGAGATTGACTTTCTCAGTAGTGACCACCTTCCTCTGGAACAGACTGCTTCCCACAATTGGATGTACCTTTACCCTGTTTTGGAAAATGAGAAAAACAGTCCTCTATTAGGTAGCAGCTATGGGGTCTACAGTATTTATAATTTTAAATACTTTATTTATTGGGTTTATGGTTGAATTTCATAATTTTATGAATGCTTGTGTATATGTTGTAAACTGCCTAGAATCAGAATAGAAAGCACATACACTTTGATAAATAAAATATATAAATAATCAAACATGCTTCTTGAATAATTTCTTTTGAAGAAAATGAGTAATGAGTTTCTGCTCTTCTGAAATTCTAGGGTGTTGTGGAAGTGGTAATAGAGTCTTCAATATTATTTGTTGTGGGGAACCTGCAACCATGGTTCAATAGTCCAATCATATACTGTTTTTAGAAAGTTTCCTGTTCAATTATTTTATTACTCCAGGAAAGGCTGGAAAATTTTTCTTTTGAAAACTTGGAGAGTTGCTTCTAGTATTAAACAATACTGAGTTAGAACAATAGTCTGAGTTGGTTACATTCTTAATCGGTTAAGAACCTATTAAGGTGATAAATTAAAAAGAACTTTTTCAGTTAGTAAAGGGGATTATGATTTGAGAACTTTATATCAACTACATTCTTGATTTTTTGATTTCATTTATTTTGTCAAGCAAAATTCTATAATCTATAAAAATTACTGTGGAAATTATTTGTTCTTTAACAATGCACAGAAAGAGTGGATGCTTTGGGAAGGCAAGATTATACTTTATGTACTTATGTATTTTAAGTACCAAATGTATTTAATCAAAATTAAGTTTAATTGAATGTTGAATAATACTTTATAAAGAAAGTTTAAGCTTGCTTCCTTAGGCAGCAGATTTATTTACAGGAGAATTCAGTGAAAATCAGTATGATTCATTTATAAATAAATCAGGTTTAGGATCATCAGATGGATGAAATGGAATAAGTTAAATATATATCAAGAGTTATAAACAGAGAAAAAAGTTATACCTTGCATTACGTAACTAGTATAAGTTTGCAGATGATCTAATTCTGGAGAAGCCTTAATGATACAGAATGAAAATGTATTTATTATAACTAGATATAATTAGATATGCAACTTAAATATTTATCTTTCTTTCCATTCTTCTTGACAAATAAGGCTGTCATAGATCAACACCAGTAGTAGATATAATAAATGAGCCATTATTAACTATATATATATTTATTTCTAGGATCAAAATAACAATTTGATATACCATATCATTTTAAGTTACATTTTCCTTAAGTGGTAGAATTCTTAAAGTGTTCAAACCTAAATAAATAAATCAGACAAAAATATGTATCTCTTTTTATTAGAATATGAAAAATGCAATCATGGAACATAGAAGAGCTGACTCCAGTAGAAAGTAAACCAAAACCATGGGGTTTCTCCAATTGTCACCACTACATGTAGCCTTCAGTTCCAGGTAATAATTTATTTGAATTATGTACCACAATAATTTAGTCTATTTTATATATTTTAATGGAAAATTAAAAAAAACTCCTTTAAATGTCTTTTTAAAACTGGCAAAAAATTTCAAAACTAGCCTATTCACAAAACCAGCAAATATATAGTAACTCAACTCCCTGAGCATGCCCTCAGTTACATTCTGTGGATATACTGGCTTTTGTTATTGTTGGTGGTTTTCTTTTTAACTCACTGGTTAACCATCAAGAATCAGTTTTAAGGACAGCCATATATATTTACTAACAATTAAACAATGTACACCAATTCCAATCCTATCATGATTTTTCACATTTTTGCCTATAAATGCACATTACCAAAGAGCAGAAGTATGGCAGCCATTTTAAAATACAAGGTACAGACAAAGCAAAGTTGATTTTATATTATGTCAAAGGCATAGAATGCCAAAAGCGATATAGGAGCCATTAATTGATAATGCCCTCTATACTTACAAATGTTTTAAGTGACTAGTATGAAAATGACCTCAATGAAAAATAAGCTTTTGAATGCAATTCTGTCCATACTTATAGAGGTTGTCATAGAAATTATACATAAACTTTCAGTGCAACCTGCAGAATCTCCGATTGAAACTAATGAGTAAATCAATTTATATTGCTTTCATTTGAAAGGGTCTCCTTTAAGTGTGATTAATATTTGGAGCAAGCCAGTGGTGGGATTCCATTTTTTTACTAGTGGTTCAGTGGGTGTGGCTTGGTAGGCATAGCATGGCTTGGTAGGCGTGGTGTGGTGGGCATGGCAAGGAAAGGATACTATAAAATTTCCATTCCCACCCCACTCCAGGGGAAGGTTACTGCAAAAGCCCCATTTCCTCCCAATCAGCTGGGACTCGGAAGGCAGAGAATAGATGTAGGGGCCAGTCAGAGGTGGTACTACTCAAACTTTCTGCTACCGGTTCTCCAGAACTAGTCAGAACCTGCTGAATACTACCTCTGGAGCCAGCCCTCAATGCCTTTAGAGAGCTTTAGTTGAGGCCTCTTGAGTTTATCTTCTTGGAAACATGCATGGCAAGTCCAAGACTTCATTTAACTCAGTGGAAGGCCAGCTAATGGTATCCACTTTGTAAATAAAATAGGGGGTCCTGGGAGAATACTCTCATTTTTGAAGCAGAGTTACCAGAAATAACTCTATTAAAGTGAGCGCAGGCAGCCAACGAGGAAAGAGAAAAAGGCAACCCGAAAACTTCTCCAGTACTTTTTGCAAGAGTTCCCACGAGGTACGTTTTGACCTGCACACGCCCTTTGCTCCACTCCCACGGAAATACGTCAGCGCATCGCTTCCAGCTAACCTACATCCTCGTTTAGTCTCGTAGTGGTGCAAGAAAATGGGAAGGAGATGTATCGAAATTGTCTTCCTCGTGTCGCTCTCCCAACCTTCAGTAGTTGGGTGGAAAATCCTTTGAAAGTGTGTGTGTGTGTGTGTGTGTGAGGAGGGGGGTTTGTCATGTCCATGTCGCTCAAATATTCTCAGGCGAGAATTTTGTTTTCAGAACATTCCCGGAGGGGTTGAACTAAGATTTTTGGCTGCAATGCGAGGCTGAGTTAAAATTGTGCGACTTTATGAACACATATAATTAAGAAAGGATCCGGCAACAGCCTTCTCTTTGTCCAGGACTCAAAGGCAGATTTAACCGGAGGGTTATTTGTACGAACATCCTCAATAAAAACCAGGCAAGATAGCAATATTACGTTAAAAAGGAGATACACGGGTAAGACCATTTTCATACGGAAACTGAAGTGGCAAAACCATTGGAAAGAATTTCGGGAAGGGGAGGGAGAATCCAATCTGGGTAAAAAAAAAAAAAAAGGCGGGCACTTTAAAATGATTTTTTTATTTTAACAATTTTGCCGGTCGTAGCTGTAGAGTGGATACACCGCGCGCTCCCTTCCTCTCGGAAGGGAAGGGAGCTCCAACTTCTTGATCGCTGTTGCTTCCACAAACCATTTTCTTAGGGCAGGGTTAAGAGTGACTCGTGACAGTTACGCCTTGAAAAGTGTGGCTTTGAATGGCTCAGGTGTACGATTTTATATACAAAAAGATCTAAGAACGGGGGTGCTTTATTATTCGGATAAGGCGGTGGAGATGATCAGGAAACTCATCTTGATCTTTCTCGCGCGCGTAAATACCCAGCCTGGCTCCAGAGACCAACTCAAAGGAAGAAGGGACAGTCGCCCATGGCCCCCTTTTTTAAGTAGCGGCACAAAATGGCAAAGCATCATCTCCGGAGCTTCCTTTCGGTCGCCTAACTGAAGTAGACGGCGAGCCACCCCCCAAGCCTCTCCGAGGTCTCCGCCGCCCCCCTCCTCAAATGCTCCTCGCCCTCCACTCTTTGCGGAGAGATATGCCAGCGATCAGGAGTCATTGCCTCACGAGAGACCGCCCCCCGCTCCGAAGAGTGGGCGCTTCTGGCCGGCGGGTCCTTAAGGCAGCGTGGAGGGGGCGCCCAGGGCCTTCCCTCTCCCTCGCCCGGGGAGCGGGGAAAGCCTTGCGTCACTCGGAGACCCCGCCCCCACGGCCCTGGCTCCGCCCTCACCGAAGAGCCTTAGCATGACATCACCCTCGACTCACGACCAGGGTAAATAGCAGCGCCGTCCGCTGGCTATATAAAGGGGGTGATGCAACCGCGCGGCGAGCCAGAGGTTCGAGGAGGCGCTCAGAGCCAGGGAGTCTCGGCGGCGAGAGCTGCCAGCCAGGATCGGGGAACGGCGGGCGGCGGCACCTCTTCTACTCTGCCTGGAGTCCCGACAACACACATTTCGTAAAGCCCGCTCTCACGGTTGCGAGTTCGCACTCCCTTGTATTGGCCGTTTCACTATCTTGTGTAGTTCTTTGAAGAAGGAAGGCGCGTAGAAGAACTGGAGTAAAGCAGGTAGGGAGCGAGCGAGAAACCGGGGAAGAGTGGGGGCAAACGAAAGGCTAAAGTCCAGGGATGAGTGGGTAAAAGGTCTTTGGGGTTTCTTTTTGTCCAGCTGTTGTGATGGGATATGTAGTAAGGGAGAAAAGGTGCTTACAAACTCTCGTGCGGTGGGTTGTTTTGGGTGCTTTAGACAGGACGAAGACGGGGATGAAAAAAAAAAGTTCTGATCAGAGAAATTAAAGAGATTTCACTTTTGGCAAAACTGACGAAGTGAAATCAAAACAAACAAAAATCGGGCAATTTCTCTTTCCCTTCAAAATCAGAACAACTGAAAGTAAAAGTTCATTCATCCGAATGAAACTTGGAGAGCTCTTTAACAGGCACGCCTAAGAAAGAGAAACTCCCAGGTCGTTTCCTCGTTCTGGACTCTGGTGCTTTGCTGGCTGCTGTTTTGTAGTTCTGACGATGTTCAGGGGTTTTTCCCCCCCGGGGGGAGGAGGTTAGGATAAAACAGGGGTCTGCAAAGTTGGCTCTTTTAAGACTGGTGGACTTCAACTCCCAGAATTCCCCAGCCAGCTATGCTGGCTGGGGAACTCTGGGAGTTGAAGTCCACCAGTCTTAAAAGAGCCGACTTTGCAGACCCCTGGGATAAAAGAAACCACCTTTCTCCCTACCGCGCGCTCCAGCTACAGGTCCAGCTTGACACGCTGAAATCATCTGTGTAAAAACAAGGCGTAGAAAAAGCTATTGCGGCTAAGTTGTTTAAGGTCATCCCCAGCTTGTCGTTTCCAACCTGTTTTCCGATGGTCTCTAGACCAAATAATAATCAGATGACTGCATCATTCACTCGTTTACGGGAAACTGCGGAGAAGCGGGACGGCAATATTCAAAGTTTAACTTTGATAGCTTCGGTCACCGAAGCTTTGTTATCTTCGGTCACCGGTAGATGGCGAGCTGGATGGGGGCGAGCATCGCCTCTGCTCTGAGCAGGATGCTCCGGTTTGAACTGTCAGTTTTGTTTTCGTACACAATATTATAATGGGAGGGAAGGTGCTTTCTAGGTGTGTGAAATTACCTGCATGTTTCTTTCCTGGAAACTTGTGAGCTATCAACCAAAAGCAAATGCTAAATTCATAGTCCATAATAAAATGTTCTGAGTGCCAGATTAAAAAAAAAAAAACTTTTTCACATCAGAAATTAATCTGGTTTCTTCATTTTTTGATCTGGGTGGATAGACATTTCCTTTTCCTATTACCTATTGATTAATTGTTCAATTTATTCAGAATATTTCTTGCTTGCCCCAAAGCTCTCAAAAGAGCTATTGTTCAATAACTGAAAGTCAAAAGTCTGGAGTCTACCACTCAGTGTACTTATGGTCATTCCAGGTGTTAATGCAGCTCAGTTTGGAATTATAACATTATAAAGCACAGGTAGTCCTCAACGTATGACAATTGAGCCCAAAATTTATGTTGATAAGTGTCAGGTACTGAGGATTTAATAGCTGCCAGCTGATGTAAGGTTGTAAGCTGTAATTTGTAAACTGATGCAATGAGGCTGATGCAATGAGGTCTCTATATATATAGGTAGCCATTAGAGGGCGTTTCTCTCTCCTCGTGTATCTCATTTCTCTCCTATGTCCATAGCTGAGTGGTAAGGAATTTATCTGCCATGTGCATGTCTGTATATATTTATGTATAAACCACTATTAATTGTCTAAAGTCTCTGTGTGCTGTATGCTGTGTTTTGCTCCTAGGTTTATTTCATAATAATAGTCACGCTGTCAAAATTCTGACAAAAAGTTATTTTTGCTCCATTTTATGACCTTTCTCGCCACAGTTGTTAAGTGAATCACTGCTATTATTAAGTTAGTAACATGGTTGTTCAGTGAATCTGGCTTCCGCATTTACTTTGCTGATCAGGAGGTGGCTAAATGGGGTTCACATCATTCCGGGACACTGCAACCATCATAAATATGAGTCAATTGCCGATTGTGTTTTGACCGCATGAACCCAGGGATGCTGCAACGGCCTTAAGTGTGAACAATAGTTATAAGTCACTTTTTTCAGTGCAGTTGTAACTTTGAATGATCACTAAATGAACTGTTGTAAGTCGAGGGCTACCTGTATTTCAGCCCAGCATATTTACTTCAGAGCAGGCTTTCTGATAACAGCTGCAGGTTGATTTCAGAATTTCAGCGTAGAGATGATGTTCAGGACTTTTAAGAATTAGATTTTTGTGTCTTCCACAACCATGTTGTGGGAGGGGAGACAGGCAGTGATAGATCTGCTATTGGATATATTGACCAGAAATTAGGAATAATAAAGTCCAAATTAGGAATAATAAAGTCCAAGAAAAGACCCAAAGTTGGAAAAGATGACACAGATAAATATTAACAGCAAATTGCTTGCTTTTATTGAAGTGATCTTATAAAAGGGTAGAAGGGAAATATCTACATCTGTCAATTTTATTTATATGAAGATGAGTCATTAGTAAATCTAGGATTTATTCCAACCTAAGCTTGGAAGTAAGTCTCGCTGAATTAAATGGGATTTACTCCTATAGCTAAGTCTGTGTAGCATGGCTGCCCAGAAAGTCAGTGTATTGAGCTTTCTTGGAACCAAGCCCATGAACTTCATAAGAAGCTTCATAATTCACAAGAAAGTATTTATAGGAGTATAATCTTACAGCAAAATCTGCATAATTTGCTCAGAAGTAAGAACCAAAGTGCTCATTGTCAGTGAGTTGGTAGCACCATGGTTTCGTTTCTGTTTCCCCCCATATATAAATAAATAAATATATAAGTAAAATAATAAATGAAATATCAAAACACATTTATTCAAAATTCCAATTCAGTTCAATAGGGATTATTCTCAAGTAAATGTCCACATAGAATTTCTCCCAAATTCATTGTAAAAATGTTATTAAAAGCAAAATAAACTGCTGTACATGGAGCAAATGATGGTTAGTCAAAAATATGATTGAAGGGTTATATCTGTTTTCACATATAGAACAGTACCTTATTGAAGAAAATGCTATAATTTGTCCAACTTTCCAACCTAAGCAGGACTAACTAAGGACATGTGAAAAATAATCACAGTGACCAGTTTCTGGTGTCTTATCAATCACATTTCACCATTTTAACAAGTAGTAATGTTCAAAACACTGGTTAAATGTGACCAGATTGCAGTGTAAATGCCTTAAAAGGTCAAAATAAATTCAGGGTGATTATAAATTTTAATTACGTTTATAATTGTGAAAGTTTATCATTTGCTTCACAGGTCGTATGTTATCAATAAGGAGAAGGAAGATATTCAGGGAAAAAGCTAAAGCTACATTTTTAATTAAGAACAGTATTTAGTTTTGATTAAAAAAAAGGGTGAAGAATCAGGTCAGGTGGCTTACTTTAAAGGTCTGGGTGCCAATTATGTTAGTTAAATGCGATCCAGCTTTTAAAGCTTCTGAGAACAGAAGAGAATAAACAACTTTGTGGGTTTTAGTAAAATGAGATTTAAATTTAATTAATATTAATATTCTATTTAATATTAAAATAGAACAGAAATGGGACCTAATACAAATATGAAGGACTTCAGATTACAAATAATGATTAAGTACTTTAAGCAATGTGGGCTTCAATTCCCAGAATTCCCCAGCCACTGTTTTCAAAGTTAACAAACATTATATTATATAGTGTGGACTATATATAGTCCCCCAGCCACACCTTTTAAAAGATATTCCATTCCATCTCTCCACCCAGTTTTCTACCTCTTGGCCTCCTTCCCTCCCCATCATTCCATGGTCATGGAGCCAGTCCAATTCTCACTGGGCTGTTAAGAGTTTCTCTTTCCTTCTTTTCCTTAACATTTGTGTCCTTCTGCAAACATTGCACTTTACCCAGAACTTGTGCTGCCTCCTTCTTGCACATGGTTACATCATGTTAGTTCCATGGTGTATGTTTGGAAAGTGATGTTGTTTTCATGTATATAAAATTCACTTAACTATAACTCCTGAACAGTTTCAGAAATGTAATAACTTTTGCATCAGAATGCCCATGTGCTACTCTTATTTGATTGGCCTTCGAGAAAATTCAAGAGTGTCTTTGTTGAACACTGTTAAAAGTCTGAGTTAATTGACTCAGAATGAAAGAAATGAGAGACAAAGGATTTTCTATTGCTACAGGAGAGAAATAAACATTCCCCCCTCCCCATAGCACCTAACCCCTGGAATGACATTCTCCCCACCCACCCATTGTTGTTTGCTTTATCTGTAGGATTGTACTGGTTTTTCTGGATGTTTCCCTGTTGTGTGGGCTGCATTGTTTTATTTTTTATATATTGTATGCTGCCCAGAGTCACAATTGATCAGGCAGCCTATAAATTGAATAAATATAAATAACAATAAATAAATCAAATAATTTGTCATGGGGTTGATTCTAAAGCAGTGATGTAACAGAGTAGGCTCTTTGATATGCCTAATTCCCAAAACTGATTTGATTTTCTTTTATTAGAAGACATAAAGTAATGAAGATAAAGTGAAGATCTCTACATGGGGCTTCCCTTGAGGTGCACTCGAAAGCTGCAGTTAGTCCAGAATGCAGCCGCGCGGGTGATTATGGGAGCGCCTAGACACTCCCACATAACACCAATCCTGCATGAGCTGCACTGGCTTCCTGTGGTCTTTCGGGTGCGCTTCAAGGTTCTGCCGACCATCTTCAAAGCGCTCCATGGCTCGGGGCCTAGTTATATGCGGGACCACCTCCTGCCCCATACATCCCTTAGACCGATACGCTCCCACAGAGAGGGCCTCCTCAGGGTGCCGTCGGCCGGACAATGCCGACTGGCGACACCCAGAGGAAGAGCCTTTTCTGAGGCAGGCCCAGCCCTTTGGAACGACTTACCCCCTGAACTTCGCACCATCTCCGACCTCCGCCTCTTCCGCAAGTGTCTAAAGACACATTTGTTCCATCTAGTCGGCCTAGCGTAACCTCCATAACTGACTTTTAGATAGTTTTAAATTCGGGGATTTTTAATTTGGTTTTAGCGCAGGATTTTATTGAATAAGTTTTTTAAAGTTTTGATATGGTTTTGTATATATTTTTAATATTCCTATGCGCCGCCCTGAGTCCGTTTGGAGAAGGGCGGGGTATAAATTGAATAAATGAAATGAAATGAAATGAAGACCTTTTGATGTACAAAAATTGTTAAAATCATTTAGGCTTCCTTAATCTGAACTCCTTCATATGTGTTGATCTAGTTCTGTAGCGTGCATGCATGCCAGCCAGCCAGCTACTTTCTTCCTGGTTCCAGCATGTGCATGCCAGAACCCAGAAGACACCAGATGGCTGGTGTGCATGAGTGCAACGGAACCCAGAAGAGCAGCTGATGACGGTGCGCGTGCCCGCAGAGAGAGCTGTGCATGCCACCTCTGGCACATGTGTAGCATGATCACAGATCTATAGAGTGAGTGTAATGCATGTGACAGTTGTTTAAGTAATGGTACTACCAATGAAGACATCTAAACCAAAGAAAACCTGGTACATGGTTCAAAATGAAGTTTGGAAACAGAATTAAGAAACTCCAGTTATTGCTTATTCAGTATAAACATTATTGAATAGTATAATTATCTCAGAATAACAGAATTGGAAGGTAGGTCTTGTAGATCTTCTAATCCAACCCCTGCTCAAGATGGAAACCCTATACCCATGATGGTGAACCTATGTTACGCGTGCTGGAAGTGGCACACAGAGCCATCTCTCTGGGCATGCCTTTGCTGTTCCGGGTTCCGGCATGCACATGCACTCCAGCCAGCTGGTCTTTGCATGCATGGGAGTGCCAGAAACCAGAAGAGTAACTCCGCAGCACACATGCGCACCGGGGAACTGCTTTTCCGGTTTCCGGTGCTCCTGCGCGTGCACGCCGGGCAACTGCTCTTCTGGTTTCTGGCAATCCCCCTGCATGAGTGTGCGCACTCCTGTTTCAGCACTCGGTGCCACAAAGGTTCACCAACACTGCCCTATACCATTTCAGACAAATGATTGTCCAGTCACTTTGATTCCTTATCACAATGTTCTCACCATGTTGATTGTAGAGGCATGCTATTCCCTCCTTCTGAACCAGAATGTACACACATTCAGCTCCGCTATCCATTCAAAATACCAAATAACAGAATTGGGAGAGACCTTGGAGGTCTTTTAGTTAAAACCCCTGCTTAAGCAGGAGACTCTATACATTCTGGACAAATGTCTGTCTGGTCTCTTCCTGAAAACCTCCAGTGATGGAGTACATATAACTTCTGAAAGCAAGTCATTCCACTGATTAATTCCACTGTCAGGAAATTTCTCCTTAGTTCTAGTCCCTTGATTAGTTTCTATCCATTGCTCCTTAACCTGCCTTCAGGTGCTTTGCAGAATGACCCCTTCTTCTCTGTGGCAGCTCCTTAAATATTGGAACATGTTGCTCCTAATACCATCTCTGGGTGTAATGTACATCAAATGCCTTTCTTTCTTTCCACCATCCATGAGAAAGCTTGGCGTTGTAGTAGACATACAAAAAGGCCAGTGTCAATGTACAAGACTCAATACATCTTGGAAACCTTCCCTGATTCAGGAGGTGCTTTATCAAATTTGAGATGTGACAACCTAGTTTGGGTTACCTAGTAATGAGAAAGGATCCGTGACTTCAACCCACCATCTGAAACACAGCTGAGAATGTGGTCAAATGCAATGTGGTTGTTGGGATGGCATTACTATAGCCTTGAAGTTGTAGTAATTCTCTCTAAAGTGCTGTTGTATTATGAAAATTCTCAGCTGTTTCTCTACCACAAGATTGATGTAATGAGACCCTGGCTACTCCCCAAACTTCCAAGAAGTAGTGATGAAGCCAACAATACAGTAATGGCAGTATAAGGAATGAAACATCAAGAAATGACATTTATACGAGACACCTATATAAACCACAGTTAATTATGAGACCTGCATGTGTGCATGTCTCCCTGCATAAAGTTACGTATTCTTTATAGGAAAGTAAATATTAAATCTTGTTGTCAGCAACAGTTTTTTGAATTTTATAAGACAGGTTCCTATCCCTACAAAGCTAAAATAGATACTCTTTTTCTGTATATCCCATCCAGAATTATATGCTCTTTATGAAACATGAAAGATGCATATGCATCAACTGTTTTTTTTAAACAACTATGACTAGTGCTAGAAGCAACTTATTATTGCCATCTTAGTTGAAGGTTTAAATAATAAATCTGAGCATTGTAAACCTTTGTTGGCTTGGTATTTTCTTTCTCTTGAAACCATTAAGGAGTATCAGGATTTTGAGCTGTGACTCATGGTTTAGGGGATTTCTTAGCAAAATTACATATTTTTCTCAAGACCTATGTAAATTACAATTCCAGGAAATCATTCCTCTGATGATCAAGAGATCTGAAACCCTTGGGCTTTCTACTTTTCTTGTTTGAAGTTAGGTCTATATACCATTATATTGTTACACAGAACAGTGCAAAGTGGTGCAAAGATTAATATAGACACTCACTCTATATTGTCAAATGCTTACATGTCTTTTTCAAGTAGCAAAGCATGTGTCCACGTTCATGTTGAGATACATATTTAATTGTATGTGGAGATGCTTTCTGTGTTAGTTACTGGTTGTGTGTATTTTGAAGGCCTAGAAATTGTGTGGACATAATACAAGCATTAAAGTAGTAAATAAAGACTGCAAGTCTTTTATTTTATTTCATAAATAAATTTGGACTTGATTTGAATTTGATCTTTAGCATACCACTTTAAATAAAACAATCAATACTGTGTGTTTGTTCATAATTGGACTTGTCAAACTCTAACTATTACCTGAAACTGCAAAATTTTATTTAACAGCTTATTGGATTTGCTTGTGTATATAAATTCTAAAGACAATAATTGGTTTAGCTATTGTGAATTGTAATATTGCTGTGATTATACGGTACTTACTATACAGTATAGATTTTCTTACCTACTTAAGGAGACAAACAAATAATTCTGTCCTTACAGGTCCCAAATATTTCCAATAAAGAGTAAGGAAAAGGAAGATGGTTGATTTTATATGTGGAAGATGTACATTGCTTTTTAAAAAAACAACAACAATACCTTACTCCAAACTACTTGATTATTCACTGCAGTGATTTGGTGTATTTAAAATTCATAGACAACATAGGTGTAAGATAATTTCATGTGCAGATTCTAACTACCTAAACAGGAGACAGGAATATTAATTAGAAATCAGTTGTTTGAATTATTGCACAAGTACTCATTCACTTATATTTTTCAATGCTCAGTATTCCTTAACCCAGGGGTGTCAAATTGGCTGCCTGCAGGCCAGATGTGTCATATGTAGGCCACGGCCAGCTCCAGGAATGGGAAAAATATCACGTGAGGCGGCAAGTTTGACTTGCAGTCTTATTTACTACTCGGTGGGTTTCAAATTTTTTTAGAACCTACTCTGTAGGTGTGGCCTATTTTGTGGGCATGGCTTGGCAGTCATGTGACTGGGTGGGAGTGACCAACTTGTAAAATGTGGTGAAACTCATTTAACAATGCTCTTGCTTAGCAACCAAAATATTGGGCTCAATTGTGATAATAAATTTTCTTTCTTTCTTTCTTTCTTTCTTTCTTTCTTTCTTTCTTTCTTTCTTTCTTTCTTTCTTTCTTTCTTTTCTTTTCTTTTCTTTTCTTTCCTTCTTCCTTCGTTTCCTTTCCTTTCCTTCTTGTTGGGTCACCGGCAGTGGCGGGGCAGACTTACTTCTGGGTCCGCTGGTGGAACCTCCTCTCACCGGCTCTCTAAATTTCACCAACCGGCTCTCACGAGTAGGTGCGAACCTGCAGAAACCCACCACTGCCATGACTAAACCAGTACTATTATTAAAAGTTATTTATACTCAATATTTTCATCTAGTAAGATTGCTACCTGATGGTTTTGTGAAATATGCCCTCAATTTCTAGTTGAATTAAATACAGTTAATTCTGACCTACAACCACGATTGAGCCCAAAATGTCTGTTCCTAAGCAAGATAGTTAAGTGATTTCCTTTCTTGCCATCGCTGTTAAGTGAATCACAGCAGTTGTTAAGTTAGTAACATGGCTGTTAAATGAATCTGGCTTCCTCATTGATTTTGCTCGACAAAAGGTCACAAAGGGTTGATTAGATGACCCTAAGACACGGCAACTGTCATAAAGATGAACCAATTGCCACGCCCCTAAATTTTGATCACATGACCATGGTGCAGCTGCAATGATTATAAGTGTGAAAAATGATCGTGTCACTTTTTTCAGTGCCGATGTAATATGGTAAACAAACTGTCATAAGTTGAAGACTACCTGTGTGGTGGTGAAAATGATGATAGTGGTAGTGGCTGCCTTATGGTATAGCATCGCTCCGAGATCTAGGCAGCCCCAACCATGTTAGCTCTCTGGAAAGCCTTTAAGAACTCGTTTTACACTTAGCACTGGGGCTAGCTTATTAGTTGAGCCCAACATGACTGAATGAGTCTAAGCTTTATTATACTATGGTTTTACTAGAGGTTTTTTTTAGGTTTTGCATTGGGCATAAGCTGCTCACAGTTACAAGACTGAGATGGGTAGCTATATAAATACAATAAATGAATAGAAGCTTTTCTGCATATGAATATATAATCGTTCTATCAATATCCAGTCATGAGCCAGAATCTCATTATTCAATGATTGGTTTTTTGAATTTTGTATTAACCATGCTGTAACCTATATATATGTATATATATTTGCTTCATCAAACTTTAGAAAAATCCATTCTTCTCTCTCTTGTTCCCATGCAGCAAAATGATGCTCCAGCACCTGGGCCAGGTGTCTGCTTCAGAAGTCAGTGCTTCTGCAATTATTCCATGCCTGTCTCCTCCAGTTTCTCTGGGCTTTGAAGATTTCGCAAATCTGACCCCGTTGGTGAAAGAGGAATTAAAATTTGCCATCCAGAATAGGTGCCTTTCTCAGAGGATGCCCTCCACCTTGGATACAGTCATGGTTTCTGATAGATCTGATGAAACATCTATTTTAAAAAGAGAGGTACTTTATTTTCATTTTTAAGCTACGTTCAACTACCACTTTCTAATGGGCTTTCTAAAAACAGAGAAGGTCTTCCCTCTGTATTATTATTATTATGATCATTATTATCATTTTAATAATAATTTAATTAAACTTATCACAGTATAAAATGCAAATGAAAATAGTTGGAAAATGGGGAAGGGAAAGGAGGAAAAAGTGTAAAGGGGAAAAAGAAAGAAAAACAAAGCATTGAGTTCTGAACTCCTTTTATGGTAGTGGAATAAAATATTACAGCTTCAACTTTTTATTTTTACATATTTAATATATATTAGCTATTTCTGTAACAACAAACGTATCTAATCAGCAAAACCCAAAATAAAAGTTTGATTCCCCCCCCCCCCATTTCAACCCAAGATCCAGAAGCGTAGAAGTAGAAACAAAGTTGGATGTATTCTTTTGTTTGATTAGAGCGCTGGTCTCAAACTCACCGCGCCATGTTGCCATCACATGTTTCGCGATATTGTTTCCCCTTTGCGTAGCTGGGGTGGACGTAGCCTATGCGTGACACATCTGGCCTGTGGGCCACCAGTTTAACACCCCGGATTAGAGCATTTAATTTAGCCATCTCTACTAGTTCCATCAGTTTTTCCATCCATTATCATCATTACATCATTACATAGATCATTATGTTTATTATTATAAAGTTATTAGGGATAGTGACTTTCTCTTGAATCAAAATTGACTCCACCTGATTAGATGAAAGTAGTGCTTCTGCCTTCTCCCAGAAGACAGACTAGGTAGGTAAGTAGGTAGGTAGGTAGGTAGGCAGGCAGGCAGGCAGGCAGGCAGGCAGGCAGGCAGGCAGGCAGGCAGGCAGACAGGCAGGCAGGCAGGCAGGCAGATTTCCCAGTCTAATATAAAGCTTTAGGGTTCCCTAATTATTTTCCATACAATAACTAATGAGATCCAAATCTGCTTATGTAGATATCCTATCTAGCCATGGTGACATCAAAATGATAAAGTAGTGAAGCCACACACTAGATAGAACATAAGGTGCAAAGTTTGTCTCATACTAAATTTTGACACTTGCTGCCTTCCTGGACACCTATGCCTGCTTAGCTTTCAAGATCAGACAAAGTTGGGTAGGTGCTGCCACCTGTTGTGACAAATTGGTTAGTCCCTTTGCATTAATGATCTTCATGTGCTTGGATGGGAATGCCTTCATCAAACACAAGCAATATTGGAAATGTAGTCTGAATCTGGAAAGCATCAGGAAAAAGAAGGCTCCTGTAACTGTTACTGGTTTTATCGTTATGCAGTATAATACACTTCATACATTCCTGGGTCACATGCTTTTCAGAAAGGACTATAGCACAATGTAATTCATTTTGCACATAGAAATTCTTCATTCTCTGGTATCTTAAAAAAAAAAAAGGTAACGAAAAATATATCCGCATGAGACTTTAATGGACTTACTTCCTACTCTTTTTCTCTATGATGAGAAAAGACATTCCATCCTGTTCAGAGGCATCATTTTTAGCATTCTGGATTGTAAGATTGTGCTCTGGCGGAGGATGGTTTTGAAGAGAAACCTTATTAGGACTTAAACCTGTTTAGAGAAGAAAATTCAGAATGAACCTATCCTCTTTAGTAGATCAGATAAATACAAGTATATTTGATATTATTTGGAAACTGTAGGGAAGCTGCTTCAAGGTTTTCTGACTTATGGTAAATCAACCTTTTCAGAGGTTTTCTGAGGTTTCCTGACTTTCCGTACTCAACCTTCCATGTTTCCATGATCTCCTTAACATGCCAAAAAACGTCTGTTCTGTTTCATACAAGGTTAAAGGGCCAAACTAACCAGTTAGTCATTTGGTTGGCAAGGAACACATCCGACTTACTGCTATTATTACATCTGTAGGAAACATAAAGAGTTTCTTTCTTGTACACCCCTGCCTCCTTTTTGATTGATCCAACCCTAATCTCTTTGGATTCTATTAGTGTGCACCCCAAGAAGATGAAAGGAAAAAACGTCGGAGAGAAAGAAATAAGATTGCAGCAGCAAAATGTCGAAACAAAAAGAAGGAAAAAACGGACTGCCTGCAGAAAGTAAGTTAACTGATACTTTCTAATTAATATCTTCTAAATATAAACACATCTATGTAAGGTGAAAAGGTCCTTAAAATTTCATGGATAAAATAACTGTGAACAGTTTCACTGTGAGTTGCTGATTAATTATAACATTGTCAGGCACATCTATCTTGGGAGAAAATGTAAAATGTTACACTAAAGCTTTAGAAGTACTTTAGAAGTACAGTACTTAACTAATTTAGGTCTCTAACCCAAATAATAATGAAAATCCTTTCTTTTAAAATTTAAACAATTTTCGAGACATATTCAAAAAGATCAAGCGAACGCTCACTGTACTTATAGTTATATACAGTAGCAGAAAGCTATACTTTTTCTCCCAAGTAACTGATCTTTAAAATGGGTCGGTCCTTCCTTCCTTCCTTCCTTCCTTCCTTCCTTCCTTCCTTCCTTCCTTCCTTCCTTCCTTCCTTCCTTCCTTTCTCTGGTTGTGTTGAACTGCATCTCTTATATTCCCCAGCTATCTCAAAAATTAATAGTGAGTACCAGATTGCAGAAAATAGAGGTAGCAAGTGATAATAATAGAAAATTTATCTATTCATTAAATTTATATCTTCCTTCTTCTTTAGATTGCCTCCCTTAGTTGTTTTCCCAGCTCACCTACCCTTCAGTTTAAGATATAGTGACTGAACTATAAATGATCAGAGGGTTGGACTAAAAGACTCCCAAAGTCCATTCCAACCCTACTATTCTGTGTTCTGTATTATAATTATCATGAATTCTATTCCCTTGAACCATTGTATCACAAGACGGGAATTTGTTCGGTTGAGTTGGAGCTGCAACTTCAAGAAACAGAAGATTCTTGTGGGAAATTTAAAATTGGAAGAGTAAAACGATATACTGTGGATAGGAGGATAATAGGTTATAAAAGGAGTATGGAAAGGAATGAGAAGGCATTTAAGGTATATGAAAAATGTACTGGATAGGCTGAACATGTGGGAAGTGAATAATTTTAGCTGCAGAATTCTGCAGAGATCAAAAGATTAAAGATGATATACAAAGGCAAAAAGATACAAAGAGGAAGCCATCGTAATCATCTATATAACCTTGACAGAAAATGGGTTTCCATAGCAAATTTCCCAGTACATATTGCCATGTGAATGAGTTCTAAGCTACATTTTTTTTTGTTTTTCACTTGTATTTTTAAAACTTCCACTTCTGTGTTTACACCTTTCTTTTGTTACTAGGAATCAGAAAAACTGGAAACAATCAATGCAGAACTGAAAGCTCAGATTGAAGAGTTGAAAAATGAGAAGCAGCACTTGATCTATATGCTCAACCTACATAGACCCACCTGTATTGTCCGTGCCCAGAATGGTAGGACCCCAGAGGATGAAAGGAACCTTTTCATTCAGCAGATCAAAGAGGGAACCTTGCAAGGCTAAACAATAATGAGGCAGTGCTCGATGTTCTTTAGCCATGCTTCTTACCATTAAAACATCAACTTGCCATCCCAAGTCAGAAGCCACGGAGAAGAAATTTCAGCATTTGTGGCCTCCATTTACCGAAGAGAAGATGGATCTGACATGATTTTGCTGAGAAGAAAGGACTATGGTAGCTTAGCTTCAGCTTTCCCAAGCAAAGACTCAGTTGGGTGGAAGGGAGCCACAGCCTTTGCTCCAGGTCTAACCAGCTGCCACATTTGCTATCCTTGAAGCAATATGGCTTTAGACTTGTTAAACTCCTGCTGGCATGCACTTGCAATGTTTCTGGTAGGGCTGAAGGGTTCTCTATGATGCACATCTGATGAACTGCCAAGCTGAAAGGATTCCACTCATTAGATAGGGAATGTAGGTGGACTGGATTGTGTTTTGTTTGTTTTGCTTTATACTTTCAAAGAAAAGAGGTTAGCAACTTCCAGAACACTGTTTTCAGTTCCAAAAGGCATTGCAATATAATGGGAATTACTCTGTTTCTACAACTACTGTAGTTCAAGATTTAACTTGGGCACTGCACTTTGTTAAAAAATGTTTTCATAAAAGCCCTTTTGTGGGTTTTTGATGACTCAACTTAGAGGTGATTGTGGGACAATGTGACAAGCTTCAGGGTATTGCAGGATTGCTCACTGAATTAAGATTCAATATATCAAACTGGAGCATTACCACTATTGGCTTACTTTAAGAAGGGGGAATGTCCTTTTCAAAACTCAATTAATGAGTCACATGCAGTATTCAAAAGACCGTTATACAACCATGGTATAATCACTAGAGATGTAAAATTGTATGTCTTCCTGACTTGTGATTTATCTTGTCCTTGATCTTCCTTTTACAAATGTTTCCTTGGCACAATCTTTTTCAGAACCAGAGAATGTAATTGCTGGCAATTTACAAATATTGATTTATATGTAGACATTGATTAAGTGAAAACATTGTCCACTGATGAAGGTTATGGCTCCACTAGGAATAGAGATGAAAATGTACAGTAAAGGTGGGCTCTGTGGTTTGCATTTGTTTTGATGGAATGCTTCCCATCACAAAAGCAATGCTATTCTTTTCATGAGGCAAGGTGACACAATTCTCCTTGGTGAGCCTGGATTTGGAGTTGCCTTGAATCCTTACGTGGCAGATCCACGAGTCAGAAGAGATTTCAAGGCAGCTTCTGGCAGCATCAGAAGCTTGTACATGCACAGAAACGTCTTTCATCTAATGAACCTGTCAGAGAAAATAGTCAAAACCAATAAAATGATGTAACGTGGTCCTTTTGCTTTTAAAAATGGGTCAAGGGAATGCCACTTTAAAGGGGTATTTTACTGACAGTATCCCTTTGAAGACTGGTGCGGAAGTAGGCCAAGAACCTACTTAGGCCAAAGTAAGCCCAGGAGATACTTCTTTCATCATTTTGTAAAGTAGTTGAAGCTAGTACTGGAGGCTTCCCAGCTGTATTTAAGACAGCTGCTGAGTCTCAATCCATGTTGGGCTGATATATGGACAACAAATTGTCCATTAGAATTATGGAAACATACCTTAAAACCAGCATTGGCCTTCCATATAATCAAAAGTAAATGTTAAACAACAAAGATAAAAGTCTGTTTAACTGGCAATGTTAATGTTTAGCTTAAACTTCTTAAAGTGTTCCTCTGCAGGTCCTTCTTCTAGATATGGAATTGCTAAATTCACTGAATTCCCAACCAGCATGATCAAGAGACAATGCACATTAGGCGTTATGGGAGTATTTCTTTGGGATGACCAATGTATTATTTCTAAGTTATCTGGGAGGTGCTATGATTGTATTATTTTTACTGTTTTCAGATGGAGGAATGACTGGCTTAGAGCAGTGTTTCTAAATCTTGGCAGCTTTATGATGAGTAGACTTTAACTTCCAGAACTCTGAAAGTTGAAGTCCACCTTTCTTAAAACTGTCAAGGTTGAGAAACACTGGCTTAGAATGAAACATATGGTGAAATGTTATGAAGCTTTAATTAGATGAAGCTGTAATTTTGACCTGGGAGACTAGTAACAAAGAGCTGAGGAGGAGAATGTTCCCACCTTTTACTCCTTCACACACACTCTTGGTTAAACTGAACTACAGGAGGTTAAATCAGGGACCTCTTGCATAAGAAGCAGATGCAATGATTCCTCCCTTATTCCCAATAGATTTAGTCACAGGTGAGCCTTCTGGTTGAAGTCCTGACTGGGACTTCAAGCCCAATTGAACCCCAAGCCCAATTTTCTACACATATGACTAATTTCAACAGTGACAATCATTTTATGCAGAAGTGATGGGAAGGGAGGATTAATTCCGAATACCATATGTCTTGTCCAAATGGCCAGCCTCAATTCCCAGGCTTTTCAGTGAGGATCTCTGCATATTCCTAAACAGAACAAGAATATTGTGTCTCAGATTTTAACAATTCATATTTATAATAAATAAAATTGAATCGGGAAGTCTGTACAATATTGAATATCATTTTAGATCTCAAATTCTGGAAAATGTATGGGTTTGTTTTCAAAACCTAGATTCTTCTTTAGACATTTCAAAATAATACAAAAACAAAATTACAAAAATGAACAAAAGTTCAAATGTTTTCTGAAATATGTTATAAAATTTAAATTGGAGAACTCAAGTTTTTAATTCTGCAATTTTTGCTCTGGAAAAAACTTGATTTTAAAAATGGCACATACTTAAAAAAAAACAAAATTGCTCTACTCTTTTAAGTATATTAATATTTGTATATTTTAGTTTTTGAGATCTATTTTCTTTAATGACAGAACTGAAGCAGTAGACTACATACCTTACAAAAAATACTTTGTCCAAATATTACCTCTGTTAAAATTCATCTGCATGTACAACCCTTAAAACAGCAACATCAAAATGTAGACTCTCAGTCTTGACTAGCTTATTTCTTATCTCACACTAATTTTTACATTCTGCAACAGAAGTATTTGATATGGTTTCAATAATCTGGATATATTGTTATGTCCGTTACATTACTGTGTTCCAAATACATACCGGTATATATTTCATGTAATTAAAATACAAGGAAATGGGCCAAATTCTGTCTCTTTAGAGAAATATATTTTTTCCAGCATCCAAAATTGCTTTTTTCTGAAGGTTTTTTTATCACCATATTTGACAATATATCCCAATGGCCTTTGGATATTAATTCATTGACTAAACTTTATATGGAGGGGTATTATATAACTGCTAACTTCTAGCAGTTGAGTAAATTGGGTTTATTTAACAATGATTCTATGGACCACTGCAATTATGTATGATTATACAGTGGTGGGATTCGTCCAGTTCATACTACTTCAGAACCAGTTGTTAACTTTCTCAGCAGCTTGGTGAACTGGCTGTTGGAAGAAATCATTAGGGCAAAGAACCGGTTGTTAAATTATTTGAATCCTACCACTGATTATACAGCATATAACCTTCAGTAACTGTTGTTGTCTCTGAAAGCATTCATTCAAGGTAGATGCTGTGAACTGGATCCAAAAATGAAAAGTAGAAGGAAATATATAGCCTGTGCTTCAAAGGGCACAGAAGAATACCCCAATAGGATCCGTCATTAGTGTAACATGTTCCTTGGTTTAGTGAAAGTTGTCTTCAACATGAAAGTTGAGAAACATGGCCAGAGCAGAGAGAGTCAGTCACTTTAAAAAAGGAGGTAAGAGATCTGGAAATTATTCATGCCCAATTAATCCTCAAGCAGCAGACCAAGCTACTACATGAAGGAATTAGTTCAAATCCTCCCCATTCCAGTGAGATGTACTGTATTGTTACTTACATGCTAGGAATGGTTTCCAAATGTGTATTTCTGCATATAAATGTGTACATATGTCAGCCAATCTTGTAAGCTCCTTTGCACTTTTTCTTGTTTGTTTGGGTGGGAGTTGATATATTTGCTTTGATGAATCATGTTGTCACCCTAGTCCAGTTTTCACAAGTACAGTATATTTCTACTTTGGGAGAACATCTCAGGATTTTCTTTCATTTTGTTTAATTAATGATCTAGGATCTCAAAGATATATGGAGTAGATCTTTTGTAAGCAGAAGATAGCTTCCACTTATCCAAAGACTCTCTGAGTTCAAGGCCCTTCTCAAGGTAATAAAAGTTATCTTCAGTGCTAGCACAATATAATACTCCCAAAGGCATTTACAGACCCACCGTCCATATATTTCAGCCGTTTCCAAAAGCCATTTAAAAAAACACAAAGAAAAGTAATTTCTGATGCTGTTTTATGTATCATGTTATATAGATCATTTCGTGAGAGAATTAAGATTTTTCCCTTAAATATTTTTCTATGCGTGTTTGATATACTATTTAAAATGACGCAGGCGTCATGCTGCTGCTGCTGCTTCAAGTTACACAAATGTTAACTAGCATGCCGAATGTTTACTAAGGCGCTGCTACCTTTGTCAAAAATATTTCTTTTTTAGCTGTGGCTGCACGTTAGTTCATTTGAGTTTGGAGACAGCATGTGCCTCAAGATGGTACAACTGTATTTTTTTTTTCATCGCTTGAGAGAGAATAAAGGACAGAAAAGACTGGATGTAAAATATTCTGTAATCCTATTCTATTTTCAGCACTGTACTCTGAATGAGCATTATGCCAGAGGAAATCCACCTGATGTAACTTTGCCTATTTGTAATGACTATGGATGTGATCATGGTGGAATTTTCCCTTACAAGATCAGATACAGTTCTTTGGGGTGGTTAGGAGATATTTGAATGGGAGAAGTGCATGAATGTATTTATCTATTTTTATTTGAGCATTTAATAATACAATAAAGATGGTTTGTTTGTTTTTTTATTAAGTTTTATGTTTTGATACTTTCATAATAATAAAGACTAATGTGTGTTTTCCCCTATTTGGCTTAATTTGTCTTGTTTGAAAGACCAATGTTCATGAAGAACCTCTAGATAGTTATTTTTTCAGTATGTCCCAACTAATGCCAGTTCGCTGCATGACCCTCAAGTGCCCATGTTAAGCCAACATCATACCTCGCTTCCCACTCTGTGCCAATGTCATCATTTTTTATATGGACTTCTATTGTCTTCACTCATCATGCTATTGTAAGGTATGTACTGCACCTGGATTACTAGGGAAGCCACATGATTTCTCATACATACCAAGCTATGAAAAATTATCTCTTCTATCTATGTTCAAACAATGAGGAAAAAGGCAATCCTTTCACAATTAATTCAGATCATTAATTAATCACCAGTCACACTGAGATACTATGTGGGTACAGAGATGATAGATAGATAGATAGATAGATAGATAGATAGATAGATAGATAGATAGATAGATAGATAGATAGATGATAGATAAACAGGTGAGAAAGAGAAAGATATATAATAGATATGGATTTCAGGATAACAAATATATGACCTTCATATTTCCAATGACGGGATTTAAATAATTGTCCTCGTTTTTCTTATTAAATTTGAAAGCCCCAAATGTAACTTAATAGAACTCTATTACCATTTTAAAAATTCAAATGTATTTGTCTTACTCCATTTAAGAGCATATTCTCACTTCCACATCTCCAGTTCTGCTTTTTCAGTGGCTGCTCACCATCTTATCTGAAAGTGAAATTTTGGACACTTAAAATTTTGCAACTATTTTGCAAACCTTCTGCTAATTTAATTTATTTCAATTTTATTTATTTCGATGTTGACTTAATAGCCTCTTTAGAAATGCTTTGTTCATTTCTACTGTATTTTAATCAGTATGGAAAATACAATTGGCAATACAAAGCAGTGGTAAGAGATCCAGATCCAAAAGTGACTGCATCCATATATATTTTTCCCATCAGCTTCTCTCTTGCTTTATCCCCCTTTCTTTCTCTGAACTATCCTCTAGTTGATTTGGATTTTTCTTTTTTTCTTTTTCCAATTGCAGGAAAGTCTAGGGAATAGCAAGTCCTGGGGGTAGTTTCTTCCCATGTTGCTCTTGACTGATCATGAAGACAGTTCCAAAGAGTCCAGCCTGAGTTGCAGTGAGGTGGGTTGATGCTCACTCTGGACTATGACTATCACACACTATGACTGAGTCATCTCCTGATTCCTTCCCTTCTGTCCAAGGATAATCTTCCAGTGCCTGTCTTTTGCTTTTAGGGATTATTCTCACTAATCTTAAAGATTTAGGAGAAAACAAGGAAAGGGAGTCTTTATAGTATTGAGGGCAAGGGATGGAAAAGTAAGGGAGCATGCTTCTTGCAGTGTAGACAGAAACTTGAAAGGTGTTTCTCACAAGTTCTAAGGATGGAATGGAAAGATGGACTTCAATTGGGAATGGGGCAGCCACAAGAATAAGAAGTTAATTGACTTGGTATTTGAATGAATCCGGTGGAGAAATCTAATTTTTTTTGCCACCAGTTCTGTGGGCGTGGCTGGGTGTGTATGTGTCATGTGACTGGGTAGGCGTGGTCAACCTTTTTTCCACTTTTTAAAGCAGTTTTTTTCCTGCTGGTTCGGGTGAATAGGCAGGAAAAAATGCTTTAAAAAGTGAACGAAAGGGTTCCAACGATCGTGTGGATCAGCTGTGAGCTGCGCAATCGTCAGAAACTTTTTTTTACTATTGGTTCGCAGAACCAATGACAAGCATCCCTACCGGTTCATCCGAACCAGTCCAAACTGGGAGGATTTCACTCCTGAATCAACTACACAATAAGAAACAATATTTGCCGACCAAGGAGAACATAAGACTCCATTATCCTAGGAGGAAAAGAATTCTACAGGGCAATGATGAGGAAGGAATTATGTGGCGTACTCTCATCAATTAGATCTGAGGTGATACTAGTTTGGAAGGAAACATTGCAGATATTTTCCACTCAGAAGAGGTGAGGATGTCATCGAACCACACCAGCAATTATGAAACAGAGCTTCAAAACTTGGGTGATGTAAATGGCAGAGGAAATTATCTTGAGGGACAGGAGAAAGAGCTGCTACCAAGGTAATGGTCAGATAAAAGCGGTAAGAGACCAAAGCAAGAATGTAGCATGCAAATACATCTCAGACAGTCCATCATCCTTAGCTTTTATGAAGATAAAGGGAAGAAGTGGGAGAAGCACATTTGGACTTGCAAGATTCTGTTGCTGCAATATAGCTTTACACTAAAGTAGTGATCTACATTGCGTTGGTTTCCTAGCCTGGTCTACCTTGATGGGGACAGGAGGGGGTGCATTTGAAGGGGGTGTATTGCAGGGAAATACTAGAAGATTACATCATATGTTCCTGCACTCAAGACATGGTGGGTGGACAATACTGGCAATAGGGCAAGCAGAAAATGTAGTTATTCCCTTTCTTTCATTATGTCTAGCTTCCACATATCTACTCAACTTTCAGTAGGTCTAAATGCATCTTCTGTCAATTAGAGCAAGTATTTTGCAAGATAGAGCAGGTATTCTCTAATTCCAGGATGGCGAACCTATGGCACGTGTGCCACAGGTGGCACATAGAGCGATTTGTCAGGGCACGTGAGGCATGTCCTTTCCAGTTTGTCCGTAGGGCCGTTTTTCGTTCTCCAGAGCCTTCAGGAAATCCTCCGGAAGGTCCCTGAAAGCTCTGGAGGACTAAAAACGGCCCTATGGATAAACTGGAAGTGACTTCCGGTTTGCTCGTAGGGTAGGTTTTTTTGCCCTCCAGAGCCTTCAGGGAAGCCTCTGGAAGGCCCCTGAAGGCTCCGGAGGGCTAAAACTGGCCGTACGAGCAAACTGGAAGTCCATTCCTGAACTTCCAGTTTGCCCATAGGGCTGATTTTTTTTTTGCACTCCACAGGTTTCAGGGAAGCTCCTTAAGCCTCTGGAGGGCTTCCGGGGGGCAAGGGAGGCTGTTTTTGCCCTCCCCAGGCTCCTATAAAGCCTCTCAAGCATGCAAAAAATGGGGGGGGGAGCGCCATGCCCCCACTTTTGGCACGGGAGCCATCATTGCTCTAATTCATAGGAGTATGTCTATGTACAAAAACAAATCCTCCCTGGAAATACATTTTTGCCTCTAGAGTGGGGGTGTCAAACTCAATTTCGTTGAGGGCTGCATCAGGGTTATGTTTGACCTTGGGGGGTGGGCAGGGGGCATGGCCAGCTTGACATCACTCCTGTTGGGGGCGCTTGTGGTCACCTAAGTCATCTGCCAGTGAAAATATGCTCCCAAGCTTCGTTTTTGGCTGCCATGGCCTCCTGCAACCCTCTGCCAAAACATAACTCAGGAGCCCGTTTTTGCTGAAAAAAGCACTACAGGCCGGTCCTTCGCTGTTTCCAGGGCAGCCCCATGGGCCAGATCTAAGTACCCTATGGGCTGGATCCAGCCCATGGGCCTTAAATTTTGATACCCCTGCTCTAAGGTTGCTCAGTAGTGTAACAAAGCTACCTGTAGCAGCTTTCTATATAAGATAAATTATTCTCAGTTTATTTGGGGGATGGCAGCAGTGAGACAATTTTATTTCTCTGACTCATGGTATTAAAAATCCAAATTTGTAAATAGTATGAGCTGCTCCCCAGCAGGGGATTTGATGGATGTCTGTATAATTGAAAGTTCAATGCCTATAAATTAAGATAAAATAGTGTTATATTTTTGTTCGTAATTCTCCAGAGACAGGTCATTTTTTGTAATCCAAGCAGAATGATTGTCTGAGCCATTAAACTGCAAATCATGAAGATTTTAATAGGTAGAGCTGTTAAACCTGCATGACGTATTCACTCAAGAAGTTTAAACATTCCAAGGGAAATAAAAGCCCCCTAGTAATGAATGTCATTTGTTTTCAGAATAATGGAAAACTAGATGGCTTCAGGGCAATTTCTAGATCCGTTAAAATTTTTGCAAAGCATCCCCAAAAGTAGGAAATATTTTCAACCCTCTTCTCTGAGATCAGAAAGAGAGCTAAAAATGTAAAAGGGGATGGCAGATTTTGCTGCTATGCCTTTTGCTGCCATAGGAAGTCTCTCAGATCCTGTTTGTCACTTCAAGGAACTTAAATTTTGAGAGCATCTAAATCTCTTGTAGGAAGTTAGCACCCACCCATCTCCTAGAACAGGGGTCTGCAAAGTTGGCTCTTTTAAGACTGGTGGACTTCAACTCCCAGAATTCCCCAGCCAGCAAAGCTGGCTGGGGAATTCTGGGAGTTGAAGTCCATCAGTCTTAAAAGAGCCAACTTTGCAGACCCCTGTCCTAGAATAATGAACTGTCCTGGGAAATATTGAAAAGGCAGAATATTATATCTCCCTGAATGTGAAAAGGAAGAAACTCATCCTTCCTGGGGCCAAAGGATGGATGGGTTGATGTGAGCGGGGCAGCCTTGTGGTCCTGTGTAGGCCAGATTAATGGCTTTGGTGGGCCACATGTGGCCCCCGAGCCATAGTTTGAGGACCCATGTACTAAGCTATTGGACTGTGCTATATATGCCAAGCTTTATTTTCATGCTTAAGGTCCATTTTGTATACTTTCTTATTGGAAGGAGAAAGTCTAATTTTAATTATTATTCTGATTGTCAATTTCAATAACACCAGGGATGTTTTGAATGTTCATAAATAATTGGGCATATAAAGTAGGAACCTTAGAAATGTTGATCCGGCAGCTTCCAAGGAGCGAGATAGTGATAGTTGCAGAACTGTGTGGGTTCTGAGTAGGTAGCTCACTAACTTAGCTCTTAAGATATTTAAGAGCCATCAAAGCCACGACATGCTTTTGGTTGTTAGTAGAGAATCAGAGGATGTTCCTTGTCACAAAATCTTGTAAAGATACAGATCTGTGGGGGCCTGGTTGCCGTAGCCGACTGGGTGGGCACAGCTGGGGTGGGCAGGGGTGACATGGGCTGGTCCCTCACCACCTACGGGACAACTCTGGGCCTATCACGGGCCAGATCAGGCCCACAAGTCACGTGTTTGACATGTCTGCATTAGTAGATTTATTAAACACACACACATATTCACATCATATACTAGAGCAGGGGTCTCCAACCTTTGCAACTTTAAGTCTGAAGGACTTCAGCTCCCAGACTTCTCCAGCCAGCTTTGCTGGCTGGAGAATTCTGGGAGCTGAAGTCCTTCAGACTTAAAGTTGCAAAGGTTGGAGACCCCTGTACTAGAGAAGTAGTTAACGCTAAGAAAGAAAAATAATAACTGAAAAGATCTGCTGAGTTTCTGACCTATAATATTCTAGATGTTAGGCAGGTATTATAACCACAATGCCTTTTCTTAAAGGTGGTTATGGAAGACATAGAGACCAACAGAGTCAAGAAAAAAATGTTTACTTAAAAGTTGTTGTTGTACGTGCACAGACAGTTATGTGTATTTTAATGCTCTGTGTGTATGTGTGCGCACGCTTATGAAAGTATATATGTGCAGTAGGCAGAGAAGACAGTAATTGTCTGGTGGGAGAAGCTGATAGTTTGCAGTATGAAGCGAATACCTTGCAAACTGTTACCCAAGTGTTTCTATGAAAAAAGCATTTATTAAAATGGCAGTGAAATGGCACCAGTAAGGGTGCAGTGTGAATTGACTTTCTGTTGTAAAACCTGAAACCTCTTCACAAAGCACATTAATTAATAGATAACCACTAGAGGACAGTATGAATCAAAATATGTTCCCTTGGGCTGCTGTATCTGAAATATTTTCATGTCATTATGTTTGCATCATTCCAGGAATGCAGCCATCCATTTTCTATCAACAACAAAAAAACAATTATATACAGATAGTCCTTGTCTTACAATGACTAGTTCATTTAGTGACCGCTCAAAGTTACAATGGCACTGAAAATGTGACCATTTTTCATGCTTATGACCATTGTAGCATCCCTAAGACCTTGTGGTCAAAACTCAGACGCTTGTTAACTGACTCATATTTATGAAGGTTGCAGAGTCCCAGGGACACATGGTCTTCTTTTGTGAATTTTTGACAAGCAAAGTCAAGGGGGAATCCAGATACCCTTAACAACAGTGTCACTAACTTAACAAATGTAGTGATTCACTTACAGCTTTGACAAGAAATGTTGTAAAATGGGGCAAAGTTTATTTAACAAATGTCTCATTTAACAACAGAAATGTTGGACTCAGTTGTGGTCAAGGACTACCTGTAATTACAGTAATTAGAGATACTGTTTCTTGATCTGACTGTTGGATTGGTTGGTTCGTATTGCCATCATGTCACATCATGCTTACTACATAAGTAAGACAAATACATTCCCAGCCTTGGAAAAATACATATTCTACATCAAGCTTTCCCAATCCTGAACCTCCCAAATATATTTATGTATATCTCCGAATATATTTATCAGAGGTGGTATTCTACTGGTTCGAATTGGATCATCCGAACCAATCGTGGAGATCGCGGAGGGCTCCACCCACCTGAGCCTGGCTCTATGGCATCCCATTTAGGCCTTTTTTTCTCCAAAACCACATGCGCTGAAGGATCTGCACATGTGGTGAGGTGGCATGTGTGAGTGAAACGAGTGTGTGCTTGCACACACACTCATATTTATGAACCGGTAGGGAAGGGAAGTGTATACCACCTCTGATATTTATGTATACTATATATCTGGCAATTGTACTATAACCCTTACAGAAAGTTCTAGGCTGGTTGAGGAAGGCTGATCTACATTTTGACTGGCAAATCAATAGGAAAACCTAATGCCATTTACTTTCATTACACGAATCGTACAAAGCCCCAGGTCTCTTAAAATGACTTGCATGGTATTTACATATTTAAACAATACTCAAGATTATTTAAACATCTTGGATCTAGTCTCTTTTAAGCAATCTTGAAAAATCCAGACTTACATTTGGTCATGATAGCATTTCATTTACGGGAAAACCTACCTAGGCCCTGAAATGCCAATGCCAATTCATGGTTGAGGAAACCACAGGATATTATGATATGAATGACATTTGTAATGACAACAAATGGTGATAAGGATTATGTTTACAATAAGAATGAGTAGAATTATTAAATTTAACTGGAAACCGAATGTTGCAATTGACATGATGAATGAGGGAAAATGAAGTCTTTCAGTTTTTCTTTTTGACCATATATGTATACTTTGGGGGAAAGATACTTGACTGCTCCTGAAATGCATTATGTTAAATTGAGCATTTGATTTCCCAACAAAAAAGTAACCTTATCTGAAGTCAGTATTTTCTGAAACTACTATCTTGGCTTAAACTAAAAATATAGTTATATCCAGTGTAACTTTTACAATGTTATGACAGTTGCTATAACATAAACTGTCTTTTGTAATGAAATCTAGTTCTTGTCTATTTAGACTCCTCACTGAGGTCAGAGGCACTAATTTAATCAAAATGTGTAAAAAGAAAAAAGGTGCCTAAGCCTATGGAATGGGTGTGTGTGTGTCATATAATTTAAGGCCTCATTCGGTGAGTGTCAGAACAGGATTACATTGTTTGGACATGGAAGCTGAGCAGTTAGGGAACTGTTAATATTTGGGTGTGAGATTACCAGAAAATGCCAGGCTATATAGGCTTACTTCAGCAAGATAGTATTTTCCTACATATTTAAGACACAGAATGACAGTAGCCTCATTTAAGGAAATCCAGTCACTTACTGCTGTTGCATTTTCTTCCCTTGTAACATCTGCTGACAGATGTGGTATCTGGTATCTCCAGGCTGCCAATATAAATTAGTATAACCATTTGCATTGATCAGAGACATTAGACAGGTTTAAGGATCTGATTAAAGTAGGCAGGGCCACACAGGTTCTATTTTTCTCCTTTTGACTCAGTTTTCTGAAACAGAAAGTAGTTCTACTAGAACAGACAGGCGCTTTCACTTTTACAGCTTCAGCTTTGCTAATTGTGCTCCCCTCCCCCTCAGTTTGCTCTTCTTCTCTAATGAACCATAGAGTAACAAGGCAGGCTGCTTTTTATCAATCACAATATCAACCTAACATATATATATATATTTTCTATCTATGCCAGCAATTACTGGAACTAATCCTGTTTAATCATCTGTGTCATGAATCAGACATTTACTATTCATTTAACTCTGCAGAGCTGACAAAAAGCCATGGGTTGCCTGCCAGATGGACAGACCTACTTATCTTCAGCTCATGATTTTCTATGGTAGAAGATTTTTATAGAACTTTTTCTCTACAACATATTCTTCTACTAGTTCATGCCTTCAAATACTCTCACCCAGCATCCCATAAATTCTTATTAGTGTAAATTGCCCACTGTATATCAGATTTACCATCCAATCTAGAAATTATTTAGAAACCAACAGGCAATAGCCAAACAGCCATTGGAACTACCTAATCTATGTTAGTTATTATAGCATCTACTCAATTACTACCCAGATTTCTTCATTACTCAGCTTCTACTTCCCAAAATCTTCTCTGATGATATTTTGACTTCTAATCTGACACTGATAGAAATCCCTCTGAACCTCCTCCTTTTCCTGTAAAAATCTCACAAAGGTTCTCATAAAAAATATAAACTAATCCCTACTCTTACCTTCTGATCAGCTAAGTGAGTGTATTGTATCAGTGTCAACGCGGATATACAAAAAGCCAGCAAGCCTCTGTGGAGGAAATCAAGCTTACCAAACTGTCTCTTCCTTTGACTTCTGCTTTAATGAGGTATTGCCTCCTTTTTGGCATGGTAATAAGCAGTTGCTGCTGTATAGAGGTGACCTGAGATTAAATTCATATAAGCCGTAAAGATAGGACAGGTTTTATGAAGCATGGTCCAAAAACTCAGACACAGTTATGTGTCTACAGAGAAAATAGGTAGGTAAATATGGACTGATACATATTCCTGCCATATTTTTAAAGATAAATATATGCATATCTCATAACTCGTAATCAGTTCTAGGACCAAACTCTGCCCAGTATGACCACCTGGCTTTCTCCTACTCCCCAGCAGCTGCATAAATATAAATGCAAAATGTGTATTATGTCTGGAACTGGAGTGCCAGAAACCATTGCTGATCTACTCTCTCAGAGATCTGTCAGTAGATCCCAATTTTCCTGTTGCCCATTTTTGTTCTAGAAGTTTTCTAGAATACATTTTACAAAATACCTGAAAACGTTTCTATTTCAGTTTCTCAAAGTGCATGCAGAGGACAATGAATACTTACCTGGAAATGAACTTCCTTCATTGTCTCAGAGAAAAAGGCATTGAAATATAATTCTAAGAACTCCAAATTATCGTTTTTATCTGCATTGTGGTAAACTAAGGAAATTTGTGGTTGCACATTTACTACTACTATTAAACATGCTTATGCCCAATAGTTCAGCTATTACTAAATGAAAATTACAGGTAAAAAGCTCTTATTTGCAGGTATTATTTAGTGCTCACTGATGTATGTGTGCATGTGCAGAGGTATTCACTGAAAAATTGTCCAACAAAATTTTATTTTGACATTCTAGTATGCAATACTCAGGCTTATTAATGGTGGACAAACTTGATTTAGAATCCCAGATCAATGGGGAAAATTCTATCTGTGATGATTTCTGGATTGTAATTAGTAACTTTCTGGAGAAACTCAATTGGCTAATTCAGAAAGTTCTAGCAACGTGTCAATTGTTCAGTTTTACATTTAACAAAAGTTTCACTATCTGTTTTCATATATGGATATTTCATTGCAGTTCTGTCAGATTGTCAGCACACAGTGGTTTTAGGTGTAACAGTAGCAACAAAAACAATACTAAAATATTAGTCCTACCAAGACTAAAGTTTTACTCTTGTTTATGTTTATGAATGACTCTTACTTACAAGAATTAAGAGCATTTTACATAATTAAGTAAATGGTTAGAATAGCGGGGGGGGGGGGGATGTTAAAACATTCAGACCTGCATGTGTATCTTCACATGATCATAGTTTATAAATAACTTTACATTGCAAAATTTTGGAATGGCTAATAGGTTTTGAAAATAATGGCATCATAACATTGGGTCAAAACTCAGTTTTTCCCTCCGTTGTGGCCATACTTCCATCATGCCATCAAATCTGAATATTCAAATGGACCATTAATTAATTTGAAATGTTATCAATCAATTACATTCTTTCAATTATATTTAATTTAATAATTGGCCTTTATCAAATTGAGAGGTCTATGAAAAGGAAATATAACTGCACATCTAAGTTTGGAACTTTTGTGATATAATAATGACAGCTAGCTTAGATCAATTTTTACATTTTTTGACAAAATCATGGAGAATAAAACTATTGATTACTGTTCATGATGACTAATACATTATTTCTGCTATCAGAGAAAGGTAATATGCTTCTGCCTAAATCAGGGGTGGTAATATGCTATTTCTTGGGTTAAAAACAGTATGGC
This sequence comes from Rhabdophis nuchalis, assembly GCA_039707465.1. Lineage (NCBI taxonomy): Eukaryota > Metazoa > Chordata > Lepidosauria > Squamata > Natricidae > Rhabdophis > Rhabdophis nuchalis. Next base: position 351,886,015 of record CM077643.1, on the reverse strand, counting down.
TGTGAATACTTGTTATTGGCAAAGCAAAGTGAAGGAAGTCTCCCTTATGTTCTTCCCACATATATTAGGTTAGCTCGAAACTATATTTGATCTTGTGGGATGTTTGATCTTGTATGATACAGCAACATGCTTCCATGTTCCTATGTGAGCTCCAATAAGCAGTAGCATTAGGGATGATTTCAATGAGTGAAACTGCTAAGGGCTCAGAAAGCCCACCATTGACAAAAATACCATGAAATTTAATTGATAGCTATATATAGAAGTCCATGAGAATTTGCATCCCTGCACTATCCAATTTGCAATATGGATATTCATCCAGGTAATTCAAATAGTCTTGGTGTAGGCCAACTGAAATAGGTCCAGATAACATTAGGGTAGCTTAAATATGTTTTTTTATTACAATTTAGATATAATTCCATATTTGGATGAGTATGAATGAGAAAAGTAGAGTATTAATTCCAGTAATTGCCAGGAAATACTGTAAATAATACAATAACAAAATAACAGAGTTGAAAGGGACCTTGTGGGTCTTCTAACTCCACTCCTTGCTCAAGCAGGAAAACCTATAACATCTCAGACAAATAGTTGTCCAATCTCTTCTTAAAAACCTCCATTGTTGCAGCACCCACAACTTCTGGAGGCAAATCTTTCATTGTTATCATATACTAAGAATTTAGGGTGATTGGAAAATTCTGAGGTCCTGGGGAATAAGTACATTACCAGTTAATATTTTAATTTTAAAATTATTTTGGTGCCTACCTTAGAGTTAAATTAAATTTTTATTAAAATTTTCAATTTCATTTTTTTGTTTTTAAATTTGGTTAGACAAGTTGCTGGTTAATCCTTGGATGAGAATCGGGAAATAACAGGACAGGAAGTTAACAAGAAAACAAAGGATATCATTTCCAAATTGTTGCCAAGAATGTGGTTACTGAAGTCACCAAGAATTAAGCTTGGCTTGAAGGAGACATTATATTTTTTAGCTGTCTTGGATGCAGTACTTTCCAGAACAACAGGGCAGGATATAGAGATATAGAGATACCGGATAAAATGTAGTGTAGTGTTGCTATTAATAACTAGATTATCTAAACCCAAGTATTGCTACTGAATCCTATAAAGCTATCCTCTCAACAATTCCCATTCCTTTGAGCCATGAATATATTTTTACTCTAGCTTTTAAATCAACAGTTTAGTTTAACTTTGTCCACTAGGTTTGGAAACACAAAGAGTGGCTGCTGGAAAGATACCTCCAATTCCATAGTAGTATCTCCATTTACACAGATCACAAATGATTTACTGTCAGTTTTAGTAGCTAAAAAGGTCTGAATGAAGCTATCTTTAACTCAACTTCTTGTGGTTGTTAGCTTAGTTTATGTGGCCAACAGTGAACAGAAAAAACAGTAGTGAATTGGGAAACACAATTCTTTTAGGCTTTTTACAAGGCTTGTATCTTTTGCAAATCACTGTTTTGCACTCCTGAGCTACTTTTCAGGGTTGCTGTTGGACTACAATACTTCAAGAACATTTCTCAAGTTCTCAGTAGGAGTCAGCCATAAAATCTTCAAAAAAACCTTGACAAATACCACCCTCTTTGAAATAATTCCACATAGCCTGGCACTGTATTCCAAATGCTATTATGAGGTTGGTCATTCCTCCCCCAAAAAGACATATTTATTTAAATGTGCACAACGTAATTAAAAAGGATGGCTATCTATGCCCATTTGTCTTCCAATAGAAATGCACATTTAGAATTAATTTCTTCTCTCTATACAGAGTATAAAGAATCCATTTCACTATTGTAGAGAGATTACAGCAATTAGGTAAACATTTAATTAGATATTTGAATTGCATATATTTGATTCCTCAAATTTCCTTGTATTAATTTACTACAATATTTCTAATTTAGTATGACATGAAAGTAGGACTTCCTTTTTGTTTAGTAATAATTAAGCATTATTTCTTCCTCCTCCCTCTCTTGTTCTCTTTTTCTTTCTGCATATATTTATTATTTATTTATTAAATTTTTATGCCAGCTATACCACCATACAACAAATCTGGGCAGCTTATAATATATTAAAAAGTTAAAAGTTATTAAAATAAAAAACCATGGTTAACCACAGTGCTGTGGACCTACACAGAATGCTGAGCAGGGGCTAAAGCTAAATGGTAGCCAGCAACTTTGAGAACTCATGAAAAGGAAAGCAGGGATATTGATTTCTAAATTTACCTTGACTTGGAGAATTTTTTAAATAATAAATGACTAGGAGACTAGAAGAGGGATGTGGTGGCTCTGTGGCTAAAATGCTGGGCTTCTTGATTAGAAAGATTGGAGGTTCAAATCTCTAGAACTGCGTAATGGAGTGAGCTCCTGTTACTTATTCCAGCTTTCGCCAACCTAGCAGTTCGAAAGCCTGTAAAAATGCAAGTAGAAAAAACAGGAACCACCTTTGGTGGGAAAGTAACAGCATTCTGTGCGCCTTCACTGTTTAGTCATGCCAGCCCCATGACCACAGAGACGTCTAAGGACAGCGCTGACTCTTTGGCTTTGAAATGGAGATGAGCACCGCCCCCTAGAGTCGAGAACGATTAGCACATATGTGTGAGGATAACCTTTATCTTTACCTTTAGGAGACTATCTGCAATCACTAGAAGATTTCCTCTAATTCAATGGAGTACAAGTGATAGAGTCAAACTCTATGAAGCTATACATACAGATATCACAGCTGTCCTTAGACGATCATGTGACGGCCGTGGCCAGGGGGGCTTTCTATCAGGTTTACCTGATACGCCAGTTGCGCCCCTTTCTAGATCGAGATGCCCTACGCATGGTCACTCAAGCCCTCGTTATTTCCCACCTAGACTACTGCAACGCCCTCTACATGGGGCTCCCCTTGAGGTGCACCCGGAGGCTCCAGCTAGTGAAGAATGCGGCCGCACAGGGGATTCTGGGAGTTTCTTGTTACTCCCATGTAACACCTCTCCTGCGCGAGCTACACTGGCTGCCTGTGGTCTTCTGGGTGCGCTTCAAGGTGTTAGTTACCATCTTTAAAGCACTCCATGGCATGGGTCCTGGCTACTTGAGAGACCGCCTCCTACCACATTCCTCCCTTCGACCTGTCTGCTCCCACAGAGTTGGCCTTCTCAGGGTACTGTCAGCCGGTCAATGCCGACTGGCGACTCCCAGGGGACAAGCCTTCTCTGTGGCGGGTCCGAAACTCTGGAACGACCTTTCCCCCGATATCCATACCATCACGGACCTACGCCTCTTCCGTCGGATGGTAAAAGCACATTTCTTTCAGCTAGCCGGCCTGACATAGATTAGGGAATATTTTAATTCGATATTTATTCAATTTTAATTATTTATTCACATTTTAGCACAGATCTAATAATTTAATTGTTTTTTATATTTTGTATATTGTGGGGTTTTTATCTTTCTGTGCACCGCCCTGAGTCCCTTTCAGGTGAAATAGGGCGGTATATAAATCGAATAAATAAATAAATAAATAAGATATGTATGTGCATGATTTGCGCGTGCGCGAGGAATGGCGCTGGCTTTTGAATGCGGGAGCTCCCGGTAGGCTTTGGATGGCCTGGGAGGACGCTGCCGACCCTCTGTGACCAGCTTTGAGGGTCGGCCCAGCAAGTGAGACAGCCCGCCGTCACATCGGGTGAGTTTGATGTTGGAGGGTGTGACGGCGGAGGTGGGAGAGCTTGGCGAGTTTGGGCGAGCGGCGTGGAGCGGAGCGGCCTGAAGCGGTCTGAGCGGCCTGAAGCGGCTGGCGTGGCTTTGGAGCGCGGCCCTTGGAGCGTGGCCCTGAAGCGGCCCCGAAGCGGCCTCGTAGCTCGCCCTGCAGTCCAGTGGAGAGACTGCGGTGAGCGACGGAAGACCTGAGGCCATGGGGGGTCGCGGCAAGTGGCGGTAAGCGGCAGGGGAGGCTTGGAACGGCCGGACGAGTGGCGAGTGGCAGAGCGACTCGGAATCGGCCTGGAACGTTGGCGGTGGCGTTGCCCCGGCGCGGCTGCGCTGAGCGGCCAAAGATCTGCGGCGGAGAGGCTGCGGTGAGCGATGGCGAGCAGCGAGGAGGCCTGGAACGGCCCGGCGTTGGCGCGGTCCCATCGTGGCCCTGGCGCGGCCGCGCAGCCTGGTAGAAGATCTCTGTTGAGTGGCGGGGAGCGGTTGGGCGGCCTGAAATGGCCCCGGCACCGGCGTTTGTCCCGGCACGGGCCGGAGTGGAACCAAGCCGACAGCTGGAGAGGAGCCTGGAGTGGTGTGCCAGAGACAGAGATATGGACTCATGGAGGGCTTTTGGACCATTCTCCCTCCTTATGAACAACTAGGCACAAATCCACTAACTTTTACCATCTATGCGTACTATGATTCATCTTTATGCCCCCCTCCCTTCCCCCTGGAAAAGATCTCTCCATCCCATGTGTTTTTAAATATCTTTCCTACCCGTCCGTCCTGTATATATTTTCGATCTGCACTGTCGCCACTTTAGTCGGGCTTGCTGTTGTATAATTTTATGCATTTTACCATCTTAAGCATGTTTACCATCTTTAGCGTTCCTCCTTTTATAGCCAGTGTGGCCTGGGAATGCTAGCGTATTCAAGGTTAGACCTTCTTTGCCTGCGGGAGTCTCCTCTCTCGCAGGCCTGGCCCCCGGGTCTAACACGGGCCCACCTCGAGGATGGATTGATTGATCCAGAGAGGTGGGCGCAGAGCAAACTTAGGGGGTTTTTAAACAAATTTTTAATTCGGCTTTTAAGGGGTTCTGGGGCGGGGGGAGGGCTCATTCAGTCAGGGGGGGGTCAAGATATAGGGCCGGCTGGCGGAAGTAGGATAAAGGAGGGGTCCATTAGGGAGGGGGGATTGGGGGTTGTCTCTGTTGAGGGCCATCCCATTCGATTGGTCTTGGGGAGGGGCAGGGGCGGTGGGAGGCAGGATGTCCATCGTGGGTTGGAGGCTCGTGGTCGCTGGTTACGAGCGGTCGCTTGCCCCAACCCCCTGTACTCCACTCGTGGGCTAGGCGGTCAGGGATTACAGAGCCGGGGGCCCAGGCTGATGTTCTGCAACGCCAGGTCCGTGGTGAACAAAGCCCCCCTCATAAATGACCTTGTGTCAGAGGGGGACCCGGACCTGGTGGGAATTACGGAAACCTGGTTGGGCCCCGAGGGGGGTTTACCCCTCGTGGAAATGTGCCCACCAGGCTACCGTGCATTTCATCGGCCTAGGGCCCTAGGCAGGGGTGGGGGGGTGGCGGTTATTGTTAAGGAAAGTCTGGAGCCGAAGGAGACCACTGTGCCTCAGACGACCGGCTGTGAGTCCCTCTTCGTGAAATGGGGCCTAGGGAGGCAGTTGGGCTTGCTGCTTGTATACCTGGCTCCCCGCTATGTAACAGCAGCCCTGCCCGAGCTACTCGAGGTGATCGCCGCGATGGCGGTGGAGACCCCCAGACTTATAGTCATGGGGGACTTTAACCTGCCATCGGCGGGCGAAACATCCGAGGTAGCTCGGGAGTTCATGGCTTCCATGACGGCCATGGACCTGACCCAAGTAGTTCAGGGCCCCACTCACGAGGGAGGACACACGCTGGATCTGATTTTTGTCTCTGGACACTGGATTAGTGATCTCGGAACAGGGGATTTAGTCATCTTACCCTTGTCATGGACAGATCACTCTCTCCTTCGGATAGACTTTCCAACCGTCACACCTCACCGCGGGGAGGCGGAACCGGAAACACCAAGTTGGTTCCGCCCCAGGCGCCTGATGGACCCGGAAAGGTTCCAGAGGGAGCTTGGGCCAGTACCTGTATCCCTGCCCCGCGGCTCGACTGAGGACCTAGTGGCCGCGTGGTATAGTGCGGCCACGGGGGCCTTGGACCGAGTCGCGCCCTTGCGGCCTCTCATGCGGCGTCGAGTCACCCAGGCTCCTTGGTTTACCGAGGAGCTTCGGGAGATGAAACGCCGTAAGAGACGCCTAGAGAGTAGGTGGAGATCTTCTCGATCCGAAGCTGACCGAACACTAGTGAGAGACCATATTAGGACTTACTTAGTGGCGCTAAGAGTGGCCAAACGTGAGTATTGTGCCACCCTTATCGCGTCCGCGGAAAACCGCCCTGCCGCCCTGTTTGGGGTGACCCGCTCCCTCCTTCATTTGAGGCCGCGGGAAGCCCCTCTGCAGGGTCGAGCAGAGGAATTTGGAGTATTTCTGCAGGACAAAATCACTCAGATTCGGAACGAGTTGCCCTCCACTAGTGGCCCAGTCGGGGCGTCCGGTGCTGGTCTTGAGATAACACCTTGGGAGGAGTTCGACTTTGTTACTACCGAGGATATGGACAGGTTGCGGAGGAACCTTAGAGCCACCACATGTTTATTGGACCCGTGCCCCTCCTGGCTTGTACTGGCATCCTGGGAGGTGACACGAGGCTGGCTCCAGGGCATTGTGAATTCATCTCTGAGTGAGGGGTACTTGCCCACCGTTTTGAAAGAGGCGGTGGTGAGGCCCCTCCTCAAGAAGCCATCCCTGGACCCGGCTTTATTAGAGAACTATCGTCCCGTCTCCAACCTTCACTTTTTAGTGAAGGTTGTTGAGAGTGTGGTGGCTCAACAGTTTCCCCGAAATCTGGAGGAAGTTGATTATCTAGACCCGCGCCAGTCCGGCTTCCGGCCCGGTCACAGCACCGAGACGGCATTGGTCGCGTTGGTTGATGATCTCTGGAGGGCACGGGATAGAGGTTGTTCCTCTATCCTTGTCCTATTAGACCTCTCAGCGGCTTTTGATACCATCGACCATGGTATCTTATTGCACCGATTGGGGGGGTTGGGGTTGGGAGGCACCGTTCTACGGTGGTTCTCATCCTACCTCTCTGGTCGGTCGCAATGGGTGTTGGCAGGAGGGCAGAGGTCGTCCCCGAGGCCCCTCATATGTGGGGTCCCTCAGGGGTCGGTCCTCTCTCCCCTTCTGTTCAACACCTATATGAAGCCGCTGGGCGAGATCATCCGTGGTTTTGGGGTGGAATACCATCTGTACGCTGATGACACTCAGTTGTACATATCCACCCCAAACCACCCCAACGATGCCGTCGAAGTGCTGTCCCGGTGTCTAGAGGCCGTACGGATCTGGATGGGTAGTAACAAACTCAAACTCAACCCGTCCAAGACCGAGTGGCTGTGGTTTCCGGCACCCCGGTTCAGCCAGTTAAGTCCAACACTGGCCATTGGGGGCGAACAACTGGCCCCCGTGGAGAGGGCGCGCAACTTGGGTGTCCTCCTGGATTCCCGGCTGTCCATGGAGGACCATGTGGCGGCCGTGGCCAGGGGGGCGTTCTATCAGGTACGCCTGATACGCCAGTTGCGCCCCTTACTGGACCGGGGAGCCCTTCGCACAGTCACTCAAGCGCTTGTGACATCCCGGCTGGATTACTGCAACGCTCTCTACATGGGGCTCCCCTTGAGGTGCACTCGAAAGCTACAGTTAGTGCAGAATGCGGCCGCGCGGGTGATTATGGGTGCCTCAAGGCAAACCCACGTAACACCTCTCCTGCGCGAGCTGCACTGGCTGCCTGTGGCCTTTCGAGTGCGCTTCAAGGTGTTGACAACCATCTTTAAATCGCTCCATGGCTCGGGGCCTAGCTATATACGAGACCGCCTCCTGCCCCATACATCCCTTCGTCCGATCCGCTCCCACAGAGAGGGCCTTCTCCGGGTGCCGTCGATGGGCAATGCCGGTTGGCGACACCCAGGGGAAGGGCCTTCTCTGTGGCGGGCCCGGCCCTCTGGAACGACCTACCCCCCGACCTTCGCACTATCTCGGACCTCCGTCTCTTCCGCCAACGTCTTAAGACGTATTTATTTCAACAAGCCGGCCTAGGATAGCCCCCTGTTCCTGACTTTAAAAAAAAATAAAAAATAAAAATTATAATTTGGGAAGGTTTTTTAACATGGGTTTTAGCACGGGTTAATCTAATTTAATATATTTTAAATTGATATTTATTGTATTTTTGTGGTTTTAATAATGCCTGTGCGCCGCCCTGGGTCCTAACAAGGAGAAGGGCGGGGTATAAATTTAATAAAATAAAATAAATAAATAAATGAATGTGCAAATAAATATGGCTAGACCTGAGCTGCAGAGGTTGTGCGCTCACAATTATTTCTGGTCAGGAAATCAATACTGGGATTAACAATTTAGGCATAAGAAAAAGCGAAATGACGATGATTCTTTCCTTTTCACTGCATAAGTGATAGGCATAAAACTTCCTCCATCACTGGAACTACATGTCTGTAAGTCCTTCCAGCTGTTATATACCATATTCATGACAGGTGGCTAGAATATTCAGCATGTTCATTTCTTATGTTAAAACTGGTGAGATGTAAATTTGTGCAAACTTCCCTCCGAGCTAAGCAATGACTCTGTTCAAAGCCTGAAATAAGGTGTTTGGTCATCACTGCAAAACTTGGATGATTAAGCAAGGTTGGGATTCCATACTTGCTGGCGATTAATCCTAATATTACACATAACACAAAAATGCCTTTAAAAGTTTTATTGCAGATAAGCAGTAAGACTTAAAATAGACTATGTGGGATCAAACGCTTATAAAGACTGAGCAAGGAGCCTTACTAACTACTTTTTGGTGAGGAGAGGAAGAAGGAGAAACAAAAATATTTAGGGAGGGGACAGAATGATATAGTTAATATCCTGAATATTCCAGTTTCTGAATAATGCAGAATGTTTTGGAGGTGCCGAATTCTAAAGCAAAGCATGTTAATTCAATTCATTGAACAGTTTTGATACCTAGCCAGTACAACATAATATAGCAGAAACTGTAGTATGAAGGCTGAGTATTTCAGCAATTTCTAGTAAACAGAAAGCAAAATAATGTTATACTTTCTACTCATTCTGTCCCTTCTGATGAAAATACAGTGACCTTGACATTACGAGGCCTCCTTTAAAAAAAAAAAGTCCAGCAGAAAACTTTCATAACTGAAATGAGCCAGGAAGCTTTATGAACAAACTTTTGAAATTCTGTGTCTCTCCCCTAACTTGACAATTAATTTCATTTGATGATGAAAGGATAGAATTGTGAAGTAGATATTCTGCTCTTTTTAACTGAAGAGTCACCTCTCTCTATATATAAATGTATATGTGTGTGTATGTATGCATGTGTTCCAGCATAATTCTGGAATGCCTCGAGCAATTTCAACCAAACTTGGTACACAGATGACTTACTCTCTGGAAACAAATACTGTGGGGTTAAGACACCCCTAACACCCCTCGGGGTGTGTGGGTGTGGATGTGTTCCAGCTTAACTCCGGAATGCCTAAAATTAAAAGGACTGAATTATATCTATAGTGTCAAGTCGTACTACTTTTGACAGTGATAATGTGCATTTTGGATTCAAGTTCTGTTAAGATACAACCTGTTGTGCCTTAAAATGGCTTCTATTGTACAGCATAGTGGAGTTGCCATGGTAACAGCTTCGCAGTATTCCACAAGGGGACTCCCTCTAATGCAGGATTGGGATAAATACCTACCAAGACTACACCGGGTTATCAGCTAGTTTTCTATAAAAAGGGTGGAGAAAGAAGATAGAGAGAGAGTGTCGATTTGTCAAAATAAATGCTGTAAGAGGTGTGCAAAATAATATGAAGGATGGAATTTTCCTTCTGGAGAATGCTGGAAAAAGTCAGAATAGAGCTGGAAGGAACCTTAGATGTCATGTAGTCCAACCCCCTGCTTGAGCATCTCCATCTTAACTTTCTCCTTTTTTCTGATCAGGAGGACCCACTCACAGTTAAAGCTCTGATTGGAATATCTGCTATGTTATTCCTGAATGAGTTAATTTTCTTAATAATGCCTGTATGTGTTATATGTTGAAGCTCTTTTTTATCTGTAGCATAGGCAGAACCTTTCACTAGATCAAAGCCTTTCACTAGATCACCGCCCCGAGTCCCTTTTTGGGAAAGGGTGCGGTATATAAATCAAATAAACTATAAACTAAAGCAAAGCTGGCTGAGGAATTTTGGGAGTTGAAGTCCACAAGTCTTAAAGTTGCCAAGGTTGGAAACCCCTGCTCTAGAAGATCCAACAGACTCAATCAATCAATTAGAATACAGCTGGAAGGGACTTTGGAGATCTTCTACTCAAACCCCCTGTTCAGACCCTATACAAATTGAGACAAATGACTGTCCAGTCTCTTCTCAGACACCTTCAGTGAAGAAGCACCCACAACTTCTGATGGCAAGTTGTTCCACTGATTAATTGTCCTCACTGTTAGAAAATTTCTCCTTAATTCCAGGTTGTTTCTCTCCTTGACTGGTTTCCATTCATTGTTTCTTGTCTTGATTTTTTTATTTTATTTTATTCATATTTGTATCCCGCCCTTCTCCACGGAGGATCCAGGGTGGCGCACAGGAAATTTAAAAATATACAAAATACAAAATAAATACATAATTTAAAATATATATTAAATTATCCCGATCCTATGCTAAAAATCGAATTATTAAAATACCCAATTTAAAACTTTCTAAGAGTCCCCATGGGAGGTTAGGCTAGGCCGGCTTGTTGGAAAAAGTATGTCTTTAGACATTGTCGGAAGAGGCGGAGGTCGGTGATGGTGCGTAATTCAGGGGGGTAGGTCGTTCCAAAGGGCAGGGCCCGCCACAGAGAAGGCTCTTCCCCTGGGTGTCACCAGTCGGCATTGTCCGGGCCAACGGCACCCTGAGAAGACCCTCTCTGTGGGAGCGTATCGGTCTAAGGGATGTATGGGGCAGGAGGCGGTCTCGCATATAACTAGGCCCCGAGCCATGGAGCGCTTTAAAGATGGTTATCAGAACTTTGAAGCGCACCCAAAAGGCCACAGGAAGCCAATGCAGCTCGCGCAGGATCGGTGTTATATGGGAGCATCTGGTGGCTTCCGTGATTACCCGCGCGGCTGCGTTTTGGACTAGCTGTAGCTTTTGAGTGCACCTCAAGGGAAGCCCCATGTAGAGAGCATTACAGTAGTTGAGACGGGACGTCACGAGAGCTTGAGTGACTGTGCGAAGGGCAGCCCGGTCCAGTAAGGGGCACAATTGGCGCATCAGGCGTACCTGATGAAACGCCCCCCTGGCCACGGCCGCCACATGGTCCTCCAAGGACAGCCGGGAATCCAGGAGGACACCCAAATTGCGCGCCCTCTCCACGGGGGCGCACTCCACTGCTTCTGGTGCTTTGGAAAATAACGACCCCCTCTCTCCATGGCAGCCCCTCAACTGCTGGAATATTGAATGGTCATTGGCATGATTAATTATCACCCTGTTATATTCTTATGAAAAGGAATAGCAAATTATATTTGGTTGTTGGCAGCTACATTCAATGATAGCTAAATGAAATATTAATATTTGGAGATAGTGCACCAATTTCTAGGGAACTCATATTTGACTTGTGCATTTCCCAGAAATACCTTGCTGAAATGGTAATCTGTTGCAAACCTTTACATGTCGATATGGAATCACTCCCAGATAAGTTGGTAAATGCCTCAACCGAAGTCATAAATCTGCAGTCTCCAGTATGGTGCCTGAAGTTTCCTTGGTTTCCTGTTTATTGTGACTGAAAGGTTTTTTTTTAAATGTTGATATTTTGTTTATTTTAATTGTGACAGCTAGATTGTGGCAAAGTGAGGGACTGCAATACAACCCATAGAAATTAGAACAGCACTGAAAAAGTATTTATGATCATTTTTCACTTATGGCCATTGCAGCATCCCAGTGGCATGTGATCAAAATTCAGATGCTTGGTAACTGCCTCTTGCAGTGTCATATTTATGATGATTGCAGTGTCTTGGGGGGTCACGTGATATCCTTTTGTGCCCTTCTGACAAGCAAAGTCAGTGAGGAAGCAGATTTATATAACAACCCTATTACTAACTTAACTTCAGTGATTCACTGAACAACAGTGGCAAGAATGGTTGTAAAATGGGGCAAAATTCATTTAACAAATGTTAAGTACAACAGAAATTCAGGACTCAATTGTGATCGTAAGTCAAGGACTACCTGTACCATCTTGGTGGGCATGAGAATATTTTATTTTTGAGAGGGGATTCTTATCCTGAACTTTTACTTTTTTTAATACTGGTTCTGTAGTTCCAGAATACCTTTCTGTAGTTTTATTTTGTCACTTGTCCCTTCTTTCATTTCCATTACAAATCTTTCATTTTCAGATCTTCACCAAAATCTATGTTACCACATGGACTTCCTCTGCTGTCGTTTCCCCACTCCCATCCCCTGCCCACCACTTTGGAATTGTTTGGAGTTGTGCTTTTTAATATGTTCTACTGTTCATTGCGCCCTGAGTCCCGCAAGGGAGATAGGGCGGTATATAAATTTGAATAAAGTAAAGTAAACAATGTTTTGGAATCAGGGGACGAGGAGGTCTGCAGGCTATGGTCAAAAAACCAAGATGGGCACAAAGTAATTAAAAACAGGGAAAGCTTTAATCCTACTGTCATGCTTGCCATTATGATTTTTAACTCTCCCTTTCCCTTTCCCTCCCTCCCTCCCTCCCCCCACCTCTCTAAACTCTTCTGCTGGTTTATTGTTCCTACTCTTTTCTACCTATTGGCTGATGTCCACAAATTACTAAGTCTAAAGTACGTTTAATAAATATCATAGCTGTGTTTATTTAACATACTGTGCCCAAACAAATAAATATACACCCAAAAAACCTTTTAGAATAGGTAGATTCCTAGACTTCTAAACTAGAAATTATCCAATTCCATTTTCACCAGGTCTAGTAATGTTGTATGAACTAAGCCATAGATCCCTTGTGCCTCAGATCTTCAAATCTTCCTGCATCTTCTCCTTATCTTTACCACTGCCTAATATGCATATCATATGCATAGCATTTGAATAAGGCTTTTGGGGCTTCTGTTTTCTGGGGTTACCTATGAAACTATAGCTCAATTAGATTCGGATTTTATTAATCTGACTGATATTGTACTCACATAACCCAATAAGCCATTTATTTATTTATTTTTATTTATTTTATTAAATTTATATCCCGCCCTTCTCCTACAAAAGGACCCAGGGCAGCGCACAGGAAATTGAAAGTCAATACAAATATACAAATACACCATATACTAAAACCCTTATTAAATTTAAGTTACTCTGTGCTAAAAGCATTTTAAAATCCTCTAATTAAAATTTACAGCTAATGGAAAGTCCACATCGGGTGGTTATGCTAGGCCAGCTTGTTGAAATAAAAACGTTTTGAGACACTGGCGGAAAAGGCGGAGGTCCGAGGTAGTGCGGAGTTCGGGAGGCAGGTCGTTCCAGAGGGTAGGGCCCACCACAGAGAAGGCCCTTCCCCTGGGTGTCGCCAACCGGCATTGCCCGGCCGATGGCACCCGAAGAAGGCCCTCTCTATGGGAGCGGATCGGTCGGAGGGATGTATGGGGCAGGAGACGGTCTCACATGTAACTAGGCCCCGAGCCATGGAGCGCTTTAAAGATGGTAGTCAACACCTTGAAGCGCACCCAAAAGGCCACAGGTAACCAGTGTAGCTTGCGCAGGAGAGGTGTTACATGGGACTGCCTTGCGGCTCCCATGGCCACCCGCGTGGCTGCATTCTGGACTAGCTGTAACCTTCAAGTGCACCTCAAGGGGAGCCCCATGTAGAGAGCCAACAGACTCAATCAATCAATTAGAATTAACAGAGTCGGATCTTAGTAGTAACTCTCAAAGTTCCCTCAAGTGCCCAAATACATTATTCAGGATTTATAGAGTGACCCGATCAGTATTTTTGTTTCAAGATATGTGAGAAAAAATAAATTACATATAAACATGGTATTTCTTCATCACTGTGCTTTACTTATTTTCATTTATGATTGATTCCCAATATTGTCAGGTGATACATAAAACAGTTCATCTTCCATTCTCCTCATAAGCGGGTGAGGTAGATTATTCTGAGGAACAGAACAGAGGGGGTTCACCAGTTCTGACAGGTTCTGGAGAATCAGTAGTGGAAATTTTGAGTAGTTCAGAGAACTGGCAAATAGGCTGCCCCCTCCCGCCCCCAATCTTCTTGCCCTGAACAGGAGAAGGGAACTGGAAAGCGGGTTAGTGGGGATTTTGCAGTAGCTTTCCCCCAGGAGTGGGGAGAGAATGGGGATTTTGCCGTAGCTTTCCCTGACACACCCACAAAGCCACGCCCACAAAGCCACCCCATGCCCACAGAACCGGTAGTAATCCCACCACTGGAACACACTATTTTAAGGTCACACCAAAAACATTATGGACAGGTGGGAATTTAAACCTAGGCTCCAATAGTAGCAATCTAACTAGTTCAATTCAGTTATTCTTTGTAGAAGAGCTATAAGAAAAGAGGAAGTAATACAATTATCAGAAGCAGGAGACAACATTGTCCCACCATCCTCTTCTGAGTGCAATGTGGAATAAAAGCAGCCCAATTTAGGATAATGTAGCCTGGAACCAAGAACATGTGGTTCAAATATTGCTGAATTTAATTAATCCCATTTTTTTGCAGGGATTAAGGTAAAAGTCAAGATTTCCAGCAGAAAAACCAACAATTTCTAAAAAACGGTTTTCCACCTTAGGAAAGATTCTATCTCCAAGAAGTTAGTTATCGTTATTTTGTCTTTTACACATAGCATTAAGTTCATAGATCTCTTGACTACCGTAATTTCCCAAATTTTAATGTGTCTATGAAGATTCTCAGTCATGCAGGTCATGGTTGTCCCAAAGGTGCTTTTTCAAGAGGAAACCAGACTTTGTATTGTTGTTTTTTTGAAGACATTTTGCTTCTCACCCAAGAACTTCAGTTCTGATTGAACATTGAAGGATGGAAGGATTTATATTCCTTGCAGTCATCTGGTTGTTAGCACTTTTCTGAGAATTGTTGAGGCCGCTTGGAGGTTTACCTGTTTACAACACAGTCCTTTCAGCAGTTCCAAGATTCCACACCCATTTGCACTATTCAGGTGGCCCTGGGAATGCAGATAAACCTCCAAGTGGTCCCAATGACTCTCAGAAAGAGGTGACTGCAAAAAATATAAATCCTGCCATCCTCCATTGTTCAGTCTGAACTGAAGAAGCTTCATAGATGAGAAGCAAAATGTCATTAAGAAAAAGAAAGCCCAGTTGCCTTTTGAAAAAGCACTTGTGGACCAAAGTTTAATAGCTTTCCTGGTATGTTAAATCCTATCCAGGCAAACTATTGTCCGTGATGGCTGAGAATTTCAGATTTTTATTCCAACAGGTCTAGAGAGCATCACGTCAGAGAAAATTGATTCTGTAAGATACTGCAAGGGTCGCATGGGATGGTGTGTTTTCTTCTCTCCTTCCTCTTTTTCTCACACAAATTTCCCCTTCCTTCCCCCTTGCAGCATGAAGGCTGGTTGAGAAACATTTTTACTGAAAGAGTAAATACTTACTGAAAGTTGAATGTCAAAGTCAGCCATGAGTGGATTACATATGCTGTAATGCTAATGAATACTTGGGAGTGGGGAGAGTTGTGTAACAGAGACTTCTTCAGATCTCTTAATGGTGGTGAAGCACTCAGGAAACAATATATCTAAAAATAACCTTGCTAGTATCAGACTTCTGCCATAATTAATACTAGTCAGTCACTATTGATTACAGCAGCACATAAAAAAAAAAAAGACTTAGGATCTTCATTATTCTGATTGGGCCTCTCCTACACACCACAGAATCTATCACTTTAAAAACAGGAAATGCATCCTGTACTCCCCTTTCAGAAATTGGCAGTGTGTTTTTAGAGTAGGAGTTGAGGTACCCTCTTTTAATGAGAATTACAGAGTTTCCACCCAAACAGATGTTTCCCAGATGAGTGGGTCTCCAGAGGTGGACAATATGTTTAATTCAGGCTTTGGTGTGATGAAGTGTTCCGCTTCTTTGAAAGATAACTTTGAACTTTTTCACAGAGTGGGTGTGAGCAATATAAAGAAGGAATTGCATCATTCCTCAGATATAAGCTCGCAGGTTTTCTCCAATAGATTTTCCTGAAACTGAAACAACCACCCTTTGATTAGCTCCTATAACTGTGATGAAAGAAAAGGACCAAGATCTTAGTGACAGAAAAAAACCATCTGTTTAGTGAAAGATATAACCCTGATGCATTTGTACAGTAAAATACCACTTAAAAGGAACTAGTTGAATGATTGTTTCTTCTTTTCAGGAATCCTGGAAACTAGTTTGGAAAAGAGACACATGGAATGTCTACCAAACTCTTGCCATCTCATAAATTCCCAGGATTTTTTTTTTAGAAGTCACAAGAATTAGAATAGTATTAAAGCAGGAGAAGTATTGCACAATGGATAGGGTTCTACTGAATACTTCCTTAGAAACAGTCAATATCATCCAAGAGTAAGAATCATAAGAAATTGTCCTTTATGAAGCAATTCTGCTTCCATTATCAGGTCCCTGAAATACATATCGCAAAGCCATAAGTATTATTCCTATGATAATGAGGATCTAGGTTTTGCCAAAAAGGGGAACATCATCACTTTCATTCAAATAATTTACTGGGTTCTTCCTTATGTAAATAGTACATGTTTTAGTTTTGATATTAGAACACTTAATACTTTTACCACAATTCTGTAAATTGTATTTGGTGGATATCGGAGTCAGATTGACTAAAGTCTGATTTTGCTGGACTAAAATTGTGAAACTTCCCTGACAGTATGAAAATGAGCCAAAGTAGAAGTATGATAGGAAATCACAGATTTTTAAGCTATTTTTAACTGATTTGATATAAATGGGTATGTTTTCTTGCTCTGTCACTTGCTACAAATGGAAATAGATCAATATTTCTGTTGATAACACTAGGTAATCTGACTTTATTCAGATACTTTGAACCACCAGTGATCTTCTTTGGGACCTATGGATTACTTCCCAGTGCATACAGGGAACTATTAAACTGTTCTTGACAGTTCTCCTAGGCTTTGGGGCAAGGTGTGTGTGTGTGTGTGTGTGTGTGTGTATGGTGTTGTGTATTTCCTTGCTTTAAGTCACTTATGGTCACTTGTTTTTTGTGGAGTTTTTTTTAATTACTGGTTAATTGTAAACTGTCCAGAATTGTCATCCATCAGCTTTTAAATTGTACAAATAAAATAAAATCAACAGCCAAGAAACACAGCCTGAAATAAGAAATGATTAGAATGTAAAATGAATAACTGCCTTAACAGCAGCCAGTGAATCAGTGCACTATAAACCAATGGATTTAGGCAGGAATGTTTTGAGAATGGTTTAAATACTATTTAACAGTAACAAGGAATATGAATCCCCTTTCACAGCATTGTAAAACAAGCAATATCTCCTGTCTCTGTAATTACGGTATTGAAAGTCAGGCCTTGTTTCTTAAAGCCGGCTCTGGCTTTCCACTGGCATCAATTTCAGGCTATAGAAAGGCATAATCAATTTTAGCAATCTATGAGCACCCATAGCTGCTAAGAAACCCTTACTAGTCTGAAGACAACCAAATTTCTCTGCTAAGGCAACATTTTTCCAACATATTTTACTAGGAGCTTAAACACCACTGAATAGAATTAGACTTACGACCTGACAAAACAAGCATAATAATTGCATCACTAGTATTCCCAATATAAGCATTGTGCAGAAGTCCTGCATCATGGGTGCAGAAGTATATCAAAAGCAAAAATTATCAAGGGTGATAAGGCAAGGGCATGAATGATGAAGAATATTCAGCACCCCACAGTGCTTCTCAAGGAGAAAAAACAGTGCAGATACTCAAACAATCCAGAAAATTCAATGAAAATACAATTAACTTTAAATTTTGAACTATAAGGAAACAGAAACTCATTACATGTAATGCTGTTTTTAAAGTGTGTTTCAAAGGGTTTAAAGTGGTTTTATTATTATTATTGTAATACCTTAAAAAACCACTTTAAACCTTTAAAAAAACTGCTTTAAAAACAATCTATTACATGAATAGCAAGCAAAAGGAGAACTTTTATGTGTGCAGGGAAGATATGTATGATATTAAGTAAAAAAGGAAAGATTATTTGGAATGGCACTGCCAAGAAAAAAATTCAAGTCAAAGGCAATTAACTATAAAGGCACAAGAACAAAGATTAAACGAGAATTTTCAGCTGCAACCTTATTTCCGAAAAAGCCTGTTATGTCTCCGGAAAGAAATTAGAATGTGTGGACTGTGACTGTTAAATCAAGCACAGTTAGGTTTGGGTAAATGGGAGCTATACTTCCACTATACATCCAGACTTCCTCTGGATACCCAAGCCATGGGTATCCATGGGAGAAGCAGGTAGGGAGAACAGAATTGAAATTCTCTCCTTGTCAGTTATTTTTGTATTTGGCTCTTTTATTTCATTCATTCATTCATTCATTCATTCATTCATTCATTCATTCATTCATTCATTCATTCATTCATTCATTCAATCAATCAATCAATCTGCTAATCTTACATTTGTGACACTGAGTTGGTCCTAGGATTAAATTCAACCAAATAACCATTAAATTAAAAAAAACAGTAAAAACACAATAGACATCTTTGCTCCCCCAACTAAGCTCTTCAAATGTAACTACTTGGAGGATGCGTGTTTGTGTACTTCTTCAGGAAGTGTTGCTTCAACTTAATAGCTCTGCTATTCTTTTCATGAACCTGTTGTTCTTTCATATATTCTGTGGCACATCTTGCATACCAGCTATTTCCTGACAATGGGATTGGGAGAAAATAAGGGGAAGGAGAGAGGCCATTTCATGTGGCCCAATGTGTTTAGATACCAGAGTTACATAGAAAACATTAGAACATATAACAAACAACCTTTTAACAGTGGAATAAACTGCCATGGAAAGTGACCAATTCGTCTTTATGAGGAGTTTTCAAAGCAAACTCAGGATGCTAAATTAAAACCTCCCGTGCCACATCATTTTCACTTCCCAATTGTCAGAAACAGTTTCAAACCAACTTCAGTTGTTCTCACACTGCTGACCTTGAGAAGTCAAAAAACAGCAAAGAAGATCTCCTCTTCAAAACTCTGCCCTCTGGTGCTGTGGGTACTGCCACTAAACACAATCGGTCAATTCCACTCCACAGAAAAGAGAAATGAAAACAACCGCTAGTAACCACCATTCATGTCCTTACTTTATGTTGTGTAAATTTGTTTGGTCATGTGTAAAGAATCTTGCCAGAACTGCTGCAAAATTGGTCAGCCACCATTAGAGAAATAGACAAAAGAAGATGAGAAGGAGTTTCTTCCCAGAAGATTTTTGGGCTGCCACAGGATTCATAGTTACAGAATTTAAAAGGGTCTTCAAAGAAAATGCTAGCTTTGTTGCAATTTCAACTCCATTGTGGGGCAACTGGAAATATATGTAAGTTGATAATCACTGCAGACTCATACATTGAAGCATGAAGATATGTTTTCCAAACCTCATATGCTGCACAATATGTTCACACCTTAAAACAATCCTAAAGTTATATTAAAAAAAACAGTAATCAGGTTTTCACAAAACGTGAGGTGTTTGTCACCAAGGAAATGGAAGAGAGAAAAACAGAAAAAATCAGATTGTTGTCATATCTATGATCCTTTTGGTTTCAAGCCATCTTCCCCATTTCCTATGACAGCCACCAAATTCTCTATTATTATAAGGACCATACATCATGGTTAAGCCAGAACTGAAGTTAAAATATTTCAGTCTAGCAATTCCAGCACACAAGATTTCCTATTCCGTGGTGAGTATGGAATGCATAGTAGAAACACTGTGAAGACATCCTGCTTAGTTGAAAATTGCTCCCATAAGGCTATATTTCGTGGCTTTTTAACATCAGCATTGATTCTTGATGGTTGGAGGTCTCCAAAGTAACACTAGATGTAGTGTGTGCTGCTCTAAGAATGTGTGTAGTCATGCAACATGATGGACAAAATGACGATAGTGGAGGGTCTTGAAATCTTCTCATTCATTCAGGTTGCTCAGGAGGGAGCCTTATCTTGGCAAGGGACCAAGAAGGGCTTCATGTCTGGGAATCAACCCAAAGTTTAAGGCACAGTGTATCAAGGGACAGACTTTCTCATGGTTCCTCAGCACTTCACTCAGATGTTTCACTTCATCTGTCAGCTTTCCAATCTCCCTTCTTAGAGACGTATTCTCTTGTTCAAGGCACTCATATTCCTGAAATAATTGATAAAAATAAGCAGATCAAGCATGCAAGCAAGAATCCATGATTATTTATTGTTTTTGTTGAACTATTCTTCATGAAGTGCTTACATTCTCAAAAGGAAGTTTAAAAATAACCAAAAAGACACTTAAAATGTAGAATTATCTGAAAAATATATTTACTTTGTTTGAAACCTACGTAACTCCTAACTTATTTTCTTCCCAATCTGGTTTACACAAGACATTTTTCCCCAGCGGGTTTTTAGTGTATCTTAATTTTACCTACCTAAGGTGTGCTTTATTTATATTGTGCTATTTAAAATATTTCTATTGGAAATTGCCATTAAACTAATAGCTAAGTGGCAGTGTGGAGCAAAATCAAATAAAGTAAATCATACAGTGGATATTTTTTTCTAAGCCATCCATTACTTTTAACATAATTTGCATAATAAATATTATAAAATCAACATAAATTCTCTCAGATGATCTCAGCCAAGACAAATCTGTTCTCAGAAGTGGAACCATGTGGTTGGACAATCCAAAGGGGAGGAGCCTAGCTGGGAAAGTCCTTTATTGGTCAGTATATAGAGAAGGAGCTACCATAAAGGAAATCTTCCTTCATTATCTTTAGCAAAGGAATGGGTTTGGCTGTTCTTTTCAACTGCACTGATATTATATTATCAGTGTAAACAAGGGGTATAATATATGAGATTTCTGATTTCATATTCCTTGCTGTAAAAGTTGCAATGGTACTTTTTAATTCAACAATGGTAAAAATCACAAAATGTATGGAGAACAATTTTACAGATAATTAAACTAACTTGGTTTATTTACATTTGAACATAAATTACATTAAATCAGCTCAAATTCTGCTTTTGCTTTATTTTCTATATTTGGAGGGGGCTCTTGGCCATTTCACTGGGTTTTGTACTGTTCTATGAGCCTCATGTGATTTGACTGAGCCAGGTCTTCAGACTCTTCAAAAGACTAGGGGAGTGGGGGGCCCTCTTCCTAAACCCCCCAGTTGAAAGTGTTTAACTGATAGGCTCCAGAACATGTCTTCCTTACCTGAGTGAGACAAATTGATGTGATGAGGATGAAACCAGAGGTGATATTCAGCAGGTTCTGACCATTTCTGGAGAACCGGTAGGAGAAATTTTGAGTAGTTCGGAGAACTGGTAAATACCACCTCTGACTGTTTCCGCCCACATCTATTCTCTTGCCTCCCAAGTCCCAGCTGATCGGGAAGAAATGGGGATTTTGCAATAATCTTCCCCTGCAGTGGGGTGGGAATGAAGATTTTACAGTATCCTTCCCTTGCCACACCCACCAAGCCACGCCCACAGAACCGGTAGTAAAATTTTTCGAATCCCATCAATGGATGAAACAGTTGCTCAGATAATGTGGGCCTATGAAAAAATTGCTTAGGTCCTGATGTAAACCACCAAGGGCAATTTTTAGAATTGAAAACAGGCATTAAATATAATGATAAATAAAACCTCTATATTTAGAGGTGTTATTCTGTAGCTTTAAATGCCACATCTATGGGGCAAATTGGGAAGGAAAAGTGGCTGTAGGTTTTAACTTGGAATGACCTAGCTTTTCTGATTTATTTCTGTGGGAACATAACACTTAAATCAGCTCTCAGCAGCACACAGGTGGTCACAGCTCAAACTACAAAACTGGGGGATGCAAATATTGAATGACTACTTGACATTCTCAGTCCAAAACATTTGTGAATTCAGTCAAGAAGCATGTTAATACATCATTCCAAAAAGAAAAAAGCAGCCTAAAACAAAACAAAAAAAGGGACAGAGATTTTTTTTTCTTTTTAAAAGAAAGCATGTGTTAATTTACATATAGAGATATATTATTAATTAACAGTAATTTAAGGAGGCAGGGGAAAGATTATGACCCATCATCCTCAGAGAAAAGACTATTTCTGTGAAAATCATCTCTTGGCCATCAAATGTGGGTTTACCTCAGGGGTCTGCGAAGTTGGCTCTTTTAAAACTGGTGGACTTCAACTCCCAGAGTTCCCCAGCCAGCATAGCTGGCTGGGGAACTCTGGGAGTTGAAGTCCACCAGTCTTAAAAGAGCCAACTTTGCAGACCCCTGGTTTACCTCAATGCTTGGCTGATGGGGGCATGGGTATAGACCAAAAAAATAGAAGGTAAATCCACTGGTTGTACACTGAACGCTGGAAGTTTTGGATAAGCAAGGATTCACAGTTCTTTAAGAATAGCAGAACTAAATTGATCTCTCATAAATTATTCTGATAGAATGAAACAAAAGTGAAAATGAAACAAACTCAGAATGGGTATATTTGTTTTCAAGATGACAGCTCTTAGTGTGGTCCAACATCTCTTGCTGTTATTCTACTTTGTCCTAACTTATTTTCCTGATAAACAAAAAGGACTGATGAATTGGAAGGAAAAGAAAGAATTAGAAACCATAGATAAGGATTCATCTACCTGGCTAAACCATTATCTACTTAGGCAGGATTTACAGCAAGAAAGTGAAACTCCCCAAGGCAAGGATACCTTTGAGAGACACTTGGGGACTATCCTTCAGAAGTAGGTGAGGCTGAATTTTAAAAAATGGTCAGAGCTGAACTTTAAAAATTCCAGACATGCACATGTGAACATGCACATACAAATGCATATTCTTCAGGACAAAGGAGGTACTTGGGAAGTAGGACTGCAGAGGCAGAAAGTAAGGAGACTGAAATGTATCTTTGAGCTTTTGGAATGGTGGCAGGGGTCTGTAAGAAAGCCAATGAGACATTATAGGCCCTGCCTAGGAACTTGGTCATCCCAGTTGTAAACCTACGGTTTTCTGAGTAATGCACAGGTGGCTGAATTTGCTCAATCTCCTCATCCATACAGAGTGGATTACAAATCACAATGAAAGGATCTGCATGCCAGGATAAATCAAAACCACTCTCATTTGGAAACCCTAAAAATGGACCAGATGATCCAATGGCCAAAGGACCCTCAGTGCTCCTTGAATGAGCTCAGTTCTCTTGCATGGGAAGGAAGGGTCTTTGGCACCAGACTTCTAGCAAAAAGGAGAAGTTACTTTTACAAACATCAAATTTCCCCGTGTGTATATGATGTCAATTTCAACTAAAGCATGAATAAGAAGTCATCTTTTGAGTTCCAGTAAAAGAAAGGAAAGCAAGTGGGACTCAATAAAGAATTGCTTTACAAGGCAAATGTACATCAAATGGCTAGTTTTCCCTTTGATTTGAATGTGGCTGAAACAGAAATGCACCAATGTCCTTAACAAAAAAGAAATACAAAACAAAAGCCATAGCTGCTCAGCCACCATGACCAATATATTCATTAACTGACAGTGTACAAGAATGGATGAATAATGTGCTTTCTTCCATGGAAAGGACATGTTGGACTCTGGTCCACCACCTTTATTCATCGTTTTACTCAGGTATATTCATAATTACTCATATGAAAGCTTTGAAGCATTGATAACAATCTCAATCTTGGCCAACACCCAAGATGTTATGTGCTACTCTACACTTAAACTCCATTCTTTAGAAGCCAGCTTTTAAGCATCAATTGTTCAATTAGAAAGGAGAACATGAAAAAAATGTTGCAATGATTAAACATGCAAGAAAGGGGGTAGGGGAGACTTGGTGTTTTTTAAAAATCACGATAATATTACAAATTGCTTCCCCTGCCCAGTTGTCTGAGTATCAGTTAGAACAAGACTGCTTGAAAGATGTTTCTTGGCATAATAAGATATTAGAATAAGATTATAATATCCTGATTCTATTTGCATAGTTTAGGCTACTATCCAGGAGTGGGATTGAAAACTTTTAGCAACCGGTTCTCTGCCGGTGGCTGGGTGGGCATAGCCATTGGGGCATGGCCTAGTCCAGGGGTCTGCAAAGTTGGCTCTTTTAAGACTGGTGGACTTCAACTCCCAGAGTTCAACTCTGGGAGTTGAAGTCCACCAGTCTTAAAAGAGCCAACTTTGCAGACCCCTGGACTAGTCAGCTTCCTGCACCATAGGTGGGCATTTCCCCCCTCCCCGGGCTCTGGAGGCTTTCCTCAAGCCTCTAGGAGGGTGAAAACAGCCTCCCCCAGGCTCGAGAGGCCCCCAGACGCCAGAAATGGGTCCGTTTCCTGAGTTCTGGAACTTCCGGGAGGCCTGCTTTTTTGCCCTCCCAGAGCCTCCTCATGGGCCCTGCACCTACCTGGCATCCAAAATAGGCCATGTGGAGACTCCTGGGAGGGGCAGGGTGGGTGAGGTCAGTCAGTCCTTTCAACTACCAGTTTGGCGAATCGCATTAAAATTAACATCCGGTTGGCCCAAACCAGTCTAAATGGCTGAATCTCACTCCTGCTGCTATTCTAAAAATGTCAAGCTGGTCTGGAGCAAAATACTAAACTGCACGAAGAAGAGGATAAAAAGGTGGATGCTGACGAATGACTTCAGCATGCTGATGGCAAGATAGGGGCTCATCCACACAACCTCCTTGCCCTGAGTGCCAAAATGGCTTGCTAGCTGTTTGCTGAGGAAAGTGTGTATTAGATCACATAGTTTTGAAGAAAAAGATGAGCAACAGGAGACAGGGTGGGAGTTTATAAAACATAAACCAGGGAGAGGGAGAGTAAAAAAAAAGGTAAATATTTCCTTTGTTCAATCATGGCTGACTCTATTGGGTGGTGATCATCTCCATTTCTTAGTTGAGAAAGAGGGAAAGTAAAGAGAGAAATAACTTGATAATGATTTAGAGCATGATAAAATTCCCTGTCACTTTCCAAAATTTACAGTGCGGGTAAATCCAGACAAATCTGTATTTTTTCATGAGCTATATCCTGTGAAATTCAGGGCCTCCCTCAAGCTTTTGTGACAGTCAATAGCTTAAGCAACATCAAAAATGTGTTAATGGAGGAACAACATCTAAATATGAATATTCTGTGATTAGAAGCACCATACTGCCAATCACAGCATGTTATATGCAACCTGCAAGAGATGGTGACTTCCTTTGTGATCTTTGCCTAAGCATCTGTGTAATTCAGCCTTTCCCAGACTTGAGTAACCAGATGTTGGCGTAGGCCCTAAGACTTGATCCATCTAGAGCAGAAGTACATGTCCCAGCACTGTGCAATATCCTTTGCTGATCAAAGTTTATTTCGTTAGAAATACTCATTGATATGACATTTAGGAACAAGTTCCATGTATAAAGTCCTTGTAGACATATCTTAAGAGGTCTCTCCCTTCCCCCTTCTCTCTCTCTGTGTCTCTCTGTCTCTGTCTCTCTTTCTCTCACACACACTTTTGAATTACAGGAAATCATGTTCAGCAGCTTGTTGGTTAGAGCACACATCAGGATCAAGTTTAAGCTAGTGCTGTGCAAACTGACGGCCCGCAGGCCAGATGCATCATGCGCAGGCCATGTCCACACCAGCTCTATGAAGGGGGGGGGCAATGTTGCAAAATGTTACATGACAGCAATGTGATGTGGTGAGTTTGACACCCCTGGTCTAGAGAAAGCTCACTTGGAAAGGCTGCCTTTAAAGTTAAAACTTTGTCACACAAATTTAGATCACTGCTCTGTTTTTAACTGAGGATGACATTCCCTGCATCTGACAAAATGGGGCTTGGTCCATAAAAGCTTATTAAACCAAGAGGATCTGCATGAAGGTTAAAAAAAATCTAGACACCAACTAAAGCCCCACCATTTTTATGTGTGTTGCATGTGTGACACACATAAAAGAGATGGAGCTTTGAAACACGCATACTCCTCCTCCCACTATGGGTGCCCCTAATTAAGGAAGTAACACTCTGTTAATTCTTAAGGTTACCCAGGACTCGTTTTGCATTTGATAATGATACTAATTGTTGATCCTAAAGAAGGCCAGTCACCTCATGGAGTATATCTGCTTTTTGAGTTTGTTTCTTTCGGCTTCTCTGAGCAGCGACTCTGTTCTTCTCTCTCCGTCTTACTCGTCTTTCATCATCATCATGGCTCTAGTCAATAAAATCAGAATATGCTTGTTTAGTTAATGACTTCTCCCCCCTCCAAAAAACAACTCGGCATCCAGAAAATCAAGGAAGCCATACTTTGACAAACACACCACTGACAATCTTGTGAGCCCTGAAGACATACTGCATTCCAAGAGTGGCTGATATTGATATTTCCCTTATATTGTGTGGAAAAGTAGTTTACAGATAGTTTGATGTAAAACTTTACTGATGTAAAGACTGGTTACAAGAACTCTTGTGGCTGTATCTGGTTCAGATAGTATTTTGAGTGAAAGATAGCTAACTCTCTTCTCCTGCACAATAAGTTTGTAAGATTTCCTAGGAAGAGGATGTGACTGAGCCGGAGTTTGCTTTCTTTTTCCTGGGAAATTTGAACTGCTGCTGTGGCTTTGAGGTGGAGCTCTTGCCTCACAAGCAGGAGGTTGTGAGTTCAATCCTAGGTAGAGGCAGATGTAGGGTCTCCTGCTTGGGCAGGGGGTTGGACTAGATGACCTGCAAGGTCCCTTCCAACTCTGTTAATAATAATATAAAATAAAACAGAAGGAAGGAAACCAGATCATCAAGGTTTTGGAATGTGTTAATCACACCTGGATCCTATCTTTCCTCCAAGAAAGATAGAAAATATGCACAAGGTCTTTTATTTTATCCTTTTGTGAGGTCAGGCAAGGCTGGGTCGAGTTAGTAGTGCTACAATAATATAGCAGGCATAATTAACTCAGTTAAAGATCCAACGGCTTGCATTTGCACAGTGTTGCATTTATTAATGTTATGCAGCTTAACATGCTGTGTGAAGTGAATCTTTTTGTTTAGAAACAGGCTAGTTCAATTCAGATTAAGAGTGTCATGTGAATGAAGCCAATGCCAGTCGAATCTGTGATTACAAATGGTCAGTAAATTAAGCAGTTGCTAAACAAGAACTACCTATAACAAAATAGTTCCATTATACTTTTTTGATCGTTCTAGGAGCCCTTATGTAGAAGCATTTGAAAGTTGAGTCCAGTACAACTAGAAAATATAAAATTACTTTTGAATAAAAAGACATGGTCTACAGACATAGCTCTCCAGCTCACTTGTTAATTAATTGGATTTACTTGCAGAAGTACATGTCCCAGCACTGTGCAATATCCTTTGCTGATCAAAGTTTATTTCGTTAGAAATACTCATTGATATGACATTTAGGAACAAGTTCCATGTATAAAGTCCTTGTAGACATATCTTAAGAGGTCTCTCCCTCCCCCCTTCTCTCTCTCTGTGTCTCTCTGTCTCTGTCTCTCTTTCTCTCACACACACACTTTTGAATTACAGGAAATCATGTTCAGCAGCTTGTTGGTTAGAGCACACATCAGGATCACGTTTAAGCTAGTGCTGTGCAAATCATTTGGTGCATAAAAGAGCCAGGCTTGAGTGGAGCATGCCTAGATGAAACACATGTATTTGGACCTATTGTAGGACTGAAATACACAAGTGCAACAGAGAAGCATTTGGAGAGAGAACAGGAAAAAAGAAATAAAGGACCTATCCCTGCTCTTCCCAATTTCTTCTTTGCCTCCTTCGCTCCCACTGTTTGATAGGCCTCAAGCAAAGCAGATCCAATTGCCTACCTGCACCATTTCTCTTCAAAAACACTAGAGAAAGTAAAGTAAATGGGAGATCAATAGGCAGTGATGCCAAAAGTGGTAGAATTGAAACCTTTGGGCCTTTTAAATGGGAGAGACAGAAGTATGCTGATTAGGAAGGAAAGTTAGAAAGGTTGGGAAGGTTAGAAAGGAATTTTGCTATCCAGTTTCTAAACGCATGATCTCAGAAGCTTTTGGGGCAACAAACATTAGGGACACTGGGTTAGAAAGTTTAGCAAAATGTTTAGATCATATTTGGGGTAGCAGGTCAGACAAACTGCCATATGTATCGTAATGGGGTTTCTGCTTTACTAAGATAGTAAATGTTTTGCATATCCAAAGGGAAATCCCCATAAGTATGCTGAACATTCCCAATTTAACTCATGATTTTGCCATGTTCATATATTATTTTCTCTCTCCTTGTTTCTCTGTTTCTTTAAAAAAAAAAAGCTTTTTTTTTAGTGTGAAAAAGAGTAGAGCCATAAAGTGATGTCTAGGACGTTTCAGTAACACAAGATCTGTTCAAGAGACTACAACACCAGTTAGAAGAATCATTTTAATGTACTCTTGATGGTAATAAAAGTTTTATATTTGTGAGATGGATGGATGGAAAGATGAGCAAATTCTATATGGCATAGTGCTATTTAAAATATAGGGAACAACATGCAATTCTGGTTTCAGAAGCAGGCATGTGTGTGTACAATGTAGTTTGATAAAATTGAAGTTTGCATTAGCTATTCCTAATGGCTACATCCGATACACCAATATTCTTGTTTTATTTTATACTTTTGTTAAGTCTGAGAAATTCTCATAATTCACGTGTTGCCAGTATATAAGTCTAATTTTAGTCCAACAAAATATCATCCTGCTTACATCATATCTGTGTCCTGTAATAGCAATGCCACCATTTGTATCTATATTTAAACTGCTTGTGGAATCCAATTCAAAATATCCTGGATTTGAGGAACCGATTTGACAAGCATAGGCAGGCACATTTTGATTTAAATCTAGAAGTAGTTTATGAGATAATATCCACCTCAAATGCACTAAGACAGGGGTCTGCAAAGTCGGCTCTTTTAAGACTGGTGGACTTCAACTCCCAGAATTCCCCAGCCAGCTATCCTGGCTGGGGAACTCTGGGAGTTGAAGTCCACCAGTCTTAAAAGAGCCGACTTTGCAAACCCCTGCACTAAGACATCTCAAGTACCAACCAGCCTCCTTGTTTTACATTTAGGCAGGAAAAATCAAAGGTGAAAGTACAGATTAGGCAAGACTCAGCTCAAAAACAGTAACTGTGAGAGGGACCTTGGAGTCCTACTGGATGATCACTTGAATATGAGCCAGCAGTGTGCAGCCATCGCCAAAAAAGCTAATACAACCCTGGGTTGTATAAACAGAAGCATAGAATCAAGAACATGTGACGTACTAGTACCGCTTTATAAAACCCTAGTAAGACCATACCTGGAATACTGCAACCAATTTTAATCACCATACTACACAAAAGATGTTGAAGCTTTGGAAAAAATTGGAAGAAGAACAACTAAGATTATAAAGGCCTGGAGACTAAAGCATACAAAGAAGGGCTGCAGGTTTTGGATCTGGTCAGTATAAAGAAAAGAAGAATTAGAGGTGAGATGATAACAGTATTGCAGTATTTGAGGGGAAGCCACAAAGAAGAGAGGGTCAAATTATTCTCTAAAGCACCAGCAGGCAGGACAAGAAACAATGGTTGGAAATTAATCAAAGAAGCAGCAACCTGGAATTAAGGAGAAACTTCCTAACAGTGAGGACAATTAATTAGTGGAATAGCTTGCCTCTAGAAATTGTGGGCGCTCCATCACTGGAAGTTTTTAAGAAGTCTCTAGACAGTCACTTATCTAAAATGGTATAGTTTCTTCTGCTTGAACAGGGGGCTGGACTAGAAGATCTCTAAGGACATCTTCCAGCTCATTCCATTCCATTCTATTCTATGCTACATGGGTGTGATGTCCAATGCCATGACGCCACTGGAGAGGCTAATCACTGCTCCTCACCAGGGTGCTCAGAAATGCTCAAGACCCAAAGCAAGAAGACATTACAAATAATGCCGGAGATATCACATGTAAGAACCATTGCCTTCCCAAACACGATAAGGGCAAGTAATTGCCAGGAAATAAATCTTGTAATCTACCAAATATTTGATTGATTCAATTGCTTAAAAACAAAGAGTTTTCAAATTTTCCAAGACAGCAACGGTTGAGGTAGGGGGAAATAAAATTCTTCTATGTAAGTTGGCATTCTTACTCTTATCTTAAGTATCTTAAATGGCCTAACTCAACCTATACTCTGCAATGATGTGCAGTCTCCCTGTCTCCTGATATTTAGTATTGGTGGGGAGGCCCTCACCAATATCCTCCTTTTTTATATCAAACAAGTGCAAGAGAGACAGAGAGTTTGGCTGGAAGTGGAAGACTATGAGTTCTAATCCTGGCTAAGTACACAAGGCACACAAATCAGCAGTGACTTTGGGCCAGTCCCTGTTCTTCTTTTTAAGAAGGAGGCAATGGCAAAGCACTTCCAATTTTAAAAACAATTAATTTGCCAAGGAAACTGCTGACTCAAAAGCACACACAAAAGTTCAAAAACAACAAAATGCATTTAAAGAATACTTGCAGCATAAAGAATGAAAGAGAGAAAGATGAGAAAGTCCTTTTGCCTAAGAAAACTCTTGAGGAATTGAATTTCAGCCTGTATGCAGCTACATGTTACAGTCAGAGGAGTTTCCACGTCCCCCTGCAGGCACTTCCCAAATCATGAAGACTAGTAGTGACCCTAGCAATGTTACATCTTGTGTTATCCTAAGTCCTGACCCAATTCAGAGTGGACTGTGGCAATATAGAAAGTAAATAAATAATTAAACAAATCCTCAGCGTACTGGCCAAATGGGGATGATGTGTCCTGGAAAGTCTTTCTGTGATGACATAATCCTGCAGGAAGTGTGTGAGAAAGGCAAAAGTGCAAAGCCACAACTTGACTTCATAGACAAATTCCTCTGGGACACCACACAACTGCTGTAACCAGCTTTGCAGGGGTAAATTCAGTGGTGGCTTCCTACTGGTTCGGACCAGTTCAGCTGAATCCGTAGTGGTTTGGCGGCCTGGGTCGCTGGAACCGGCAGCGACCCAGGCCTGCCATGCCTCCGAACCGGTTCTCTGGCCAGCGTCATAGGTGCGACCATCTTGTTTTTTGGTTCAGCGCATGCACAGAACAATTTTTATTGTACTGCGCATTTATTTATTTTTTATTAAATTTATATCCCGCCCTTCTCCAAACGGACCCAGGGCGGCGCACAGGAATGTTAAAATACATACAAAACATATAAAATTTAAAAAACTTATTCTAGTAAAACCTGTGCTAAAAACCGAATTAAAATCCCAAATTTAAAACTGTCTAATGGTCAATACAGGAGGTTACGCTAGGCCGGCTAGATGGAATAAATGTGTCTTCAGACACTTGCGGAAGAGGCGGAGGTCGGAGATGGTGCGGAGTTCAGGGGGCAGGTCATTCCAGAGGGCTGGCCCAGCCACAGAGAAGGCTCTTCCCCTGGGTGTCGCCAGTCGGCATTGTCCAGCCGACGGCACCCTGAGGAGGCCCTCTCTGTGGGAGCGTATCGGTCTGAGGGATGTATGGGGCAGGAGACGGTCTCGCATATTTTTATGCTGAAGGAGCGCACGCACACGAAGTGCCAACAGGCAAACCAGCAGTAGTGGCTCCCGGAACTCACCCCTGGGTAAATTTAATCAGTTGTGCTTAAATCTAACACTTCAATCTATAGTGTACAGCTTATCTATCTTTCATGAGCTGAAATGCCACTTTTAGCTTTTTGTTAGAGTAGGTAGCTTTAAAATCCATTTAAGTACATAAGCAATCAAAACACCTCATAAAGATTATGATCATTTAAACTTATGGAAGAGTAGGAGCCTCGTGAAGGAAAAGGAAGATGGACCTCTAGTCCTGCTAGATCAGTGTTTCTCAACCTTGGCAACTTGAAGATGTCCGGACTTCAACTCCCAGAATTCCCCAGCCAGCAAATGGGAGTTGAAGTCCGGACATCTTCAAGTTGCCAAACTTGCAAAACACTGTGCTAGATCTTTATTTCATCTTTGATTTCCTTCTACTGATCTCTCCCACTTCAACTCAGTCACTACATGCAAAAACAAAAAACATCCATTTGTTACTGACACTGCATTATAATTTTTCTGGCTCAGGGGACACCCTTTTTTCCTTCAGCATAAACATTTAGTCTTGGGGTTTAGTATATTCCATGTAGTTAATAAGCTTACTAATAACTTGCTACAAATTAGTATATGTGCGCGGTTCCACCATTCCCTTCTTCCAACTGGCTTCTGAAAGACCCCTTACGGAACTCTGCAGATCCCTGCTAGTTGGTGGAATTCATTTTTTCCTCAACTTTTAATTGGGAATGCTGGATGACAGAGCTGGGGAACTGAAGATTAAGGATATCAAAACTCTGCTGGGTCAGATAAAGCAGTCTGGAAGCCACTGAGGCAGGCCTACCAAAGAACAGGAGGCTAGGATCTGGGCATGTAGATTTGGTTCCCCACAGATCCTAACTGTAAAATGTAGGTGGAGGCTAGCCTGGACACTCCCCACTCATAAAATTCTGCAGACAAAAATGAATGTATATGCAACAAGATCAGTAGCTGCTAATGAAATATTAATTGCTCAAAAACACCTTCCCTCCCAGTTGCAGAACTTTAAAGTCATTTCAAGCAGTGGGAAGTTCCATCCTTTTCTCCCTTCTTCTGACTAGAAGTTCCTGCCTCCTCCGTTTCTCAAAACAAGGCAGATTCTGGTAATAAGGAAGGGAAGGGGACATGCGGGGCATGCGGCGCGATCCATAACTTTACGCACCCCTTTTATCCCCCCCTGTGGTTTTGGTCTCTCCTGCTACCCGAAACTTTATTTAAAAAGCGCTTTTTCCTCCGAGGAAATCGAGAAACCCCAAGTCCTTTCGAGGTGCCATCGCTCCCCTTCGATCCCCGGCGCTGCCCGCGTGCGAGGTCCGGCGCGTCCAAACGGCAGCGCGGAAAGAATTCCTGCTCCGCGAACGCCGAAAAGGAGTCGTGATTGGAAGCGGCGGTTTTTGAATCGCGGAGAAAAGTTTCTTGGAGGCGCGTCGGTCTGTCTGTCCAACTTTTCTATTCCCTCCTTCCTCCCCTCCCCTCCGCTCCCCTCCCCTCCGGGCTTCGGTTTACCTGCAGGGTCCCGTCGGACGAGGAACTTCGTTCCAAAATGCTTCCCGCGCCGGGGATCCCCTGTGACATCCTGGACGAAGAGAAAGAGGAGCTTGGACGGCCGGTCTTGGAGGCCAAAGGGCGCCTAAGGTCCCGGAGGAAACAGCGTAGCCACAGCAAGCCCGCCGCCGCTTAAGCGGAAAGCCCAAAGAGGGGCATCCCGGACGCGCGTGCAGCCCTCGGCGCTTCCCCCGACACCTGCCTGCCTGCCTGCCTGGCGCCGCGCCTCGCCTCGCCTGCTTCCCCAGCTGCTCTTCTCTAGTGAGCGCTGGGCGGCCGGGAAACCCAGGAGCCGCCGCTGCTTTCGCTCTGCCCGGCGCCGCAGATCTGCTCAGCCCAAGTTCATGGAAATCACGTGGCGGCCCTTGAAACTTCAGGAGGGAACTGGCTGCGAGACCGGGAGGCGGCCTTTGGCAGAGCCAGCCCGATGGGGAACTGAGAAGAGAGGGGCTTTTCCCTTCTTCCGCCCCGCTCGCGGGCTGTGGGGTTTGGGGATGGCTCTAGAGCCGGAATCCGCTCGGCTGACGGCCGGGCAACTCCAACGCTTCCAATTTGAACGTGGGGGCGGCTTGTTTCTCTCTCGCCCGTCCGCTTTCTCCGTTTAAAAGAGCCGCGCTTGCGGGGGTGGGAGGGAGATGTGATAAAGAGAGCTGTGCTTGCGGAGAACAGGAGGCGGCAACCCCGAGCAAATCCTGAAATGGTTTTTATAGGAAATCGCCTCTAGCGTTTCCACTGTCAAATAAAGCGGGGAGCCGTGGCTGCCCTTGTGCGTGGAAGGGACAGGATGGCTGTGCAGCGCTGCCTGAATCTCACCTTTTCACGAAAAATACCACTCGAGGCAATGTAGACCCGCGCAAAATAAACTCCACCATGAAACATTTATGTCAGCTAATAATTTCTCTTAAAACCTTAATTGATCCACTTTTATTGCGAGCTACCTTTATTTCTGTAGAAAGTTAAGCTGGAAATGAACCACCTAAAACAGGGGTCTGCAAAGTCGGCTCTTTTAAGACTGGTGGACTTCAACTCCCAGAATTCCCCAGCCAGCTATGCTGGCTGGGGAATTCTGGGAGTTGAAGTCCACCAGCTATGCTGGCTGGAAGTCCACCAGCTATGCTGGCTGGGGAACTCTGGGAGTTGAAGTCCACCAGTCTTAAAAGAGCCGACTTTGCAGACCCCTGAGTCCTAAAACATAAAAGGAATGGTTACTGCTTCTCTAATTAGACTATCTCCTTTCCTTCAGAATCTCAAGATGAAGTCCCAGTCACTCTCTTGCCCTTTTCCTCTCAGCCCTCGCTACAGGATAAAGTTGAGTTGAGAGAGGGTGACTACTCAGTTGTGGAAACCTCGAGCTTTGATCTCTGGGATTTAGTCCATCATTAACCAATTCACTGATTTGCATTTTATTAGATGCACAAGCTTGCAGGTGAAATGTCTGATGGACAAACCATGCTTTGAAAGGCATGAAACATGAAAAGGTGTCATAAAGGGGGGGGGGGGAAATCCACAGTCTTTGACTTGTTGCTCAACTACCCCTGGAACCTTCAAATGTTGCAGAGTTCTTAGGCTGCTTCTGAACCAAGCTTAAGAGATGTTGGATATCCTAAATGCATTCAAATTCTACATAGAAAATTGCCTTGGGCAGTAAAGCTGTTAGACTTCTGTAATTTATACTATAGCCTGCAACAACTGCTGAATTTCCAACAGGGGTTTCTCACAAGCCTACTTTAAAGGTATCAGAGACTGAACAGAGCAACCTTTGCATGGCATGTGGATATATTGTGAAAAATGTAGGTCACGTTGAGCTCAGTTGCAGATTTCATGGGCCATGTAGTTTTCTTGGCAGAAATATGGAAGTGGTTTGTCACTGCCTCCTTCAAATAAGTTTTGACTTTCTAATCCCACCCTACCGACTCAACTCATATGCCTAGTTCTATTCTAGGCTTTTCCAGACCGAGAAAAAAGGACCACTTCCACATTTAGTTAGAATAACTGAATTTTAAAACATAACATCCATGTTTTGTATAATACAAAAGGCTTTTGCACTAATCAATAATCTTCCCCTCGCACATATGTGCTAGTCGTTCCTGCCTCTAGGGGGAGGTGCTCATCTCTGTTTCAAAACCAAAGAGCCAGCACTGTCCAAAGACATCTCCGTGATCATGTGGCCAGCATGACTAGATGGCGAAGGTGCACGGAACACTGTTACCTTCCCACCAAAGGTGGTTCCTATTTTTCTACTTGCATTTTTACATGGTTTCGAACTGCTAGGTTGGCAGAAGCTGGGAC
Organism: Rhabdophis nuchalis; assembly: GCA_039707465.1. Lineage (NCBI taxonomy): Eukaryota > Metazoa > Chordata > Lepidosauria > Squamata > Natricidae > Rhabdophis > Rhabdophis nuchalis. Next base: position 351,850,647 of record CM077643.1, on the reverse strand, counting down.
AAGTAACAGGAGCTCACTCCATTACACGGGGCTAGGGATTTGAATTGCCAAACTGCTGACCTTTCTGATCGACAAGCTCAGAGTCTTAGCCACCGAGCCACCATGTCCCTACAATCTTAAATGAGAAAAATATAAATATAAAGGACAACTTTAAAAAAAACTAAGCTGCAATGGATTTTGAGAGCAGAAAGGACTATTCTCCTTTGTCTCTTACATAATAGAGATCTAGGTTCTATTTATCATAGACTAGCACTGAGATAGACTTTTATAGGACACGTGATAATTATCACTGCATGTTCTTAGTATCAAGTACCTTGGAGAGAACCTGCATGTCTCAAGGTTCAACATCATGGTCAAATAAAATTTTACTCTTGAATATTGTTAAGAAGGCATTAAAAACTAAATTCAGTTAATAGGATACTGAAGTTTAGTTAGTAATGGAAACCAAATTCTATACTCTGTTCTATTCACCATTAAACTTCAGTATTCTTGTTGCTGTTGAAGCTCCGTGTACCATAACTATGAAGACTACATGCATATAGGGATTGAGCAATCAGTTTTATAATGTATTCATCTGAAAACCTGAGCTATATTAAGAAAACAACCAGACGCCTTCTGATGCAATGCCAGTTTACAGTCAAGTTAAAAATATAAAGTTGAATGTTGTGACATTTCAAGTGAAGAGATATTTTAAGCCTTAAAAAAAGGACTGACTTCTAAGTCAGCCAAATAGTGGCACAAGTAAGAAACATAACTTTCTTGTATAAGTCATTTAAAAATGTACTGATTTATCTTTCCTGAGTTTCCAAGATATCCTCATTACCTATCTGCAGTTGGAATTTATAGTGTTCTCCCGACCAGGCACATTATTCATCTCAAAATCACACACACACACACACACACACACACACACACACTCTTCCTTGTCCAAATTGCACTGCCTTGCTTCCTCTTGCTTTCTTCTCCCAGCTTTGAAATTCCTCTTATATATAAAACTCAATATATACTCCCATACTCCATCGATGTACAATTACTCTTTTACATTCTTCTGATTTTTACAGTCAAACTGCAATGCTTCAGAGTAAAGTCATCTGAAAGGATTTACATTAAAAAAAACACCCAACAACATAGCTATAAAACAAAGGTCCTCTGAAATACAGTACAGTATGTAACCTCATTCTTAGATAATTCATTGACAATTACTTGCAACTATGTTTAGGACAGCAGAATGATTGATATGAAGAGAACTTGATTTTAGAACTCAAAACTTTTACTTTTAAGGTAGACCAACTATTGTAACACATACATCATAAAAGACCATTTAGCTGTTTAGATTTAAACAGCTAAATTTATTTTTATTTAAAGGAAACAGCATGTTTATTGCTTTACAAATAGAAAAATGCCTTTCAAAATTGTAAGCTAATAGAAGATTCGGATTTTAACATTACATTTAATGTACACATAGTGGGGAAGTCCATCAGTTAAGAAATTATAGCTAGCTACAGTTTCATTTTCAAATAATCTGAATATTTAGGAGAATTAACTAATTCTGTTAATGGTAGTTTTATTATTGTCTCCTAATTTCAGAAAAATTAGCAAAAAATGGAACAGCATTTAAAGCAGCAACAGGTTCTGAATGATACAATCACAAAATACTAAAATCATCTTCATTTTTGTGTACAGAGTAACAAAACTAAACCATTTTAGAAATAGAGATGGGGGCCTCAGAGGGATGGAGATGGAGATGGCTTCTTCTGTTAAAGTACATAAATTTGCTGATGATACAACAGTCATCCGTCTCAGCCAGAACAATCTGGAGCTGAGCATGCTTAAAACTGTAGAGATGAGTGATTTTAGGAGGAGCCATCCTATTCTACCACGTCTTGTTATATTAGACCACATAGTATCAACAGTAGAGTCCTGCAAGTTTCTGGGTTCTATAATTTTATAGGATTTGAAATGGACTCCTAATATTAGAACCATCATTAACAAGACACAGCAAAGAATGTTCTTGCTGTGCCAACACAGAAACTTCAGATTGGCCAAAGAGCTGCTGATACAGTTCTACAGAGGAATGATTAAATCTGTCATTTATACTTTTATAACTGTCTGGTTTTGGTACAGCAACCAGAGGACTGCATAGTTAGGACTGCACACCCAAAGGTGCTTATTTCAAGAGGCAACTGGACTTTCTGGTTTTTCTTTGAAGATGTTTCACTTCTCATGTAAGAAAGCTCTTCAGTTCTGACTGGGTGGTAGGGAATGGAAGGATTTATACTCCTTGAAGACAGCTAGTCATTTGCATTCTTTCAGCGAGTTGTTAAGGCCACCCGGAGGTTTATCTTTGTTTAATAACTTAAGATTTATTATGGTAACTTCTACCATCAAACGATGATATAAGGCAATGCACACCAGAACAACTAGACACAAGAACAGTATTTTTCCTCAAATGCCATCATTCTGCTTAAGAACTAATTCCACAACACTGTCAATAATTTACTAAGACTGTATTTCTATTATTCTTCTCTTCCTTCTTAGTATCTCTCTCCCCACATGACTATAGTCATGTTGCTTGTATCTTTCAATTTATATTGTTTTTATTTGTTTCCTAGTACAATTTGATAGCTTTACCTTGACTATCACTACGTGTTGTATCTTTTTATTCTTAATGAATGCATTTATTCTCCTTATGTACACTGAGAGCATATACACCAAAGACAAATTTATTGTGTGTCCAATCATACTTGGCCAATAAAGTATTATCTTCTCTTCCCTTGGTTTATCTGTGCCATCTGGGCCACCTGAGTGGTGCAAATGGGTGTGGAGCTTTCTTGGAACTGTTGAAAGGACTGTTGTAGACTGGGGATAAATGTCATATCCCTCCCCCTGTTGAGAGAGGGCTGTTCAATTTTGGCATAGATGGCCTCTTTGATCCTTCAAACCAGATGTCTTCTCTGTCCAAAATGTGGGGTTTGTTGTCTTCAAAAGAGTGGCCTTTGTCTTTTAAATGCAGATGGACTGCTGAATCTAGTCCTGATGGGTTTGTTTTCCTGTGTTGTGCCATGTGTTTATGAAGTGATTGTAAACATTGAAGTGAAACGTCTTCAAAGAAAAACCAGAAAGTCCAGTTACTTCTTGAAAAAAGCACCTTTGGAGATACCATGACCTGGATGGCTGAGAATCTCCATAGATTTAAGACTGCAGAAAAAACTATTGCAACCAGTTTGCCTTCCATTATGACCTGTATACTGGTCAGTACTGATCAGAAAGTGGACTGAGAAAATATCTAGACCCCTCACATCCTTTCCTTGAGATGCTGCTACAGAGCACCGCATGCTAAAACAACTAGACATTTTTTTTCTTTGTGCCATTTCTTTACTGAACACCTAATTCCCACAGTACTGCCTTATGTCTATTTTACCATGTAGTTTGGTTGTATTACTTTTATCCTTTTCAACATTACCTTCTTATTGGTATCATAATTATTACTTTGATATTATTAGTACTTTGTTCTGCATGTACGCTGAGAGCTTATGCACTGTAGACAAATTCTTTGTGTCTATCACACTCAGCCAAAAGCTATTCTGTTCTGTTCCGTTCTATTCCATTTCTATTGATGTTTTAATGCTGAAATATTTTACTTCATTCTGCAATTGTGAAAGAACTAGTTTGGTAGATTTCCCTTCTTTTGTCCTTTGATCAGTACACCCTTGTAACAAATCTATTAGTTTCCTGTTTAAAATTAATGGAAGATCCCCGTTTTTGAGAAACCTATATTCATAAGTGCCATTGTTTGAATCCTGGATATTATATTGTCTTTTTATTAAATAAATTTGGGAAATATATTCATTAAATTTGATTACATAACTCAGTTCTCTTACGATAACTTAGTTATACTTGTATTCTGAACTCTAAGCTGTTTTAAAAAGAATAAATCATCAGTTTTAAAAAACTAAAAGCAATATATTTTTTACATGTATTTTTGCCATTTTGTTTCTTTCAGGCTGTTTTTCTTCAAGAAATAATGAATCCCTGAGGTTGTTTTTTTTTAATTTTTATCAACTTAGTTTCCTTTTACTCTTTTACATATTTATTTTATTTTATCCGAAACATTAAAATACAAACTCCAAAAAAGGAAAAAATACAAATTCAAAACAAATCTAGGTAAATCTACACAAAAATGTGCATTTAAAGGAAAAAACCATGAATACTATACGTCCTCCCCCCTTGCGAAGCAGCCACACAATTTATAAATTTCTTTTACCCCCCCACTTGGCCTGACATCTATTTACTATGTGGAAACATAGTTAACAGGTAAAACAAACAGCTAAACTTCAAAACTGTCACTTAAAAGTCTAGCAGAAAGTCCAAGACATATGATCTACCATAAATCACCACAATCATCTCTGGTCTGCAGGATCAAATACCCTTGATTGATTCTTAACACTTTTTCTTAAGTTATCTTTCCTAACTGTAGGATTTTATTCCCCAACGTCATGTCTTTATTGTGTATAACTCCACAGCATTTGCAGTTCAGTCTCCTGTAAGTTGTAATTCAGCATCTCTTAACATTTGTTTTCCGATTGAATATAATAAATCCATTCTCCAATCTACATCAATCTACTTGAGGAAATTGAGTGCATCCCTGGACAATTCTATCCACTTTGTCTTTAAAATCCATACCTCTAACCAACTAGCATTTTCCGAATTCATTCTTCAGGTCTGCTGGCAGAAAATTACATTCGAATCTATCAATACAATACAATACAATAGCAGAGTTGGAAGGGACCTTTTGGTCTTCTAGTCCAACCCCCTGTGTTGGCAGGAACCTTATACCATTTCAGACAAATGGCTATCAGGTGGCAACTGCTGTTACTTGCATATGGTTATCTTCTTCGAGGTGATTTGATTTGATTTATTTGGATTTATATAACCGCACCCTCTCCCCAAAGGGACCCGGGGCGGTGCACAGGAAGTTAAAAAACACAACAGTATCACAATATAAATAGTTAAAATCAAATTAAATAAATTATCCCTGTGCTAAAATTTAAAGGTTAAAACATAATCCCATACAAACCCAATTAAAACAATTTATTATACAGACTGTAGGCTAGGTAAATAACTTAGGCCAAGCCGGCCTGATGAAACAGGAGTGTCTTTAATTTCTGGCGGAAGGTGCGGAGGTCCGTGGTTGTTCTGAGGTCGGGGGGTAGGTCGTTCCAGAGGGTTGGGCCCACCACAGAGAAGGCCCTTCCCTTGGGCGTCGCCCGCTGGCATTGCCTAGTGGACGGCACCCAGAGAAGTCCCTCTCTGTGGGAGCGGATCGGCCGCAGGGATGTATGAGGTAGGATGCGGTCTCGCAGGTAGCTAGGTCCCGTGCCATGGAGCGCTCTAAAGATGGCAATCAACACCTTGAAGCGCACCCGAAAGACCACAGGTAACCAGTGCAGCTCGCGCAGGAGCGGTGTTACATGGAAATACCTAGATGTTCCCAAGATCGCCCGCGCGGCCGCATTCTGGACCAGCTGTAGCCTTCAGGTGCACCCCAAGGGGAGCCCCATGTAGAGAGCATTGCAGTAGTCCAGCTGGGATGTCACAAGCGTGTGAGTGACTGTGCGAAGGGTGTCCCGGTCCAATAAGGGACGCAACTGTCGCACCAGGCGTACCTGGTGGAAAGACCCCCTGGCCACGGCCGTCACATGATCTTGCATAGACAGCCGGGTATCCAGGAGGATGCCTAGGTTGCGTGCCCGTTCCACGGGGGCCAGATGTTCGCCCCCTATGGCCAGTGATGGAATCAACTGGTTGTACCGGGACGCCGGAAACCACAGCCACTCAGTCTTGGATGGGTTGAGTTTGAGTCTGTTGTCTCACATCCAGATCCGTACGGCTTCCAGACATCGGGACATCACTTCAATGGCATCGTTGGGGTGGTTTGGGGTAGAAAAGTACAGCTGCGTGTCATCAGCGTAGATGTGGTACTCTACCCCAAAACCACGGATGATCTCACCCAGCGGCTTCATGTATGTGTTGAACAGGAGTGGCGAGAGGACCGACCCCTGAGGCACCCCAAAAGTGAGGGGTCTAGAGGTCGACCTCTGCCCTCCTGCCAACACAAATTGCGAACGGCCGGAGAGGTAGGAGAACCACCGTAAAACGGTTCCCCTCACCCCTAGCCCCTCCAGCCGATGCAATAGGATACCATGGTCGATGGTATCAAAAGCCGCCGAGAGATCTAACAGGACCAGGATGGAGGAACAACCCCCATCTCTGGCCCTCCAGAGATCATCCACCAACGTGACCAATGCCGTCTCTGTGCTGTGCCCGGGCCGGAAGCCGGACTGGCGCGGGTCCAGATAATCAACTTCCTCCAGGTAACGGGGAAACTGTTGTGCCAGAAACTGAGGTGGTTGAAAATCACTGTTATTTTATCAAGCGTTTTATCCAAATATTCAAATTGGGCTTGTAAGTTAAAAAGTATTCTCCCCCCACCACTTTACCCAAAAACTTTGTTTTGATATGTTTGCATTTTGATTATATTTTGCTATAATCCAGGATACTTCAGTAGTTAAACTTTTGCAGTTGAACTTTTACAGCAGATTATAAAAAGCTCTTCTTAAAGACAGGAAAAGCACCATAGCAAATTAGCCTTGAAAAACATAGGAAAGAATTTCCCCAGCATAAAAGAGAGATTTTCATCAAAAATTAAAAAGAAATTTAAGACCAGACCTTAACAAATTACAAAAGTATGAAATCCCTACAGTGAAAGTTTGATACAAATGTAAATCAAATCAGATCTTTTTCACTACCCAGAGTCTGCTGTGGAGGAAGCGGAAGTCATTGACAACAATAAATATAACATTTTAAAAAACCACTTTAAAATCCAGCAGGGGATTAAATTAGATCAGCTCTCAACCAACTAATTAACATTTAAAAGTAAAAAGCAAAAGAAAATATAAAAACATGCTTTTAAAACCCAGGCGTTCTTAAGACATCAGGCGGCTGGAAGGAAAAGATGGCAGCCCAGCCCTCCAACCACTCCCACTGAAACTTGCCACGTACTAGGATAGTCCTCTTTTCAGGTAGGTCCACAGTCATCTGAGGGCCATCTTGGGCCATTCCTAGTAGTTCCCACTCAAATCTGGGAAGTCTACTGCTAAAGAGCCAGCTTTGGCAGTGAAATCAACTGTCTGTCAGCAGGAGGGAAGAAACCTCCTGCTGATTCAGAACAGTCTTGGGGGGGCTGGCATCCATTGGCTGTAACAGGGATTGACTGAATGGCTTCTCACCTGAGCATGACATCAAAAGCTGAGAGAGAGGCCCAAAGTCGCTAAGTTGGCTTTAATAGCTGAAGTAAGATTACAATTCACAGTCTCCTGGGTTTCTAGCCCGGTATCTTAAACACTATCTCACTCTCAATATATTTGCAGTAAATTTAATAAAAAAGAAAAAATGTTATGTTGATTTTGAAAATTTATAGATCGCAATTATAAAATGAAAAGGCATTTGGAGTTCAGAAACCCTGGAGGAACTGAGTTTTTTAAAAATTAAGGGAAAATACTGTTAATTTACCACACAACTCCAGTAATTCCTAGTCCAGAATTGCTTCTGTCTAGTTCTCTTTGAATATACATTGTTTAAGCAAGCCTATTAGAATCTATCACATCGCTTGCTTATTGTATGCAATTCAAATTACAGTCTCATTTGATTTAGAAAAAGGATATCTAAATATTCAAAGATCAACTATCACAAAAATATTTTTACTTTACACAAGAATATGGGCAAAGTGGTTTCAAAGCAATATATAGACAAATGTTCTTACAATTACTATATCTTCCTGAGGTGTAGATAGAAGGCCAACTCAATCAGCCCTCTTTTAATTTGCAAACCATGGAAATAAGGAAAATAAAATAAAATAATTTGCAAACCATGGAAATAAGGAAAATGATAGTTTCTTGAGAGCACAAAACTTGGTATTTCTTTGCAACTTGAATATTTACTAAATGGTGATTTGGAAGTACATCGTACTTCCTCCTCCCCCATCAAATTCCCAGAAGAATTGTCATGGCTCAGGGAAAAGGGAATACAGGAGAGAAAGAGCAGTTAAAGGTAATCCTTGACGTATGACCACAATTGAACCCAAAATTTGTTGCTGAGATATTTAAGTGGGTTTTGTCCTATATTACAACCTTTCTTGCCAAAGTTAAGTGAATCATTGCAGATTTAAGTTAGTAACGTTAAATGAATCTGGCTTCCCCACTGACCTTTGCTTGTCTGAAGGTCACAAAAGGTGATCACATGACGCTTGGACATTGCAACTGTCATAATGTGAACCAGTTGTCAAGCATCCAAAGTTTGATCATGTGAGCAACAGTTGTAACTTTTGAAAAATGGTCACAAGTCATTGTCAGTGATTGTAACTTTGAACGGTCACTAAATAAACTTGTAAGTCAATGACTACCTGAATATTAGCACCAAACATTTTTCCTCATTAGTTTTTAGACTGTAGTAAAGACACAACCTGCAACTAAATACTTTAATCTTTTAACCCTAGCCTATAGCTACAATGAACATATATAGAAGTTGAGCTCATTTAATAATTATACTGATCTAGAAATCCACAAATAAGTACAGGTAACTAGATACCCCTCTATGTACATCTACAGGATTTCAGTTCTTCTCTGAAATTCCAGTTGTAGATGCTCTGCTCATAATTCTTTTAAAGTTCCACTCAGCAAGAACCTTTGCTGTGGAAATGTACAACTTCATGGATCAAGAGCATAGATAATGCTCTTACCTAATATTTGGAGAAATTAACATTAAAGCAATTAAGCATTAACGCATTCATAAACAAGTCAAAGTCCTTGAAGAAGATCATTCTGGTGTAATATACTGTAGGCAAATTAAGTTTAAAAGAAAAATGCTCAGATTTAATAATAGGCTTAAGTATTTTACAGAGTAGCTATATAAAGGGATCCAGTATCCAGCTTCATCACTATCAAACAAAATTTGTTTGGTTATGTGGATTTCAGGGGATCACTAAGGATGCTATATACACAAAAAAACCCAGAAAAACTGAATGGCTATGCAATGATCTCTTCAAAAAAGTGTTCATGTATCATGACTAAGTTTTCTTTGTCGGAGTGGGTAGCGTCTCTGTGGAGAACATGATGATCTCTTTATTTTGAGTAGTACAGAATTACTGAGAGCAGTTTGTGAAGGTATAACTTCCACTTGGGATGTAAGGTTTTTGACATCGTTTTTATTCTCTTTTTTAACTTCAGAGACAAACATGATTTCTTGATGGAGTCTGCACTGTTCCAAAGTTTGTTGTAAAGACAATGCTTTTGAGAAGCCTTCTGCTCTGTCCACGACGGATGACAGGGACTGGAGATGGCAGGACAAAAAGAAAATCCAGGTTATTCAAATTGAGCTACTATATATCCTGGGAGTACTAGAATTCCTAAGCAGCTTTAATGAATTCTAGCAATAGTACATTAAACATCAATCCAGAAGTGACATGTATTACAAACCTTCCCTAAAACCACTTTGTAATTTCAATGCATATTTAAAAGGAATGAAATTGTAGATTCTAATGAGAGCTGTAGATTCAAAACATACCTAGCTGATACTGCCTGTGAGTACAGCAGACAAATTCTGAATAGATCTATTCAGTTGAAAAATATGAGACTCCTGTAGTCTTTTTCTTAAAATAGTTAATGAATCAGGTTTTCACAAGTGTCCTATAACATTGCTTGACATTAAGTTAATGTTAGTAATTTGTAAATATATAAAATGAATATTGATTGAATGAAAATGAATATTTAGAGATTGGACTCTATGTAGGACACCATCAACCATTTCCTATCTTGGAGAATACACTTCTGGAAAGACACAAACCTTTCTAGAACTAGTATATTATTGCATTCCAGAAAGTAGTGGAACATTTGAAGGCTGGAATATGTAATTTTTCACACAGTTATATTTCCAATTTATAAATGCTACTAATTGGACCAGACTTTGTTGTACTTACATCTATCTTATGTCAGTTGGAGTTGAGTCATTAATGCATGAACCATTATGTCAATTTATCAACTAAATGTAGATACAATCCATTATATCTTTAGAAATCTCACCTTAAATGATTCTCCAGTACGTATAGACATAGTTTTTGTTGAAAGTTTCAATTCTACCATAGACTGATCTGGGGGGGAAAAAGATTCATGTATTCTCTTAGAACATAAACTAAGAAAAATATCAATTTGCTGCATTATAAAGTAAAAGACAGAGAAAAGGAGGAATAATATTAAGTCACCAAATTTTTCGGAGTATAAGATTCACCGGAATATAAGACGCACCAAGGTTTTGAAGAGGCATTTTTTTTTAAAAAAGTAGGCAGAGGGATAGAGGGAGAGAGAAAGAGAAATACAGGAGAGAGAGAGAGAAATACATTAGATAGGTAGAGAGAGAGGGGGTAGGTAGGTACGTATATAGATAGAAGGAGAGAGAGAAAGAAATACAGTAGGTAGGTAGGGGGAGAGAGAGAAAGTAGGTAGGCAGATAGAGGAATAGAGAGAGAGAGAGAGAAATTCAGGAGAGAGAGAAATATGGTAGGTAGGTAGGGAGAGAGAGAGCGTTGGTAGGTAGGTAGATGTTTTCAGGTGTATTTATCCATGTGCTGGAGAAGGACATCACTGACAATCTGCAGAACCTAAGACTTTGTTTCTGCTGGTACAGCACTTGATCAATATAATTCTCATCAACCACTCTAACTAAAGAGCTTTCCGAAAGGAAAAAAAAAGAAGTTTTTGCACTCTGCAAACTTCCCCAAAACAGCCCATTTTTTGCGAAATGGCCTCGTTTTTAAAAGAAAAAGAGGCCTGAATAGTCTTTAGAGGGCTTGCAGAGTGTTCGGTGGGGCTGGGCAAAAACAAGCAAAAAAACCAACCCGTTTTTCGCAAAAACGGGCCCATTTTTTGTCAAAACAATTGCACGCATAGCCTTTAGGAAGCTTATAGAGTGCTGCTGGGGTCTGAGTTGGCAAAATAACACACTGTTTTTCGCTTATTTCTGCCCTCCCCAGCCCCCAGGAGCTCTCTAAAAGCCTCCATAAGGCTATTCACGGCCATTTTGGTGAAGGGGTGGAGCTTCAGGAGGCAAAAAATGTTATATTCAGTGTATAAGACGCACCCAGATTTTCAGCCTCTTTTTTGAGGAAAAAAGGTGCATCTTATACTCCAAAAAAAACGGTAGTATCATGGGCAATCTACTATTCCAATAGGGTTTTTTATTCAACATCTAAAAAGAAAAGTTCCAAAATGTAAAAAAGTACAAATGTTTTGTGGCTTCATTCTGCAATTTACTACCAATTTATTTTTTATAAGAAGTTATATACTGCGACATTCAATGTGTTACATATACAGTCACTTCTGAAATATGCAAAACTAAAAATAAATCCTTTTCCTATCACATCTATAAGTACTCAGATGATATAGTGAGATTCTAAGGAACTCAGTTACAGATACTTCATTTAAAATCCATATTTAGCATGCAACTCAATTTACCATTGCTTTAGATTGGTCATAACTTTTCCTAACCTAAACCATACAGTGTTGCAAAGGGATGACAGAAAAATAGCTAAACAAAATAATCAGAACGTCTTGGAATAAATTAATAAAATAAATAAAATAAAATAACTGTAAAACAAACAGAAAAACAATAGCAGACTTGTAAATAAACATCGCTTTCCAGGATTTCGCAGTCTCTAACCTAGATTAATCTATCTGGAAATTACTGTGTTGCATTCTGAACTATACAGTCTATCAAATCCATATCGGTAATTAAGAACAGTAAATAGTGATTGTAATTATAATCTCTATTAGAAGAGATAATATAAAGTACAGGTAGTCCTCGACTTATGACAATTGAGCCCAGAATTTATGTTACTAAATGAGACATTTGTTAAGTGAGTTTTGTCCCATTTTACGATTTTTCTTGCCACAGTTGTTAAGTGAATCACTGCAGTTGTTAAATTAGTAACACAGTTATTAAGTGAATCTGGCTTCCCCATTGACTTTGCTTGTCAGAAGGTTGCAAAAGATGGTTACATGTTCCTGGGACGCTGCACCCGTCATAAATATGACCCAATTGTCAAGCATCCAAAAGCACATTAAAAAGAGTCCAAATATAAAAATAAAATTCTTGACTCGCTTTACATTTGCTACCTTTTATATTAGAAACTCATTGAGCTGAGAACTGTCCTCTTGAACTTTCTAAAACTCAATGAAAACTGAAAGTATTATAGCAGTAATAAATTCTTTCTGGATGACTTATGGTCAACTTAACTGAACTTGGACTAGTTATTGCCCTTTACTTCTGCATTCCATCTGTAAAATAGGAATAATGGGCAAAATTACAGTATTGTAAAACCAGTATAAAACAACTGCTTGTGGGATTATCCAAGATCAATTAACTTCATTTAAAAAGAAACTAAATTATTCCAATCAATCTATCCCAGCAATCCTTACAAATATGTTTGCCCTGGTAGAATATTACATGATTGTACAATAGAGAAGTATTTTTAAAAAACTAGATGTTTACACTGCTTCCAAAACATGGGAAATGAAATAAGGAAATGAAAGCATATAATTCTGTCTTTCGTTTCTGGTGACTGTAGTTACTGCACAGGGATAGATGCAAATTCCAGCCTGTGCAAATGTTCATTCACTATATATTTGCACAATGTTCTCCTAAACATTATTTTTACTTTAGATTTTTTTTAAAATTGTGATTGATCAGATTGTTTTACTTTATAATCCAACCAGCGTGTGGAACAAATTTGTATGCAATAATTCTTCATTGCAAATAAATTACCATAAGCAATGTTTTCAAGTTAGAAGAAATGCTGCCTGAAGACAAGTTAAAACTTGATAGTAAAATGCCTTATTTGCCTTAGTAAGTGTGCGATTAGTAATTCTTATCTTATGCTAAAAATAAAATGAAATAGTGATATGATTGGTGTTTTTACTACTTTTTACTGCTGTATTTGACCTACTCCAAGTTTTCATAGCCTTATCATAACATGCATTCTTACTAGTACAATGATATAATTTACTGCTTTTTATAAAGCAATAAAAGTAATATTGAGCAGAATTAAGTTCAGCCTATTGTCCCAGTTTCTCATGTGGTCCTTTGGGAAAATTAATTGCCCACCTGGTTTAAATACTATGACTTGGAAGGTGGTAGAATTTAAGTCATAAACTTTATATGGCATTCTGTTTTTACCCTGCAAAGCATTTGACCCAAAATCATAGTTTTTTAAAAAAACGTAATTTTTTTTTACAGTCAGGGTTCTGTGAAAGCATGACTGAAAAAAATAATTATCACTATTTAAACTTTGCACATACCATGCTAGTGCTCACAGTGATTGGTGATTTTTACACACCCCAATTTAGCTGCAAGCCCACCACTTTGATGTTCTTTTAACATTGCAAATTGTGGGCTGTGTAGGCTAAAAGTGAATTTTATTGTGAAGTTTTTGTATTTTCACAATTGTTATGCAGGAGTTTCCTGAGACCTGAACATTATTTCAAGGGTTTTTCCAGAGCAAAAAGAATGGAAAACGTTATCTTAGACACTTTGTACATTATGATTTTCATCCCACTAAAATTCACATCAGAATCATAAAATGTTCCCACATATTGCCAGATTTTATCCCGTCTCCTTTTTCCTCTCTTTTTCTTCCTTTCTTCCTTCCTTTCTTTTTTCTTTATTACACAGCACTCTTATGTACCTGCCAATTTTAGGATACTCTTTCCTTTAACTACTAGCATGTTGTCTAATCCAAAAAAACATGTCATATGAATAAGCTAAGTTATAAGGTATTTGATTTTGGCTATGAATTAAGAGAGGTCCACTCTGGAAAAGAACAAAGAGTTATGGAGTGTTTACAACATACAATTGCCATATTCTATGAAAAGAAATAAAGCACATCATTTCAGAAAATTACCTTGAGAAGGTTCCACTTTTATGTCTTGACAATTCACAAAAGGTCGATAGCCCTAAACAGACAAACAAATGCATTTAAAATAATAATAATAATAATAATAATAATAATAATAATAATAATAAATTTTAATTTATAGACCACTCCCTCTCCCCATGGGGACTCTTTCCTTTGTTCGCATGATAACTTCTAAAATGTGACTTAATTCGTGGTTAAAACATTATAATAATAATAACAATAACAACAATAATAATCTTTGTCATTGTAATAATATTGTAATAAAATTACAATGAAATTGGTTAATTGAATCTTAAGCAAACAAAAATTCTTATCCATATATGCATACATAATACATCTCAGTAAAAGCAGCCATTATTTGATTTGTAAATTTTGTAAAAGCCAGTTTTGCTGTCTCATCTCATATAGGATTTTCTGCTTAAGCTAGAAGACCTCCAAGTGCCTTCCAACCCTGTTATTCTGTTAAGTCCTCACTGATCTTACAGTGACTTTCTGAAGTTATGGTGCTGAACAAGTGATGCTTATGGCAGGTTTTGTAGGTGCGACCACTGCAGTGTCCTTACGATAATGGGATAGCAATTTGGGTGCTTGGCAACTGGCTCATAATTATGATGTTGCAGCAGCCCACAGTCCCATCATTATCATTCATGACTTTCACTGCTGGCTTTTGACAAATGGAATCAACAGGGAAGTTGACAGGAGGTTGTAAATGGCAATCATATGACTACAGGATGCTGTGTGACTACTTAGGATTCTCCTAACAGAGGCAACTGAGACTGCTGCAATAAGTTATAATTGTACTGTTTAGTGACAGTTTCCCATTACTGCTGGTAAGTACCTATAGTAACTAGATGAGTTAAATGCTGTTATTACAATATATTTTATATTCTAATCTGAATAATCAATTTTCTGTATTATCTAACTTTACAGCAATTTGGATGAATAATAAAACAGTGCCCCCTGCTGCATGACATAGGATAAGGTAAATTTCTTATTTAAAAAATTCAGACTTTTATTTAAAAAAATGTTATTCGTGATTGTAAGTAACCGAACAGCCACTTCTCCCGTTTTACTGGATTTCTGAAAATGTTTTACAAATATTTTTCTTTTACTCAAAAAACTTTTTTTTTGGGGAGTATTGTATTTTGTATTTTAATCTTGTTTGAAACAAAATTAAATATATTTAAGAAAAACCTGCAAAGAAGGGGTGTTCTCAAATATGCAACTTAGTGCCCTCAGAAAGCAGTGAGACAAAACTAGAATGTGTATCTGCCCCAAAATAAACAGCACATAGGCAAAAAGGGGAAATGTTAGAAGGCACCTATACAATGGCACATATAGGTCTTAGCTACAGATTATAAAAAGATCAATAAGAAGTGGAAGAAAGGTTTTGTGATGGGTGTTTGGAGATTCGGAAGCGAAACAGTGGAACTATGTGAATTAATGCCTTTGTTTGTTAGCCAACAGCTGGGAGAACTCCCGGATGTTCCAGTCTCAATAGTTGAGATAAGGAGGGGAAGAAAAAGCCATAATAGAGTACAAATGAATATTGAAAGAAAAAGACTTGAGAGGAAGGAAAATTAACTGGTTAAGATTTATTATTGTATGTTCTTACGTACATACAGATTTTGTAAATATTTTCACATGTATAACACTAGACCCCACTACTTTTTTTAGCAGAGAAATCATGTCCTGCTTATAATCACTCATGTCTTGGTTATCTTTCGTATGGATTACTGTAATACTTTCTAAATGGGGATGCAACATGTGTCTTTGTAAGCAGTATGTGTACCCCTTGATTGGGCTATGTTACACTTCTCCCTGTGGGTTGTGTTAGTTGCCAGTTTGCTTCTGGGTGTAATTCAAGGGTTATCTCGGACTGCTTCTCTGTCCAATTATGGCTACCTGGCAGGAAGGATACACTTTGGTCCTGTCAGCCAAGGAGTATTGTCTGGAAGAACTAAGAAGTTTTGCAAAGTCCTAAAAACATGGTTTTGCCAAAAGACATGGAGAGTGAGTGAAAGCCTGTGCAGTGGCTGCATTTAATGCTATGGATGGTTGTGGTCACCTTGGCTATGAATACACACACACACACACCACACAGACACACAGAGAGTTTCTAAACTCAGTCATGTATTAAAAGGGGTGGCTATATAAAACTAACAGTGTCCACAACAAGATTTGTTAAGTACTGGCTGTATATGTGTCTATATCAGCTCCTATCCTGAACCTCTCTCCATTAAGCATCTTTTTTAAAGCTTTAAGTAAGTAGACATATGCAATAAATTATTATTATTTCCCAGCATCACAATAATTTATAATAGATTTTAGTGATCACAACATTACCTCACCTTAGTAACGTATTAAACTAGGCTCCTACACTATAATCTGGTTGTGAAACTCCCAGAAGACAACCTAATTAATTTACGAGCCTCGAGACAAAGTTCAAAACAAATCCCATCATTTATTAGGATCAACATTCTGGCTTGAGCTCCGGTGGAGCCAAAACTGCTTTCACTTCATTGCATTTGAACTTTACCCCTGTATCCCCTCCCTTCTGTCATGTGTCATAACTCATATTTTCCAACTAGGTTGCAGAAGTCCACTCTGCCTGAAATAATGCATGGAATCTCCCCTCCCTTGCCATCCTGATAATAGTCATGGCAACGCTTTAGCAGTTGACATCAGTATTCATAGAATCTATCTATCCTAAGGGATAGAATCAAGATCACGTAAAGCGTTAATACCACTTTATAATGCCTTGGTAACACTTGGAGTACTACATTTACATTGGTCGCCATAATGTAAAAAAGATCATTAGGGGACTGGAGGCTAAAACATATGAAGAACGGTTGCAGGAACTGGGTATGTCTAGTTTAATGAAAAGAAGGACTAGGGGAGACATGATAGCAATGTTCCAATATCCCAGGGGTTGCCACAAAGAGGGAGTCAAACTATTCTCCAAAGCTCCTGAGGGTAAAACAAGAAGCAATGGATGGAAACTAATCAAGGAGAGAAGCAACTTAGAAATGAAGATAAATTTCATGACAGTTAGAACAATTAATCAGTGGAACAACTTGCCTCCAGAAGTTGGTGAATGCTCAAACACTGGAAGTCTTTAAGAAGATGTTGGAAAACCATTTGTCTGAAGTGGTGTAGGGTTTCCTGCCTAGGCAGGGGGTTGGACTAGAAGACCTCCAAGATTCCTTCCAACTCTGCCATTCTATTCTATTCTATTCTATTCTATTCTATTCTATTCTATCTGCTACTGCAGTAAGCAAATCATTATCTGATTCTCTCAAAGTAAATAGTTTCACCCAATGACTTAAGAATTCAAATTACTCACCAACAATTTTTGTTTCATTTTAATGCCTTTAACAACGTTTATTTGCATTTTTCTAGGATATTGAATACGCTTGGAAGCCACTTCCACAATTAATTCATCAAGCTGGTCTTCAAGGAGTTTAATATCTGTGTCTATTTTACAACAAAAATAGAAATGTTTAATATGTGTGGATTTGTTTTTAACTTCAATTGGCATAGAAAAAGATACATGCATATCATCATCTTGACCAGGTATACATGAAAGTATGAATGGAAGGGAAAAGATTTATTACAGTAAAATTTTCATTCATTATTAAAATACAAATTGTGAAACAAATTTGAATTTATGTTAAACGACATGCTGTGTGATAAATCCATAAAAAGCAAACCAACACAAAAGCAAACCAACTAATGATTTACTGCCAGCAAAACCGTAAGAATTAATTGTCTAATAAAATTTTGCTTAGAAATTATTGCCTGGAAACAGACTAGTTTCTTGACATAAATCATTTTAACTGAAAAAGAAACAAAGAATCATGTCCAACAAACTGACTGGAATTCTTCAAGTAAAAATAAAAATGCAGGTACAGGTAGTCCTTACTTAATGACCACAATTGGTAATGGAATCTCATGTGACTGCTTCATTCAATGACTGCAATTCCTGTATTTCCATTTGCAGTTATTAACCTAGGTCATTAAGGGAAGCGAGTGAAAGGTCTGCCTTTTGGCAGATGAAATCCATCAGAAGGCAACCCTTTGGCTCTCAAATGTTCCTGCAGCCAGCTGAAGGACTTCAGCTCCCCTCACTGCATTTGGGTGGGGCGAAATGCTTTGGTGGGCTATGGTGCTGAATCTTTAGTATCTTGCTCTGTTCCTGCTGCCCATGGAAGACGTAAACTCCCATCTGTCCCCTCCGCTTGCAATCATCTCTGCTGGTATCCGCATTGACTTTCTGGGGAAGCCAGCAGAGAGGATTGCAAATGGTGTTCACATTTTGGGGTACTTGGCAAGTGGTCATAAATGTGAACCAGTTACAAAGTGTCTGAAATGGGATCACTTGACCAAAGGAGAGGGTGATGAGACCTTTTATGACAGGTGAAAGTGTCTTATGGGTAATAAAGCACTATTTCCAATGTTGTTATAATTTTAAAGTCATTAAATGACCTGGCATAAGTCAAGGATTATGTATATTGGTGCTATGTTACTAAGTATTTTGAAAAGCCTCAATGGTTAAATATGAATAAACAAATTCTGGAGCTCATCCTTTTATGATTAATAAGTAGATAGATTGTTTTAGATTATCATTGAAGGATTGTTAGTTAGTTAGTAAATAATTATCTACAATAAGAGTAACTAATAATAATGCTATAGTTTAATGATATATATTTATGTATCTATGTATGTGGAGGAATGCACGAGTATGAGGTTGGACATAAACAATAAGACTTTTACTTAATCACGTAGGAATGTTGATGAATGTAGTTTAACAAAATGGGGGAGAATTTTAGCAAATTTTAGACTGTTTTAGAATGTTATTGAAGAACTACCAGTTAGTAAACAATGAGTTATAATAACAGCAACGGAAAAATTACGGACGATATATATATATATATATATAGGTGTATGTATATATGCATGTACCTTTGGAATAGACAATGGATGCCATTAGGTGGTTATGTTTAAGTAAGACTTGTCTGAAGAAGGAGATAGACCAAATATGGAATATTAGAGGATAATTCTGGTGTAATGATATTAAGATATATAATGAATATTTAGATTTAAAATCTATAAAATGAGACTATTCATGAGAAATAATGGTTCTAGAAATGCACAAGAGTTATGTGTAACCAGTCGACATACTTTCCAAAGGATTCAATGTAGAATGATGATTTTTCCTTTTTGTATTTTTGTTTTATTAAAAAATAAATAAAATTTTTAAAAAAATTCTGGAGAAAGAAGTTTGTTGAAAACTCACAAAACAACCATATACCATACCATCCATTCATCTTTCTAAATGAGGCATTTAAAATTTAAACACATATGCACACTCATTATTTAAGTTTGCTTGGTACCTTGAAATCTGAACCAAACAAGTATATATACCTAAGTATTCAGTTTCATAAAAATATATGTTCACATCAAGAATTCCAAACATTCCTCAGTTTCTAAAAGTGGTTTTAAATTATAAGCATAATTGTTATTGAGTATGGATACTAGTTACGGGCTGCAGAAATCTAACCAGCTATTAAGAAATATAGAACGGTGTACTGGTTTGCTGCCATCTAATAGTCGCGTAAGAATTTTTATTTTTGGTGCCTTTGAGCCAATGTTTACTCCTGGTGACTGCCTGGACAAGCCCTTACAATTTTCTTGGCAAGATTTCACAGTGGTCACCCAAATGTCTTTGGTCTGAGGCAGGATTAGAACTCATTATCTCTTAGTTTTTAGCCTTATACTTTAACCATGATACCAAACTGGCACTGTAGAATTCATAACTGCTACTTAAAATAAAATAGCAAATTAAAAAAAAAGAGTCAATAATACAATTGAAATGAAATATAGTACAACTTTTCTACAAACGTTCTAATGTTATTAATTCACATCATTTTAAACTACTAGAGAGTCTTATATAATTATAAACAGTCATCTACAAATTATAACAGGCCAACAGATGGCAGTAGCAGACTCTTCAATTTGAGATGACAGGAAAAGAACAGAAAATATTTTTGCATATAAAGCATATGATCTATTACGTTAGTCTCCTCATCACAAATGGAGGTTTCCCCTATACTGTATCTATAACTAATATTTTTAAACTAGACTAATATTGCAAGGAATTGTACTGCAATTCTGAAATTCTGTTCACAGTAAAATACAGGAGTCCTCAATTTACGACCACAACTGAACCCAAAATTTCTGTTAAGTGAAACATTTTATGACCTTTCTTACACAATTGTTAAATGAATTACTGCAGTTGATAAATTAGTAACACGGTTGTTAAGTGAATCTGGATTCAAAGTCAGTGGACTTTGCTGGTCAATAAGTCACTTTTTTCAATTCTGTTGAAACTCTTAACAGTCACTCAACATACTGTTGTAAGTCAAGGACTCCCTGTAATTTCTTATGCATAAGATTTTCCAACAGTATTAATCAAGATCTTGAATATTAACTCTAAAGATACTTTTAAATTAATATACCATTTTGAAGATCTGAGGATTCCTGCCATGGCTGCCCATTAACAGTGATATTTTCGTGTACAGCTGTTTCAAAGTTCTATACAAAATAAACAAAAATATATACAGATATGAATATATAATGTAAGAATTCTTAAAAAGATACATTTAAATGCCAATACTATATCACAAAATGGACCAAGGAATGACATTGATAAACAGCATTCTGACAAAGTACATCCATTCAGCAAAACACGTCCGCAATATTTGCAAGCACAATGATGTTCTCATGATGATCAGTGGATGATCAGTGGACCAGAGGAATGCTGTTGATATAATTTACCTGGACTTCAGTAAGGCATTTGATAAAGTAGACCATAACCTACTATTAGATAAAGTAGAAAATTGTGGGTTAGACAGCACCACCAGCAAATGGATTCGCAACTGGCTGACCAACCGCACTCAACGTGTAGTCCTCAATGGAACTGCATCTACATGGAAGGAAGTATGCAGTGGAGTCCCCCAAGGCTCTGTTTTAGGCCCAGTACTCTTTAACATCTTCATCAACGATTTGGATGAGGGGATAAATGGGGAACTCATCAAATTTGCAGACGACACCAAGCTGGCAGGAATAGCCAACACTCCAGAAGATAGGCTTAAGATACAGAAGGATCTAGACAAACTTGAACATTGGGCACTATCTAATAAAATGAAATTCAATTGTGAAAAAAGTAAGGTCCTACATATAGGCAAGAAAAACCAAATGCACAAGTACAGTATAGGTGGTACCTTGCTCAATAGTAGCAACTGTGAGAGGGATCTAGGAATCCTAGTGGACAACCATTTAAATATGAGCCAGCAGTGTGCAGCAGCTGCCAAAAAAGCCAACACAGTTCTAGGCTGCATAAACAGAGGGATAGAATCTAGATCACGTGAAGTGTTAATGCCACTGTATGGTGCCTTGGTAAGGCCACACTTGGAATACTGCATACAGTTTTGGTCGCCACGATGTAGAAAAGACGTGGAGACTCTGGAAAGAGTGCAGAGAAGAGCAACCAAGATGATTAGGGGACTGGAGACTAAGACATATGAAGAACGGCTGCAGGAGCTGGGTATGTCTAGCTTGATGAAGAGAAGGACCAGGGGAGACATGATAGCAGTGTTCCGATATCTCAGAGGGTGCCACAAAGAAGAGGGAGTCAAACTATTCTCCAAGGCACCTGGGGGCAGGACAAGAAGCAATGGGTGGAAACTAATCAAGGAGAGAAGTAACTTAGAACTAAGGAGAAATTTCCTGACAGTAAGAACAATTAACCTCTGGAACAGCTTGCCTCCAGAAGTTGTGAATGCCCCAACCCTGGAAGTCTTTAAAAAGATGTTAGACAGCCATTTGTCTGAAATGGTATAAGGTTCCTGCCCACGCAGGGGGTTGGACTAGAAGACCTACAAGGTCCCTTCCAACTCTGCTATTGTATTGTATTGATAAATTACAAGATAATTTCCAACATTCAGCACATTCCAACATTCAGCAACAAGGCTTCAAACATTTTGCATGACAATGCACAGAATTATGGGGAATAAATGCTCATTACAGATACTAGTATTTTCATAAGAAGAAACAAATGCAAAATTCAACTCTATTAATATATAGTCACAAATATCTGGAAAAATTACCCTCTGTGTCGCTAAACAGAAAATTCAAGGCAAATTAATGGATGTAATAAGTCCACTGCCCTTTCTGAAACAAATTGCCCAGATCAGTTTGTACTTCATATACAGAAAGATACTATTAATTTCTATCAAGTGAATAATTGCAAATAACTTTTGACTTCTCTTGTCTGTTTTCACAATTAATTTTACCAGTTAAAAGAAAAAGAAAATTCACAAAAAAATAAGAGAAGGGAAACTCGGACATGTACTCTAGAGAAAGTACCGTATTTTTCAGGGTATAAGACACACTGGAGTATAAGATGCACCAAGGTTTTGAAAAGGCAAAAAAAAAAGTAGGTAGGTAGATAGAGGGAGAGAATAGGTAGGTAGGTAGATGTTTCAAGGTGTATTTATCCACGTGCTAGAGAAGGAAAACGCTGACAATCTGCAGCACCTAAGACTTTGTTTCTGCTGGCACAGCACTTGATCAATGTAATTCTCATCAATCAGTTAAAGAGCTTTCCAAAAGGAAAAAAAATGTTTTTGCACTCTGCTATCCTCCCAAAAACGCCCCCCTTTTTTGCAAAAATGGGCCCTTTTTTTTTTAAAGGCATGAATAGCCCTGGGTGAGGGGCCTTGTAGAGTGCTCCTAGGGATGGGGCAAAAACGAGGAAAAATGGCCCTTTTTTTGCAAAATTGGGCCTGTTTTTTGTCAAAGAAATTGCATGCATATGGAGGATTGTAGAGTGCTACTGGGGCAAAAAACGGTCTGCTTTTTGCTCATTTCTGCCCTCTCCAGCCCCCAGGAGCTCTGTGAAAGCCTCCATAAGGATATGCACGGCCATTTTGGTGAAGAGGGCGGAACTTCGGGAGGTAAAAAAATGCTGTATTCAGTGTATAAGACGCACCCAGATTTTCAGCCTCTTTTTTGAGGAAAAATGTGTGTCTTATACTCTGAAAAATACAGTACATCATAACTGGTAGACAGACTCTCGCACTCAATTGTCAGAAATTACTTTCTGGAACTCAAAATAGGGTGTGTGTTTTGTGGTATTTTGCATGCAAAGCTAGAGGCAGAGGCATTATCAATTTGAAAATCAGTCCTTTTCAGATCTTTATGAACTATTTGATGACCATAATCAAGCCATACTAGACAGAGTATACTAGTTTACTTTATTTACTATCATACTCAAAATCCAAATAAACTTATTAAGGAAAGAGCTCAGGATTTCCAAGCATAACATAACAAACACATTTCAAAATTTTAAGAAAAAAAACTTGCATGGCAAATACATGTAAATACAACACACAAGAGCAACTTTCCATAACAGAATGATCTGAAGTTTTATTTATTCAATTATTGGCTGTTTTAATGCCAAAGCTTCAGTTTAAATATTAATAACTTTTAAAGATTAGTAATTAATTACCAGTCTAGCTTAGTTTCTATTGGCTACTTCTGATATAGTTTTTTTAAAATTAAGATCAGTGTCAGAAGTGTCAACTTCTACAACAATTTCGGCACTAATTGTGAAATCTCTTTAGGGATGTTTAGCAACCTCCCTCTTGAATCACAAGAAGAAACAACGTGTTTCTTCTTGTGAAAATATTTGTTTCTATTGCTCCCATATTGCTTTTCAATGCTTTTACAACTGATAGCTGTAAAAGCCTTTCCTATCTTCACAGAAAACAAATCACAAATAAATAAAATGACTTGCTGTCATACTGTATTTAAAAATCAGCAACATTCATGTTGCATTTATAATTTCTAGGGTTTAAGGATAAAAAGTGGAAAGGACCATATCATAAAATACCTATCGGTGGAGAGGAAATATAAGGTTCTGGATGGTTTCTAAGAGTTATGTTTATTTTAGAGTTTATATAACAGCTTGTGTGTGCTTCTGACTTCAAAAATACGTGAATCTGAAATGCCCTTTTTTCAGCAATAATTCTTTAAGAATGGTAGAAGAGTTATTTGGGGCCACAGGTTACTCATCCACTTACTAAAAAACTTTAGGGCAAACAGTCTACAGAGATTCTCAGCCATCCAGGCCATGGTTGTCCCAAAGGTGTTTTTTTTCAAGAGGCAACCAGACTTCTGTTTTTTTCTTTGAAGACATTTCACTTCTCATCCAAGAAACTTCTTCAGCTCTTCTTCAGAAAAAGAAGCTTCTTGCATTAAAAACGAAGTATCTTCAAATAAAAACCAGAAAGTCCAGTTGTCTCTTGAAAAAAGCACCTTTAGGTGCGCAGTCCTAACTATGCAGTCCCGTTTAGCTGTGTACCAAAACTAAAGTTACAAAAGTACAAATGACAGATTTAATCATTCCTCTGTAGAATTTGTTTCAGCAGTTTCTTGGGCAGCCTGAAGTTTCTGGGTTGACCCAGCAAGAACATTCTTTGTTGTGTCTTTTTAATAATGGTTCTAATATTAGGTGTCCATTTCAAATTCGATGGGATTATAGAATCCTGGATTATAGAGGTCCAGTTGCCTCATGATTTAGGACAGAGGTCCCCAAACTTGTCAACTTTAAGGCTTGTGGACTTCAACTCCCAGAATTCTCCAGCCAGCATAGCTGGCTGGAGAATTCTGGGAGTTGAAGTCCACAAGACTTAAAATTGACAAGTTTGAAGACCTCCGATTTAGGACAAAGAATTAATCCATATTCTCATTAACAGAGTTGGAAGGGATCTTGCAGGTCATCTAGTCCAACCCACATCTGCCTCTACCTAGGAGTGAACTCACAACCTTCTACCAAACAATGCCCCGCAATCAATTCAATATTCGTTTAAAATCTTCCTCTGGTAGAAGTAATCTGAATGAAAAGCAATCCAAATGAAGCTGCTTTAGCAGCCCAACTCTCACCCAGGTCGAGCCCTCCCAGCCTGACTCCCCTTACCCAAAGCGCTTCCCCTACAGCCTGTTCCAAGTTCTCCTTCTCCACAGTCTGGCCGGCTCCGAGTCTGCGCACGAAAGGCCTGCAGTGATCCAGCAACTCGGCCGTCCACCGGCGCGAAAGGCACTGCACTCGGGGCTCCTGACGCGGCGGGGAACGATGAGCCGCCGCCGCTGCAGTCGGCGGCCGCGCCTCCATCTCGGCGGCCGTTTCCCGCTCTCTTTCAAAGCCGTTCTGACTTTCCCGCCCAACCCGGAAGTAGACGTAAGCCATCCTCATTTGACGCTTTGCCAACCTCCCCCCCCCCCGGTGGAATCCAGAAATAGGTCCGGGTAGAAACAGCAACTGGGACAGATGCAGTTCTGAGTGCCAGAATGGGAGCGGTGGATTGTCACTGCCATCTCGCGGCACCCGAATTTCAAAGGGTAAGTGGGTTTGGATGAAAGGGGGGAAAATACCAAAATCCTTACTCTTATTTAGTCACCTTAAACCATTGCAAAAGAATTGCGAGCTTTCTTCATTTGGAAATATTGTTATGTAAGGATTAGGGGTGATTTAGGTTACTACTTTGATATGGCAACGTCTGCCCGAACTTGCCGGGTGACATTCATTTATTTATTTAATTTCTATACTCGCCCATCTCAATACAATAATACAATACAATACAATACAATAGCAGAGTTGGAAGGGACCTTGGAGGTCTTCTAGTCCAACCCCCCTGCCTAGG
Source organism: Rhabdophis nuchalis (assembly GCA_039707465.1). Classification (NCBI taxonomy): domain Eukaryota; kingdom Metazoa; phylum Chordata; class Lepidosauria; order Squamata; family Natricidae; genus Rhabdophis; species Rhabdophis nuchalis. The sequence goes on along the minus strand of CM077643.1, from coordinate 351,824,856 downwards.
CAGGAAACCTATAGCATTTCAGAAAAATGGTTATCCAACATCTTCTTAAAGACTTCCAGTGCTGGGGCATTCACAACTTCTGGAGGCAAAGCTGTTCCACTGATTAATTGTTCTCACTGTCAGGAAATTTCTCCTTAATTCTAAGTTGCTTCTTTCTTTTATTAATTTCCACCCATTGCTTCTTGTTCTACAAATGGCTATCCAACATCTTCTTAAAGACTTGCAGTGTTGGGGCATTCACAACTTCTGGAGGCAAGCTGTTCCACTGATTAATTGTTCTAACATTCATATCAATTACACTAATATCTCAGTCAATGACTCGGCAGCTTGCAATTCAAAACGAAAATGATTATTAGGTGAATCTGAAAATATATATGTTGGTCCTATCAGGGGAGAATACACCAAGGATTTCCCCAAAGATTGCAAACATTTGTGGTTCCTCTGGTTATACTATGGAGGTATATCTTTCTGACTCTACTTAGGGCTGATAAGGCTGCAGAAATCTGAAGCACTTCGAAATGGATACTGAAAGGAACAGAAGAAAAATCTCTAAAAGTTCTAGCCAAACTATGCCAGCATATCTGGATAAAGATACAGTAGTCAACAGATTGCAAGAGGTCAATCTAAGTTTTAGTACCAAAGAAAAGAGTCTACACGTAGTCCTCGACTTACGTCAACAATTGAGCCCAAAATTTATGTTGCTAAGTGAAACACTTGTGTTTGCTTCATTTTACAACTTTTCTTTGCACAGTTGCATTCATTAAATTAGTAACAAGGTGGTTAAGTGAATCTGGATTCCCCATTGACTTTACTTGTCAGATAGTCACAAAAGCTGACTACATGACCTCAGGACACTGTGACCGTCATATATATGAACCACTTGGCAACCATCTGAATGTTAATCATGTGACTTTGAATGGTCACTCAATGAACTATTGTAAGTTGAGGACTACCTGAATTATGTTTCCTTTTTCCCCTTTTTAGGGGTGTTTTTACAATATTAATTCTTTTTAATGTATTTTCTGTATTAAGTTTTTATATCTGTTTTATCTGTTCATAATAAAAATCACGGGGGCGGGGGGGGGGAAGAAGAAATGTTAAGCTACATTACTCTTTATAGGTAAAAAGAAAAGCATGCTGAATCTTGGCCATGGCAAATATACTATGCTTAAACACAGTACATTTCAACCTTTTCCAGGACATTGAAAGTGTATTGGAAGATGCCAAAAAGGTTTGTAACATTTTTCACTTGTTATTTTCCCTTTATCAAACTCTAGAAAGAATGGATGCAATAAGGTTTCCTGCCTTGGGGAAGGGGGGTGGACTGGAAGACCTCCAAGGTTCCTTCCAGCCCTATACTTCTATGATTGTATCCTGAGAACTCCCAAGGGTCAGAAGGCCTTTTTTGAACATTGAAAAATGGAGTGCAGGGGTGGAAACTGTTGAAGGAAGAGACAAATGACCAAAATTGGAACTGGACGCTAATTTCTATAGTTTAAGGAAGTCTCAGAAAGGAAATGTTTCTCCATCTCTTTTCCTCAAGTGTTTTCTTTTCAGCAGAATGAACCTGCAGTTCTATGTACAGGTTTTGTGAGACAGTCAGAATTGCTATAGAAATAATGTGAGATGCAGAACTTTCCTTTGTAAACTTTCTGTACACAGATTATTTTAGGATCAAGTCATTTAAATGTGGGAATAATATTTTTGGATAGATTTACTTGGGAACAGTTTTGTGATTTATTGCTTTTAATTCTATCTATTTCCCGTTTTAGTCTAAAGTTTTGGCCCTGGTAGTAGTTGCTGAACATTCTGGAGATTTCACAAAAATTATTCAACTTTCAGAAAGGTACTAATGTTTCCAGTCTGTACTGAATGGGATGAAAACAGTTACAGTTTAGGATGTAAAGAATTAACTAGTTAGTTATATCCATTTAACAGGCTTTTGGAATAAACATCTTCATTTGCACTTGTGTCATGATTCTTTTAGTTTCAAAATTAAATTGAGCATGCTGTTGTTCAAAAAAAAACCCGTGTTCAGAGAAAATGTTAAAAATGCCTTGAATTTTTGGAGTATTTCTTTTGGAATATTAGAGTTGCCCACAGTATTTTACAATGAAATTTTAACAACTGGGTGTAATTTGATATCATGTGCAGGAGAACTTCTCAATAATTCATTTAACGTTGGAGACTAGCACTCCATTCCACTGAGGGATAAATTGATTTGTTACTGTTCTGAAAGTGAAAGATAAGCCTATAAATGGAAGAAGTGCAACCTCTTTTTATAGATTTATGCAAATTGCAATATACATTTGATCAGTACTTGATTGGGATATGGCAATATAGGGGATTGTAGTGTAATTTTAGTTATAGTGGGTTTTAGCGCAGGGATAATTTTGTTTAATTCTCATTTTATTCTATTTATGTATTTTATATCGTATTTTTAATTTCCCTGTGCACCGCTCCGAGTCCCTTTGGGGAGAGGAGGCAGTCTACAAATAAAAATTATTATTATTATTATTATTATTATTATTATTATTATTATTATTATTATTAGTGTTAATGAGATCAGAAGGTGGGAAAATGAGAATTAATACAGTGGCTTTCTTTGAGTTATACAAAGTGCTCTAAGCCAGTGCATATTAACAGGTTATTTTTTTCTAGATGTTATCAAATGCTTGTGTTTCCCATCTATCTCAGTATCTGAGTCAGCATCCATTTGTATTTTATGGCTCAGCAAGGTCTTCTGGTTGCTTAATCTGGCATCATGCTTTTTCCTTCATCCATTATTCAATATATACTCTATGAAACTTGAGATACTTTAACTCAGTGGTGTACTGGAACTGGCTTGCAAGAGCTACCTTTGAAATTTTCTAGAATTTTGTGTTTTGTTTGAGAGTAGAGTTGAGCCACGATGCCTAATGTGCCAATCATCTGTTTGTCAGCTAGCAGTAGAGGTAGCAGAATCAATTCTTAAACATCTATCGGTACATTTCTGCCTAGATTGATATTCTTTTGCACAAAACAAGTAAAGTTGCAATTGTTTTCGAGTGGTACTCAGACAAGGAATGCATTGAAAATGTAAGAATTAGGAACAGAAAACTAATTTACTTTTATTTATTTTATCTGAAATAAGTATTGATTTATTTGACAGTAATTTTAGTGAATCAGTGTAATGTGCACCTGACTAATGCCACACTTTAACAAATGCTTATGTCTAGGTATCCAGGATTTATTTTTCCATGCTTGGGCATCCACCCAGTTCAAAGTATTCCAGGTGGATGTGAACGCAGTGTTACTTCAAAGGTGACATAAAATAAAATTACAACTTTTAAGTTCTATACATTATTAAAGTCTATACTGTGTCTTGATTTGTTAGATATTTTTCAGTCTTTCATCATGTAGTCAGGAGTTCTTTAATCTTACAAGTAACGAATAAAGTTCAGTGAGTAAAAACTTGCCTAAGATCACAGAATAAATCAATTTGAGAATGGGACAACTTATTAAAAATCATCGACATTTCTAAAATCAGTTTGGTTTAATTGAGTCACTGTATGAGTGAGATGGATGGCAAAAAAAATCTAATAAATAAATAAAGTAAGTGAAATCTAAATACTAGACAAAAAGAAATTCCCTCATATGGATATATGAATTAGGCATATATTCATAGCTAGGATCCCAAAAGACTAAACACATATAAAATATCTACAGTAGATACATACATAAAAAGATACAATTAAAACACCCCTTGTTGATTTATTTAGATCAGTTTTATGAGAGAAGTTTGCCTATTACAAGCCTTGTTGAGAATACTTATTAATGAAAGTTTATAATTTCAAGATTAAAAATACAGTTCCAAAACTCTTCTTGTAGAAGCTTTGGGGCACATCTTATATCAATATTTTTATAAAGAGAACAAAGGAAGAAGCAATGTTTTCCATTAAAAGTATAGTATATGAGTACTAAGGCATATGGCTTGGTATTTAGATAGGAGTGTCCTATAGTGTGCCAGGAAAAATCTTTGTGAACTTGGTTGATTAGAGGAAAATCCTCACATATATTTGAAAGTAAAATTCAACTTTTATAAGGCAAGATACACCTTAGGTCTAGCTACCTTTTGGTTCCATGCACAATACAAAGTTTTAATGTAGATTAAAGTATTCAATACAGCAGTGCTTTCAACCTTTAAGAAGCATGGACTTCTGTTTTTTAACTATATTTTTAATATAGTGGAAGAAGCGTGGTCTTAGGGGTTTTTTAGTTGCTAGGTTATTGTCTGTTTTAGGGGGTACCAGGGAGGGGGGAGGGTATAGACGGATAGAGATAGAGATGGAAAGAGAGGGCCAGGCCAGCAGACGACGGAGGGGAGCGGAAGGAGCCGTGAGTAGGGGGGAAACACTAGTCATTCCGTTAGAGGACAATTCCATCCAGAACGTCGTGGGGAGAGGCAGGTCCGAGGGGAGACAATTTCCATCCTCCCGGTTGAGGGCACAGAACCGTTGGTTGCATACGGTGAAGTGCCACAACCCCCGCTCGCTAGGTGGTCAGGAAGTACAGAGCCAGGGCTTGCAGCTGATGTTTTGCAATGCCAGGTCCGTGGTCAACAAAGCCCCCCTCGTTTATGACCTTGTGTCAGAGGAGGGGCCGGACCTGGCAGGAATAGCGGAGACCTGGTTGGGCCACGAGGGTGGACACCCCTCGTTGAAATGTGCCCACCAGGCTACCGCGCTTTTCATCAGCCTCGGGCCCTTGGCAGGGGTGGTGGGGTAGCGGTTATCGTAAAGGAAAGTCTTGAGCCGAGAGAGACCACTGTTTCACAGACCACCGGTTGTGAGTCCCTCTGCATGAAGTGGGGCCTAGGGAGGCAGTTGGGCGTGCTGGTTATATACCTGGCTCCCCGCTATGTAGCAGCAGCCCTGCCCGAGCTCCTGGAGGTGATCGCTACAGTGGCAGTTGAGACCCCCAGACTTTTAGTCATGGGGGACTTTAATCTGCCATCGGTGGGCGAATCATCCGAGGCAGCTCGGGAGTTCATGGCTTCCATGACGGCCATGGACCTGACCCAACTAATTTTAGGCCCCACCCACGAGGGTGGACATACACCGGATCTCATCTTTGTCTCTGGCCAGTGGAAGAGTGATCTGGGTATAGGGGATATAGACATCACGCCCTTGTCATGGTCAGACCACTCACTTCTCCGGCTCGACTTTCCAACCGCCACCCCCCTCTGCGGGGAAGCGGAACCTGGGTCACCAATTTGGTTCCGCCCCAGGCGCCTGATGGACCCGGATGGGTTTCAGACGACGCTTGGGCCACTTCCTGTACCCCTGACCCGCGCCCCGATCGAGGACCTTGTGGTCGCATGGAATACTGCGACCACGGGAGCCTTGGATCGGGTCGCGCCCTTGTGGCCTCTCTTGCGGCGGCGAGTCACCCTGGCTCCCTGGTTTACCGAGGAGCTGAGGGTGATGAAACGCCGCAAGAGATGCCTATAGAGAAGATGGAGGTCTACCCGTTCTGAATCCGACCGAACACAGGTAAGAGCCCATTTACGGACTTACATTGTGGCGCTGAGAGTGGCCAAACGTCATCATTGTGCCACTCTCATAGCATCCGCAGAAAACCGCCCTGCCACCCTGTTTAGGGTGACCCGCTCCCTCCTTCAACAGAGGGTGCGGGAAACCCCGCTACAGGGTAGAGCAGAGGAATTTGTGACTTTTCTGCAGGAGAAAATCGCTCAGATACAGAACGAGCTAGCCCCCATTGATGGCCCAGTGGGATGCCACGAGACAGATCTTGTTTGGGAGGAGTTTGACTCCGTTACTTCCGAGGATATGGACAGGTTACGTGGGCGACTGTGAGCCACCACATGTTTATTGGACCCGTGTCCCTCCTGGCTTGTACTGGCATCCTGGGAGGTGACATGAGGCTGGCTCCAAGAGGTTATCAACGCATCCTTGAGTGAGGGTTCCTTGCCTGCTTCCCTAAAAGAGGCTATGGTGAGGCCCCTCCTCAAGAAGCCCTCTTTGGATCCAGCTTTACTAACCAACTATCGTCCAGTATCCAACCTTCCCTTTTTGGCGAAGGTTGTTGAGAGTGTGGTGGCACAACAGTTTCCCCGTCACCTGGAGGAAGTTGAGTATCTAGATCCGCGCCAGTCCGGCTTTCGGCCCGGGCATAGCACCGAGACGGCATTGGTCGCGTTGGTCGATGATCTCTGGAGGGCCAGAGATGGGGGTTGTTCCTCCATCCTGGTCCTAGTAGACCTCTCGGCGGCTTTCGATACCATCGACCATGGTATCCTATTGCATCGGCTGGGGGGGTTGGGGGTGGGAGGCATCGTTTTACGGTGGTTCTCCTCCTACTTCTCTGGCCGATCGCAATTTGTGTTGGCAGGAGAGCAGAGGTCGACCTCGAGACCCCTCACATGTGGGGTGCCTCAGGGGTCGGTCCTCTCGCCTCTCCTGTTCAACACATATATGAAGCCGCTGGGTGAGATCATCCGTGGTTTTGGGGTAGAGTACCATCTTTACGCTGATGACACTCAGCTGTATATATCTACCCCAAACCACCCCAACGATGCCGTAGCGGTGATGTGCCAGTGCCTGGAAGCCGTACGGATCTGGATGGGAAGTAACGGACTCAGGCTCAACCCGACCAAGACCGAGTGGCTGTGGTTTCCGGCTGCCCGATTCAACCAGCTGACGCCATCGCTGGCCATAGGGGGCGAACATCTTGCCCCTGTGGATGGGGCGCGCAACTTGGGTGTCCTCCTAGATGCCCGGCTGTCCATGGAAGATCAAGTGACAGCCGTGGCTAGGAGGGCGTTTTACCAGGTTTGCCTGGTTCGCCAGTTGCGCCCCCTATTGGATCGGGACGCCCTTTGCACAGTCACTCATGCTCTCGTGACACCCCGACTGGACTATTGCAACTCTCTCTACATGGGGCTCCCCTTGAGGTGCACCCGGAGACTTCAGATGGTCCAGAACGCAGCCACGCGGGCAATTCTGGGAACCTCCAGGTTTACCCATATAACACCGCTCCTGCGCGAGCTGCACTGGCTGCCTGTCGTCTTCCGGGTGCGCTTCAAGGTATTAGTTACCATCTTTAAAGCGCTCCATGGCTCGGGACCTAGCTATCTGCGGGATCGGATCCTGCCTCACACATCCTCACGGCCGATCCGCTCCCACAGAGAGGGATTTCTCCGGGTGCCGTCCACTAGACTTTGTCAGTGGGCGACGCCCAGGGGAAGGGCTCTCTCTGTGGCGGGCCCAGCCCTCTGGAATGACCTTCCCCCCGACATTAGAACGACCACGGACTTCCGCTCCTTCCGTCTGAAATTAAAAACATATCTTTTCTGCTTGGCCGGCCTAGGTTAGTCTCTCTCTATGGGGTTTTAGCTGTTTAAGTGGGAATTTTAGTATGTAAATGGGTATTTTAGCACAGGTATCGTTTAATTTGTTTTTAATATGTCTGTATATTTATTGTATATTTATTGTTTTAGTTTCCCTGTGCACCGCTCCGAGTCCCTATGGGGAGAGGGAGCAGTCAAGAAATTAAATTATTATTATTATTATTATTATTATTATTTTTATACTACTGATGTTTTTATTTTAAACTGCCAAGAGTAACTTAGGTGAGATGGGCAGTGTAGAAATTTGATAGATAAATGAATAAATAGAAGAGAAATCAAGAGAAACATGAAACTAAATGAGCAGAAGCAAATATGTACATTTACTTTAATGTTCATTTCATATTGTTAAATCTTTTTGCAGGATCTAGAAGAAGCACTCCCACTCATTGAGTTGTATCAGGATCATTTGCTGGCCATTGGGGAGGCAAGTATCATCGTAACATTTTTATTACCGTAAATCTTTTTTATATATAATTTTTCCTCTGCCAAAAGCAGTGTGTATCACTTAGAATTAAGCCCTAAAGAGTTGAATAAAATATGTGTCTAGATAAAAGTTTCTAGGACACAACACTGCAACCCAACCTGTGGTGTTTACACATTACACAACTTTAGATTTCAGTTTTGCAGTACACTTATCTGGAATTAATTCCTATTGAATAAAATAGGCTTATAGTATATGTAAGTGGACTCACACAGAATTGTATAGATAGAATGGAAAATAATATATCAATGTATACTATGCCATGACAAAAACATCCCTATATATTTCCTGGATGTATAATTGTGTATGTTTTGGAAACTTTGCAATTGCTGAAGTATTTATATCTGTGAAAATACATACTCATTTATATATTTTGAACAGTTCAAATACAGAATCATTTAAAATAAATAAAATGTATGTTACATCCCCATTACATATCTATGTTACTTATCATAAATGACAATATGTATGGATACGTATGGATTCATAGTATTTGCAGTATATCTAGGAAATATTTTCCATGTAATCAATATTTTTTCATGTTGGAAATTATTAAACAACAAGCATGGTTTTGTTGCTTTTGATCTCACAGAACAGTCATATCTTTTGAGGTAAGCTTCATAAACTATTTACATTCCTGAATAAATGATTAAAGATTACAAGTGTTTCATTAATAATAATAACTTGCCTTCTCTTTCTCCAGGAGCATAACATTTCCTCTGGTTTTTGTTCTCATAATCACAACCCATCTTTTTTTCCTTCTCTTTCTATAGATTGGTTTGGATTTTACCCCCAGATTTGCCAGCAGTGATGAACAGAAGGAAGGGCAACGTCAAGTCTTGATAAAACAAATTCAACTGGCCAAACAACTTGACTTACCTTTGTAGGTCACTTGTTGCAAAAATATAGCTATTTTTATAATTTATAGAATTAGAGTCTCTGTGCGATCCTTAGTTTCTTTAAATTAACTTATTTTTCTAAAAATCTGATTGCATTTTGCATAGATCCTATGGTTCATTCATGTATTGTAATTATAATGCAACATATTACATTATTGTATAATAGTCATATAGTGATTTCAAATGTTTTCAAACGTTTTATTATTCTGTTTCATACCCTCCAATTTTGTATAATTAGCAGTTCAGCAAGACATCATATGTAGATTTTAGAAAACCTCAGGGTGGGAATGATGTTCCATAGGGGAAGTGCCGCAGAAGAGAGTTGCATGCATGTTACATGGAATGGTTTCATGGAAGGAACGCTAAGCACACTCCTCCTTGTTACTATGAGGAATAGTTAGAGAATTATAGATTTAAAAAATGAGTGAACTGACTATGGCACCCATTTCATATGGCACCCATGTGAAATGGGTGGCTATACAAACAAGATGCTATGATAGAAAACAGTCATCCCCAAAAGTTTATTTTTTTAATACTGTGATATTTATTACAACTTTAATAATTAGCCTATACTTAAGTCCTACTACAAATTAACAGTAAATTAAAATATCTAGGTGAAATCCAAAAGCCTAGACACATTGCAATCTCAGTCATGTATAGCTGGTTTATCTGACCCTGAAAATCATGCTAGTTTTGCCAAAATCTCTTGCTGAGTTTTTGTTCTTTTTATTTATTCTAGAAATGTTCATTCCCGCTCAGCTGGAAGGCCAACGATTAACCTCTTAAAGGAACAAGGTATAATTTATTTTACTTAACGATTTAAGTTTGTTTAGCTTTCTTGTTAAAATATGTGTGCCCCTGATATGGGGTTTCATCTCCATGGGAGTCTAAGTCAACTTTTCTTCTTTAGATGTTATATCAGAAATGTGAGGAATATATCCCTAAGTAGTTACTTACTCATCTGCTTTCACTGCAACTTTCAAAACCATGCTTTATTATTGGAAGAAGCACAGAGATTTGAAAATCTGGAACAGTTACATTTTAGCAAGATTTGATTATTGGCATGAAATTATTGTTATGAAATCCAGGGCCCCATTTAGCAGAAGAAACAGGAAGATCCCCAAATCTTGTCACATTTGCCACATTTTGAAATAAATGTGTTTATTTAGGGGCTAGTTTGCCACATTATGCAATAAATCATGCAGTATATCAGGAGTTTCAAACTGGCAGCCCGCAGGCAGGATGAGACATGTGCAGGTCACAGCTACCCCAGCTCCACGAAGGGGAAAAACATCATGAAATATGATGTGACAGCAATATGATGTGGCGAATTTGATACTGTATAGTATATTATGCAGAGTAAAGTGCTGGAGAGATATAACGTCATGAAGCCCGAAGTTTAAAATTTCCTAACTATTCTAATAATTATAATATTTATTCCAAAATTAAACAGCACTTCAATACGGATCATATGATATAAGGTATTTTTTGCAAATGGATTCCCCAAATTGAATGCATATTTATTTTTGCCTTTGTGTGATTTTTGCAAGAAATTCCTAGACTGTTAGAAGCAACCACATTCACATAAACAATATGATAGAAAAATATAGTATGAATATATGAAAAGGGAATAGCAGTAGCACTTAGACTTATATACTGCTTCACAGTGCTTTACAGCCCTCTCTAAGCAGTTTACAGAGTCAGCATATTGACCCAAACAATCTGGGTCCTGATTTTACCCATCTCGGAAGGATGGAGGGCTGTGTTAACCTTGAGCCTGGTGAGAATTGATCTGCCAAACTACTGGCAGCCGCGCCACCGTGGCTCACTCCACAAGAGGGCATTAAGCTGTCTCTGTTGCATAATATTGGTTTTGATACACACCAACTTTCTGTGTGTGTATTTGGCTGCTTATGTTAGGTTCTGACACTGTAATTCTACTGGTAATGTGACTTCTTTCCTGTCTATTGGGATACTCAGGTGCTGAGAAAGTGTTGCTCCATGCATTTGATGGCAAACCATCTGTAGCAATGGAAGGAGTGAAGGCTGGATATTTTTTCTCTATCCCTCCTTCAATTGCAAGGAGTGAACAGGTAAGGATCAAGGAGCAAAGCCTTGAACAAAAGTTCTTAATTCATGGCATTATGTAATACAAACCTAAATACATAGAAGCATATTTATAACCACATTCCGGGACAGGTTAAAAAGGTCTAAATCAATCTTGGTTCCTGGCAACTACCTAAGCAAGTCCCTAGTTTTCTTGGCAACAGTTTTGGAAGTAACTCTCCATTTCTTTTTTTTCCTAGGGCTGAGAGTAAGTGACTGGACCAAAATTATCCAGTTAGCCCAGGGGTTCCCAAACTTGGCAACTTTAAGACTTGTGGACTTCAACTCCCAGAATTCTCCAGCCAGCATAGCAGGCTGGAGAATTCTGGGAGTTGAAGTCCACAAGTCTTAAAGTTGCCAAGTTTGGGAACCCCTGATTTAGCCCCATCTCAAATGTGGGATTAGAATTCATGGTCTGGTCTCTAGCCTGATGTCTTTTACATTTACAGTACATCAAATTAATTGTCACTTAATCAAGTAAAGGATTCAGTTCAGTGAAATAGTATAGGTTCTCCTGCTTCAGTAGGGGGCTGGACTAGGGTTCCTTCATTCTATTCTATTCTATTCTATTCTATTCTATTCTATTCTATTCTATTCATTGCTTAAACAAAAGAAGCAAGGTTTCTCAATAAATCTTGGACTTTTTCATTTAAAAAAAAATGAATATACTGAAATAGGGAATAAAAATTATTTGGACTGTATAAGTATATAAAGACAAAGTATTCAGCTTCTGGCAAGGTGCATATTTCAATTGTTTATGTGGAAATTATCAACTGATTAACCGTCTTTTGTTCAAAAGTTTGCCTTTTCACCTTAAAAGCTATAGATGTTAATTCCTTTCTGTGATTTCCTTTAAGAAGCAGAAACTTGTGAAACAGCTACCTCTAGAAAGCATTTGCTTGGAAACTGACTCACCTGCCCTAGGTCCTGAAAAACAGGTGAGGACTCATCAGTGATTCTATCTTGTCAAGTTCAGCAATAACACACGCAGTGTAACAGTAGAATTTATTTTATCAGTTAAAGTCTGTTAAAATGACAGACTAAAATGACTGTTAAAAAGACTCCTAGGTGTAAAGAAAGGGGGAGGTTATCTCAGTGAAATAAATTACAGGTGTTGTTTGCCCAAACTCGTGGACCAATGGAGTGCTTGAGCGTACTACCTATAGGAAATATGGAAATTGTTTCTAGGTTGTGATATTGTCTTTGCACATCTGCAAACATTGAGGCTATACCTATGCTACTCTGTTACTAGTGTTTGGACCTGGGATACATCCAAGTAGTTTGTTCTTGCTTGTAAGACTGAACATTGTGTTAGTGGTGCACAGGTTGTTCTTGGCACATTTGCTCAGAAGCAGCAGGCTGTTTTTCCACCCATGCTTTAAGGGATATCCTTTAAGGGAGATAGATAAGAAGGAACTATGTCATTAGTAGTTCCTTCTTATCTACCTTATCTAAGGTGCTAGTAACAACCTTTAAAGCGCTCCATGGCAAGGGACCTAGGTACTTGCAAGACCGCCTCCTACCAAATACCTCCCTTCGACCAGTTCGCTCCCACAGAGAGGGCCTCGTCAGGGTGCCGTCAGCCAGTCAATGTCAGCTGGCGACCCCTAGGGGGAGAGCCTTCTCTGTGGCAGCTCCTGTCCTCTGGAACGACCTGCCCCCTGACCTCCGCACAGCTCCGGACCTGCACCTGTTCCGCCGAGCTCTGAAGACCCATCTTTTTCGTACCGCCAGCCTGGTGTAGCTTTTAATCTGGTTTTATTGGGGTTTTTATTGTGCATTTTAGAGCAGGCTTAGTATTTAATTTATTTTTAGCATAGGTATTTATATTGATGTTTTTATTATTGTTTTTTATCATTGCCTGTTCACCGCCCTGAGTCCCGTAAGGGACAAATTCGAATACAATTACAATTACAATTAAAGAAACAAAGGAAAAATGTCATCTGAACCAGACAAAAGAAATTGAGCCTGAGCATGTGGGGAAGGCCCCCCAAATCTCATCAACAGCAATAACCAGACTTATAAATTAACAAGATAAGAGTAGCTGGTAGCCTATTAATCAACAAAGCAAAACAAGCAAGGACTTTGAGAGATAAAATGGGACCTGAAGCCTTCCACTCTTTGAGTCATCTTTGGACCCATCTTTGGCAGCTTCTGTCTCAAGAACCATTTGTGCCTAGTATTTGGTTGAAAGTGGCTTGAGTGTACAAGTAGCTGTTTTCTAGGGCTTTGAGTGTGTGACTGAGTGACCATGGACTGAGTGACCTGAAAGCACATGTAACACTCATGATCACTGTCTGTTGCCACCTTAGCACTGAAATTGGCCAAAACGATGACTTTGTCACTGGTGGGGTGTTGTTTGGACAATTTGGTCCAAGTCCTTGTGGAACACTTCCTTGACTTCACTTGGACTTGTGAGTGTTGGTGCATAGACGCTGACGATAGTGATATTTCGCAGACTTGAGTTTTAAATTGTTTTAATTGGTTTCAATGGGTTGGTAGGTTTTAGGGATTTTTAGCACAGGATACTCTAAATTTAATGAGATTTTAGTCTGTAGTCCTATTTATTATAGTTTCGTCTATTGTTATGTTTTGTATTTCCGTTTTTAATTTCCTGTGCACCGCCCTGAGTCCCTTCGGGGAGATAGGCGCGGTTATATAAATTGAATAAATAAATAAATAAATCAAATAAATATACAAGGACTTGCTGAGAAAAAAAACCAGAATTTCATAATCTGTTCATTTATTCCAACTAGCCAGATGTTATTGTAGGGCAGGCCATGTTTAGAGTACCTTTTCTAATCTCCTCCCTCATGCGAGGGTGGGTAGCATTATTCTAGGAGGGCTGCCCAGTCTTCCTGAATGCTGCTGGACATCTTTGCTGTCTTGGTTACAGAAACAAATAATCCAAGAGCTGGTCCAAGAGCCATTCATGTGCAGATTTATGACAGCAACTGTCAGTGATCATATCTACCTGTTCCTTCATCATGCCTGCATTACTGCAGGACTCAGTGAATTAGGTTTGAACTGAGAAGATTTGCAGATGAGTTGTAAATGAAAAGGAATCACTCAATAGGAACCTGTTATATAATTTTATAAATGTTTATAAACTTTGTAATTTTCTTTATCAATTTTTAATAAATTTAATAATCCTATAATTGCATTTTAGGTGAGAAATGAGCCAAAGAATATCTTCATTGCTGCAGAATACATTGCTAAAATAAAAGGAATTTCAGTGGAAGATGTTTTACATGCAACAACACAGAATTCACTGAAGGTCTTTCCTAAACTGAAAAACTTCCTCAGGTCCTAGGTGATATTCTGTAGTATCTGAGATTAATTCAGATTATTTGAATATATGTAATTACATAAAATGTATAATATTAAAATATCTAACAGAAGAGCATATGTGTAGCTCAGAGTTGAACTGTGGAATCCTTGGTGCTCTCTAAGCTTGGTTGTTTGCTTGCAGATGTTTTATTACCCAACCAGGTAACATCATCAGTACAAGTGAGCGTAAATTGCTCCCTGTTTATACACAGTAGGTTTCTTTGGAGGCATGATGGCTCAGTGGTTAAAGATGCTGAGCTTGTTAGCTGGAAATCTGATAGCCTGGGTTCAAGACCCAAGTGGCATGCGATGGGGTAAGCTCCTTTTATTTTCCCCAGCTCCTGCCCACCTGGCAGTTTGAAAACATGCAAATGCAAGTAGAGAAATAGGTACCACTTCGGTGGAAAGGTAACAGCATTCTATGCAGAGGTGGTATTCTGCCGGTTCTCACCGGTTCACCCAAACCAGTAGTGGAAATTGCGGGTGGCCCCGCCCACCCACCCCGACTCTACAGCATCCCTTTTAGGCCCTTTTTTAAGGCAAAGGACATGCACGGAAGGCAGTACACATACATGGACATTTGCGAACTGGTAGGGAAGGTAAGTGAATACCACCCCTGATTCTGTGTGCCTTAGTGTATAGTCATGCAGGCCACATGACCATAGAAATGTCTTCAACAATACTGCTGGCTAAGAAACAGAAATGAGTATTGCCCACTAGAGCCTGGACAGGGGAAACGTTTACAAAATTGTTGCCCGGCCAATTTTGTTGGGGATGTGGTTTTATCCATTGATTAGGGTATTGTTTTCTGCTTGTCTGCCTGGTGTTAATCCCTGCTTATCTGGATGTTGGTGCAGGAGAGGATGTGTTCTGCTCTTTTTGTTTCCTTCTTAGCTTTTCATTTTGTGTGAATGTGTTTTATCGCTGTGACTAGGGATTCTTCCAGGAATTGTTTGGATCCAGCTTGGTCTAGGATGCTGTTTCCCAATTGAAACTATGATTGAGTCTGTATATGTGTTGTCAATTTCAACACACATCAATATATGTTGGTATAGAACAGGGGTGTCCAAACTTGGGAACTTTAAGACTTGTGCACTTCAACTCTCAGAAATCTGAGAATTGAAGTCCACAAGTCTTAAAGTTCCCAAGTTTGGATATCCCTGGTATAGAAGATGCAGAATTATCAATAAGACTTAGTAGGTCACCAGTATATATGTGGGGGAAATTGTTGATAGCCTCCCATTGCCAAGTTATTAGATCCAATACTAGATGTTGCTTTTCTATTGCATGTTTTATGAAATAGCCTTCTGCCGGAGCTTCAGGTTGCTCTGATTATATAGTATAGTACTGCTTTTCTGAAAGTTGTCAAAACGGAGCACTTCTGAAGCACTTTTATTTGAAACAGTGTCACTGTAGCTGTTAATTAACATTTCAGTGTTCCTTTAGAGTACTCTTATGTATTCTATTAGAATCTGTTTGTTAAGTCACAATACTCATGCATCTGACTATATTCAGTGTACAAAATCTGCAAGAAGTACTAGTGCTTAAGGGAAAACCAAACAAAACACAGTTTGCATTGTATAACAGACTCAGCCCAGGTGCCCTACCTTTCATGCCCAATTGTTTTTCAGAATACAGATAACCTTTGTGTCATTCACAGTTTGAGAGATTTTGTGCTGAAATGAGGTTTTGTGACACGTTAAAAGCAGAAATGATTAAGATTGATCTGTGATGCCACAACAGCCAAGGCTCTGAGTGCATAGCTGCATATAATCAGTGCTTTGCTTTGTGATCCAATGCAGATAAAGCATGGAAACAGTATCTTACCTAAGTAGAAACCTACAAGTTATTCGGGCAATAGCATTTTCTTTCTATAAGGAACATTGTTACTGTTCATACACAGAATTGCAACTTATTTCTAGCCAAAAGTATCAATAACATAGAAATCTAAATATTTAGAGTATTGAACATATGTGGTACCATGTTTTCTTGTCTCATTTTTAACAAGCCTTTATTATTGGAGTTTCAAAGAGCTTTTAAGGTTTTGAGGTCCAGTAAGGTTTTTGCTTATTTTGGTTGGATCTATGGACTCTCATTTTAAAAGCACAATAATAATCTGGTGGCTATTACAAATGAAGAATGTTTGTATTTCTGCTATTAAGATTTTCTTGGCTTAAATACTGTGCTATTAATCAGGGCACATGCCTTTTGTTTCTCTGCATTCCAGGAAATAATATTTATGGAGATAAAATGTTTTGAGAATGACTGCCTGACATGACATTTTCTTAAACTTGGAGCTATCTTGTTCTCAGGAACTTTTTTTTTTTGCCTTGCTTAAACTATGGTCCAACAATGGGAGTTATGTTTTCACAGAATCTAAACCTCCTTGGCATAATAACCATTCCCTTTCTCCAGGAAACTGTAGTTCTGAAATGGAGACTACATGGAAAATAACTTTCAGTAGAACCTTCACCAAGTTTGTATCTTAATATGCAATCCTAATTGTGGCTCTAGGCTTTAGGTATCACAGATGTAAACTATGTCCCTCCATATATTTTTAATGTCATTTGGAGATACTGATCCCTGGAGATGGATCAGAATTTTTAAGATCATTTTCAGCTTCCAAAAGAGTGAAGGCACTTGAAGGTAAGATGTAAGAAACAATCAATATGCTAGTATCTAAGGATTTTAAAAAGGTTTGTTTTCAGTTTCTCAAATCATTTCATTAAGACTGATATAAAAGACTGAGATGTAGCGGTAAGCATTTAATGGAATTTATTTGAGAGGCTGGAAACATTTTGCTATCACAACATCAGAACAGTTTTTAAATAAACAGAAGAACTTTATCTTCAAAGGGCTATTTTTGGCTTGAAAGGAATGTGATTCCTGTCCAGAAAAGTCTTTGAACTTATTTCAAGGTAGTTCAAAAGTTTTTCTTGTGGTTAAATGGTGTACATATTTCTAAAAAAAATGTGCTTACATTACACTGAAATGTATATTAGTTGAATATCAGCTGTGCTCAGAGGACAGAATAAGCTCAAATAAAGTAGGTTTTTGAAAAAATGATGTGAGCTTGGTTGCAGATATCCTCTGGTGCAAACATTGGGGGAATGGGAAGCAGGAAATGGTGCTTTACTCTGCCTCTATAGCCTGTCTTGTTTTAGGCACAAGAATGGGTGATATGTTCTGAAGTTTCTCCTCTAAGAAACCCTTTGAGTTTTCACACCAACCATGACCCTACTTTGTGGTTTGAGTTAGCACCTTGATTATTTCTGCTGTCATAGAGGTATCTACTGGGGATGAGGGAGGGAGTTTCCTGTACTAACTGGGATTTGAGACACCTGTACTACCTTCCACCTGATGAAGGATAAATCTGAACTTATTGTTTAAACTGCTCCTGCCCTCTGCTTATGGCAGGTAGAGTTTAAACTAACTTAAGAAAAAATTATCCAGACTGAGACACCTTAGCAAACTTGCAAACTACTCAGGACTGAAGGCTATAATGTTCCCCCATTGGACAATTTTCCTGCTGCTCTATCCTCTTTTTCTACCAGAAAAACAGTGACCTTGTTGGCAGGTCTTTGTGCATGTATGTACTTTTGTGTGAAACACACACACACATAAAATATTTATCTATATGAAGTAAAATAAAATCCATATAGACTAAGTCAGGGCTCTCCAACCTTTGCAAGTTTAAGTCTGAAGGACTTCAGCTCCCAGAATTCTCCAGTCAGCTTTGCTGGCTGGAGAATTCTAGGAGCTGAAGTCCTTCAGACTTAAACTTGCAAAGGTTGGAGAGCCCTGTACTAAGTTATATGCAAGCACAACAACCAGTTCCAAAATTAAAATAAAATCTTGGTAGCTATTTTGCATTCTAATAACTTTTATATCTTTCATCAGTGCTAAAAAAGCACAATACCCAAGAACTTTATGTAACATAGAAGAGAATAAAACTTAGTAGAAATGTGATTCTTAAAAAATATAGCATTATATAACCAGCATTATATAACAATATTGCCCAGTCTTATACGATATTATGGGGAATATTGAGAAAATATTTCTGAAACGAAGGACATTTATTTCATCATACTATGTTTTACTTTGTATAATCCATGCAAATCCATTTTAAAAATTAACCATAATCATGAATGAATATTTGTGTATGTATGTGTACATACATACACAAACAATGCAGTTAAGCAAAATGCATACAACTTCAGTACTCCAGCAGAGAAAGTGCTTCTAATAGGTCTTCTCATCCAAAAATTGCATTGTCTGAAAGATAAAATAAATACAAGGTGAAAAACAGAATCACTTCGTTATATAACATTTTTCTTATCGTTAGTTAACAATACAATAATATTACAGCATGTCATGGTAGTTGAAATGTGTATAAATACAAGTTATCCAAGACTTCTGAAACTATCTGATGTCTGTTTCCTAACAGAACAATCCAATTCACTCTGCTAGGGAGTGATGTGGTGTTAATGGGAGAGTGTGAGAAATAACACACAATGATCTATATATCTCACAATGATTATATATATATAGACTACTTTTCTAGACTACTTTGAAATATCTACAAGAAAACAACCCAGCTCAGAGAGCACCAAGGAACCCTCATTTGAAACCTGAGTTATACATATTCTCCTTTATTGGTAAACAATAATTTATTAAATATATATAACCACCCCCTCAGAAGAATATGTAGATGCAGATTATTTACTGTTGATTTGATATCTTTAAATATAAACTAAAAGGCATTTTATATAGTCAAGAGAGGTTATTTCCAAGGAATCTGGGTGCTTCTTTATTCTAATGGGAGATGAAAGTTCCAGTACTCTTTTTCTTTGCTGTCTTTTGAAAAAAATCATACAAACAATGATATGACATAATACCAAAAATGATGCATTGGAATATCTGCAAGAAATACCATTTGCCTCCCAGTAGGAAGTGGCGGGATCAAAAATAGACAAGCAATAGAAGATGATACTAACATGATCTGAGACTTTGGAATTCAAACAGGCAAACATCTGCCATATAATTCCTCAAGATTTAGTAATTGCTGATAAAGACAAAAAAGTTTGGATAGTGGAGGTGGCACTACATGGAGACAGCAGAATGGAAGAGAGAAAACTGGAGAAAATCACAAAATGCAGTGATGGTGGCAAAAGAAAGCAAACAGTATCACTTGTAATAGACACTATGAGTACAATCCCAAAATATATGGAATACCACTTGAACACCACTGGCATTAACAAAATTGCAAAAGGCAAGTTTCTTTGAAATAGCTTACATCTTGGAACAATATCTTTTAATACCATCAAAAAACACATCTGCTTATCCCAGATTCTTAGGAGGGACTTGAGAGGTGGATAAAAATGCCAAATCCAGGCTAAACATCTGGCTATGTGCAACTAACCTTAATAATAATGCTTTTTATTTTTACCCCATTTTTCCTTTAAGCATTTCCCCCCCCCCCCCCTTTCTCTTCTATCATGTTCAATTCTCGGAGACTGCCTGGACAAATCCTTGCAGTTTTCTTGGCAAGATTTTTCAGAAGTGGTTTGCCACTGCTGAGAGAAATTGACTGGCCATGGGTTACCCAGTTGGGTTCATGGCCCATGGTGGGATTGGAACTCCCAGCCTCCCTAAATTGATGCCTTAACCACTGCACCAAACTAGCTATTACAGTTTTAGAAGCACAGGCAGATTGCGTAAGTAGATTCTCCTTCATTTCCCCTATGATAACCCTGTGAGATAAGCTGGACTTAGGAGGAGTGGTTGTCTAAAGGTCATCTTATGAACTTTTTACTGACAAGAGATGTGATCTTGGGTTCCCCAAGGTCCTATTCTAGCACTTTAATTATGTACATTGCGCTGAACAAACCTTAAGAGAATAGAGAAAAGCCTAACTACAGGACAATCTTTTCTGAAGATTCTTGGCCATTTTACTTGTACATAGATAAAGATAGGCTTTTGAATGCAGGTGATAAGGTTAAATCAAGCCAACAAACTAAATGGATTTCTTGGCTCTCAGGATGCTGAATTGAAAGGATCCAGGAGGGTGATTCATAAGTTCCCATTTTCTACTCTAGCATTTATTTCAGGTAAAAACTCTCGTCTTTTTTTTTTTAAACCTATGCTTTCTCAAAGAGATAAAATATGATGGATGCTGTTCATATTTTTTCAATAACTTTCTCTGAAAATAACCAAATAATAAAAATTATTGCAAGGCTATAAAATCACCTTTGAACATTTGAATGTAAAAAGCTACTTCAGCAGGATTTCCTGATCATAAAAATGAATTGCGTAATTATGAGCCAAATGAGATAAAATTATGGCTAGAAAAACAAGCACTGGGTTTCTCCATAGTGTTCTGAAATAAATTAAATAGGAATAATGTAGTAGCTTATTCTTCTATTATATATTCAACCTCAGTATTTGTTTTCCAAAAAGTTAGTGATTAAGACCAACGAGTTCTCAGTAAAGTAGAATACCTGTTTGTTTCATCACAAGATACATTAAGTTATAGTGGACGACCACTGGAACTGGGAAGCCAATAAATTTATTTTAATAAATAAATAATGAAAGAAGGGAACATGATAATTATTTCCCCGTCACTCAATAATATTTTGGAACATATGCTAAAAGCAACAGTAATGATACTGACTAATGCAATGACAGAATCACATATAATATTGACCCTTAAAAAAATAAATTGCTTCTTTTGTCATAGTTTTAATGTGTGAAAATCAGTGTAATATAATGTTTAGACCAGAGGAGCCAGGTTCAAGTCTATTCAACCATTGACCTCTTTGAATAACTCTGGATCAATCATTCTCTCCAAGCCCAATCATATTCGAAGGTTTGTTGTTACTACGGGTGTACAATTAGGGAACACCCTTATTTAATCTAGCCCAGGTCTCATTCTCGCGGCCCGCGGGCCAATTGCGGCTCGCAGGATGGTATCTTGTGGCCCCCACCGTGATATGAAAGTATAATATTAGTATTAATATTAGTATTAATATAAGGAATCCCTTATGCAGCCCAGCCTCACCCAGACTCTGTCTCCAGCGGCCCCCAGATAAATTGAGTTTGAGACCCCTGATCTAGCCTGACCTGTTACAAGACAAAGATATAGAACCTTTTCCGCCAGCGCCTAAAGACGCACTTTTTCCATCAAGCCGGCCTAGCCTGATTACCCTATAATGACGAAGTCTATAATTAGCAACAGTGTTTTAATTAGGGGGATTTTAGTAAATTTTAGCACAGGATTTTTCGAAATTTAATTTGTTTTTACGAAATTATTTATTATGTATCTGTATATTTATATTTGTTTTTAACTTCCTGTGCGCCGCCCAGAGTCCCTTCGGGGAGATTGGTGCGGGATACAAGCCACCGCCCAGAGTCCGTCCCGACGGAGATTGGTGCGGTTTACAAATCGAATAAATAAATAAATAAATAAACTCAAAACTCAAAACCAACAGTAACATAAAGAAAACAAGAATAAAAGCACCAGCAATCATTTATGGGTTATAATATACAGTAACTAGTTAAAAACATTTCTTCCTGTATTATCAGGGTAGGTGATGTGCTGAGGAAGTCATTTTAATTATGGTATATATTCAGAAATGGGCACTTACAGGAAGTGCCAGAGTTTTAAGGCACTCTTGAAAGTTGAGGGATTGGGATCATGTGGACCTTAGGAGCTAACCAAGAGCAGGTGTGATGATAGAGAAAGGTGCCTGTTAGATCCTATTAAGATGACACGGTTATGGAAAGACTTCTATCATATATTTCTATGTCCAAATTTATTTATTAAATAATATATAGTTCTCTAACCAGATAACATATTTTCACATGTTCACATGCTGGGGCAAACTGCAGGTAAATGGTCAAGAATGCTAGGAGAATTGTTTATTGATTACAACCCTTTTATTCTGCAAGGACTCCAAGGAAATAGCTGGAGAAGATAATATTTCCTTACTGTCTCCTTTCAACCAGGGAAACAATAGAAACATTAATGTATGCTACAAGCATTTGGGGAGGAAGCTTTTAATCATGCAATCAACTTGGAATTTGTTTACAGAATTGCATTAGGTCTAATGTCCCTTTAATCTCACTGTCTTCTCACCATTGCATCTGTTGAGAAGAAAAAGGAAGTATAATTTAAAATGTTTTCTGATTATTTTTGGAAGGAAAAGGATGTCTGCACCTAGAGATCTTAGCCTTCCAGGGAAAGTATGTGATCTTCAGAAAATGCTTTTCAGAGAGCTGTCTCTAGATACTTACCATATAGCTGGGTTCGATTTTATATACTGTACACAGTGGTGAAATCTAATTTTGTTTCCCACCGTTTCTATGGGTGTAGCTTAGTGGGGGGGTGTCATTTGACTGGGTGGGCGTGGCCAACTTTTTTTTCACTTTTTAAAGCATTTTTCTCTCTGCCCATTTGCCCAAACCGGCAGGAAAAAAATGCTTTAAAAAAAAAAAGCCACACGATCCTTGGAAACTTTTTTTTTTTACTACCTGTTCGCAGAACCACGGACATTCGTCCCTACTGGTTTGGCCGAACCAGGTCGAACTCGGAGGATTTCACCCGACTGTACATATAGGTAATGCTTGCTTACAAACGTCCTTGTTTAGCAACAGTTCAAAGTTACATTTGGAAAAAAAGGTTTTTCAACCAATCCTTGCATTTATGGCCATCACAATGTCCCCATGGTTACATAATTGACATTTGTGTGCTTCATAGCCAGCTTCCAAACAAGCAGACTAAATGTCTATGGAGATTCTCAAGTCATGGTTGTCCCAAAGGTGCTTTTTTTCAAGAGGCAACCTTTCACTTCTCATCCAAGAAGTTTCTTCAGAAAGCTGAACCAGCTTCTTGGATAAGAAGCTAAATGTCTTCAAAGAAAAAAAACACCGTCCACTTGCCTCTTGGAGAAAAAAAGCATCTTTGGGACAGAGTAAACAGAGAAAACAGCAATAAAATTGCAAGTTGTGATCATGTAATATCTTAATGACTCAGGATGATTTGCTTAACAACAAAAGCAGAAGTGATGCAAGTACATACATATGTAGTGTACACACACACATACTCAGTACATTAGATACCTGGACTGATACAAATTTAATTTGCAGCAATAGGGTTATGGACCCATCACAAATGAATTCCTTCTCTTAATTTTAAGAAGAAATTACAGGTGTATGAAGTTCAATATTTATTTGAAGTGCAATATTTGCAAACTTACTTTTTTCAGGAAAATGCCTTTTTTCTTTATTAGGAGGAGTAAATTTTATCCAGGATGTCCTGCCACTGTCATGCTCCTGTTTTTCTTCCTTGTGGTTCTCTACTGAAGCCCGATTAGTTTGAGGATAATGTTTTTTCTGGGGCCTGAGCCACCAAGTTTCACTACTTCCTTCTATCAAGCATCTCGATTCCCTCAGTTTATTATATTCAAGCAAGCGCTTTTTCGCCTCTTTAGCCATTATAGTGAAATGTGCTTCTTGTTACCATGAGACAAATACCTGTTTTTTAAAACAACAATGCATGTAATACAAAATACTCAGGCCTCATTTGCTTAATACTTTTTATCACTGAAAACAGGCAAAACTGATCTGTTCTTATAGAGATGAAGCCTGATATGTACTCGCTAGAAAAGATGATGCAGCTAATCTAAAGGGAGAAAAATATTCATTTCCAATGCGGAGAATTCATAATCCATTCCTAAAAACAGCTAGAATACAACAATGGGCCTACTAGATGAGGCCAAAGCTAGTCCTGCACTGTTTTTCATAATAATGAACCAGATGCCTCTGAGGAGATAGAAGTATAACCATCTCCTACCGCTATCACCTGCAAGTGGCCTTGGATTTTCCAAACCCAACAGCCTTTGTTAGATCGGCCCTCCATCTATTTAACCAATTTGCTGTTAAAGCCATCCAATGTAACAGACTACCAGGGTTTCATGGTAATTATTTCCTCAGTTAATACAGTTTGTAAAACCCCATTCCATCAAAGATGCTGCATTGATCATCTTAACAAAGCTATTGAAATTCTCTTGCCAGCCAATTCATTTGATAAGAATTGGTCCCCATTTCCTCTTCCCTATTTATTTTTGAGCACTTTTTCAATTCTATGTACATGTGCTTGGTCAGCAAGGTCTCTTTGGAATTTTTCACAGTAGAAAAAAAATCATATATAGTTCATCTGCATAGTTTTTAAATTCCACTGAATACCACTCTTTCATCTCTTGCCCCCATTCTGTGATTATGAATATTTCCTTCATGTGGATATCCTGATGGCCCTTTTCAAATCTCTCCTTCCTTCTGGATAGTCTAATGTGATTTCCCATGATAAGATCTTTCTCCTTCCTTTTCTGTTCAGTTTTTCCCATATAGTAGATTGTTATTTACATGTCCTGTTCATTAGACAGATTTACAATGCTAGGAATAGTAAGTACAACTGTGGTATGGTATGGTATAAAGTTCATAGGGACATTTCTAATACAATGGGTGCAAATCAGAAGCGGTATTCAGCAGGTTCTGAACAGTTCTGGAGAACCGGTAGCAGAAATTTTGAGTATTTTGGAGAATCAGTAAATACCACCTCTGTCTGGTCCCACCCCCATCTATTCTCTGCCTTCCGAGTTACAGCTGATTGGGAGGAAATGGAGATTTTGCAATAACCTTCCCCTGGAGTGGGGAGATTTTACAGTATCCTTCCCTTGTCATGCCCACCAAGCCACACCCACCAAGCCATGCCACACCCACCAAGCCATGCCCACAGAACCGGTAGTAAAAAAAATTGAATCCCACTACTGGTGCCAAACCCTCATCTTCAACCTCAGAAGTTGTGACACACCATTTTACTTTAATCGTTTAAAACAGGGGTCCCCAACCTTTTTTGCACCAGGGACCGGTTTCATTTTAAATAAAGTTTTGCGGACCAGCTGAGTGGCTCAGCAGTCATGTGACTGGGTGGGCGTGGCCAACTTGGAAAATGTGAAACTCACTTAACAATGATCTTGGTTAACAACCAAACTTTTGGGCTCAATTGTGGTCATTCTTTCTTTCTTTCTTTCTTTCTTTCTTTCTTTCTTTCTTTCTTTCTTTCTTTCTTTCTTTCTTTCTTTTATTTCTTTCTCTCTCTCCCACTTTTTTTCTTTCTTTCTTTCTGTCTATTTCGTTCCCTCCCTCTCTCTCTTTCTTTCGCTTTCTCTCTTTCTTTCCCTCTTTCTTGCTCTCTTTCTTTCTTTCTTTTTCTTTCTCTCTCTCTTTTTTCTTTCTCTCTCTTTTTCTCTTTCCTTTCTGTCTCTCTGTCTCTCTCTTTCTGTCTGTCTTTCTTTTTCTTTCTCTCTCTCTTTCTTTCTCTCTCCCACTTTTTTTCTTTCTTTCTCTTTTTCTTTCTCTCTCTCTATCTCTGTCTCTCTCCCCTTTGTCCGCCCATCTGTCACTATGTGTGTGTGTGTGTGTGTCTGGCATTCACGCACTTAATCACTTTCTGTGTCTCTCTCTCTCCCTCCCTCCCTCCCTCCCTTCCTCCCTCTGTCCCTCTGTGTGTTTCTGTCACTCTCTGATTCCCCCCTCCCTCCCTGTCTCTCTCTGTGTCTGTGCCTCTCTGTCTGTCTGTCGTCGTCCCCGCCCCGCCCGCCCCCCGCTGAGCCTCCTCAGCCGGGCCCGCTGCGCTCATCCCCGTGCTTGGTTGCTCATTCGCTCGCTCAGGCTCCTTCCAGGAGCTGAGAAGCCACGTGTGTGTGTGTGTGAGAGAGAGAGAGAGAGAGAAACGGCAACCCCTGGAAGACGACGAGTGGCCGGCATGCCGGCTGTGGAGGGAGGAAGGGGGAGGGAGGAAGGAAGGGAATCGACGGCCAGGAGTCCCACCGCCGATGAGGGTGGAGGAAGAGCCGCACTCCAAAGGCCCGAACAGCCGCGCCTGCGTTCTCCTGTGCGCTCCCCCAGGGGGCTGCCCCCTCCTCCCTCCTCCTCCTCCTCTCCAGCCCCGCGGCACAGTTCCTACTAAGCCACGGACCGGCACCGGTCCGCGGCCCGGGGGTTGGGGACCCCTGGTTTAAAAGTAGAATTTTTAAGCTCCTCTTTGGTATCTGAGGTTGCCATCTCTAGAACTATAGGCTATTATTTTTCAAAAGCACAAAGAACTTCAAAACACATGGTTTCTGCCCAAACATGCCAGGAGATGTCACTAAGACGTCATCTAGGGATGAAAGTATTTTCAGATTTGCAAGATTCTGTTAACTTCACAATAAAGGTATAACTAGTACACCTGGTTGTGCTTCTTGTTTGGATACCTTGCAAGGCTCACATCAATCTTGCAAGTCTCAAAGTACCTCTTCCCTTTCACTCTCCTGAAAACTAGGAACCCTTTCACCACCTCTCCTCCTTTGGACTCAAGCTTTGTTAACCGATCATTGTTCGGGGCTCTTCCTCCTGGTCTGTCAAGACTATTATAATATACAGTTGTTGCTTATGGTTTTATGTGCAACACCATCACAGCTTGTCTACTCTAATATTGATTAAAACTACTGATAACTTCAACTGCCAGAAGCACTATAATTACTGGTGTCTCCCCTAGCAACTCATATTAACACCAAGACAAATAGCCATTAATAGCCCCATCCTTCACAAATCTTTCTTTTTAAAGCTACGTGTCTATTATACACTTGACAGCACTGCATTTACTAGTTTAACCATTTATTGACATTATTTAAAGTGTTAAAACTGCTGAGGAACTTTTTATTTGTCTGGATTACTCTAGAGCTCAAGCCACTGAGCAGTAATTTAACATATTGTACATTGACTGAGTTGGCGGCCACTATTTGTATAATTCTATCCATTGAAATAATATTTTTTTAACCTTTCAGACTTTTCTTCTTTAACAAAAGAGGAAGTTTGCTTAGAAATCTTTGACGAGAAGCTTCATTAGCCTTTTGAAATCCAAGTAAACAATGAGTCCTTGATCTTTCTAATCCACATGTTCACTGACACGTACCTATGCTTTGCAGAACTGCATTTTTTGCTGAAATGAAGTTCCCACGTTTTAATAGCTGTTGAGAAACGGCCACTCTTCACTAACAATCTTAGAACGTTCCAGAAATGCTTGGCAACCAGCAATTCAAATCATGGCTAAATCAGTACACAGGCATCTAATTTAATCAATTGTTGGCAAGTTGAATTATATGTTGCACAATAAAGCAAAGGGGCTATGTCAGTGATGGTGAACCTATGGCACGGGTGCCACAGGTGGCACGTGGAACCATTTCTTAGGGCACTGCGCTGTCAGCTCCAGGGTGCATGTGGGTGCTGGCCAGCTGATTTAGGCTTTCTTTTGAGGCTGTTTTTTGCCCTCTGGAGGCTTCAGGGAAGCTCCTGCAGCCTCTGGAGGTGGGGGGGGGGGGAGGCTGAATTCATCCTCCCCAGGCTCCTAGAAAGCCTCTGGAGCTTCGGGAGGGCAAAAAAAGCATGCCAAAAGCAGGGGGTCATGCATATAGCATTATGAGAGTGGCACACCCACGCACGACCCCACTGCGTTCCCCCCGCTTTTGGCACGCGAGCCAAAAAAGGTTAGCCATCACTGGCCTATGTTATCACAAGACAAAGACAAGAAACGCCAGCAGACAAATTAAATTTAAAAAAAATCAGGGAGGTCATTTGCAACTAGTCAAGAAATGAATATGTCCTGGCAATCTCATGGCTGAAAGAAACTTGTCAGTTGTTCTGGTTTTAAATAAGTGTCCCCACCCGAAACAAAACAAAATTGGCAGAAACCCGTAGCAGATCAGCGTGTGAAATATTCGCAACTGAGCTGCGGGAAAGGGGATCAATCTACTCCTATTGACTGTTTCAGGTATACCCTTCTTCACAAGTCTTGAACCCAGCTCTCTAGCACCATAGTTGCTTTGCTCGAGATAAGGTGAGCAACACAACAGCCAGCGGTGGCTGTACCCCATAGCTCCCTACAGTCTGCCAAACAGCTTTTGGTTAGGCTGGGGGAGCTACACAGCAAAGCTTTCCCTCTTATCATGCAAGTCCCTCAATACTTCCA
Source organism: Rhabdophis nuchalis (assembly GCA_039707465.1). Taxonomy (NCBI): domain Eukaryota; kingdom Metazoa; phylum Chordata; class Lepidosauria; order Squamata; family Natricidae; genus Rhabdophis; species Rhabdophis nuchalis. The sequence continues at coordinate 351,796,561 of CM077643.1, read as the reverse complement.
ACAACAGGGAAGGGAGCTGATGAGATTTGGGACGGGCAGCTCTCCTGCTTTATTTTTATAACTTCTGCTCCATCTTTGTACTTTGTACAAGTCCTATTTTATCCGCAGGAAAGCACAGGAGAGGTGAGTCAGCATCTGCACATTGCTGCATATCTGTTCTTAATAGTGAATACTGCTCCTGTGGTGATATTTAGAGCAATTCAGCCAAGGAATTTAACCAGTAAAGTTTGACTTTACTGTATATACAACATACAGTGCACAGCAGCTGGTAGGAAAGCAAAATGGAGAAGTTTGCTATACCTTTGGGATCAGCAAATCAGACTGGAACTTTTATAGTTTTCTGTCATCCCAAGAACTGATGGTTAGTACTTCAATGTGACAGTGCAAAAATGCCTTAATATTTGCAATTGTTTAACCCAGTAAAGATGTTTCCATACATTATTGCTGGTCTCCACCAATACATCATAAGAAATTTGCATTGGGTTAATTGATGGCCAATATGTATGACTATCATAGCAAAACTATATCTCTTCCAATACTGTAGAAACTCACAGAATCCAAGTTCTGTACTATTTAAAAAATCAGAATTGTTTTGGGTTTTCTTCAGTTTTTTAAGAAACAGAAACAAAAAAAACCTCATAAAAAGGCTGAAATTGCTGATTTTTCCAGTGTATTCTGGAACAAAATCCCGAGGACTACAAAAATTGTGGTTTTGGAGAACATACCCAGAAGTGACAGTAGTTGGCATAACAGGTCATCAAGATAAAAAGCTATTTTGAACTTTAATTTGGTTCTTTCAATTTTTTTAATGTAATGAGCCCAATGCCCTTTAGGAGCCAACAATAAAAAAGCAGGAAACAGCACCAGAAAATAATCAGAAAGGAAATCAAATTCTATTTTTAAGACTGGCAGGGCAAAGGGCTACATATAAACGCCGACAGAAGAAACTATGACATCTTTGCTGCTCTCTGAGCTCAGTCAATGAACTCCTTCACAATGATATTACCTACCCAGGTAATGACACATCTGCAGAAAGCAACCAAGCTCAGAGAGGAGCAAGAACCCATTCACTGCCAATTCCTTCTTAGAGCATAATCTCTACTGAAGACTGCAAAATTGTTTATCACCCCTTAAAAATAATTCACAACCCGATGAGGGTTTTTCTCAACCTGAAGCATTTTCAGCCCAGAGGTCTTAATATCTTTCTGATGCTTTTTTGTAGCGTGCTGTCTCCATAAATTGGATATCCCCTCCCAGTGTCCGCAATACCCTGAGCTGAATTTTTCTAGGACAAATCATTGAAATCAGATACAAATGTTCAGTTTCAGTCACAAATTGACTTCCATGGACTTTACTTCATACTTAAGTGGTCAATAGAGTGGATGACATAAGTGCACTGATGTGCTTATCGTCCTTGTCCTTGTAGTTTTATTCTCTTATTCTTGTTCTAGTTTTTGTTTGACAAATTCCAATAAAAAAAGGTGGAGGCAAAAAACAGCTGCTTTTACATAAGGGAAGCCGAGGTCTAACCGTAACGTGGAGAAAACCGGCTGTGGATCTCCACCAATCTTTTCCTCCAACCCAACTACCCTCCTCTTAATTTTCCAGAAACAGTTTAGGAATCTTTTTTAAAAAATGCCACTCAGCCGTCGAAACCTAGGAAGGATGCTCCGAACGAGGAGCGCATACCTAGCTACTCCTGCCCTCCCCTCCCCCGATGCCCCACGAGTTGCGCCTGAGGGATTAGACGCGTGATGCAGCAATCTGTGAAAGGTGAGAGCCTGCCAGAATGACAGCCGGGACCAAGTGCCACGCCAATCCTTTCCACGTAGCCGAAGGGGAGGCCTCGATCTCGGAGAACGAGACGCACCACAACCCCAGTTCCCCAAACGAGGCCGGGGCAACCTTGGCAGCCCTTTTGGCGCAAGACCCAGCCTCGTTTCACCACGATTGGCGGAGACGCCATAGCGCAAAAACCTCTCCGTCCCCTCATTGGCTTAGAACCTCTCCTTTGGAACGTTTCCCGATCGAAGAGGAGGCTAAGTGCGCATGCGGAAGCCGGCATCGACTCTTCGGTGACTCCGAGGTGCCCGAACTGAGATGCGCTCTTCCTTCAATCTCTGCCTGGAGCGTCTGGGATGACCGTTGGCTTGGCGGGTGGCGGAAGCTCGGCCGGAGCGGCAGAGATGAGAAGCGAGGGATAAATGCAAAGCGCGCCGAAGAGAGCAAGCGAAGCATCCCCAAAGCGGAGGCCGGGCGGGAAGCGCTTGGCCAGCATGTGAGAAGGCAGGCTGGAAGTGGCCCCGGGCATACCTGCGTAGGGAGGCGGAAGGGAAAAGAGGCGGCGAGTGTAGCGGTTCTCCTTGCGGTAGACAAGGGAGGTTCCTAGCAGGGGTCCGCCGCCAGGTAGGCTTGGGCGGGGCGAAGGCCTCAAGTTGGGGGAGCGAGAATGGGCGGAGAGGGAACGGAGATGGCCGAGCCCGGGGAAAGCAGCGAGACCGGCGGTGAGGTTGGGGAGGAAGCCACGGTACCTGCCTTCCAGTTCAATGGATACATGGCCGGCAAAGAGCCAGACGATAGCGGCAACTGCCTGTCTTTAGTGAACGAGAAGGATGTGAAGGTTGGAAGCAGCGCCGTTTTCTTCGCTGATCTCGAGAAGTATCCAGAAGCGGAGGCGATGCTGTCTGACTGTACCGTAGCAGTGAAGCTGACCCCTCGGCTTTCCAAACGGAGGCTGGTGGTGCTGGCGGTGTTCAGCTGCTATTCGCTAGTCAATGCCTTCCAGTGGATCCAGTACAGCATATTGACCAGTGTCTTCACTCGCTACTATAATGTTCATTCTTCTGAAATTGACTGGCTCTCCATATCATATATGGTGGCATATGTGCCTCTCATATTTCCGGCCACTTGGTTGCTGGACATGCGTGGCCTCCGTCTCACCGCCTTGCTGGGATCTGGACTGAATTGCTTGGGGGCCTGGATTAAGTGTACCAGTGTCCAGCCAAATCTCTATCTGGTCACTCTGCTGGCTCAGATTGTGTGTTCCGTAGCCCAGGTCTTCATTTTGGGCTTGCCTTCCCACATTGCTTCTGTTTGGTTTGGACCCAAAGAAGTGTCCACTGCTTGTGCTGTAGCTGTTCTGGGCAATCAGGTGAGTGGATAAAGAGGAGAAAGAGATGCATGAGATAGGGATGTTGATGGATAACTTTGGTGAGAAAAAATAAGTACATATGAGTTTAAGAAAAAAAATCTAGCTTCCATTCTTAATAGTTAGATGAGCACTGATCACGCATAACCTGGTTGGCATTGATGATTGAAGCAATTAATTTGAATAAGCAAGGACATTTATAACTGAATAATTAGCCTTCATATATTTAATCCAAATCCTTGCTAATTAGATTTGTATCTTCCGTCTGATCCTGTGATGTCAGTAGGGCATCATAATATAAGTTTTCATGTTTCAGTTATAACCCTCTAATAATTATGGAACTATTAATATAGAAATATGAGCATATTTCAAATAAAAAGAGTTTTGATATTTTAATATTCAGAAAATAAGTTAGGAAAACAAGTGAGTATACAAAGTTATTGTAACATTCTTGCATTCTAAATATAGTTCTGCACCTTAATCCAGAAAAATCATGTCATTTAAATATAATGAATTAGAACTGTTACTAGCTGTTGACTTCCTGATGAAAAAGCAATGTTTCATTTTCTTTATAGGTTTATGTTATTATTAATACTATTTTAAGGGGTGTCACCAAGTATGTTGATAGAAATATGTTTGAATTTCAAAAAAAGCATTCATGCAATCCTTTATTAAACATTCCTGAACAACTATAATGGCTATAGGAGTATTAAGAGTATTCAACTTTTCAAGAATTGGTTAATGGTTTAAAGATAAGGGAGCAGAGAAAATAGACAATTTCCTGTTGACTGTTGTGTCTCTAAAAAGTATAAACTGGAATAGGAGTACCTCAAATGATTAGGGGATTATATCAAATTTTCTGTTGGACAATACTACAGCATTTAAAGGTTTTTTCCTTAAAAGCAGAGAAAAAAGGTTTGTGAAGAGATGTAAAACACATTTTACGACGATGAAAAATGTGGGCAATAAAGTTTTCTTCCTCTCAGTACCAGAATGAGTCATTTATTATAAAACAAAAATGCTAAAGAAAGTATGTCACCATATAATGCATAATTAAATATGGTGATGGTCACAAATTTAGGTTGTTTTAAAGGGGAATTAGACAGGTTTGGGGGGTTGTTGATCTGTTTATATCTATAATTCTTAGTGGTTACATACTACTCCCCGAGGCTTAGGTGTGAGAGCTTAAATAGAAGCTCGTGGGAAGAAACAGTAAATCAAAGCTACTGCTTTACTGTTTATGATTATGCATTTGGACTGTTGTATCATACTGTGTTGGCTAGATTGACCCCATGCTAGTCTAATAGATCTCCTATGTTTTCAGATTTATTCTAACACAAATTTATATTTATTTTAATAGCTAGGCACAGCAATTGGCTTTTTACTGCCTCCAGTTTTAGTTCCAAACACATATGATAACCTGGATCTTATGGGACATAATATCAGCATAATGTTCTATGGCACAGCAGGAGTATCTACTTTCCTCTTTTTATTAACAGCGATTGGTATGTAAAACATTATTTCAATCTAATAACAACAACAACAATAATAAGTAATTTGAAAAGTGAAGTTGAGCGATTATGAAGGAAGAAATAAATGGTTGTACCAATAATAATAACCCTTGGAATAAAGCACTGTGTTGATACATGGATTTTTTGAACTTATTAGACCTGGATATCCTGACTTTGCAAAACCCACTCTACTCTGAACTGCCTATATCAGGGGTGTCAAACTTGTGGTCCGCGGGTTGGATATGTCACACGCTGGCCATGCCCACCCCGTTTTAGTGAAGGGGGGAAAAAGTCATAAATCACATGATGACAATGTCATGACACGAGTTTGACGCCCTTGGCCTATACACTCAAATGTTACATTAACAGCTCTTAGGTCCTTGGTTAGGACTTGAACTAGTTTTTACTAGTCCCAGACTGTGACTTGAATTGAAGATTAACAACAACAACAATAATATACAAGAATTGTGTCTATTATAAATAACGTTTTGTTTTGTTTTTCCTAGAATTAGCTGTAATTGCAAATTATAACATGTCTAGAGAAGATAGTAAGGAAAAGTATAATGAGATGTTTAGATTAAGAGGACTAAGAAGCAAATTGAAGGAAAAGTAAAAGAAGAATTACCAAAATTGTACTAAAACACGACTAGAAGAATTATGGAATTAAGATAAAGAATGGAAAATATTAGCAACCAAGGAGAGATTGCAAAATCTGAGATCCTATGATGCAACACTTGATAAGGAATGAGGAAATCTCAAGCAAAAAAAATAAAACAATTGTATCTGATAGTAATGAAGAAAAAACCTGATACTAGCTGTGGAGACATAATATGGCATTAATGCTGCTGCTGATCACTGTAGTTCTATCAGTACACGTTTAGAATAACATAACTATGGTTTAGTTCCTTTGCTGAGCTTTGGCAAATTCAGGACAATGAAGTGACACATTATATTCTCAGGTTTCAAATGATCATTAGAATGTGTAGTATGTGAGCAACTGACAATCAATATTGGAAAAATACATGACTTAAATTCTAGTAAGCAAATTAATATATAAAAAGTTGGATGCTGCAGCTTCTGACACTTATAAAATCTTGTTTGTTTTAAAAGTTCTACTTTGAAAGAGGGGAGTGGTTCAGCACTCTTTATTCCCATTCTTATCATTCTCAAGATAAAGAGGATGACTATGCATCAGAGAATTTTAGGAACCTCTCAGTTGGGAAGGGAAGCTTTATGGACAAAGATCCTTTGCTCATTATATATGAAAAAGTGGAATTAGTTAAGTGATAGCTACAGGTAGTCCTCAACTTACAACCAAATTGAGCCCAAAATTTCAGTTGCTAAGTAAGACAGTTGTTAAGTGAGTTTTGCCTCATTTTGTGACTGCTTGCTTTCCATAGTTGTTAAATGAATCACTGCAGTTCTTAAGCTAATAACATGGTTGTTAAGTGAATCTGGCTTCCTCACTGACTTTGCTTGTTAGAAGGTCTCAATAAGTGATCATATGACCCCAGGGCACTGCAGCCATCATAAATATGGGTCAGTTGCCAGGTGGCTGAATGTTGATCACATGACCACGTGGTGCTACAATAGTCATACGTGTGAAAAACTGTTATAAGTCACTTTTTTCAGTGCCATTGTAACTCTTAATGGTCATTAAACGAACTTATAAGTCAGGGACTACCTATACTTCTAACACATTGACTGTCAGGTTTTATAGTGGCTGAAATACCAAGTTATCCCAGTATCTGTGCATTTATGGAAACATAGAAAGATGCTTCCTTTATTATGTTGTTAATTTATTACATATGAAGATGCATCTAAAATTGTTCCATCATGAGAAAATGTTATATACTTAAATGTTTTTGTTTTCTCCCTAGTGTTTAAGGAAAAACCCAAATATCCCCCAAGTCAGTCTCAGGCTGTTCTCCTTGATCCATCTTCAAAAAATCACTCCTATAAACAATCAATACTCAATTTGTTCAGGAATGTTCCTTTTATTCTTTTGCTGATAAGCTATGGTGAGCATTTATTTAACTTATTTAAAGATATGTGTACTAAACATTGTATTGTTTTTATAACCTGGCTTTCCTCCTGTACTTTAGAGATGTATTTGCTAAGAGATATTTATTAAATTGATACGCCACCCATCTCCCTATTGAGTTATTTAATTGCTATTATTAATTCCTATAAAATTCTAAATTATTAATATTCATGTTAGAAGCATTAAGATAAAACATTCACATGTTAATTCTGTTATACAGATATTATTCAATTTAAGCATGTACACTGCATACTATTCTGAACCTGTATTAATATTGTTGAACTTTTTAATTCTGTGGTATATAGTATTTAATTGTTCAAAAATAAGGTAATATATTTTGAAATACAATGTCTATTTATAATTACTTAAACATTTGTGGCAGGGAAAGACAAATGTAGCAAAATTACTTCCTCTATCTGTAGCATTTTTCAAGAAACTTCAATAGGTTGTCTAAGTTTCATACCATTCATGCTGAGGCAGCAGTAGTATTTGCAGTTTAGAGCATAATGTAAATTTTGAGAATTGTCCTGATACCATTGGGCTATTGCTGGTGAAGGAGCAAGGGAGCCATAAGAATGATCCCTAAATGATGTGTTCATAAAATTCTGTCATATGAGAATGGGGAGCTGTCACTATTCTATATAACATAGCCTCCGCTGTGACTAATTTTAGATAGTTTTAAATGGGGGATTTTAATTGGTTTTAGCGCAGGTTTTTGTTATTTAATAGATTTTTAAATTTATATATTTTGTACTATTTTTGTATGTTGTTTTTAAATTCCTGTGCGCCGCCCTGTGTCCTTTTGGAGAAGGGCGGGATATAAATTGAATAAAATCTAAAATCTAAAATAATTTGGAATATGTGGTAGACCTGGCAAGATCAACAGTCATTCCATGCCTCCTCTCTTTTGACCCCATAGAACCTCATAGAACCCCAGCCAAAGATTTACTGAGGAGCTGTTGAGTAATGTGAAACTGGAGATGACAAAAGTGTTGGGACATTAGACTCTTGAGTCTATTATCATGTAGCCATAAGACTATTTGAAGCCTACTTTTTTCAGTGATCCCCCCCCCCCCCCCCCCGATTTTTGCCTATGGCAAAAATGATGAATGCAATTTAGATTTCACTTCTACTTGTTCACATTCCTCCCCACAGTTCATTGACTGTTTGGGTATCTCCCTTTCAGTGTGCTGTGCAGTGCTTCTGTTTATGCCTGTCTTGATGGCAAGTAAGACATGAGCCCATGCAGGACAAAAAGATATTCTGGGGGCCTAGATTTCATTTCCTTTTCAGGTGTTCTGTGTTTTATGAGTTTGGCTTCATTTATTTTCTGTAATGATGGCAGTACTTTTGATAATTTCATTGTAGGAATTATGACTGGAGCCTTTTACTCAGTGTCAACTTTACTAAACCAAATGATATTAGCTCACTATGAGGTAAGTTTTTATAGAATTTCTTGTTGAATCAAAATTAGTGCCCTGCTTGTTTTGTCATTGCCAATTTTGATTTGTACGGGAGTTAAGCACACAGGATGTGGGAGATCTGTCATTAAGTAAAAGAATAATAGTTTGATATGCTATCTGATTATGGATTATTTTATTTTAACTTCAGTTAAAAAGGTTGAAATTTGTAGAAGGAATAAAAGATAGGCTTGTCACTCTGACAATCATGAAAAATGAGCATTTCATCTTCCGATCTTCCGATTTATTGTCTAAAAATACTGCAGTTTTGTAGACTTAAGTTGCATCTATTTCCTTATTTCTTTATAAATCCTTCTCTTAATAAAAATTGGTAATAGAATAATCTTTAATAGTTTTTTTTAATAATTGAAAGACCTACCCACTATCTGAAAACGAGCTATAAACTAAAATTATGGCTATGCATATATAGTGTTCACTCCCAGTTTATTATTGCCGTACTTTGAATTTACTTATGCTTGGTATTTGCCTACAAAAATGATTGATAAATTTTACCATTTTTTAAATAGATTGACTTTTGAAAAAGTGAATTAGAATGAACTTGCTTAATCATTTCATAATTATGTCATTTTATAATTATATTACATAAAGGGAGAAGAAATAAATGCAGGTAGGATTGGTCTCACACTTGTGGTAGCTGGAATGGTTGGCTCTATTATTTGTGGCTTATGGCTGGATCATACCAAGACATACAAGTAGGTATATGAATGGGAATAGCAAATGTTTAAATTCATATGTTATGCTGTAGCTATAATATGAAGGCTGAGTAGTTTAATAGAGATATTATAGAAATATAGAGAGAGCATAATTCTGTCTTTTGTTAATTAATTAGAAGTGTGTATGTATGAAGAGAGAAGTATGTTTATGAGGAGTCCTTGGTGCTCTCTGAGCTTGCTTGTTTTCTTGAACAGGTTTCAATACTCATTATGTAACATTATCAGTGTTAGTCACTGTCACTGTCATTGACTAGCACTGATGGTATTACCTACTTTGGGTAATGAAAGGTCTGCAAGAAAAAAAGCTCAGCGAGCACCAAGCATCCCTCATGTCAACCCGGAGCTATAAATATTCTCCTTTATTAGAATTATGTTTAACTAACCACTACTGTAACGCTCTCTACATGGGGCTTCCCTTGAGGTGCACCCGAAGACTACAGCTAGTTCAGAATGCAGCCGCGCGGGCAATATTGGGTACCTCTAGGTATTCCCACGTAACACCGCTCCTGCGCGAGCTGCACTGGCTGCCTGTGGTCTTTCGGGTGCGCTTCAAGGTGCTGGTCACCATCTTCAAAGCGCTCCATGGCACGGGACCTAGTTATCTGCGGGATCGCATCCTACCCCATACATCCCTTCAGCCGATTCGCTCCCACAGAGAGGGACTTCTCCGGGTGCCGTTCACTAGGCAGTACCAGCGGGTGACGCCCAGGGGAAGGGCCTTCTCTGTGGCGGGCCCGACCCTCTGGAACGACCTACCCCCCAAACTTAGATCTATCACGGACCTCCGCTCCTTCCGCCAGCAACTAAAAACCTACTTTTTCCAACAGGCCGGCCTGGCCTAACCCACCGTACTTAGCCTTAGCAGAGAAATTCTACATTGGGCTTCAGGGATTAGTTTTAATGGGGTAGATTTTAGCACAGAGTGTAAATTTAATATAGTTTTAAGTATTTATGTATTTATCTTGTGATACATTGTGTTTTTATATTTCCTGTGCACCACCCCGAGTCCCTTTGGGGAGAGGGGGCAGTTAATAAGTCGAATAAACTAAACTAACTAAACTAATTCATAATTATTTTTTTTGGTTTTTGACAAAGAACCAAAATTTCTTGGTTTAGTTCTAAGTGGAATCTCTGGTTTTATCTATGCTAGGAACTTTGTGCCAAAGATCATGCCACAGAACTTCCTGCTGTTTCCCCATTGACTTTGCTTGTTGGAAGCCAGTGGGCAGTTGTAAACTGCGGTCACATCCTTGCTTAACAACTTGCACTTTTCACTTAATGATGGCACAGGGATTGTCAGGATTGCTGCTGTTAAGCAATGGAGTCACATAATGTCACACTTTAGGAGCACATCATAAAAGTTTCCCAATTGCTATGATAATCCAAGGACTAACTCTATTGTTAGGTGGCAAAGGAAGGCATTGATAAGATTTCCATTGAAAATGTACATTTTTATTTGACCTGTGTTATAGAATTATAGCAAAAATAATTTCTGTGCTTTTTTTCTACAGACAGACCACATTAGTTGTATACATCCTCTCTTTTGTTGGGATGGTTGTATTTACATTCACCTTGAACTGTGGGAACCTTCTAGCTGTATTTGTGACTGGTGGAGTACTTGGGTGAGGCTTTTTGCAATAAAATATGCTCCAGTGCTAATTCAGGAAGATTAAATATATTTTATATTATTAAAGTGCTTATTTTCTAGTGGAATATGTTTCTATCAAAGGTGCATTTTTGTAGCTGGATTTTCAAATTATTGGAATAAGCTAGAAAATCCATTTCCCTAATAGTAATAAATACGGAAGAATAATTTTGATACAAATAGTAGGAATTATTGCTAATTTACACTTTGGCTTTTTATGTCAGTTTCTTTATGACAGGTTATCTGCCCCTTGGTTTTGAATTTGCTGTGGAAATTACATACCCAGAGTCAGAAGGCACTTCATCAGGGCTTTTGAATGCTTCAGCACAGGTAATGAGGAATTTTACTAGAATCTTGGAGTTTTGAGTTCAGATAACTTTATCACTTCAGTGATGCTGTTTTCATAAATAGGTAAGTAGCAAAGATTAAGGAAACAGCTTTCAGAAAGCTCTGCAAATCATAGTAAATATTCAAAGCTTTCCTAAAGGTTGCAGCTTCTCTATTGAAAATATTTAGAAAATAGCATATATGCTGTAACAATTGTAATACTATGCAAAAAAAATCACACAAAAAATATTTGTCCTTTGCTGAATGAATATTGGCACTGTGGAAAAATAAATTTGTGGCTACCCAGTCCATTCTAATTATTTTTTCTCATATCTCTTGTTATGATTGGAATCTGAAATAATACTTTTTCTATAATAAGCTATTTTCCATTAGAATGGCAGGGTAATTCTAGGGTGGGTCTCCCACCCCCCTCTTGAACAAATTTGCTGGCCATGGGTAGTACACTTTTAATATGATGAGAGCACACTGTTCTTTTCTGAAAATAGTGCGTAAACAAAATCCCACTTATGGGGCACAATAGGAAATAAAGCTAGCAGAGTTCACGGAACTCAAGGAGAATTGGCAGAGTTAAATTCTGAAATGTTTTTTTATAAACAATTACAGATATTTGGGATCGTCTTTACATTAATCCAAGGGAAGCTTACAACAGTTTACAATCCTCGTGCTGGAAATATTTTTCTCTGTGTGTGGATGTTTATAGGTATCATTTTAACAGGTAATAACTTAAAACATCTCAAATCATGTTTTTGTTCTTAATAGAAAAATAGTGAATATGAAATCTGTCAAATGCAGGAATGTCAGACTCAATTTCATTGAGGGCCACATCAGAGCTGTTGTTCACCTCGGGTGGGGGGGGGGGCAGGGCGGGTTGTGACTGACTGGATGGGTGTGACCAGGTGGTTGGACGTAGCCAGCTTGACATCACTCACTGGACATGGCCATGGAGGTAGGCGTAGTCAGCTTGACACCACTCCCCAAACTATTAGCATATACACTGGGCTAAAGACCACGCTGGCCCAATGTTTCCTCTTTTCAATGGGTAGACTGGGCCAAAGCGATGCAGGCCACCCCTTACCTTTTCCAGGATGGCCCTGCAGGCTGGATCTGACTACATTGCAAGCTGGATCCGACCCACAGGCCTTGTGTTTGACACCCCTGCTCCAAAGACTTAACTCATCTTTGTTTATTTGAAACTGTAAAACTCCTTTTATTACCAAAAAACATACCACATATCTTAAAAGAATAAAAATACAATGCATCATAATGGTAAAGCAAATAAATATTTGTCAACATTTTAAATATGTTAACAGCAAAAAGAGAGCAGTAAGAAACAAGATTGGTTAAACAGGTGTGGGGATTTGCCTACTTTTTTGTTTGTATAGTGTGTATTCAGGTAGTCCTCAATTTACAAGCATTTGTTTAGTAATCTTTCAAAGTTACAGTGACACTGAAAAAAGTCACTTATGACAATTTTTCACACAACCATTGCAGCATCCTTGTGATCACATGATCAAAATTCAGATGCTTGGCAACTGGCATGTACTGTTTCCCTGAAAATAAGACCCAACCACAATATAAGCCCTAGCATTATTTTTCCGGATGCTCATATTAGCCTTACCCCCAAAATAAGCTCCAGTTAAGATTGTCAGCCAGCCAGACACATTTTAGTACAGTATTTCCCCAAAAATAAGATCAAAATTAATGACCAAAAATTAATATAAGATCTGGTATTTTGGGGCAAACACAGTAGTTATCATTATTGCAATGTCTTGGGGTCATGTGATCACTCTTTGTGACCTTCTGAACCTAAGTTAATGGGGAAGCCGAATATACTTAATAATCATGTTATTAACTTAAGAACCATGAGATTCATTTAAACACTGGCAAGCAAGGTCATAAAATCGGGCAAAATTCACTTAACTGTCTTGCTTAGCAATGAAAATTGTGGTCTCAATTGTGGTCATGTACCTGTATCTTTTATGAATGTCTTTCACCACTATATGTGTTCATTTTAACCTGGATTAAAGCCTAAGCTGAAAAGTTGATTAGCGTGTAGGTCAGACATAAGATCTTCCTCAATAATGTATGCATAGTATCTAAGAGAAATCAATATTAGGATCTCTCTTAAGATATACACTACTGCAATGGTGGTGAGTATCTTTAGCTCAGGTGTAGGATGAGAGTACGGTTTCATTACCAGGCTAGGTAATCCTCTAAACTCCACTGAAAATGTTACCTAGTGTGGTAACAGAACATTCGGAAATCAACCCACAAGTTCAGAGAACAAACCTCCACCCTGGTATATGATATTGTAATTTGATATATTGTGATACATTTTAAGAAATATCTAATCTCGGATATTGCCTGAGGTTCTGAAAATCATTAAAGGCACACAGAGTTACTTCCTTTATTGTTCCTCACCTACAGACAGAAATCTTGGCCAAATAAAACAACTACTACTTCATTAAAATATACCCTGAGAACTAGGGCTGAGCTACTTTGATCCTCTTTCTTCCAACCAAACTTCCAGTATCTAAACTTCACTGTCTCTTGGTCCTCTGCAATGCAACTTCTCCCTTCTGGGACTCCAGACCATCACAGATATTTGTAGAATCTGAGGGAATTGTAAATCTTAGCCTCTTATAGTAATTATAGGTATAGTAGATCCCAAAGGTAATAAATTATATTTATTATATATTTTTATTTAGTAGTAGTTTATTAGATTTCTAGACCGCCCCCTCTCCCTGAAGGTACTCGGGGCAGTGATTTAATAGTATAATAGAATATAAAAGCCATATTGCTGCAGTCTTTCAACAAGCTTTGGTCATGATATTACATATCACAAAGATAGATAGATAGATAGATAGATAGATAGATAGATAGATAGATAGATAGATAGATAGATAGATAGATAGATAGATAGATAGGCATTTCATTGGAAAGAATAAATTAAATTGTATTGAATAAGAATAAAGCAACTTACTCTAGTAATTGCCTTTAAATTATTTTCTTCCCTGAAGTTAGCAATAATTAAGCTTTCACTAAACAATGGATCAAACAATGGAGATATCTGGAGTATCTTTTCCAAATGGAAATTATGTAGTAGAATGAATTCTCAACGTAACATATTCCAAAAAATGTTTTCATTTAATAATAATAATACAATAGCAGAGTTGGAAGGGACCTTGGAGGTCATCTAGTCCAACTCCCTACCTAGGCAGGAAGCCCTATACCATTTCAGACAAATGGCTATCCAACATCTTCTTGAAGACTTGCAGTGTTGGGGCATTCACAACTTGGTGTTCCACTGATTAATTGTCCTAACTGTCAGGAAATTTCTCCTCAGTTCTAAATTGCTTCTCTCCTTGATTAGTTTCCACCCATTGCTTCTTGTTCTGCCCTCAGGTGTGTTGGAGAATAGTTTGACTCCCTCTTCTTTGTGGCAACCCCTGAGATATTGGAACACTGCTATCATATCTCCCCTAATCCTTCTTTTTATTAAACTAGACATACCCAGTTCCTGCAACCGTTCCTCATATGTTTTAGTCTCTAGTCCCTTAATCATCTTTGTTGCTCTTCTCTGCACTCTTTCTAGAGTCTCCACATCTTTTCTACATCATGGTGACCAAAACTGAATGCAGTATTCCAAGTGTGGCCTTACCAAGGCATTATAAAGTGGTGTTAACACTTCACGTGATCTTGATTCTATCCCTCTGTTTATGCAGCCTAGAACTGTGTTGGCTTTTTTGGCAGGTGCTGCACACTGCTGGCTCATATTTAAATGGTTGTCTAGGATTTAAATGGTTGTACTAGGATTCCAAGACCCCTTTCACAGTTACTGCTATTGAGCAAGGTACCACCTATACTGTACCTGTGCATTCATTTAGTTGTTCAATCAGTTTGCATACTTACCTGCATCAGTTTTATTGCAGCACAACTGCTGCTGTTCAGTCCCCGTGTTAATTTGATATCATCACTCATCACAAAAATATCCCCTCCCTGATCTAGATTTACACTTTTGATTAATATGTTTTAGTATTTACTCATATAACTATTTCTCAATTCAGAAATACCCGAAAAGTGTTAGATATTCTGCAGAAGACTGCTGACATTAATGTGTTACATATCTGTAGGACAATTAACAAAGCCAAACTTAAAAAATTCACCAGAGTGAATGTATTTGAATTGATATTTCATACTATCTCTTTTTTTTTATAGCTTTAATTAAATCTGATTTGCGAAGGCACAATATAAATTCAGGGATTGTAACTGTGGACATTAAATCTGTAAGTAATTTTAATCTTTAAATGTATTGTAATATAAGTTTAACTCACTTTCATTATATTGTCAGTTCTTGTGTAAATTTCAGAAAATAGTTTTTGTGAAGTTTGCATCTTTTTTTTAATTAGATAAGTTTCAAAACCCAATGTATTATTTGCTGTTTCTGAAGAATTTTCAGTTTATCCAATTTTTATCCCAATTTTGCCTGCAGCATATTGAAGACGGACCACTGAAAAATTGAAATTGTGCAGGATAATATAATTTTATAGAAAGCACTCTCTTCCATCTGAGTTGGAACTTAATAAATATTCCATTTCTGGAAATTCAGTAGCTATCATGTTGCATATTTTAAAATGACATGAACAACATTGTAATATTTCCTGAAGTTATTACCTATTCTTTCATGTCTGTATATATTTAAATTGCAATTATATAATTATCAGTAGGTTATGTTCCATAGACAAGGGACCTAACCCACTAATAACTCATAGAAAATAATTTTTTATAATTATTTATATTGGGGTACATAGTGGTCCCCAAAGCCAATAATTATTAGGTTGTTGAGCTAATATACAAAACGGTTGCAAGTAATATGATACATTTGTGGAAAGCAAATTTCATTTGTGTATCAAATGAATGTGTATTCATCATTTGTGTAGGAATATTAGGTATAATGCTAATATTTAAATGTTTGGTAAGACATGACTTGGAGGTTTTTCAATATAAATGACAATATGACACATTTGTATTGAATACACATTCCTACCAATTGAACTTTTGACTCATTAATGTTGGTTCACTTCATTTTCAAAAGGATTTGGGTAAAACATAATATAGTAGTACCTTGGAACTTAACTGCTTTGAAACTCATCAAATTTGACACTCAATGCATTTTGACATGAACATTTTATCCCAGATTTCTCATTTGTTTGTTACTTGAAATGCAAACTAGCAGTTGTCATTGGCTGCCTTGTGATTAATACATTATTCCTTATGGGTAAAATTTGTTTGGTGTTTGTCATTTTTGGTACTGGTCACATCCCCCCTGCCCCATCTGCAAAACAATTAACAATTAATGCCGAGGTACCACTGTATACATTTTCATTCGTTTGAATGTTTCATTGGAATTTAGTGAATACCCTTTTTTTAGTCTGACAATATTCTATGCTAGCTTCTCACTAAATCTGTTTTCTAAATCTCCTCATATGTTCTGAATTGCCTTTTATTTCCTTGACAGATACCCACTGATAGTCCTATTGAAGATGAACACAATAAAACATCAAAAAACCAGTCAGAATCAAAAATGAAAAATGAAAAAACACTAGGCTCACAATTGACATCTCTGTTATAATAAAAGAAACTTAATGGAGAATCACAAGAACTATAAGCCTAAAATTGTGCTGAATGGCAGCAGTTAGCAGTGATTGTACACTAGAAAAAGGAAAAATTTGTACACACTTAATGAACGCATTTTAACTTTAAAATGATAATTGTCAACAATTGTTTTAAGTTTCAGTGATAAAATTCCCAGGAATCTTCCATTTCTTAATCGGAAATTGTGCACTTTCATAAAATACATTATGCTGTAAGTGGTAAATTAGAATCTCTTTTATCAAAATCTGTTGCCGTTAGCTAATCCACACTTATAATTCTCATATATAATGTGTGCAGGAAGCAGTTTGATATCAATGAAATATGTGTTTTAACTTGAGGTATTCAGTTTGGGGTATTCAAAACTGCCCTTCCTATAGGAGGGCATTGTCTTTAGCACAATAGACAGTATAAGAAATTCATTTTTTTGGATGTGATATACTGTAAATTCAGGATTTTGCCATTTTTTTGGCTTTGAAAGAATTGTGGCTTATGAAATCTGTTTGTTTTGAAACACAAATGAGTGAATGGTAAACCCCCAATTTCCAAGAAGTATTTTATATTCTAAGTTATAGAAGATGAAGGCAATTTGAATTTTTGATCACAGAACTAGATATTCATGGATCCTGGATTTTTTTTTACATTCTGAAAATGAACATACATCTTTTTGTATTAAGTGAATCACAAGAAAATATTGCCATATTATACAAAGGCATATGCATGCCATTGTGTCCTTTGCATCAATTTTGTGAATTTGTGAAAAGTAAATGAAGATAATTTCTGGCAAATACAATATAATAAAATAAAGCAGAACTCACAATGGACTCTGTAATATTTCATGTTAAGAATGTGTTTGATTTAAAAATAATTCTACTGCTTAACAAAAAGTGGATTTACATGATATGGAAAATTGCCAGTGAGTGTTTTCAGCCTATTAGTTCGACAGAAGTGGGAAAATTTTTTGTGTACATTTAAGAAGAATTACCATGTGTTAAATGTTTGCATCATGTCCTTTGGCTTACCCGGAAATTAACCAAGATAAACCTTTAGATCTTTTTCATCTTTAGAAGAAGGGTGAAAGTGAATGGCTTTCTGTTTTGCTGAGTCCACTGCTCCTGATATTCTTGTTTTACAAGTAAGCAGGTAATAATAAGTCTTCATTTTCACATGAGGAATAAATGTTGCTTCAAGGCTAACATATGCATACATCTGTGCCTAATAATTTATAAGGAAAAGCATAATTAAATCACATTTCTATCCTAGATATCAGAAAAAAAACCTATATCCTCTTTTTCTTTCTTTAAAATTATAGGATGTAAAAGTAGTTAAATTTTGCTAAATCATACCAATATTTGTAACAATCAATATTTATCAAAATGGCCAACATATGGTGGCATTAGTAGTATTTATTGAAATGGTGGCATTGGAAGTATTTACTGTTCTTTTCTGCAGTCTTTAGTGAGACAAATGGAACAATTATCCCAAACTCCTACATAACTATTCTGTTGTTCAGCAATCTGTATTTTTTATCTTGTTGAATGTTGTATTTAAAGATAACCTTATTTTAGGTATTGAACAAATGAATTGTATGAAGAATAGACTTATATAATTTATTAGAACAGTTCAGTGATTGTCTAGTGACTAACTAACTAGCTTGCTTGCTTATTTATTTGTAATCACATTTCTATGATATGAACTCCAGTCACTCAGCTGGACAGCTTAATATACACAAACAGCAAAATAAAACAAAACTGCAAAGTTAGCATCATTTGGAGAGAATATTAACCAACTCCCCCCCCCCCCCCTGGATCAGCAGAGATGACCCTCAAAATAATCCTAACCTAAGGCATAGAAGAAACACCATGCTTTTAACACAGTATAACACATTGAAGGGCTAATATTGTTAAAATTGCTGTGCTGTGCTAACTAAGTAAGTGTTGATGAGCAATACATCTGCCCTGCTTTGCCTCATCTAGGTGGCTTCACAATGCATTTAAAAGTTCACAAAGCTGATGGAACTGACTGCCTCCAATAAGATTGTCATGATCTGCCTAACACTTATGCCAATGACATGGTTCAACAATTCAGCTCAAGAGGAATTGTAGCAAAGATGAAAAATTGCATGCTGGCAATTCGCATTGCGGACTGCATGTAGACTAACATGAGCATAATTTGACAGTGTTAATGATTCAGGTGCTACAAAGCAATTCTCAAATAAAACGTCAGTACGAACCCCAATCAGTGCATTCCTTGAATAGCCATCAAATTATTTTCAATTCTTAGCAGCCACAGATAATTATTCTTCATAATGACCTGTCCCTAATCTGGTTTTCAACATTGTTATTGTCACAAAATCCTTCTATTGTGTGCATCTAGTCATCTCTTTTTCCTCTTTCCTTGTCTTTATTTAATGTGTTTGAGGTAGAATACCGTAATTTGATTCTGGTCATTTTTGCCTCATCTGAGAACTTGGGCTTGATTTGTTTGATGGTCCATTAATTTGGTTTTTTGGCAGTCCCCACAATTCACAGAAATCTCCAATACTAATGTTCAAAAGCATCAATAATCCTTATTAGATATATTCAAATCCTGTTTTTATTACTTTATAAGTAACTTAAGGTGGCAAACATACATAATATTCCTTTCTCCTCCTATTTTTTCACAGCAACCTTCTGAGGTAGGTTGTTCTGAAAAAAGTGATTGGCCCAATATTATCTAGCCCAAGGCAGGACACGGATCTTAGAACCCTGGTTTGTGGGCCAGCATCTTAACAACTACACCAAACTGGCTCTCTTCCTATCCTGCTTCAAAATCTAACTTTCATACCCATAGAGTGTCACAGAAAATATCACAGCACAATTTTAAATACCTGTAGGTATGGTGACATTATGGCATTTGAATGTTTTTTTAAAAGCCTTCATGGCTTCTCTACCAAGTGCTAGTCTCCAATGTATTTGACTACTTGTTCCTTTATGTTGTTTATTCCTAAAAGTGAGAAGCTGCCCACTATTGTCTCCAAACTCAGGCACCCTGAGTTTGGAATGGTGCTAATAAGAACTTGATCCCTGAATTTGAGAGAATTTTATCTTTGCAAAAGAGCTTCTTTGTCCACCTGAAAATAGGAATCACCAAGTAATTTGGGCAAAGCAAAAATCATAAAGGGTGGAGTTAAATCATTTTTTAGGCTATAGAAACAATAGATACATTTGGTATACATGATACGTTAAAGAGCAAGTGACCAAACAATAAAAGACATTGATTACATGTGAGCCTCAAAAAATAGAAAACATTGATTCTAGAAGACATTCCATAAGTGACAGGTTTATGGCTTACATTACTCTGTCCTTGCTGGGTTTGTATCTTTGTTAAAGCTTGTAAGTGTATTCAAAGATTTTTACAATATGCTGTCTATTGTGTAATTGCTGAAAAAGCAAGTCTTCACATACCAAAGAAATGGCCTTCGTTAGAACATGTTTTCTTCAAGTTTTTTTAAAAAGGCCTAGACTGCCATGCTAAAAGTGCTAATATCACCTTTTAAAATGCTAACAATGAAGTCTAAAATCTGAAACAACAACACCACGTTGATATTTTCATTGCAATTCTTGTATTTTGAAAAATCCTTTCTAAGTGAGCACTTAGAAGGCAAGAGGAACATATGTGCCACATTTCAAGTTTATTATAGGCTTTATGGTTCTGGAGATTTCATGATGCGGCATGAGTGGTTTTCACTTTTATATATGTAGATATATTGACAGCTAAAAAAATCTGCACTTATTGCAAGAAATGGCATCTAGGTACTGCTGTGCTGAAATCTGCTTAGAATCACTTAAAAGTTGCCTAAAGAAGAGAGTTTCTTATTAGAGATGCCTCAGAATGCTAGTAGGAGTAGATAAACTTCTTATGATGAGAAAAGGTCAATCTTTCAACTTAGTTGATGGCTCCTAATGGCAGTTCAGAAGCCACTCATAAGCTGGAGTGAAGGTGTTTAACTTTTTAATGGCTAGTTTTTTCTGTTCTTTCTGTAATATGAATTCCATTTACACCTAGAAATATCTTTCCCTTTTCTTAGTGTGAAGCCTCCAGCACAAAGCACATTTGTGCATGGACACCATGGTGAATTACAAACATGTAAATAGCTGAATGTCTAGATTGTTCCTGCCAACAAGTTGCTATCGTAATTATAGCTGTACGTAAACAGCATTATGGAAAATTAAGTGTATTTAGAGATTGGGCTACACACTTGCTACTAATAAATTTTATCTTCATACACAGATATCTTCCCTTTGTTAAAGCTGAACATATTCTGGGTCTGAGACGTTACACTGAAAAGATTCTTTTTGTGAAAAAGAACACCAGTTCAAGTTATGCCTGGAATGTTAGAACTTCTGTGAGCTACAGGTGAAAGGATTAGCGCACTTAACATTATCAAAAATATGTCTACTAAAAAAGCTAAGCACGACAGGATTTACTCTCAGGCTGCTTTAAAAAGAACAAGTTCCAATACTATCCCCCACCCAGCTATTCCATCTTTCCTTATGGATTTAACATGGCTAGAAAACAGAAGATACTGTACAGTAAAATTAGAGCTATAACTACCATATATAATTCTTTCTCACTTTACATACACATGCACACTGTGGATAAAAAGTCTATACAGCCTGTTAAAATGCCAGGTTTTTGAGACGTAAAAAAAATCAAACCAAGATAAATCACTTCAGATGTTTTACTCCTCTAATATAACATGTAAGCTGTATGATTAAAATGAAAAACAAACTGAAAATGTTTATTTAGGGTCACTGTTATTGGGCCATTGCTGTTGAAAGATGAAATTCCTCAATCTTTTGCATTTTAGCAGAGGCCTGAAGGTTTTGTGCCAAAATTGTCTGATATTTGGATCTATTCCTAATTCCCTCCACCTTGACTAAAGCCCCAGCCCAGTTCTAGCTAAAGAAAAGCAGCATGAAAATATAATGCTGCTGCCACCATTGCTTCATTGTGGGTATGGTGTACCTTTGGTGATGTGCACTGCTGTATTTGTGCCAAACATACTTTTATGGCAAAGAAGTTCAGCCTTGATCACATCAGACCATAAGACATTTTTTCAACATGTCTTTGTCAAACTTGATGTGGGCTTTTACAAAATGTAGTTGGCCTTGGATATTCTTTGTAAGAAAAGACGCATGTCTTGCCATCCTCCCTGCAGTCCAAATTACATTCCTGTAGCTCCTTTAATGTTGCTGTAGGATCCCTGGTAGCCTCTCAGACCAGTTTTATTCTTGTTTTTCATCAATTTTGGATGGATGGACATTCTTCATAATGTCACTGTTGTGCCATATTTTCTCCACTTGTTGATGACTGTATTCACTGTGTTCAAGGGTATACCCAATGCCTTGGAATTTTTTTGTAGTACTTTTTTCCTGACCAATACCTTCCAACAATGAGATTCCTTTGATGCTTTATAAGACCATGCCTTCGATGCCCTTTGCAAACTATGGCTTTTGCTGTAAGAGGCAACTGAATAAATGTCAGAAGAATCCTACTAAAATAGCTTTATGTGAGCTTGATCAGTCACTTCAACTGATGGCAGGTAAATACTGCTACAGGTAAATACTGCTAAAGTTTGGATGTGATTGGTTAATTCCCAACACACCCATATCCCTACTTATAGATGTGCACGCACTCATGCAGTCATATTCTAGTTTTTTTATTCCCCCACTTAAATATTTCAGTTAGTTTTTCAAACTATTTATTTTATATTAAAGGTGGAACAAAATCAGGAGTAATTTTTCTTGCACTGATTCTTTTACATCTCAAAAACCTGGCATTTTAACAGGGGTGTGTAGATTTTTTTATATCCACGGCATGTGTGTGTGTGTGTGTGTGTATGTCACATTTGCAAAGCACTCGTCTCACAGCTATGCTGGACAGTGTACAAGACATTAAAACATAAAAGCTATATAAAAATGCTATAATAGGAGACATTTGAAACAAGAATAGAATAATTAAAATTAAACAGGCAAGAAGAACCTTCAAGGCCCTGTCTTAAGAAAATTCCAATAGAAAACAAAGGCAACAACACAATTCAAAAATACTTTTAAGATCAGAGGTTTATTGTTTCTAATAATTTGGAACATTAGAAATGACTAGATATAAAAGATATAAATGACTAGATATAAAAGATATAATAGCAGTAATACACTGCATTAACATATTAATGGTGAGGGCCAATGAGAAATAGCAAGTCCTACAAGGACTGCTATAAGTCAAAGAGCCTCCAACCAATCTTGAACCCCATCCTTTAGTGTTCCTTTATCTACATACATGCTTCACAATCTCGTTAACTGTCACTTTCTGTGAACACCTGTATACATTACTTTCAATTCCTTATTTCCAACAGTTTCATTCTTCCTGTTTTAAATGAATCCATACAAGTGTATATTTTGCAAAAAACATTTTTCACAGTTAGCAACGGTTTACAAATATTTCTGGTAAATGTTGAAATCATCCTAGCTCAAAACTTTGGTTCATATCTCTTTCTTCTGTGGCCTTCTATTATCCATAGGACTTATTGAATCTAATAGATCAATAGGCCATATTTCTTGATTCTCACAACCCTAACCAGAGCCATGAGTGCCAGCTCCTCTGTGGCCCCAAGGGAGTCTGGCTCTCTCTCTCTATATATATATACACTGGAGAATTCAGATGAATTAATTACAAAATAATAAAGTGGGATATAAATAATCAAACAGTTAACATAACTTGATGTACCTCGTGGGGTGCAATGTCACCTATAAATTCTTACTTCCTGAGAAAAGCCCCCGTCCGAGCTCGTATGGATAGAACTGAGGGGGTTTGAGATGCTAACCGATTAGATTTCCCGGGCTGGCCTTGTTAGCCTGCCGAGCTTCCGACCAATCAGAAGTGTGCAACGCCTCTATGAGCTGCTTCCCGACTCTCTTAAGTCCGCCTCTCTTTGTTGCGGCGCCCAATGGGGACGCTCCGAATGTCGGCAGCTGCCGGGTAACATGGTTACATGTCAGAGAGTAACACTTGATCATGGAACATGGACTAAGGCGAAGGCGTCCGAGTCAGCTGCAGGAGCAGCACCAGCCGCAGCCGCCTGGAGAGGCTCCGGTGCAATGAATCCTCTCGCGATCGGGTAAGACTAACAGCGGCGCAGCGGGAACGGGAGAATGGGTGGGGTCCTGGTAGCCGAGCGAGCGATGGTGGGAGGGGGGGACGGGTACCCTCTGCTTGAGGAAAAGAAAAGGCTTGCGGTGGCTGGACCAGCCAGACCCCCCCCCCAAAAAAAAGCCCTCGCCCCCCTTTGGCTTCGTTTCACACGCACGTATTCCAGCCCTCCAACCATCCCGCCTGGAGGTTGCCAAAAGGATACGGAAGCGTGCGTGCGTTTTCCTTGCCAGCAGTCCGATCCTGGTTGCTTGCGCGCCGTTGTGCTTGCCAATCTCCGAACAATAAGGAGGAGGGGTGGTGAACGTGGGAATGCGCACGGAGAGCTGCTGGAATCTCCCCTCAGGACTCTCTTTGTGTCCGCGCGGGTGCGTGTGTTTCCCTTTGTGGGTCCCGACTCCCAACCAAAAGCTGAGCCGGGATGCGGCGCCAACCGTCCTCTCTTGCAAATGCTCGTTTAACCGAGGATCTGGGCTTCGAAATCTAGGCGCTGTAGCCCGGCAAAGCCGAGGCGTCCCGTTCCTTTTGTGAGACATTTCTCAGACTGAAAGGGAGGCTTTTTGGCTGGTTGCTGTCGCCCCCTGCCGAGAGGCAGCCTGAGGATTGCTGTAGCAGAGCGAGCTCTTCCAGTGTCCTTTTGTTTGACAAGTGAATAGAGTAAAATCGGGCTTTTGAGGAAAGGCCCTGCTGTCGTTTGCTATTTCCAGCTGATAACAAGGATACCCGGTGGCTGAGTTCACGCCACCCACTTAATCGGGTCAAAGACTTCAGCTTGCATGTGCACAGCATGCAGCATCTTAAGCTTGGTTACTATTAACCTTGCTGGGAATGGGAGTGGGGGGGGGGGGGGCGAGGCTTGCCCTGTTTTGTTTTGCTCATTTGGTTAGTAGAGGATTCTGTGTGGCATGCACACCAAGCAAGGCTGGTGAGGGAGATTTTGATGAATAAAAAATAAAAACCATGCAAAGGAAGGAATGTGACCGTCCCTGCAAAGCCCCTGAAAAGGGATTGTTTTCTCTAACCCTGTCTTCTTCAACCTGATGCTCTCCATATGCCTTTGATTGCAGTACTCATCATCCCCAGGTACCCTGGATTGTACCACTACGCCTGGGATAATAGAAGTTGTAGTTTGGCATGGCTGGAAGGCACTTGGTGGGAAGGTTGAGCTTGGCTGCTTGACGCTGCTGATACCATGTTCTCCACTCCTTGTGTCTTTGTAGACTCTGCTTCTATAAGGAACAAGCCCTCCACCACCTGCTTGGTGGCTGCTAGCGAGTGATTTCATGTCAGCCTCATTCAATTGGCGGGAGCAGGAAGCAGAATGGAGCAGGCTTACTTGACGGGCCACTGACCAGGGTCTGTCTTCTGTCGGACTGCTGGTTCCTTGAGAGCTCACCATGACTGGCTCTGGCTCCAAAGCTTCCCACAATTCTCACTCCAAGGGAGACAAAGGGGGCCGTTCCAGAAGCTCCCACACTCGGACACTCAGTACTGCCAACAACGGAGGCTCAGAAGAGGAGGACAAAGATGGAGGAACAGTATTCCTTGTCAACAAAAGTGGTTTTCCAATTGATGGGCAGACCTGGGAGAGAATGTGGGGGCATGTGGCGAAGGTCCACCCTTCGGGCAGAGAGATGGTGGAAACTATAAGGAGTGCTACTTTGCTTACAAAAGTAAGTTATGACTTTTCCCTCCGAGTCCTTGTTTTCTACTTAACAGTCTGACCTGGATGCATGAAGGTTTCTTTGCTTGTTTATGTGTACTTGTTTATGTGGCTATTTCTACTTTTCTACTTTCTACTATTTCTGCTTTCCACGGTGGGTGGGATAGGTGTTGCTGCAAGAACTTATCTTCCCTGCTTCTTTTTGCAAGAAAAGAAATAATGGTGTTCACTTGGAGTTTTATTAGCAATTGGTTAATTTTGATGAAACTTGGAAAAAGCCAGAAAGAGTCACACCTGGTTGGCATTTAAATAGGATATCATTTGGAAAGAAGACTGTGAAGTCAAAAATTATCCCAGAAGGTAATGGAGAGCAGGAGAGGTGGGGGAGAGAATACTGCTACTGTGAAATTATATAGAAGTGTATGTGGAGTTGACCAGTAGTGAGCTTAACCTGGCTGGGGAGGGAGCTACCTATAGAAATAGAACTAAACTGAAATAAAAAGGTGTCTAGTACCAATTGAAATCTTGTTCTGGATTTTGAGAGCTGTTGACATGTTTCAGATTTTTCTGTTTAGCCTTGAAGGCTAGAAAATTGCTTGAAAATAATTGAGCCCTACTCAAATCAAGATTCACACTCCTTTTATTTGTGGAGAGCTAATTGTCTCTCAACCTTGGCTGTACTTGCTTTCATAAACCCTTGAGACACGTATGGATGTAGTTCAACAGCTGCTCATTCTTTTCCCCAGAGGAAATATTTGTAGTTGCAACCAAAAGTGCTAACAGTTGTCACCTGGGCATTTCTATACCAAGGGCTTATTTTGAGCAGCTATTCGCTTTCCTCACATTTGAAAATGCACAGTCTAGTTCCTTATCGCCAGGAACATTTGTGAAAGTTTGCAGCTCTGTGATAAGGAAGAAGATGGGAAGAAATCGCAAGTGGCACAGCAGCTGAATTTGGCAGGAAAAACACCACTTTGCTGAGAGGTGCCAAGATGTTGGATTTAACAGGATGGAATTAGAAGCTTGCACTTAACCTACAAATGGTTTTCATACTCCCCTTTCACACTCTGAACATCTGCATTACTCACCTGTCATACGAGTTGCATGTCATAGCAGATTAAATTTGTCTAGACCAGGGATGAACAATTTTGGTACTTTAGAATCGGCTGAAGTACAGTTCGCAACATCTCTTGCCATTGGATACATGGGCAAGATTAATGGAAATTTGGCTTAGCAGTATCTAGCAGGGAACAGGTTGTTCACCTCTAGAAAGACTGTTTATGCAGGATCTTCAAAGTCCTATATGTCCTCAAGTTGCTTTCAAATAAAGTTTCTCCATGACTATCCCTAACCTACTGAGGTCTTTTGACGTAGTTCTTGATTTTCTATGACAGGAGTCGGCAACCCGTGGCTCTGGAGCCGCATGTGGCTCTTTCATCCCTCTATTACAGCTCCCTGTTGCTCAAGATATGTGTCACAACCGCCAATGTGCGACAACTGCCAACATGGAATTTATTGAGCTTTTAGACCCCCGGTAGCTTTTGTGGCTCCCGGTCTTTTCTTTTCTGTGGAAACAGATTCAAATGGCTCTTTGAGTGTTTAAGGTTGCCGAGCCCTGCTCTAGGATGACCTAGAGTCCTATTGACTTTGCGTGAGGGCAAGAAAAGTGTGGCAGAGTGACAAATGCAGAGTTATGGTGCCAGCCCTTCCCCTCTTCTATATGTCTCATCATGTCACCCATCTACAAAGTGGTGGAGATTATGACATGACAACATTTTCATTATTCTGGCAAAAGCAGTGAGAGCCTGTGGATGCTGCCTGTGGTTGAACCTACTCTTTCCAATCCAAGTTAGCACCTGATTGCTATGCTGCTCCAGCTCTGAATGGTAAAACACGTCCCAAAATACAGTGTCTCTGGTATATGTCATCAGAAAGAAATAGTCATTAGTGACGTTTCCTAATTAGAGTATTATGGGGCAAGGTTCTTGCGGCTAGGTTCCCCTTTGGCTATGAAGGGATAAGAATCTGGGCTGAAGTAAGTCAAAGCCCAACAGATGCTGCCTTTATGTGTCATCTCCTTTCATTTGTCATCCTAATTCTGTACCACGTAACCTGTGACTGGAGAGCTCTGATGATTGATAAAACAGCTGGCAATCAAAGGATGGAAACACTTGCAATGGATACTCTTCAGAGACAGCAGCCCTTCCAGCCACCTGTCCTGTCTGTAAGCCCAAATGCTGAAGAAGAGTCTTGGGTGGGGTTCTTCAGTCTTTCCTCTTGTATCTTAGCAGCTACAGGCAAGGGTAGAATTGCTGGGAACAGTCTGCTGGATTTGTTTTCTACCTGTAGCATTGCTCTGATGATGGGAACTAGATTTGGGAAAATCTTGCTGTGTTATAGGAAGCATATATTATAGCAATAATGAACTCAGTGGCTCAGTGGCTAAGACACTCAGCTTGTCAATCAGAAAGGTAGGCAGTTCAGTGGTTCGAATCCCGAGCGCTGCATAATGAAGTGAGCTTCTGTTACTTGTCCCAGCTTCTGCCAACCTAGCAGTTCAAAAGCATGTAAAAATGCAAGTAGAAAAATAGGGACCACTTTGATGGGAAGGTAACAGCATTCCGTGTGCCTTCGGCATTTCGTCATGCCAGCCACATGACCATGAAGATGTCTTCTGACAGCACTGGCTCTTTGGCTTTGAAACGGAGATGAACACCACTTCTAGAATCAGGAATAACTAGCACATATGTGCGAAGGGAACCTTTACCTTATTATACCAATGAAGAAACTAACAAGTGGCCAAATCAGGATTTTGGCATTTTGAAAATTCATTTGTCTGTGCAATAGAAGCATACTTTTCTCTGCTTTACTAACAGGAGCAAATTAAAGAGAAAATGGGGGACTGAGATATGGATGGTATGTCATCCTTTTCTTTTAATAAAGTCCCTATTGTAAGTCTAATTGCATTCTTTGACAAAGTGACAAAATCAGTGGACCAGAGGAATGCTGTTGATGTAATCTACCTGGACTTCAGTAAGGCATTTGATAAAGTAGACCATAACCTACTATTAGATAAAGTAGAAAATTGTGGGTTAGACAGCACCACCACCAAATGGATTCGCAACTGGCTGACCAACCGCACTCAACGTGTAGTCCTCAATGGAACTGCATCTACATGGAAGGAAGTATGCAGTGGAGTCCCCCAAGGCTCTGTTTTAGGCCCAATACTCTTTAACATCTTTATCAACGATTTGGATGAGGGGATAAATGGGGAACTCATCAAATTTGCAGACGACACCAAGCTGGCAGGAATAGCCAACACTCCAGAAGATAGGCTTAAGATACAGAAGGATCTAGACAAACTTGAACATTGGGCACTATCTAATAAAATGAAATTCAATTGTGAAAAAAGTAAGGTCCTACATATAGGCAAGAAAAACCAAATGCACAAGTACAGTATAGATGGTACCTTGCTCAATAGTAGCAACTGTGAGTGGGATCTTGGAATCCTAGGGGACAACCATTTAAATATGAGCCAGCAGTGTGCAGCAGCTGCCAAAAAAGCCAACACAGTTCTAGGCTGCATAAACAGAGGGATAGAATCTAGATCACGTGAAGTGTTCATGCCACTGTATGGTGCCTTGGTAAGGCCACACTTGGAATACTGCATACAGTTTTGGTCGCCACGATGTAGAAAAGACGTGGAGACTCTGGAAAGAGTGCAGAGAAGGGCAACCAAGATGATTAGGGGACTGGAGACTAAGACATATGAAGAACGGCTGCAGGAGCTGGGTATGTCTAGCTTGATGAAGAGAAGGACCAGGGGAGACATGATAGCAGTGTTCCGATATCTCAGAGGGTGCCACAAAGAAGAGGGAGTCAAACTATTCTCCAAGGCACCTGGGGACAGGACAAGAAGCAACGGGTGGAAACTAATCAAGGAGAGAAGCAACTTAGAACTAAGGAGAAATTTCCTGACAGTAAGAACAATTAACCTCTGGAACAGCTTGCCTCCAGAAGTTGTGAATGCCCCAACCCTGGAAGCCTTTAAAAAGATGTTAGATAGCCATTTGTCTGAAATGGTATAATGTTCCTGCCCACGCAGGGGGTTGGACTAGAAGACCTACAAGGTCCCTTCCAACTCTGTTATTGTATTGTATTATTGTATTGTAAGCAGCAAGCACAAGAACTGTGATAAAGAAATACAGAATTGTATACTTTTGCAGCAGCACACTACTAATTTTTTAGTTGCAATACATCTGCTACACGGAGATCTCAGGCAAGACAGAACTATCTTTGTGAGTCAGTGGATCTGACAATAATGGCTGGTGGGCTTGTTCATAAAATGAGTGTCATGATGGGCATAGCCAGTTTAATTACCAATGTATTGTAAGGCAAACTGGTAGGGTTGCTTCTTAGCCTCCTTTTCAGCTTCCCAGGAAACTCTACCATGCCAGTTTAGCTTGTTTTCTTTTATAGGTAAATGGGAATAGGCCACAGGACTGCAGCCATTGGGTTCCAGAGACACTCTTGAAAATGAAGATAATAAGACAGGATGCTTCACAATATATAATTAATATATTCTAAACCCAATTAAAGCAGGTGGGGTAGGGATTCTGGGGAGAGATCCAATGGCATCAGTATCAGCTCTTTAATGTATCAGATACTTCAGTATCAGCTCTTTAATGCTTATAGCAGTAGCACTTATATACTGCTTCACAGTGTTTTACAGCCCTCTCTATAAACAGTTTAGGAGTCAGCATATATTTTCCCCAACAATTTGGGTCCTCATTTTACTGACCGTAATAGGATGGAAGGCTGAGTCAACCTTGAGCTGGTAACTTGTTCTAAGTTAATGAAGATAGTCTGTTTTTGTTCTGTTTATCTGATACTTCATTTTTAAATATATGAAGGTGCAACAACTACAGATTTTTGACAGACCCTCCTCTCCCCTCCCATCCTTGTGCTGGGATCTTCAAAAAGGGGCATGGGGGGAATCATAGAGTCACAGGGCAGAAATTATCCACCCTTGAATTAAAAGATTAAGGGAAAATGCTGATGTACTTATAAACCATGCTGCTGGGGTAATGACTGGCAGGCCATCAGGTGCATCTCTGTCATTTACACTGACTACTATATGTGACTACTAAAAGAAGACCAGCAACTTTTATCAGTATAAACAGTATAAACCAGACTCTGGATATTTGCCTTTCTTGCCCCACTGGCCAAAGTAATTGTATCGTTGTGATGAATGTAATATTTTTATTTTATTTATTTATTTATTTTATTTAAATTTATATCCCACCCTTCTCCACAGAGAACCTTCCCAACCTGAACAACCTGAACAACCCGCCTGGACTACTGTAACGCTCTCTACATGGGGCTGCCCTTGAGATGCACCCAGAGGCTCCAGTTAGTACAGAATGTGGTTGCGGGGGGGATTCTGGGAGCCTCAAGATACTCCCATGTAACACCTCTCCTGCGCGAGCTGCACTGGCTGCCTGTGGCCTTCCGGGTGCGCTTCAAGGTACTAGTGACCATCTTCAAAGCGCTCCATGGCATGGGACCTGGTTACTTGCAGGACCGCCTCCTACCACACACCTCCAGTCGACCTGTCCGCTCCCACAGAGAGGGCCTCCTTAGGGTGCTGTCCGCCGGACAAGGCCGGCTGGCGACTCCCAGGGAGAGAGCCTTCTCTGTGGCAGGCCCCGCCCTCTGGAATGACCTGCCCCCCCCCGACCTCCATACAATCACGGACCTTCGCCTCTTTCGTTGGGCATTAAAAACATACTTCTTTCATGCGGCCGGCCTGGCATAGCTGTTATGGCTGATCTTAGTCTGGGTTTTAATTATGTCTTTTAGCACGGGTTTACAAAATTCGATTTAATTCATTTTTAATTATTTTAATTGTATTTATTATTTTATTATTTTGGACATGTGTGGACATATACCGAGGAATGATGAGAATTGTACTAACTATAACGTATATGAAGGATCATGGCATGCATGATAGTGAGAATTGTACATTGAATAGAAAAAATGCTTGCTTCATAATTACACTGATAATCACTGAATGATTAGAGCCAGTCATTGAGCCCAAAATACTAAGTTGAAGATGAGAAATATGAGCAGGAAAGACTTCCTGAAAGCCTTGTGCATTGGGAAAACAGGATTAGATAACAAGGCATAGATGGATAATGCATCCAAGAATCTGAAACATATTGTAAATATTTGGAGGTTAGCATCACATTTAAAGGAATAGGCTTTCTCCAGACAGATAAAACTATTGTGCCTTCTGTACCTATGTTAAATTATGAGTCTGCATTTATACAATCTTAGTTATTGTGTTTTCCAGGTACAATAATTGTTTCTAAGCTGTTCTTTAAAGATTTACTCTCCATTCTTTCTTAATATTTTCATGCCAAAGAAATTGGACAGTTTGCTTCTGCTTTAGATGCTCAGTGTAGTACTTGTTAATAGACAATGTCCCTTTGTTTCTGTTCACTTGTCAATTACTAGCACAGAATTGTGACATACGAATCTCAGAAGGACCTTCTTTCTCCAGTTGCATGAACAGCTGTATGAATATTCTGAGGTTTGGAGCAGGGAGGAAGTTGAGAGATGGCAAATGGTCTTTTGTGGATTATACTTTAATTTGGCAAGACAAACCTTAAGAAAGTTACGACTTCTTTCAGACAATGAATGCTACGGCTGTACATTGGGAATAAATTCCATTTTGCTCAGTGGGTATTAATCTGATAAAAAACAGGGACAGGATTTGCATTAGCAGAGGGTCATTTCAGCTCTCTCACATTGCAGTCCAGCTCTTCTTCCCTGCTCCACTAAAACAGTTTTGGCTGTCTACCTCAAATAATGACCTGTCCCAACTTGTCTCTGTCTCATTTTATGCAGCCTTCTGTGCCGTCGGTGCCAAATTACAAGGCTTCCATGACGATCCCAGACTGGCTTCAGGCAATACAGAATTACATGAAGATGCTGCAGTA
This sequence comes from Rhabdophis nuchalis, assembly GCA_039707465.1. NCBI lineage: Eukaryota > Metazoa > Chordata > Lepidosauria > Squamata > Natricidae > Rhabdophis > Rhabdophis nuchalis. The sequence continues at coordinate 351,764,161 of CM077643.1, read as the reverse complement.
TCCTTTATTTTTATTTTGTTAAAGAGCTTCTTCTGTTAAGCTTATTGGTTGAGGAAAATGAAAGGGAATGGATAATTTAGTAGCGAACCAAAATAACTTAAGGAACAATAAGGAATGAAAAGTGCTGTTGCTGTATTTTCCAGCATTTATGTAGCTTTATGAGATTACTTAAGCGTGAGGTATTGCCCTTGGCCTTTGGAATGCCATATGTAGCTTTAAAAGCACATGAGAGATTGTAATTGATGCAGGAGACTGAACAGGTATCAAACTTTTTTGTGTGATCATTACACATAGAGTGCCTAACCTCAGGCAGGGAATATCTACCTTTGATGAACCCAACCCTTCCTTCAGGAACTAGATAACACCCGTGCCAAGGATTCAATGCTGCAAAATAAGTTGCCTTATTGCAGACAAGAAAGAATTCGTGTGTATGAAGATAATCTGACTACTACAGAACACACAAGTGAAGCCTTTATATATACAAAATAAAGGTTTTAAATTTTAAGCTTTGTTCTTCTGTCCTATTCAGCTAATGGACTGTAGCCATGCTTTTCCCATACTTGAGATTAGAATGCTTCTGCTCTCTATCTGGCCTAAACAGAACTGGTGCCAATCTGATTAACTTCAACCCTGACAGGGGCTTATTGGGATAACAATACAGCGGCATCTAGGGCAATATATTGTGGCAGGAGAAATAGGTGATATGCATTCTTATAGCATGAGATGTGGTTGGTAGCCTAAAAAAAAGGATTGGACCAATTCATGAAAGCCATGGGAATCAATGGCTATTAGCCATGATGCCAGTGTTTCTGTCTCTGAAGATCATATGCCTGGAGATTTCCTTTGGCAATTGATTGGCCATTGTGAAAACAGGCTGCTGGACTGGATGGGCCAAACGTACAATCAGCACAATTCTGCTTATATTATGTTTCCTGCACTGTTTCAGTAATAATACTTGCAGAAAAGGTTTTAGAATAATGATTAATTACAAACTAAATATAAGTCAGCCACATGATTTAGCTAAGGCAATTTTAGGCTGAATAAATACTAGTTTCCAAGTCACAGAATGTAATTATTCTGCTGGAATTTACTTTTATCAGAATCCTGCTTAAATACTACTCAAATTCTCAACACCATAATTTAAGGAGGATTCTGAAAAATCTGAACAGATTCAGAAAGGGCAGCAAAGGCATGTCGGAAAGTATGTTCATATAGAAAAAGGTCTAGGGCTATTCTCATTGCAGAGTGCAGGACACAAAACAGTGCATTTAAATTATAGGAAGATAGATTCTGAATATTACAAAAATTTTCTGAACAGGTCAAACCACAATCCAATTGACTCAGATTATAGGTTCTCCTTCATTAGATATAATCAAGGGGAGGCTAGGCAGCCATCTGGCTGAGATGCTTTGATTTGGATTCTTGCTCTGAGCAGAAAGTTGAACTTAACAGCCTAAATAGCCTCTTATGATATCCATTCTGGACTTTGGCTGGAGAGAAATCCTGATTTTCAATAATTGTAGCAATTTGGATAGCACTTCCAAACATGCTGTTAGAAGAGCCATCTATGTGTGAATAAGCATGCAGAGACAATCTAAGTAACTTTCAAAGTAGTTTCACAATGCCTTCTGAAAGATGTAGGTTTTTCAGTATTTGGACGAGTAATTGTTTGCTTATAACATTCTTTGGAAGGGAATGATTTTATAGCCTATTAGATTATTTCTTAGGCCCATCAGGAAGAAAGTTGTCTAAAGGCTAAATCAAGAACCATGGTGAAAAAAAGATGAAATGTATCTTATCAAAGAGGACAATACTACTGAAGCAAAGACCTAGCCCTAAACTCACTCTCTCTTTCTCTCTCTCTCTCTCTTTTTCTCTCTCTCTGTGTGTGTGGTATTGTTCCATGGAGAGTTGCATTTATTACTGAAGATTGTGGTATAAAGGTATGAACAAAGGAGGATCTGGTGGTGTCTAGTGGTTCAAGTGAATTAAATTATTTTTCTTAGTTACTTTTCAGGGTATATATTGTATTTCTTTGTATTTCTTGAAGGGATTATGACAAGTTCTTTTATTTGAATCTTACACATGTACTGTTGCTCTCTTCATTTTTGCAATCACTTTGTCTTAACAAATGAAATCCAGATATAACCATACGGGAACTCAATTCTTCGAAATTAGGAAAACAAGACCTCTAAGTGGGTATGTAACATTGTGCAGAAAGTATGATTTACTAACTGACTTGTGATTTTTACACAGGGGCTTGCAAACCTAATAAATGGCCCCAACAGATAAAATAGTGCGAAGCTTGTTGACAGCATGTATCACAGACTCTTCTTGAATATTTCATCATGTTTCAAATTACACATCCAATGATGCATCACCATCAAACCACAAAGTCAACAGTTTATACGTCTTTTGTTGCATGTATTGTCTGCGGTTTTCCTTCTGCTGCACAAGAAGTAAAGAAGAATCCATCTAATATAAATGTAGTTAACCCCTAGCCCTGAGGCCCAAAAAAGCACAGATTTCGAATTTTGGATCCCCTTTTTCATTTGGAGTAGTGGTGGGGAGGGGTGAAAAGGCTGAGAATGAAATGAATGCCTTAAACTTTGGGACTTCTTAAAATACCTACAAAGTCCCCCAAATGGGGGAAATGATTCTGAAAATGTTACTTCCTCTCATCTTCTGGTGATGTAACAGTGACACTGAACATGCTCCTGTGTCTCTAATGCAGGACCGAAGGGGGAACTGCAGCATGTCTGAAAAGCGTTTTCTTACTTTTAGTCTAGAGGGGAAGTCATGAACCTAGATAGTCTTTTCCAGCCTTTCAGATGTTTAGACTTTAACTCCTATAATATTCAGCCATCATGTTTATCAACACCCCAGGTACAAGCATCTGTACTAGAGACATAAAAAAACCCAATTGACATGGAGTCCTGCTATTGGTTTTTTTATTTTATTTTATATCAAATTTATACCCTGCACCTTCTCCTAAAAAAGGACCCAGGGCGGCGCACAGGCAATATTAAAACAATACAGATATACAAAAATAAGTTTTTTAAAAAACTATTAAACTATGACCCTGTGCTAAAACAATTATAAAACCCTCTAATTAAAATTTATAGCAGTAAAAGTCAGAATCGGAAGGTTATGCTAGGCTGGCTTGTTGAAATAGGTTTGCCTCGTTGGCTGTGGTGGTAGCTTCCCAACATCTTGAATAGACTGTTTTTCTTACTTAGAGCTGGGAAGATTGGACTAGGACAGTGTTTCTCAAACTAGCCAGCATGGGTGTCCTGGGAATTCTGGGAATTGAAGTCCATGCATCTTAAAGTTGCCAGGTTTGAGAAACACTGGATTAGGATCTTTGTCCACAGAAGATGTGTGTGTGTATTCATTCTGAAAACAAAGGGGGAAAAAAACACAAAGATTTTTTGTACAAGCAACATTTGCACAGAACTTCACAGTTGTCTTCAATGAAAAATGTACCCATTGTTACTGAATGCTTTGCTTACCCATCTGTGATGAAATGCATATTAAAAGTTTACATGCTTTTTTTTCTATTGACGATAAAAGTGGCCCTGGTACATCTAACTTGCTCAGAAAGCTTTTTATTAAGGTTTGTTGCATAGTCGGACACATGGTTAAACTGGATTTGGCATTTTTATTTACCTATCAAACCATTATTATGGTTGGTCAGCTAGATGTTTAGACTGGAGTTGGCATTTTTATCCACTTACTGTGTCTTTCTCAAGGATGTGGGATCGGCAGATGATGTTAAAAATACCATTGCACAATGTACTGTAAGTTGTTCCAAGTAAAGCTGCCCTTTGTAATTGACTATAGTGATTTTTTAGGTGATGATGGTCTTCTGGTGGTATTCCAGTTGTTTTATGATATTAAAAAAAACCTTTGTATAGCAGTTAAAGTGCCCTCCCTTCCTTCAAAATAGACCACACGTAATGAAATTATTTCAACATAATGAATATTTCACACATATTATCATACATAATAAAATTATTTGTTACCTTGCAATTTACATGTGGAAGAACCAGCAACGTCTGATGATATGGAACAGAGATGCCTAGTTTCTTTTCAGTCTTTCAATACTTAGCAGGAAGAATTTATCCTTCATTTATCCCACAAATGACAAATGTAAAACTAAATAATGCTTACCTTTAACAAGCGTGATGTAGGATTATTATAATTAGGAAAGAATATAAATTTGCTGAGGTCCCATTTGAATGTGAACATATACTCTGAATGTATCCTAAAATATGCCCAAGAGAACTCATGTTACTTTCTTACCACTGGAAATAATTCAAAGGATTCTGAGTTCCAGCACTTGCAGCCTGCAAGATGTGTTTGCAAATATGGACGGGTCCTCTTATTGCAGCCCTGTATTTTTAATAATGTAATATAAGATGACCTGTCTCTGAGGCCAAGTAGGATACCACAGAGGTACAGCAAGAGAAGCCTATATACTTGTATCAGGGAGAGGAATAAGACTTTAGTTTATTCATTGATTTCTGGTAGGTTTCTGGTAAATTTCCAGGTACAATTTAAAGTGCTGGGTTTAGCTTATAAACCCCAACATGGGTTAATTCCAGATATCATCGAGACAATTTTCCTCCAAGGAAGAATGGCTCATTCTTGTGATATTTCTCCTAAGAAGGATTGTTAAATATCTCCTTCTCCGAGGTTGCTAGGGAGAGGACCTAGAAATCAAAGTGGCAGATTTGTATCCCTTTGGAATACTCTTTCCTCCTCCAGAGATTTAGTACTTGATGCTCACCTGATACAGCTCAGGAAGGCTGTGAAAATGTTTTATGGAACCTGCAGGAGAAGAGCAAGCTGAGTTGGAAGATGGGGTTAAATGTGTCATCAGTTTGTAGTCATTGTTTTGCTACAATAGACCTAAGTCTAGCCTCCTGTGAATTCTGTGAGAGTATGTGTGTGTGTGTTTTTATGTATGTATATACATACATACAGAGATATAGATACTAATACATGTGTGTGTATATGTAGATAGATAGATAGATAGATAGATAGATAGATAGATAGATAGATAGATAGATAGATGGATGGATGGATGGATGGATGGATGGATGGATGGATGGATGGATGGATAGATAGATACTGATACAAATATGTGTATTCAAATATCTATATGAACAACTATCTATCTTAAGGAGACATAGACATGATTATATTTGGAGGTTTGTGCGTGCGCGTGCACAGAGTGGACCTTTTATTACTACACATATTTCAGATCATTTGGATGCCATGATTCAGCTCATGGTTTATCCTGAACCATTTGTTTAGTGATCTCGGGCAAAATATGGAAAGATGTTTGAAAGTAATATATACAGTGTTTGGGAGATTTGGCTAGGGCAGCAATTTTTAGCACAGCAGTCTGTGTGTCTGCATTTTTACAGTTGCATTTCTTTAGTGAGAATTGGAATGCTGGTGAAGCTTACAATCTAAAGTGTATCCCATAAATAACATCAGAGATGGAGGTGGCAGGATGGAATAGAAAACCAGCATGGTAACATTTAATGTACTTAATTTTAGCTGCAATGAGTTATGTATACAAACAACTTGAATCAAAAACTTCAAGGAAAACAAGGATTTTAAAACAATTTTAAGGGAATGTTAAAAATTAAAGTCTGCACATGCTACATAGTTAAAGAATGCTATTGTCTTAGTAGATAACAAGTAGACTTCAAATTTGTACTAAAGAGATGTAATTAAGCATAGTAAATGGCAGTTTACTCTGGAACTCCCCCAGAACTCTGGATTTTGCTATGCATTTAATTATATATATTTTGGTAGACTTATGTATGAGGTCTTCAAGGTACCCAGAAAAATCTTGGCACTATTTTTAGAGTTACAATTTCCCTTTTAATTTAGAAAAGGGTGCTCTGTATTTTCTATAGGAGTTTTCATGTGCTGCTGAAAAAAAGGGGATGGGTAATGAAAGCTTTTTTAATGGAAGGGCATCTTTGGTAGCAGCCAAATTAATTTAGTCCCTTCATAATATCAGTTCCTTGAATGAAGATATTCCCAGACAAATGACTCCTGTTGCTAGGCAGGTAGAATTGAATTTTTTTTTTCTAATAAAAAAATCATAAGAAAAAAATTAGGGAAGTTCCAAATACTGTAAATACTGTACAGTGGCTATTTTCAGGATTTAGATAGTGATGGTCAACATAACGATGGGGATATTCCAAAGCAGCTGCTCCTTTTGCTGCTGCTGCCATGAGGTTTATTTATTTACATATATTTTGTAAGCAGACATTTCCTATTTGCACAAAATCTGGCAATCAAGAAAAAAAAGCCAAAAGGCCGATGTATTTGCATAACATCATATTTCAGCATGAGGAAACTGGACTCTGGTATGATGCATTTTACCCAGCCATGCTGTCAACCAATTTGGCAACTGCATAACAAAAGCTTCATCTGGAAACATTCTAGGATTTGGGAAATTACAATAAAGAATGGAGAGAGGAAATGGTCTGAACAGACTTGTCCCCTGAAAGTCTCCTTTGTGCTGGGCCTCAGAACTGTTAACTTAAGGGAGCTTAGACTCTGGATTTAAGGTTGCATAACTTTTCAGTGGTGAAATATATTACTTTATTTCCTGTAAATTGTGATAAATTGGCCCTGCTGCCTTTGGAAGCTGTTCTACTCATTTCAATGAATGGGACTCTGGGCTCTTGCCCCAAGACCATCCATTCCTGAAATAAGGGCAGAACATAGGAAAGGGAGCGTTCTTCCTAAATAAATGTGGAGGTGGGGAATCAATTTCCATATGTAAACAAGGCTACAGAATATGAAAATTGTTTTCAGACACAATTGTTTGTTTAAACCATATTTTGTCTCCAAAAATTTAGCTTGTTTTCTCTTCCTTTATCACGTTTTAGGCTAATGGAATCAGCAAAAGAAATGACCAGGGAGTCTTTGCCAATCAAATGCCTTGAAGCAGTTATACTAGGGATGTATCCTTTTGTTTTTAATTTGTTTGTCTGTCTTTCTTTTTAAATTAGAGAAGCAATAGAATTACTAGCTTGCTTGGCTGCTGTGTCAACATCAACATTAGGTGAGTCACTCTTCTTTATTAAGGTCAAGGGGTAGTGGAGGAAGAAAAAACAGACATGAGTTGTAGGACACTTGAGATTCCTTGCCGAATACTCGATCAAACAAATAATATTGGACTTAAGTGCTGGGTATATTGGATAAGTAAAAGAAAAGGAAAGGAAAATGGCAAAAGGTATTCCTGGAGATATTTAGACTAATTCAGGGAATGTGATTGCATAGCTAAAATAGATATTTGCATTTGCAAAAAAATATCTGCTCAAATTGAAAGAGAAATCAGATATAGATACATTTTCTGAACAACATTGAAGAAGCAAAGTTGAACAAACACTTAAAATTATTTTGGGTAGTAGTTTTTGCCCCACAGCTATGCTTTTAAACAAATTAAAAAAAACATTTGGCCTTCCTCAATAGAGAAAACAAGGGAGAAGGTTTTGCACATTGCTATTACAAACATGATTCCAAATTTGGTCACTTTGATATGGGATATTTGTAGCAGTTCGGAATCAGCTCCAGATCCATTTTCATAATTTTGGAAGAATCAGTGAGTGGAGTCAACCTACTACTAAATCTGCTGTGGTTTATATGAGACAACAACAAATCAATGGCAGGTAAATGAGGATTATTTGTAGTTGTTTTGGCATGCCTTTTCTGCATTATATCTTTTGAAATCATGTGGTGAGCAGTTCATTAACAAGATCAGCCTGTTGGCTGAAGGAACAGCTGTTGGCTGCTTACAAGAGGTTTTGTTCAGTTAGATGCCTATTGAATTCTTTATGAATAAAGCAGAGGAAAATATATAGGTTGCCTCCTGTGACAAAGACTTGCAGAAGGTTCCAGTCGGTTTTCATGCAAAGTTTTTTGTGCCCCCCCAACTTTTCAACATCTGAATTTGGTTTCTTAAATCCTTACCATTAGGAATTCTCTGCATCATATTAAAAACAATTGTATGGTGTTGGATTCAAAAAGATTGATGAACTTCTTTTTGATGTATGTAGAGTTCTTTATGCTTTATGACAAATGTACAAGATGGTATGAAGAGTCTTGAAAAAAGCAGTTTACACTGTCATCTCAATGTCCTGGCAATCCCAATGTTAATCCTGCCCCCTGAGGTAGCCTTGATTTATTCCCAGGATTCCATGGTTGTATCAGCTTTAGCAAAACTTTAGCAACTACAAAACATAAATGGACTGCAAAAAGGGAGTCAGGTCAAAGTGCATTATGTTGGCAATTCTTTATTATAAATTACAAGAGTGGGCTCTTGTACTAAAGCTCCCTTTTGTATAGAGGCATATAATATAATTGGTAATAATAAGAGAAACCTGATAAAAAAGGTTTAAACATGATTTTAAAAAGCCTTTTGCCTATACAGATAGCTTTTGACTTATGACCTCAACGGAGCCCAAAATTTCTGTTGTTAAGTGAAATATTTGTTAAGTGAATTTTGCTCTATTTTACGAGGTTTCTTGCCCCAGTTGTTAAGTAAAACACTGTAGTTGTTAAATTAGTAATACAATTGTTAAGTGAATCTGGCTTCCCCATTGACTTTGCCTGTCAGGAGGTTGCAAAAGGTGATCACATGACCCCAGGACACTGCAACTATCCTAAAGATGAGTCAGTTGCCAAGTGCCTGAATTTTGATCATGTGAGCATAAGGATGCTACAACAATTCTAAGTGAAAAACGGTTATAAGTCAATTTTTACAGTACATCTGAAACTTTGAACTGTCACTAAATGAACTGTTATAAGTTGAAAACTACCTGTATTGATAATGTGCAACATTTTTAAATTGACTAAGAAATGAACAGAGCTTTTAGATGTTTCTTCCTTTCTTTGGAAGATTACCATGCGTTAGATTACTGCACTCAAATCAAGCAGCCAAAAAGCCTGTTGGCCAAGGTGAGCTTTCCTTACTCTGCAAAGGGAGATGAAGCCTTAGGCAAGGCATTCCAGAGGGTGGACCACTGCAGTCGGTATTCTGTTTCAGAGGCATTGCAGTTTGAACGAAGGAGGTAATAGGAAAAATTCTCCGATGAAATTGGTTATGCAAAGGATCATATAGATGAAATAATTTCAGATATACAAAAAGCCTGGTACTTTGAATCGTTTCAATTCCTTTGTATTGAAGGCAGAATATAAAGTAGATCAATTCAATATTCCCAGAATTTGATACACACTAACATAAGGCAGAGCAATCTAGAAGTCCATTGCATAAAAGAAAAATACAAGCTTTAAAATTCAACGTCTACATTGGCAATATATCTTAATGTACATCTAGAGTTCTGTATATCCTATTTAAAGTGCAAGCTTAAAAAGGAGCTATTTTAATCTCCCAGGAAATTAATAGTGATGTCCTGGAAATTTTGAATGAAAGAAAGACAAATGGGGAAATATTAGAAATACCCTTAATCCTGGAAAACTTTTTCACTTGCTTCCAATTAAAGTTGGAGCTTTAAGCAGGTTCAAATCCAGTGGAAGGCTAAGTGACAAATGATAATGATAGATGGTGTAGGTGTTGAAATGGCTTGTCCTCTTAGTGACTTTGTAGGATGTGATCTTAGTTTTTTAAAGGAGAATGAAGTAGGAAGAGCAAAGAAATAACTGCAAATGCTGTAGAAGCCAGAAACCTATAAATAAGGCTGTGAGCAAATACCTCTCAACAACTTACGTATCTTAAAATGGCATTTTTATGCCCGCTTGTGTCATGCTCATCCTTCATGCAAATATCAAACCATACCTTTCCTAAGCACAATGGGGCATTTGAAGAGTGTAAAAAAAAAAAAAAAAGAATTGATTGGCCTTTTTTTTTTAAACGGAGCGGATAGAAATATTTTGAGATGGATTTCTTAATCTTTCAATTACATAAGGCCAATTACTTTGGGAGGAGAAGAGGAATCTTGAGACTGAAGTGTGGCAATTAGGAGAATTAAGTCAGGAGTGTCCTTCAAAGCAGAAACAGGGCGCTGATCTATCAGAACAGTGGCTGTATCCTCTTGCTTCGACAATGAACGAAATGATAATGAAGCTTTCAGGTTTTACCATTGTTTGCATCTAGGGGCGAGGAAAATTGTTAAATAGAAGCTAGATATACTTTTCCTTTTCATTAAGGGAATTTATATCATCCAGTGAAATGGAGATAATTATTTGATTGGAAGATTGGACTATCTTATAAAAAAGCTGTACGCAGTGATGACTATGGGCTATGTGTGTGTCTAAACATGCTGTCAGATGGAGCATTGTGAAACAAACTGCCTTTTTGAACATGGATATGACTTCAATATGAACAAAAGGAATAAGGCTTGCATCGCAACACTCTCTTTGTCATCTTGCTGATTTAGACGCACACAAAGTCCACAAGACACTGCTTGTCTTAAATATTAGGGTCTTCAGCATCTTCATTCTTTATTTTTGAACTGGACTTGGATTGATTTCACACAAAATATATCTTCAAGGAGTTTAAGCGCATGGCCACACTCGAAAGACCTTTTATCTGTCTTGGTTGGACATCAAATAGAGGGATAGATGGAGGAGCAATGTGAATCAGTGGAAAAGAGCATCAGATCGGAGGTAGTGACCTGGAAAACATTTTCTATTATTTGGAGTCTTAGCTTTGTTGTTGCCTTGACCTGGCTCTTATCAGATACTTAACCAACGGGCAGTCTTCTGTGGAACGATTCCCAATCAGCTTTAAATCCCACTTCTCAGGGAGCAATTTTCATCACGTGGTGCTTGGAATTTATTTCAATGGCCGATATGGATCACTGGGCATGAGCCGAAGGTCAGAGTTGATGGACAAGCCCTTAATCTACCGAACTCTGAGTGACCTCATCTTTGAATTTGAAGACTCCTATAAAAAGTACTTACACTCGGTTAAAAAAGTGAAGATTGGATTGTACGTCCCTCATGAGCCTCACAGTTTTCAGCCCATCGAATGGAAGCAGTTGGTGCTTAATATGTCAAAGACGATGCGGACAGAGATAAGGAAGGAGTTGGAGAAATATGCCAGGGACATGAGGATGAAGGTATGTACTCTTTCTGTGACATTTGGAAAGTGGCAGAAGCTTAGTTCTCACAAATGGTTCTCAGTAGGGTGAGCATGGGAAACTGTTTTGCTTGGGAAGGTTGCATGTAAGGCAAGTTCCTGTGTCATTTGGCTGATTTCATCAAAGATCAGTGAATATGACTTGATCTACCTGGATACTTTGCCATACTCCTATCCCATCCCGGAGCTAGCAGTATCTTATTGTATGTCTGGAATATATGTGTGCTGTTCTGCTTTCCATTCAGCACTCATGCACAATGTTCAAAGAAGATTAGGAGATTTAGGTTAGGAGCAGCCAGTGGATAAATAACTGCTGCTGGATTTTGAAACCAGGGTTACTTGTGGGCAACACTTTCAATTGCATGCATTAAGCCAAGCATGGCCCCATCAGTTTGAAAGAGCCAGCTACCAAATACCTCCCACCGACCAGTTCGCTCCCACAGAGAGGGCCTCCTCAGGGTGCCATCGGCCAGGCAATGTCGGCTGGCGATCCCTAGGGGGAGAGCCTTCTCTGTGGCAGCTTCTGCCCTCTGGAATGACCTACCCCCTGAACTATGGACGATCACGGACCTACGCCTCTTCCCTCGGGCCCTGAAGACCCATTTATTTTGTGCTGCCGGCCTGTCGTAGTTTTTAAATTGATTTTAGCAGGGGTTTTTAATTGGCAGGCCAATCCATTTAATATATCTTAACATATGATTTTAGCTTTTGTATTATCCATTCTTACTGTTGGCTGTACACCGCCCTGAGTCCCAAGTATATAAATTCAATAAATCTAATCTAAATCTAATCTAATCTGGAGGAAATAATGCCAGATATTTTGACCTTATAACTATTGCTTCCAATGGAAGTTTGCATGTGTAAGTCCTGCAACATTTAGCAAGCGGTACCCCCTGGGTTTGCTCAACTCTCTAATTTCCTACCATGGCTCTGTCTTCCAGCCCGTAGAATGCAGGCCATAGGAATTGAAAATGACTCAGCAAAGCACATTCCCTCTCTTTATAGCCAACTTGCAAATCCAGTGGGTTGTGGAATGTGAAAGGTGTGTGTCTGCTGTATGTGTATTCTCTTTAAGTAAATTTGTTTAATGCCTAAACAAATAATTCCTTAGTAATGTGCTACATTGATTTAGCACATGGCTCCCATACATACTTTCTTCTCACAATCAGCTAACAGAATCAATGCAAACTTGAATTTTTGGCTTTCAAACTTTACAGAATTTTTGCTTTTATCTCTGGGACAATGACACTACGACCTACAGATTGTAGAGTTTAGTAACAGTCTTTCTAATTTATTGAAGATTAACTTTCTCAATCAAGAGGCTAATTTCTACACTTCTGTTCCTATACCTGAGTAGTTCTTCACTTACAATCATTCATTTAGTGACTATCCAAAGTTACAATGGAACTAAAAAATGACTTGCAATCAGTCCTCACATTTACAACTATTGCAGTATTCCTATGGTCATGTGATTAAAATTTGAGTGCTTGGCCACTGGCATTTATTTATGGCAATTGCAGTGTCCCAGGGTCTTGTGATTGCCATTTGCAGCCTCCCCAGCTGTCTTCTGCCAAGCAGTCAGTGCGGGCGCTGAATTTGTTTAACAATCATCTGATTAACAACTGCAGTGATTTGCTTAACAACCATGACAAAATAAGCCATAAAATTGGACACATCTCACTTAAAAGCCACCATGCTTAACAACAGAAGTTCTGGCTGTGGCTGTAGTCATAAGTCATGGACTACTTATGTAATAATTTGGAATAAAAAAAATTGTGAGAAAAATGATTTTTTTTCTCAGTAATGATGGATTACTGGGAGGTTATTTTAGGAACAGTTTCCAGGGGGAAATATATATTACTGGCATCATTTCCTAATATTTTCAGGAGATAATAAAAAGAAACCCTCTGTACTTCAGGCTAGACAGGAAAAAACCAGGCACAGAAGCCCTTGAGAACTGTAACTGCCACTTAGAACTGAGGAGAAATTTCCTGACAGAACTATTAATCAGTGGAACAGCTTGTCTCCAGAAGTTGTGAATTCCCCAACACTGGAAGTCTTTAAGAAGATGTTGGACAGTCATTTGTCTGAAACGGCATAAGGTTCCTGCCTAGGCAGGGGGTTGGACTAGAAGATTTCCAAGGTCCCTTCCAACTCTGCTATTGTATTGTAACAAGTCAATGTGGACCAGAGACTGGCAATTTCGTGTCCTCAAATGTTATGTCCATCAATTTGTGTCAATCTGGAGCCAAAAAGTTAATCAGCATGAGAACGTGAGCGTGTATTTCAAAAAGGCAAACAAATAAAAAATAAAAAAAGATATGAAGGGGAGGTTTACATCCAACATTCTGAGCCAGCGGGATCAACCATTGGACATGACCAAAGCAGTGATGGGTTTCTACTGGTCCGGACCGGTTCAGCCGAACTGGTAGCGGTTTGGCACCCTGGGTCACTGGAACTGGCAGTGACCCAGGCCTGCCATGCCCCTGAACTGGTTTCCCAGTGGGCGTCATGGGTGCCGCCATCTTGTTTTTCAGTTCTGCGCATGCACAGAACAATTTTAATTGTACTGCATAGGCGTGCAGCACGAGCAAACCAGCAGTAGTGCCTGCAAGAACCCAACCCTGGACCAAAGGCAGTGTTTTTCAACCTTGGCTACTTTGAGATGTGTGACTTCTATCTCCAGAAATCCCCAGCATGCTAACCAGGAATTATGGGAGTCCACATGTCATAACGCTACTATGGCTGATAAATCCTGGTAGTTCTCCATTTATCTGTAATAAAATAGTGAAAAGCATAACACAAATTCAGAGAAAGAGATCAACAGATTTAGAAGAGACTTTATAGGTCATCTAGTCCAACCTCCCACTCAAGCAGGAGACCTTACACCATTTCTCACAAATGGCAGTTCAATCTCTTCTTGAAAGTCTCAAGTGACGAAGCAATCACAACCTCCAAAGGCAAGCTGTTCCACTGGTTGATTGTTGTCATTGTCAGAAAGTTCCTCTTTATTTCTAGGTTGACTATCTCCTTGGTCAAATTCCAACCATTATTCCTTGTCTGGCCTTCAGGTGCTTTGGAAAATAGCTTGACTCCTTCCTCTCTGTGGCAGCCCCTCAAATATTGGAACACCACTATCATGTCTCCCCTGATCCTTCCCTTCAGTAGACTAGCCATGCCCAGTTCCTGTAACCGTTCTTTATATGTTTTAGTCTCCAGTTCCCTAATTCTACATATTTGTAACAGAGAACTCATTATATACCTTTTATTAAAATACAAAAACTTTGTGAAAGCCAGCTATTATGAATAAACATGTCTGGAAATAAAATCATTTCCCTTTTTTAAGATTTTGAAGCCTGCAAGTGCCCATTCTCCAGTCAAGCAGAGATCCCGAGGAAAGTCCTTGTCCCCGCGACGAAGACAAGCCAGCCCTCAGAGGAGGACCTGTCGAAGAGACAAATCGTGAGTGTTGCTATTCCGAGTGATTCTGTGACGTGATGAGACATGGGTAGTATATTCTAGTCTAGGAGTTCAGAGTCTGTGTTTGCGCTAGGAAATATCCAAGTTCTTTGGAAGTTTTCATTTTTTAAAATAACCATGATCAGCAATGTTAGAACTATCTTCCTTGGAGAACAACAAGTTTACCATAATTAATTTTATTTCTTGCTTTTATTTTTTGTTATCTGCCATGATTGAATTCATGCGAGCACACGTAGATTTCCCAAATATTTTACGTGTGTGCGCATGCTTATTTGCATATGTATTCCATAGATATGATAAAAATAGAAGAGATAGTTCCAGGTGTTTGGTATGAAACAGTTTAAGTAAGTTACTGTGGTATGCATTTTCAATCAAGTTTTCGGATACCAAATCTTTCTATAATCTACAACTGTGAGAGTGGAAAACTGGGTGGGAGGTAGTTTTGTACTTCCTGGCTGATATTTGGGCAGTTTGCTGCAAACCAGGAGGGTTTCTGGCTCCCAGACATAATTTCCTACTGCTTCCAGTGTTGAAACTGAGTCAGTAAAATGGCTCTATGTACTTAAAAAAAGGTTGTGTAAACAGGCTGGAAGTTATTTCAAAGTTTTCTAGTCTATGTAGAAAAGCATCCTTGTGGAAAGGAATTGTTTAAGTTGCCCAGTGAACACTAAGGGTGTCCATGGCCATGGAATGCTGACAAATGATTGGAGAGGAAACACTAAACCTCATTGAGGAGGTATGGAATGGGATCCTGAAAAGCCAGATCTCCATCTTGTAACATGAATCTTATACAGTAATCCCTCGTTGTTCGCGGCTAATCGGGACCGCACCCGTCCGCGAAAACCGGAAATCCGCGAAGTGGGTTTCTATAGGAAACTTGAATTGGTGGACATGTTTAAAGCAACCACTAGGGGGCGCTTGCCTCCTACCAATGCAATTTTTTTTTGGTATTTTTTACAAATCCGCGAAGGACTGAATCCGCGGAAAACAAAGCCGCGAATAACGAGGGATTACTGTATATTATTCTCTGATGGCAATAAAATGGATGAATCTTAAAGCAGAAGATATTAAGAAAGTTGGGAGAACTCCTGATTGGAGTCTGTTGGGAATAAAGAATGGAGTGTAATATCCAGAAGAGTACAGGCTGTCTGTCTAGAACAGGGGTCTCTAACCTTGGCAACTTTAAGCCTGACGGACTTCAACTCCCAGCTTTGCTGGCTGGAAACTTCTGAGAGTTGAGGTCCGCCAGGTTTAAAGTTGCCAAGGTTGGAGAGCCCTGGTCTAGAACACTGACGAGTGTTTCCCCACTCTATAAAACAGGCTGCTGGAATTAGAAAAGACTGGGCCAAGATTGAGATGGACTTTTGCATGAAAGAATTTTGCATTTGGTTCTGGTGCTGAAAACAAGCCACTTGTGAGCTCAAGAGATCTGCTTCTCTAATTTTAAAAGCATGTTCTTGCAACTTCCAAGAGCTGGTACTTATACTTACCACTTGTTGGTGGATCTCAGGCTTCCAGTAAAAAAGTTAACTCTACAAACAGAAATCTGGCCATACTTGTCCTAAAATGTACAGTTAGTGAGTAGATAAAAATCTGAGAGACCAAACAAGCTCCAGCTGAAATGAATGCTCTGGATTTTTGTTAGAATTGCCACAGCTGCATTTTTCATCCTCTGCAAGTATAAGATGTGTAGCTTCAAATCCCAGAATTCCCTGTGCTAGCTAGAGAATTTTGGGAGTTGAAGTTCACACATCTTAAAGTTGATGAGGCTGAGAAAAAACTGGCCTAGAGACCCAGTGATTTCAGGACATTATTTATGAAAGCTACCTGCAACCAGGTACTCTCCAGCTAAAATTCCCATTATCTTCAAATAGCATGACCTTTTCCCCGACTGGGGAAGTCCACTTTTGGGTTCATCAGCAAACAGATGAATAAGGAAAGTGGTCCTTGAAGAAAGAAATGTAGAAAGTGAAGATTAGACATATGCTTATTGTTTAATATATTTGCAAATGGAAAATGTAGTTAAATTGCCTAAATAAATTGACATTAGTGCTATAATACTAAGTAACATTAATGGAACATGCAAAAGAAGGAAAACTCAAGAAGACAATTGTTGAAATGTAGTCAATATTTTAAAGTATATATCTTAGCAGATTTTGCTTTCTCGATCTTTTTAGGCAGAAACTGAGTCCTATTCGGCTATCAGGAGTCTTCAGGTATCAATTGAATATTCTTTCATAGTGATCAATTCAATTCAAAGTGATCTGAAGTTTGGAAAATAAATAATAAATTAATTGACCAAACTTTATTTCTACATGAAAAGTTCTAGACCTCTCTGGGAATTGCAGTCCTGGATTAGATAGTATTTATCACAATAATTTCCTTTTAGGATTTTTTTCTCTCCCATGAACTCCTCCTTGGACATTAAGGGAAATTCATGTTTGGCTAGATACATCTGTTAAATATTTATTTAGGCATCATCACTGTAGAACAGGGGTCCCCAACCTTTCCAACTTTAAGTCTGGAGGACTTCAACTCCCAGACTTCTCCAGCCAGCTGGCTGGAGAAGTCTGGGAGTTGAAGTCCTTCAGACTTAAAGTTGCAAAGGTTGGGGACCCCTGCTGTAGAATACATAAGTAGCTATACAGATATCATTGAATGTATTGAATGAAAGTTGCATGAAGATTCTTAAATTGCAGCTGGAGTGGGCAAAAGTAAAGTGCCCATACTTACGGGCCTTAAGCCTGCCAATATTTCTGCTGCCAAACTTTTTCAAGTAAAACCTTTTTCAAATTAAAAAAAAAAAAAGCAAAATGCCATTCTCTACCATTATAGGAATGCTAGGATCACAAGGCATTCTTTAAAAAATGTTAATGGTGAATTGGTCCATTTGGAAATAGACCCATCTGTCCAGGAAAAAACAAACAAGACAAGAGTAAACGAATGTAACTGAGAGCAGAGCAGGGTCGTCATTCACCATTGGTAGCCATGCTTTCAATAGACAAGCCCCTGTATGGCAGCCATTTTGTGTGAATATGCAGAAGACATTTCCTGAATTCCAAATCTGTCCTCCAAATCTAATATGGTGGCCAGTCTCTGGAATAAAACATCAGTGAAAAGTTAGTAACAACATCCACAAGGACTCCATGCAACTTAATGATAGTTGTTGTTGTTGTTGTTATTATTATTATTATTATTATTGTTTGGATTTATATAACCGCACCCTCTCCCCAAAGGGACCTGGGGCGGTGCACAGGAAATTAAAAACCACATAGTACAAATATAAATAATTAAAACCGAATTAAATAAATTATCCCTGTGCTAAAAATTTTAAAGTATTAAAACATTAATCCCATCTAAAACCCAATTAAAACAATTTAAGGTACAGACTATAGGCTAGGTAAATAACTTAGGCCAAACCGGCCTGATGAAACAAGAGAGTCTTTAATTTCTGGCGGAAGGCGCGGAGGTCCGTAGTTGTTCTAAGGTCGGGGGGTAGGTCGTTCCAGAGGGTTGGGCCCACCACAGAGAAGGCCCTTCCCCTGGGCGTCACCCGCTGGCATTGCCTGGTGTACGGCACCCGGAGAAGTCCCTCTCTGTGGGAGCGAATCGGCCGAAGGGATGTATGGGGTAGGATGCGGTGTCGCAGATAACTAGGTCCCGTGCCATGGAGTGCTTTAAAGATGGTAATCGACACCTTGAAGCGCACCCGAAAGACCACAGGCAGCCAGTGCAGCTCGCGCAGGAGCGGTGTTACATGGGAATAACTGGACGTTCCCAAGATCGCACGCACGGCCGCATTCTGGACTAGCTGTAGTCTTCGGGTACACCCCAAGGGGAGCCCCATGTAGAGAGCATTGCAGTAGTCTAGCCGGGATGTCACAAGCACATGAGTGACTGTGCGAACGGCGTCCCGGTCCAATAGGGGACGCAACTGCCGCACCAGGCAGTTATATTCTTCTTTAGCTGAACTAGTGTAAAGGCTTTTTATTTGTTCCTTAAACAGCCAAACACTTCTCTAAGCGCCTTCTCTAAATATAATTTGGCATTCATAGCAGCTGCTCAGTGAACTGCAGGTTGCTATTTTACACATGGATTCATAGTGTAACATTCTTGGGAGCCTCTTGGTTGGAATTCTCCATGTTTAGTGTCGGATAATTATAGTTATCAGAGGTTACAAATCACTGTTCAATCTCCTTCCTGCCTTTTTAGGGGATATTTTCAGCCTCGTGTATCTGGGGCTGTTTCACAGGTGCTAGGATGACACATATGCCTGGTGTGCGTGCGTGCGGGGGGTATCTCTTTGACTAAGATGTCAGCTGAACAAGCAGCCTCTTTCGGAATTCCCTGTTGTTTGGAATTGTCAAGGCTGCCTAGAGGTTGGTGTCTTGAATCTCTTCCAAACCCAGGAAGGTTCTGCAGGTTCAATCCTTTAATTTTTTAGCACATGATTTGAAAGGAAGACATTTGAGTTTCTCTGTCAGGACTGAATGCCCACAAGGCATCGGCTTAAAGGGTGTAATGGTCTGTTGGAAAGACTTGGCAAAGATCAGAGAAGAGACAATGAGAACAAGTGGTTCAGAAGGAACCATCCCTAGTTTGTTGGGCTATAAAGAAAATGGGGCTGGGTGGGTGAGAACAGTACTATACTATACTGATTCTTATTTGGTTTACCCCATGAGGCTGGGGCTACATCTTGCAAGTACGCAATTACAATCCCTTCTCATCTCCTTTAGAAATTCTTCCTTGATGATCTCTTTTAGAGAAATGGATGATTCCATGTGGCCTCCTTGATATTGACCTCATTGGGATTAACCATATAGGCAAACAAAATAATAGCCAAAAGCTAACATGGGTTTGTCAAAAACAGATCATGCCAGACTAATTCTTTGATAATGTGACAAAATTAGTGGACCAGAGGAATGCCGTCGATATAGTTTACTTGGACTTCAGTAAGGCATTGACAAGGTAGACCATAACCTACTACTAGATAATGTAGATGAATGTGGGTTAGACAGCATCACCACCAGATGGATTCATAACTGGCTTACCAACCGCACTCAATGTGTAGTCCTCAATTGAACGGCATCTAAATAGAGGGAAGTATGCAGTGGAGTACCCCAAGGCTCTGTTTTAGGCCCAGTACTCTTCAACATCTTCATCAATGATTTGGATGAGGGAATAAATGGGGAACTCATCAAATGTGCAGATGACACCAAGCTGGCAGGAATAGCCAACACTCCAGAAGATAGGCTTAAGATACAGACTTAAGATACAAACTTGAACATTGGGCACTATCTAATAAAATGAAAATCAATGGTGAAAAAAGTAAGGTTCTACATTTAGGCACCAATTCTTCCCTTTTTTCCTTTACAGCCCAAGAAACTAGGGTAGGTTTATTCAGAGCCTTTTGCTCTCCACACTATCCATGTGTGAGCTGTGCTGTCTCTTATCCATGTGTGGGCTGTGCTGTTCCCTTAATAACATCTCTTTGCCCTGTCTCCAGAGGTCTTTCCCACATACTATTACAAAGTATGTGATTTTCATAATATGATATTGCTATAATCTTATTAGTAGAGATACAGAACAATGGCCCTCTACATATTGCTGATCTATAGGACTCTGGATTTTCATCTCAGGTTAGGTAGAGTGATCCAGTTCATTGATTGTTGGAAGCTGCAGCTTCCCCATCCTTATATCATGTTTCTTTAAATAAATGACTACTTAAGCTTACGTACATGTTATGATTCTTAAAATATGGTGCTAGTTTTGATTAATGTGCTGGTACTGAAGAAGAAAAAAGTTCTTAAAGTATTAGTTATGTGTGTGCTTCGATTTGTAGCACAGGTTTCTTAAGTAATCTTCTGAGCCCAGCAATTTTCAAATGGGTTTTAGGAGATAAGAGGTCACCTAAAGCCACTGAAAGACTGGTGACTATAAATTTTCAACCGTAATTCAGAATAAATCTCTTACGTGCAATAGGATTATTTTAGTAAAGTAAATAGAGGGTTGCAACTTCTGTTCCTGAGCAGTTCCCCCAACCTCCTCCTCTGCTTGTTGAAGTAACTTCCACCAAGGGTGCTTCGACTTGTCATTTGTGCATTTTTTTTATTTGAGCAAGGTAAAAGTAGCTGCTCAAGTGGCAAGATATGAAACAGTCTCTCACTTGTCCCTGGGCTGCACGGTTGGTCTGGCGAGGTCTGAATAAGCAACTTGGCATGCACAGGGAGGGCTTCACCTCCTCCATAGCAAACTATGATCAGTTATGTGTCAACTAGCCATGCGATTCAATAAGCTTCTCCCAACCCCAAAGTTCATATTAGATTTCCTTTTACCAAATATAGCATTACAAGCTACTCTCAAAATGCGCAGGGCTGTGTGCGTATATGCATGTGTAACAAGCACAGCCTATTGGGCATCCCACCAGAGGTGGTATTCAGCAGGTTCTGACCAGTTCTGGAGAACTGATAGCAGAAATTTTGAGTAGTTCGGAGAACTGGTAAACACCACCTCTAATTGGCCCCGCCCTCATCTATTCTCTGCCTCCCGAGTCCCAGCTGATCGGGAGGAGATGGGGATTTTGCAGTAACCTTCCCCTGGAGTGGGGAGGGAACGGAGATTTTACAGTATCCTTCCCCTGCCACGCCCACCAAGCCATGCCAGGCCCTCCAAACCACACCCACAGAACCGATAGTAAAATTTTTTGAATCCTACTACTGCACCCCACCTTTGGCTGTTTTTTTTGCCGGTGAAAGAGGGAAGATCAATCCTCATCCTGAAAGTCTCATGTGACACCCCTCACCCCAGCCCTTTTGCCATTCAAATTTGATAGCCAAACACTGAAATTTGGTGACATAAACCAACAAACCAAAATCTAAAATAAGGAAAATAATACTGTTGATGGCAGCATTTAATGCATTTTATTTAATTAATATCTATTTGTTTACTTATTTACAGGGCGTATATGCTACTGCACTTGAATTTATCTCTGAGTGGCTTACATACCCTATTTATGTAAATGTGATGAAAAAGTATACACAGTAAATCACAAATAACTATACAGGTACTCCTCAACTTACAATGGTTCATTTAGTGACTGTTCAAACTTACAACAGCACTGAAAAAAGTGACCTATGGTCATTTTTCACACTTATGACAACTGCAGCATCCCCATGTTCACATGATCAAAATTCAGACACTTGGCAAATGACTCATATTTAGTCACAGTGACCTGGGGTCATTTTTGCGAACTTTTGACAAGCAAAGTCAATGGGGAAGCCAGATTTACTTAACTATCAGATTGTCAAGTTATCAGCTGCAGTGATTCACTTAACAACTCTGGTAAGAAAAGTTGTAAAATGGGCGAAACTGACTTAACAAATGTCTTGTTTAACAACAGAAATGTTGGTCTCAATTGTGGTCGTAAGTCGAGGACTACCTGCATAATATAAAATACAGTGCCAGAGATAAATAACATGCCAATTTAAACTCCAGATTACAAGAGGGAGCAACTCACAACATTTCTAATCTCCCCACCCTGTTTTAGGGGCCTTTCTAAACCCAGTAGAGTAGAGGTCCCCAACTCCCGGTCCGTGGACCGGTGCCGGTCCGTGGCTTGATAGTAACGGGGCCGGAGTGAGCCTCAGGTTCCATGTGACCGTCAAACGCGCGTGCGGCCCACATGACTCAACTCATCCGCTGGAGGCTCACACCGGTCCGCAGAATTTTTTTTACATGAAACCGGTCCCTGGTGCCAAAAAGGTTGGGGATCTCTGCAGTAGAGCAAGGGTATAGTTGCAGAAAGCTTCTTTCTGCTGACAGAGCAGCAATAGCAGCAGTTTTCAAAGTATCGGGGAGCTGTCCTTCCTGAATTTAAGATTTTTTTTTTAAGTTTAGGACGTTTCAATACAAAAACTTGTTGATCAAACTAGTTGGGATTTGTTGACTTCATTGCAGATTCTGGCTCATATTCTGGCTTCACTTCCTGCTTTTAAATCAGGCAATTTTTAAAATGTGTATTCTGAGATGTGAGAAGTAGTTAAGAATAATTGTAACTTACAATATCAAGCATTGCTTCAAAAATGTCACTAATCTGTATTACCACATTTCCCAATTTGTTCCAAAGTGACAACTTTGTGAGTGCCAGAACCAAAGGCTTTATTCAAAAATGGAATGTCAAATAAGATGTTTTCCCCATTGAGGCAGGAAAAAGCTGTAACTGCAGATAACTAGGAAGCAGTAGCTGATCTTGACAAATTAAGCAGGGTTGGATTTAGCTTTTTACTTGACTAGGAGATTATCAGGAAATCTCAAACTGCAGCTTGGATTGAAAAATCTGAGAAATATCCAGGAAGAAGGCAATACCAAATTACTTCTGTGTTATTTTAATAAAATTATAGGGCTGATCCATGAGGGCATCAGGAGAAACTCTCCTTGAGGAAGATTTTACCAGCCCTAAAATCCTTGGGAAGTCTTATGTGGTGCCATTTGCTGAAGATTTGAAATTAAAATTACCGCCTGTCCTTTGTATTGTGAGACCATCTAAAGGAAATGGCTCAAAGGTCTTTCAGTCATTAAAGCTGTGATTAAAGCTAGTTGGGAAGGATGAAAGTTATACAGGAAGTCCTGGACTTACAACCACAATTGAGCCCAACATTTCTGTAGCTAAGCAAAACACTTAAGTGAGTTTTGCTCCAATTTATGACCTTTCTTGCCACAGTTGCTAAGTGAATCATTGTAGTTGTTAAGTTAGTAACACGATTGTAAAGTGAATCTGGTTTCCCCATTGACTTTGCTTGTTAGAAAGTCGCAAAAATTGATCACATGGCCCCAGGACACTGTAACCATCCTAAATATGACTCAGTTGCTAAGTCTCTAAATTTTGATTATGTGACTGTGGGGATGCTGCTATGGTCGTAAGTGTGAAAAATGGTCATAAGTCACTTTATTTGAGTGTTGTTGTAACTTCAGACGATCACTAAATGAATGGTTGTAAGTCAAAGACTACCTATAGTCCAAGCCCTCCAATGGTGAAATGTGGTAATAGTGGAAACAGTTTTGTAAAGCTGTTTACAAAATTTTGTAAAGCTTTACTTCATTTTGTAAAGCTGCTGAGGCTGCCGATGTCAATAGTCACGTAGATCAGTGGGAACTAATTGCTATGTGTTGCCTGAGGGAGGGAAAGTTTAAACCAGTCATGGTGAAATTATCTCTTCACGCAGAGTATCTTGTGTTTAAAAATCCCAATCATGATGGATAATCACAGGCTGTAAGGATATTTACTTTGATGCTTAATTTTAGAGTATTTCTTAATTTTCTTAGTGTAGTTTTTGAACAGTTTTTATGTGAAAAATAGGACATCCACAGCGGGAGTCAAGATGGTAGTGAGACTGTCCAAGCAAAGTCCTGCCCCTTCATGTGGCACATAATAAACAAGGGCTAGGGCCTCCATTTATTGAGGCCATTGTCTTGACTTTTTCACTCCTACCTGGATGTCCCTGAAAGTGATTTACATTGGTTTAGAGTCCAATCCAATGCTTAAAACGTGGCAACTTTAAGATGCTATTTCTGGCTGGGAAATTCTGGGAGTTGAAACCCACACTTCTTAAAGTTGTCAAGTTTGAAAAAGATTGTATGGCTTAGTAAACATTAACACAAATGCTGCATTACAGGCCAATCACTAATATAGATGCAACTGTTGGCAGGGATCCTATTCTGATATTTCATGTTGTTTCGTTCTAAGTTTTAACTTGGATTTCTCTTTCTTGATTTTTAGGCCAGCTGTTTTGGATAAAAACAAGGGTGACCTTTCTACGTTGAATGAAGTCGGTTACCAGCTACGCATCTGAGAAAACCAGAGGCCAAACCATGTGTCTTCTGGAGAGTTTCTTGCCGCACTTTACCCTGTGACACGTGGGGGGTGGGGGTGGGGAGCTGTGACTATTTATTATGAACATGTAAGGTTTATTTATGATTTCACCAGGAAAGTAGGAATCCTAAAAGTGACTATGGTGGTATTTTTTGTTTTTTTTTAATTTTATTTTTTAATTCAGGAAAGCGGAATCAAGGAAAAGAGAAATTAGAAACCGTCTTCAGCTGCGATAATACTGTTACTCTCCATCAAGTTGAAAAATGTGTGTGGGAGGGGGTGACGCTAGTGTGACTTGGTTTTCTTTTGGATGGAAATTACTGTTTCTGTGGTAGCTCTCTTTTCTGTTGGCTTGGAGCATCGTGTGGTGTTGTAGGAATTAGGAAAGACAATGCTGGAAGTATTTTTCTCCATGGTATTTTAAAAAATGCTGGGCATGGGGGTGGTAATCTGCAGTCAGAAAAAGGCATGGCCTGGCATCAACTTTGCTTGTCCGAGCCCCATTGAAAAGAATGAAGTTTGCAACTCTACGAACCCTTTCAGTGGAGCTTGACATAACAGAAATTGCTGCCGGACCTCATTCAATGTGACATTCAGCAATAAAATAGCAAGAGTTTATGTGATTGGGGTTTCTTTTTTTTCTTCCTTCTTCAAAATATCAACATTACCTCAAGAATCTTTACTACAAATATGCAAAGCTAACAATATTTGTAATGGATTTGTACTGTGTTCCCAGTTTTTCTGGTAGCAGAGCCCACCCCTTCTGCCTTATGTGCATGTGTACAGTGAAGGAATGTCAAGTATTATGATAAGGAGGTGTCTCTTTAAAAGCACTGAAGCCTTCTGTTAAGGATTGAACAAACTGTGGAAGTTAATTGTCTACCTTAAAAAAAAATCCCAGATTCAATAATGATTTCAAAAGAAGCAAATAGCTAACCTTTTGCAGTATTTTGTCACATAGTCTTAACCTCCATGATCAAAGCACAAATGGTTCTGGTGTGAATCCATGTGGTCTTGTGTACAAAACAAGCCCAGAGTCTGCCAGGACTAATTCTGTTCTCTGTATGTTACCGGTGCTTCACATGTATAATAGGCATTTTCCATTCTGCTTTGAGAGTATTCTTCAGAGTAGAAAAGAAAGAAACCTTTGGATCATACTGAAGACTAGTTTTCATTGTTTTGTACAGATGTCGTATTTGTGTGTTTAATCCTTTAAAAGAGTACCAGAATCTTAAAGAATGCACTATTCTTTATGTTGTGCAGATCTCTTGACATCTTTTATCATAATCAAGCATTCCACTTGAATTTACAGCCAGTGTGCTTGGAGAACAACCATCTCTAGGCATTGTATTCAAATCAAAATGAATAAATAAATCCATGCCCAAAGGGATATATTCACAATGCAACAAGGATATGTTATTTTGGATAAAAGATAAATAACAATAGCTTGTTCACTGGGAATGGGGGGAAGCTGCTGGATAACTGAATTGATGCAGCTCTTAACACTAGTTACCATATCTGGATTGCAAAATCTGGATGGCCATCTGATGGCTTCAAACTGATGTTCTTTGATGCCATCTAATGTCATCTAGATTTCGGTAACCCCGATATGATAATCCTATCCTATCCTCTTCACTTATTCTTATTGTAATCGGGTAAATAATTAAAGGGGCAAATAGGCAAGAGCATAGTAGCTCAACATAACCCACTAGTTTTGTTACATATATCTCAAAGCAATTTTAATTTAATGCAACCAGGTTCCCTCAAAATATATAACTCCCTATCTACTTCTAACCATAATACAAGTTTCTAGTGTACAATTTAAGAGATCAGAGTGGTATGTGAGTGCATTCCTCAACTAGTAACTCATAGTGTCTTCTAGAATTGGTCATCCCTTGTGCCAAATTAACAGCAATAAGGACAAGGCTTTCTATTACTTCTGTGATGGTTGCTATGAAGACAAAGCAAAGAACAATTAGCATGATAATAGTTAGCTCTGGGTGATAATGGAGGGACTTCATCTTCATAGACAAAGCCATATCCAGCACATGATAACTACTACCCTGCTAAAAGTGAATGGAGGAAAACAATAGTTCTCATGTAGTAGAAGAGATGGATCTCATATTTCAGCTTTGAGATTGGGTTCCTGGTAAATTCTAACTTACTGATAAACCTAAAGCAATTTTTTAAAGTGTTTGGAATCAACTGAAAAAAAATGCTAATTTAAAAAATAGTATTTTTTTGTAATCAATGCCTATCTATTATGAAATCCCTAAAGGTGATTTTGCTTTGTTAAATTGATGTTTTTTTATATATTTGAAGTGTTTGAGGCATAATCCTTTATGGAATTTGCTTGCACCAGTTCTCTCAAGATTATTAGGAATGATGCAGGAAAAAGATGACCAGATTTTACTATCTTTCCAAACTCTTTTCATCCTTTGAATCCAGGACCATGGTTTTCCTTCTGTACACATACATTCTAGAGCAACATGTACCGATGTTTTTTTCTAAATCTTAAAAAGTGTGAGTTTGGTGACTAAGCTTGTATTGTCATTACTTTGTCAAATGGGATTCTGTTTCAAATACAGCATGCATGATTTTTTTTTCTTTTCTTATCACATGTATGTTTTGTGCAGCATGAAACTTTAATAAAATGTCTTAGAAGATTCTTTTTTTTAAAAAAAGTCTTTGCAAATGATTTAAGATAAATGTAACTATAAAGTTTATATAACCTGTTTGTGATGCAAAACAATTCAATAGTGTGTGTGTGAGTGTAAACTAGAGCTTTATGTGAGGAATTCCATATAGAAGGAGTAGTTCATTAGAAGGTACACAACAGCAGATTGAAAGGTAAAACTTAAATATTAGATTCTAATATTTCTTCACTTATGAATCAGAAAATATGGCTTTCCAATCTTCCCCTTCATTCTCAACAAATTCTCCGTGCCCCTCATTTGTTCCTGGAAACTGGGGGTTATTCAGAATTAGGGGAGGGAATGTTGCAGATCTAAGTAACAGTTGCCAAGAAACATGACTGGAAAGTCTCCAATAAAAGTACTTTATTTGAAATCTATACCTTCCATTTGTCACCTCAATTCAAGAATTCTCCAAACAAGTAATGATACACATATTGCCACTTAATTGCACTGAATTAGACATAAATGGCTTTTTTCAAAGATGATAGAATATTTGGAGAGGAGGAGGCTTAAAACTGAAATCTGATATCTTGAGCAAAAGATTGAAGGTCAGAATTGTCCATAAAAGGATGCATATTTTGTACTACTCTCAGTTCTGAATTATGTTACCCACAAAGATTTTAGAATGATCCCTGCTCTTATTACATTTTGTGCTGCTTCCATTTACAAGTCCTAATATACAATCCTCTCTACTTTGTTTTGAAATGTTTTATACATCATGTATTATGTAGTTACCCTCCACAGATAGTGGTCCGGAGGAAATATTCAATGCAGGCCTTGAAACAATTTTATGGGAGGACTTTGACTTTGTTACGGCCGATGACATGGACAGGTTGGCGAGGAGACTAAAGGCCACCACATGTTTATTGGACCCGTGTCCCTCCTGGCTTGTACTGGCATCCTGGGAGGAGACACGAGGCTGGCTCCAGGCCCTTGTGAACGCTTCTCTGGGTGAGGGGTTCTTACCTACCGCCTTGAAAGAGGCGGTGGTGAGACCCCTTCTCAAGAAGCCTTCCCTGGACCCAGCATTATTGGCTAATTACCGTCCGGTCTCCAACCTTCACTTTCTAGTGAAGGTTGTAGAGAGTGTGGTTGCACAGCAGTTTCCCCGTCACTTGGAGGAAACTGATTATCTAGACCCGCGCCAGTCTGGCTTTCGGCCCGGTCATAGCACCGAGACGGCATTGGTCGCGTTGGTAGATGATCTCTGGAGGGCCCGAGATAGGGGTTGTTCCTCTGTCCTGGTCCTGTTAGATCTCTCAGCAGCTTTTGATACCATCGACCATGGTATCCTTTTGCCCTGACTGAGGGGGTTGGGGGTGGGAGGCACCGTTTTGATGCCGTTGAGGTGATGTCCCGTGTTTAGAGGCTGTACGGATCTGGATGGGCAGTAACAAACTCAAACTCAACCTGTCCAAGACCGAGTGGCTGTGGTTCCCGGCCTTCCGGTTTAGCCAGATGACACCATCACTGGCCATGGGGGGTGAAGTATTGCCCCCCCCCCCCCGTGGAGAGAGTGCGCAATTTAGGAATCCTCCTGGATTCCCGACTGTCCCTGGAGGACCAGGTGGCGACTGTGGCCAGGGGGGCGTTTTACCAGGTTCGCCTGGTCCGCCAATTGCGCCCCTTACTGGACCGGGAGGCCCTTCGCACAGTCACTCAAGCACTCGTGACTTCTCGTCTGGACTACTGTAACGCTCTCTACATGGGCTCCCCTTGAGATGCACTCGGAGGTTGCAGTTGATTCAGAATGCGGCCGCGCGGGTGATCATGGGAACCTCAAGGCGTTCCCACATAACACCACTCCTGCGCGAGCTGCACTGGCTACCTGTGACCTACCAGGTGCGTTACAAGGTTTTGACGACCATCTTCAAGGTGCTCCATGGCACGGGGCCTAGCTACCTATGAGACCGTCTGCTGCCCCATACATCCCTATGACCGACTCGCTCCCACAGAGAGGGTCTTCTCCGGGTGCCATCAACCGGGCAATGCCGGTTGGTGGCTCCCAGGGGAAGGGCCTTCTCTGTGGTGGGCCCAACCCTCTGGAACGACCTACCTCCCGAACTCCGCATCATCTCGGACCTCCGCTTGTTCCGTCAGCACTTAAAAACACACTACTTTCATCTGACCGGCCTGGCTTGAACTACTCCGCACCGTACTGACTTGTAGCAAATCAAAGTTTTAATTCATGGGTTTTAAATTTATTTTATGCAGGGTTTTGGTTTAATTTAGTTGTTGTTTGTTAATATTTTGTATATATGTATATTTATTTTAAATTTATGTTCGCCGCCCCGAGTCCCTTTGTGGTGAGATGGGTGTGGGTTACAAATATTATTATTATTATTATTATTATTATTATTATTATTATTATTATTATTATTATTATTATTATTATTATTATTATTATTATTATTATTATTATTATTATTAATAATAATAATAATAATAATAGTATTATTATTATATACATTCTGGGAGAAAGAAAGACACTGTTAAACTGGGTCTTTTTTTTTTTTTTTTTTTTGCAAACTTGAGCATCAATATGAGTCCGTCTCGACGGAGATTGGTGTGGTCAACAAATCGAATAAATTCAAATTCAAATTCAATATCCTCCTTAGTGAAGAAGTTGCTGGTTTGTTAACACTTCCTCAAATCTCATTTTTACCCAGTAGTATTTGATAATGGAGTCATAAACATTGATTTTAGCCTACGGATGTTTTAAGGTTCTTTGAGACATCCTGGTTGATTTTACCATGCATTCTTACAGCAATTTTGGCAGAATAATAACTCTTGGGAAGACCCACCAATTCCCCAAATCTTCTCCACTTCTATATTTTTAAAATACAGGTAGTCCTCCACTTACAATGTTTTAATCACTGTTTAAAGTTATGACATTGAAAAAGTGACTTATGGCAGTTTTTCACACTTTTGACCATCGCAGCATCCCCAGGGACATGTGATCAAAATTTGGACACGGCAACTGGCTCATATTTATGATGGTTGCAGTGTCCTAGGTCATGTGATCACCTTTTGCGCCCTTCTGACAAGTCAATGCAGTCTCCTCTGAAGGAGTAGTCATCCCAGGACCCCTGTGAGTGATCTCCCTCTTTCTTTCTGGAGAGATTCCAAGGAACCAGTCTATTCAATGGTTCCTTGGACTTTGCTGCAGCCATCAGCTCTTTCACGGGTCCATCTTCAATTTGTAATATCTTCCCAAGAAGTCCCAAATTTCCAATTCAAGAGTGCACCTCTAGCACAGTGGATCCCCAAAGCATTAGAAATGACTTCACGCCCCCCCCCCACCCCCAAGACTGATGGTACCAATGACTTTTCTCAGAACTTTTCAGAACTTAAGTGGGACATGATATTTCTCTAGTATCTCTCAGGAAAATTCAATATGAGAGGAGCCAAACTTTGTGGGTAGCTAAAGCACAACTGGTTCAAATAATCCACAATTTTGTTGATTTAAACCACTATCCTTAGTAATAATTTTAGTTAATTTTTTTAGTTAAGTTTTTTTTAGTTAAGTTTTTTTTTAAACTAGGGTGCAATTACTTTTTCACATTTGCAAATAATGGTAATGAATATTCATGGAACAGGAAATAAATGAATAAGAGCAGAGTAACAGTTTGATTCTACTTATAATTCTATACAAAGCACCAAGAATTTTGTAGAACTTTCTCCCAGGAAAGTGGGAATATGATTCAGCATAAAGCCTCGTGTGTTTCTTAAGTATGAAAAGATAAGAGCAATAAACTCTTACAGTACTACTTTGCTGGGCAAGGCAGTACAAGGAGGGTTGTTTTTAAAAAAAATACTTTTTATTAAAGAGTTTAACAATATTAAAAATATTACAAACTGGGATCAGAAAGAAAAAAGGACATTTGAAAGAAACAAATGACAAACAGACTGCATTGACAGAAAAAAGGAAAAGGAAAAAATAGGGGAAGAAAGGATATTTAAAGACATAACTCCTGATCTTTCTTCCAGCAAGTGGTTCTGGCCATGTCATGGTCGCTGCTCCTCTGGAGACATCTTAGTTTGCCATCGTCTCACCCAAAAATCTAGTACAAATATTTCCAGGCAAGTTTTTATGTGCCAGTAAAACCACTATTTATGCAATTTGAATGTATCATGCAAATATGCAAACTTTGAATCATTAATTTTCTTTCTACTAGCTACAGCAAAATGTAAAGAACAAGCGAGGACAATTATACTGTACCTGCTAGACAAAAGTTGTGCTCAGCACATCTCTTCTGTAGGTTC
Organism: Rhabdophis nuchalis; assembly: GCA_039707465.1. Taxonomy (NCBI): domain Eukaryota; kingdom Metazoa; phylum Chordata; class Lepidosauria; order Squamata; family Natricidae; genus Rhabdophis; species Rhabdophis nuchalis. The sequence continues at coordinate 351,732,714 of CM077643.1, read as the reverse complement.
GCTAAGCACATTCAGAAGAACTCAAGTATGTTATCACTCAACTCTCTGCTGATCCATCAGACATCAGATGTTTCAGTAATCGAAACATCTTTTTTAAAGTAGCTGAGAGGTTTTTTTAAAATTTAGAACAGCTCAGTTATTACTGTTGTGTTTACAAGGGCATAGATCATATAGACATCCACAGGGAACATGGATGACCAATAAAGTAGCATTTTGCAAAATTGTTTTTGTTTTTGTTAGTTGTTGTAAGTCGTGATGGGGCGGAGTTGACCCATCGCAACCCCATCATTCGTCCAGGCCTTCCTGTCCTCTACCATCCTCTGGAGTCCATTAAAGCTCACGCCCACTGCTTCAGTGCCTCCATCCAGCCACCTCATTCTCTGTCATCCCATTCTTCTTTTGCCCTCAATCGTTCCTAGCATTAGGCTCTCTCCTCCAGTGAGTCTTTCCTTTTCGTTAGGTGGCCAAAGTATTTGAATTTCATCTTCAGGATCTGGCCTTCTAAAGAGCAGTCAGGGTTGATCTCCTCTAGGACTGACTGGTTTGATCGTCTTGCAGTCCAAAGGACTGGCAGGAGTCTTCTCCAGCACCATAGTTTAAAGGCCTCAATTCTTTGGCGCTCAGCCTTTCTTATGGTCCAACTTTCACAGACATACATTGCAACTGGGAAAACCATAGCCTTGACTATATGCACTAAGTCTTAAAATGAGAGCCAGTTTGATATAGTGGTTAAGGCACTAAATTAGAAACTAAGAGTCTGCAAATTCTAACCTCACCTTAGGCAAAAAGCAAACTGGGTGATTTGGCGCCAATTACACTTTCTCAGCCCTAAGGAGAAGGCAACAGCAGAAAAAATGTTGCTAAGAAAACTGCAAGTTTCTCCGTGAAAGTCCAGGGAGTCATCAGGCATTCAAAACTGAGCTGAAGGCGCCCCCCAAAATGTCTTAAAACACCAATTTCACATACTCAAATTTTAAAACTTCCTTCAAAACAAGACTAGATAGTTAGCCTCTTTATTAGTAATTATACAAAAGAGTTTAGCCCCTGATGCAAAAATATTGGTTCTCTTTGACATATTATAGGAAGTTATACAGTCTCAAATCCCCCCGTTAGCTTTTTGCCTAAAAGTGAGGCTAGAATTCGCACACTCCTAGTTTCTAATCTAGTACCTTAACCACTATATCCGTGATGGTGTACCTATGGCACGTGTGCCACAGGTGCCACACAGAGCACTCTGCGGGCATGCCAGCTGTCACCTCAGCCCAGCTCCACCACACATCTGTGTATACGTCATGCCAGCAAGCTGGTCTTTGGGTCTCTGCCACATATGTGTGTGGGGCGGGGTGCCTGCACCAACCTGGAAGGCAAAATGGGGCATGGGGGCATCGCATGAGGCCCCCTGTGCCCCATTTTGGACCTTGAAAGCCTCTTGCACCAACCTGGAAGCAAAAAATAGGTGAGGGGGGTGCAAACATGGAGGGACGCAGGAGAGCATGCGGGGTGTCACTTGTGCATGCATGGGGTTGCATGTGCACGTGTGGGGGTGGGGCACATGTGCGCAGGGGGGCGCAGGGGGGTATTGGGCACACATTGAATTCTAGGTACTTTTGGCATGCAACGACAAAAAGGTTAGCCATCACTGCACTATATCAAACTGGCTCTCATTTTAAGATTTACTATTTTACAAAAAACATTTTTGCAAAATGCTACTTTATTGCCCATCCATGTGTGTGTGTCTTTCATGAGTGTTTAGAACATATGGTCTGCACTTGTAAATTCAAAACTAAATCAGCAATGTTTATACCGACAAGGAGCAGTTCCAATTGGTATCTCTTAGGGATCTAAAAAAAAATGGAAATTGGGTCTGCTTAACTGCTGCACTATTGCTGTTCCACACCAACATGTTCATAGTTAGCAATCAAAGCAGTAAGTCAACAATTCTACCATAAGGGTAGGGAGTAAAGCTTAGGTTACAACCCAAAACAGAAACAGCACGAGGGTACATTCAGTACAAATAGGTTGTGCTGAAAACATGCTGCCTTTTGTTGGTGAGCTACACAATCCAAAGTGTATTTGCATATGTTACATGTGTCATATTAAGCCTCTAGCAAGTATCGTCCCCCAAGGTGCATTCAGAGTGCAGAGCGATAATTATATTTGGATGATTAAACTAATGAATTGCATTTCCATCTGCTCAACCAATTCTCTATAGGGAAGAACTGAGGCTGGATTTTATTTTTAATGTAGCAACCTTCAAACAAAAATATCAGCTACATCCTTCTCATTGCTGTAAATATTCAAATGCAGTTAGCTCTGCTCGCTGTAAAAAAAAAAGTGTATATCATCATAATCTGCTGGACTCTTGTTGAGCAGATATACTGAAGCTTGGCATCCAAGAGGATATCTTTATCTGATAATATTTCAGGAGAACAGCTTTTTTGATAAAGATTTTGTCTAATACTTCCAGTACTTAGCAACATTTTATTTGTATATAATTATAATGTCTTTTAAATGAACAGAACATCCAAAGTTGCTTTCCTACTTTCTAAGACAGGTGGTATGTGTCCAACAGTTGTCTCACATGCCAGGTTTGTAAGCCATCCCTTAAGTGATAATTGGATCTATAAAACAAGGCTGGACTGAGATGCTATTATTACTCTGTTTTCCCCAAAATAAGACCCAACCAGAAAATAAGCCTGAGCATGATTTTTCAGGATGCTCATATTATAAGCACTACCCCCAAAATAAGCCCGTTAAGATCATCAGCCAGACGGACGCAATTAGTACCATATTTTCCCCAAAACAAGACGTAACCAGAAAATAAGCCCTAATGCATCTTTTGGAGCAAAAAATAATATAAGACCCGGTCTTATTTTCGGGGAAACATGGTAGTAACCTGCTTCCCCGAAAATAAAACCTCCCCAGTTAATAAGCCCAATTGGGCTTTTGAGAGCATGTGCTAAAACAAGCCCTTCCCTGAAAATAAGCCCTCTCCCAAACTATTACAACACAGCAGCAGCAATGAGGTGACTATGCTCACCGCCTCCTGCGCCTCAAAAATAATAAGACCTCCCTGAAAATAAGGCCAAGTGCTTATTTCGTGGGTCAAAAGAAAATAAGACCCTGTCTTATTTTCAGGGAAACGTGGTAGTAGTGGGTTGGCAGTAAAAGTAGTCCCAGACTTATCTATAATACTAACTATCCACAAAAATGGTGTTGTTGTTTGCTGCCTTTCCTTGTCAAGGAAAGAGGTACCATTTTTGTTTCTACCTGCATGATCTATCTAACTTCAGCCTTCTTTTGAGACCATTTTTCACCCTCCGGAGGCTTCCCTGAAGGCTCAAGAGGGCAAAAACCAGCTCTACAGCCAAACAGGAAGTTTGGCCATAGTGCCATTCTTTGCCCTCCGGAGCAAAAATGACTTCCAGTTTGGATGTAAGGCCATTTTTCACCCTCTAGAACCTTCAGGGAAGCCTCCTGAAGGTGAAAAACAGCCCTTCAAGCAAACCGGAAGTCCATTCCTGAACTTCCAGTTTGCCCATAGGGCCGGTTTTTCACACTCTGGAGGCTTCAGGGAAACTCCTGAAGCCTGGGGAGGGCATCTGGGGGAGGGAGGGGGAGAAAGGCTGTTTTCACCTTCCCCAGGCTTGTAGAAAGCCTCTGGAGCCTGGGGAGGGAGAAAAAAGAGCGCCAAAAGCGGGGTGTGGGGGAAACGCAGGTTGTGCATACATCCGCGCAGAGGAAGGAAATATGCATATGTGTGGCATGCCCATGCATGACCCCCCTGTGCTCCCTCCACTTTTGGCACGAGCCAAAAAAAGGTTTGCCATCACTGATCTATGACTTTCCCACAGGCCAAATTAAAGATACCCTGAGATCTGTTTCCATAGTAGAATATAAGGATATGTGTTCTTGTATTATTCACCTTGAAAATTAGGAAATTATGCTAATAAAACTCCAGCATAGCAATGATATTTTTTATTTTAAAAAGTAATTTATACTACTTCTGTGAAAACATATACATTTACATATACTGTACATTTTTAAATACAGCACAAATATTTTCATTCATTAAAAAAGAAATCCCTATGTAAAAGTAGCTTGCTTTTTTTTTTGTGAGTGATATCGACACAGATCTTTCAAAAATATCTTCAGTCATTTTTGCTGGATTTGATAAAAATTAAGATGCGAGAAGGTGAGAGAAGACACCAATTATTTTCATCCAAAAGTTATTCTTCCAGCCTGAACTTAGCCAGGAGAGGGAGATGGTCAGAGGAATTGTTTTCATTAGGAAGTCCATTGACTTCCCACAGATCTTGCTCAGTTACCAATGGCAGTCTACCTAGAAGATTCAGTCCTCCATGGAAAAGAAGTTCAGCTCCTGTCAGAAGAAAAAAGTCTTTTTAGATACTGTATATATCAGGGGTAGTCAACCTTTTTATATCTACCGCCCACTTTTGTATCTCTGTTAGTAGTTAAATTTTCTAACTGCCCACCGGTTCTACAGTAATGATGATTTATAAAGTAGGGAAGTCAATTAAATTAAAAAAAGGAAAGTGCTTCAGTATTGGACAAAACCCCTACCACCCACCATGAAAGCTGGAACGCCCACTAGTGGGCGGTAGGGACCAGGTTAACTACCGCTGGTATATATAGTGTAAACACATAGATACTGCTTGGCAGGCAATTCCATTTCTGCTACAGCTCTGGTCAAATCTGGATATATTATAGTGCTATCACTGAGTCTGACATGAGTAAGAATTGCATTTAGTATCATGGGTACTTTTCTCCAATGTGTGTATCTAGATTTGTGAACCTTATGTGATAACATGAGAAAACTTTCCAGTGAAGGTGTGATTGCACCAGTTGGACTATGCACAAACAACTGCAAGAGTTTTAGGAGGAGGGGCTGACGTTGCGACGTTATGACATGCAATCTTGGAGCACCAAGATTGCTGTTGATATCTCTGCTGCTGGATGGTCCTTTTGGACCTTAACTGTCCTGCAGAGATGGTGATAGAGAAGGGCACGTCCTGCTGATCTCAGGGACACTGCAAAGTCCCTGTTTGATCCAGGAGAATCTCTTTTTTCCAGCAACAGAGAAGCAGCCATTTTAAGCTGCAGAAGGTTGGGACAGCCCCTGAATGGAGGAAAAGCAGGAGAGAGAGTGTGTCGAAATGGTGAGATAAATTTTACTATTAGAGAAGAGAATACCCAAAAAGATCTAGAGTAAAATTAAAATTGAAGACAGAAGCGAGTGAGCGGTGAATTAAGCCTGAATCAAAATTAGTGTGTTATCTTTCTTTCTTTAATTTCATTTTTTTCAATGGATGGAATTTTTACAAATGCCTCTTACTTTTTAAATTGGACTGGTTTCTTTTTTCCTTCTCCTATTTTTTCTCATTTTTTGTATTTGTGGATTAAGGATTTCTTTCCTCTCTTTCTTCAATGCTCGGCTGGATTGTTTTTTTAAAGGTTTTTTCCCTTAAATTTAGAACTTAAAGAGAGGGGTAAAAGCAGAGGAAAAAGAAGTAACACTACCCTCTAGAGGCTGGAGGCTGGAGGCTTGGAAACATTGTTTTCTTTCTTTCTATTCACTTTGAATATCTGATTTATATCTTATATTTCAAAGCTCTTGATTTTGTTTATTGAAAGGGACAGTGGGAAGAGTACGAATTGTTTATGCAGGTGCTCTTCTGGAGTACTGGACTGGAGTGAAGAGAAAGCCTTGACTTGGAAGATTACAGTGAATTTGTTTGAAACTTAACAAAACGCCTTGGATGTTTTAGTGGCAGTGTTTACAACCTGGAAAAATGGCGCAACACGAAGAAGAAAAGGAATTAACATTGCAAAGGATTATTTTGGAAATTCAAAAAGTACAAATAAGTACTGAAAATATTGAAAAGAGACGAGAATATAGAACAAAAAACAGAAAAAATAGAGGGAAGAGTTGAGAATATTTACAAAACGATGATGAAATTTGAGGATACAGTTCAAAAAGTTGAAGAAAAATATCAACAAAGTGATAAGAAAATTGTTGCTATTGACATTAAATTGAGTGTGGTGGGAAATGATAGGAATGAAATGTTGAAAGGAGAGGTTGACGAACTGGAACTCTATCTCAGACTTCAAACATGGAAGAAGAAAAGGGAGAAATTCTGGCAGAAATAATGAGAGAAATTTTGGCAGAAGCATTAGTGATAACTAAAGGCAAGCTGATGGAAGGAACAGATGGAGGGTTTCGAGTCTTTACAAGATATGCAATGAACAACAAGTTGCCAAGAGAAGTCCACATAAGACTTACTGAAAAAACAATCAGAATTCAAATACTGCAAGTGGCAAGAGATATAGGACTGCACTACAATTACCTATACTAATATACCCTGTCTAAGCTGATGTAATAGGGGAACTGGTTTGGCTTAAGTGTGAGGTTCTTCGCCTTGCATGCAACATAGCCCCGGTTCGAATCCCAGTAAGGGGTATGGCCAGCTGATGAGAGCTAATAAGCTCGAAATAGATCTATCCTGGTCTCTTCTAATTTAATTTATTGATCAGCTCATAAAACTAACACACATATCTAAAATATTATACAACGTAATTCTTGGCTTGCTGTTTGGATGGTCTCTAGTGATGAGCCGATGGGCAGTAAAGGAAACAGTATGTCTCCTCCCTTTAATTGGGGCCTAATAATAACAGGTTGTTGTGAAACAATTACCTATACTAATATACCCTGTTTAAGCTGATGTAATAGGGGAACTGGTTTGGCTTAAGTGTGAGGTTCTTCGCCTTGCATGTAACATAGCCCTGGTTCGAATCCCAGTAAGGGGTATGGCCAGCTGATGAGAGCTAATAAGCTCGAAATAGATCTATCCTGGTCTCTTCTAATTTAATTTATTGATCAGCTCATAAAACTAACATATATATTTGTTTTCGTAGATTTTCACGGGTGTAGGTATGCTGGCATAGCAGGCTTTGGGGATTTTCCCGTGTATAAGGGAAATATACACGGGAAAATCCCCGAAGCCAGCTATGATATGTTCCACAACACCCTGTTAGGGCCCCAATTAAGGGAGGAAGCATGCTGCTTTCCTCTTCTGCCTTTTGGCTCATCACCAGAGACCATTTATTGATTGATCAGCTCATAAAACTAACACACACATACATATATATAATTGTGAAACAATTACCTATATATATACCAATCAACACACTGTAGGCAACTGAAGGATGGCTTTTATATGCTGTTTGTTTTATGGTTGTTTAAAAATAAAAACTTTTTATAAACGTTTTTTTATAATGCTTTGGGTGCAATTTTTTTCAAGCCATAATAATTTTATATGTTCACATCTGCTCCTTAAATTTAAGCAAAATAAATATGAATGAGCTAGTTAGATTTACTTTTGATCACTACCATTCTGAGAATAGTATTTATGCAAAGAGGAAATTCACTGCAATAAAGATAAGGAAAAAAATGCTGGGAAGTTGCAAGCATTCATACAAGGCTAGGATGTGGGCCAAGCCATCTGTTCAGTCAATGCAAAAATTCAAATACAGCCTTGCGTATAAATCAACTTTCTTCTATGTCTATAGGATACTGTAAGCCAGGGGTGTCAAACTTGCATCATTACAATGGCATCATGTAATGTATTGGGACTTCCCCCTCTTTGCTGAACTGGGTCTGGGCGTGGCCAGCGTGTGATGCATCTGGCCCATTGGCCGCGAGTTTGATAGCCCAGCTGTAAGCTGTAAGATACTACTTTCTACTTGGCCCGCCAAGGATGAAAATGTACCAAATTGGCCACAGGTTTGGTACAAGATTTGGTTACCTGGTTCCTGAGTAACATCATCCCTTGCTGCAGAATAGAAGATGTAATCTACAGTCACTGCACTTCTTGAGTGGCAGGTTGTTACTTCTGGAACTCCACTGTCAGGCAGATAATGAGAATAGACTGAAGACAATTGAAAGCTGTGATGTAAATCTGTGGGCAATCTAAAATGGAAAAGGTGTGATAAAAAACCTGAATATTCCCTGTAGCACACAATTAAAACAAACATATCTTTCTAAATCTAAGTTATCAACATATAAAGCTACCTATGCAGGCAGACAGTCAGGAACACCATTATCTCCCCCTACTCCAGCATTTAAAGGATCATCTGCTGATCTTCCTTTTTTTGGCTATCAGGTTGCCACAGAATAAATTAACCTAGGTTTTATCAGATATATACGTTTTTGTATATCCCTGAGTACAAACCTCAAATACTTTTAAGTGAAAACCTTCCCCATACTGCTTAATCAGGATTTAATAAACTTGAAACAGAGAAACATAACTTTTATTCTTTGCTTCATTGTAGTTTTAGTGTGATAACATTGACCCCAATTACACAAGGTCTTAAATCACCCTTGATGATTAATGTGAATGAATATGCTACTTTCCCTTCCCACAAATCATTGTCTGTGTTCAACGATTCTTCTAGAATTGTTTTTGTTTTAGTTTAAGCTTGCATTATAAAAATCCAGCTAAATCTGGGTGCTTCAAGTATTGACAACTGAAAAGCAAATTAATAAAAATTGATAAGAATTACCTTTTTGAATTTTTTAGGATTTCAGAATATTTCTGAAGAATCTGGTGAATACCTTCCTGATCTCATGAGTACAATTTTAGCAGACTATTTACAGAAACCTAAAGATGAGATCAGGGGGGACATTGACCTAGTCTACAGAATAAATTCAGCATATGCCAGGATAAATGAAGTACCCAGAGAGATACATATTAAATTTGTTAGAAGGTCAACCAGAGAGGGAATTTTGAAGGCGCAGAGAGGGGGGCCATTAATTTACCAACAAAAGGAAGTCACCATCTTGAAGCAGATCCCAAAAAAGATTAGGGAGGTGAGAAGGAGGTATTCCTTCTTATCCAGAAAATTGTTTGACCACGGGATCTGGTTTAAGTGGGTGATGCCGGAAGAGATGTTGGTGTTCTGGGATGAAGGAAGAGTAAGGATTAAAACAGTTGCTGAGGCGGAAGCCTTTCTTAAAAAACATTCCTCTATCCTGGGGGAAGATCCAGGGGGGACGGAGGGGGCCACGGCCCCGCCCGCTGGGGGCCAGGGAGGAGAAAAAGAAGATACAATTGCCAAGAGACTTAGATCGAAAAAATAACTTTGCTTTTTTTTAATTATTATTAATATTGCATAACCTTATGTCTGGATGTTTGTACACGACTGCTAGCATAGAATGGAGAATTTAGGAATCTTGTACTTATTTTCACCTTGTAGTACTTTTGGAAAAATGTTCTTTTAATGTTTTATTATGAAGCCCTAGAAGGGCCAATGATCCCGACGCGAAAGTTCTTAATATGTTTCTGTATCCCTTACCCTACCCTTTTCGAAAATGGTAAAAACCAATAAAACTTTTTCAATATAAAGAATTACCTTTTTGCTACTAGTAGGATCTCTTCTGACTGTTCTAAACTTGAATCTTTAGTCTCTTCGCTCTCTAGAAAAAAAAGGGATCCTGGTGATAGGAACATACACCTGACATTAGAACCAGATAGTTTAGTATATCTATTAGGTTGAACATTCACTTTTCCAGACCCTCAGATATAATTCCCCCCCCCCTCCAAACTTGCTGTTTGATTATTTTCATTGGAAAGGTCAGTTTCTATAAAACTATCTTCCCCAAGGGTGAATCATCTGTGGCCCCATTGCAGCAGAAGCCACTTCTAATCATGATTGTTTAACATTAAAAGTGAACTTACCTGAAGTGCCTTCTCTGCTCTCTGGGACAAAATCACCTCAGAGGTTTGTTTCCCCCCACCCCCTTCATATTGTTGAAAGCAGGGGTCTCTAACCTTTGCAACTTTAAGTCTGAAGGACTTCAGCTCACAGAATTCTCCAGTCAGGAGAGTCAGCCATAGCAGAGGGTCAGCCACAGCGGCTGAAGTCCTTCAGACTTAAAGTTGCAAAGGTTGGAGACCCCTGCTTTAAAGGATCCCTTGAAGTCTGGCTCTTCTCCCTGCCTTGGGCTGGACTGGGTGTCAGGCCCCTTGTATTTTCTATGGATCTTTTCAGAGTCTGGTGGCTTTCTTCTGAATGCCTGGGGTTTTGGGGAGGTTTGCATTTATAATTATTTTAAATTTGCATGCCACTGGCCTTATAAATACCGAATAATCAATGAGATGAAACATAGATGAAATTTTGAGGTAGAAATAGATGTAAACTGCATTACAAGACTACAGGAAAGCATATGAGTGAGACTGTATAAAATCACATATCTTAAACGTTTCGCCAAGCATTATTACAGTTAAAAAAACATCCCCAAAATTTGTCACAAAAATCCAGTCGCCCACCCACTCTGTGGACCTCAGACCCCCTCAAAATAATAAGCCCTGTCCTACAAACTCTATCCAACTTTGATCAATCCAATGTTTTGCTTTCTGTAGCACTGGCTCTCCAAAGTCTGAGGTAGATTCCCCCCCCCCCTCCCAATAATTTCATCTGATTCTGATATTAAAAAAAGAACATCCAAAATTTATATAATGGACTTCAGTAAATAAAACAGCAGACACTCTTTCACGAAGCTACAAATATTGTGTACATGATCAGGTAGCCTAACACAATATTATGGCTCCTTTACTTCCATTCTGTCCAAAGGTTGCCCATACCTACAGCTGAGCACTTGGAATAACTATCAAAAACAGCAATCCTGGTTCTATTAAATTTGCTTTCTAGGCTTCAGCCTCTTAACACTTAACAATCATCTTTGAGAGAAACAGAGTGTTCATAAAGCCGCTCCGAAGTTTCAAGAAATAAAATAAAAATCGACCTCTTTCTTTTACTAGGCGTTTCTGATGTTCCTCATACATACAATCCTGAGAAATGCCAAGGCTTTGAGGCCAAATGGGAATCTTAAGTATCCTTTGGCCCCTTGGGGACTGTTCCTGGCCAGACACCTTAAAAACAAAACAGAAAACAAAACAAGATGTAGGTATATTCTTAGAAATTAGAATATAAGTCTGCTCTCTCAAAACAATCCTTCATAGCTGTGTGTTCCACCCACCAGAATAACTAGTGTCACATATAAACTTAACTGTTCTGAAATTCATTCTTATTATTTCAAGAATTTGGAATGTAAAAAATGCTTTGTCTGTTTCAAAGTGTATAGTCCTCACCTTGGGCAACACAGCTTTTCACCAAGAACTCATAACAGCATCCAGATGACTAAGATATTTCATTGTAATTTTAGTACAATGACAATAAAGATTATTATTATTATTTACTTTATTCATAAAACATGAAACTCAACCAACTGAACATTTAAAAATGCATATTACAAATACTATTGACTGGTGCTAATTGCTGATAGAGTTTGCTGCCAGCATCCTAGTTTTAGTTTTAGTTTAGTTTTAGTTTTATTTGATTTATATCCCGCACCTATCTCCTACAAAAGGACTCAGGGCGGCGCACAGGAAATTAAAACACAATATAAATATACAAATACATAATATCCTAAAACCACAATTAAACTTAAGAACCCTGTGCTAAAACAACATTTTAAAATCCCTCTGATTAAAATTCTAGGTATCAACCAAGTATTATTATTAGTAGTAGTAGTATTAGTATGCAGGTGTTACTGAACCAACCCTTTAATGCACTGTTGTCATTTTTATTTCTGCTTTCAAATGATCCTTTGTAGATATCACCCTCTGGACTGTAGCAATTCCCTATCCCACCCCCACCCCCCTGAATTTTTTAATTTCCTCATCTCACGCCTTTCATTTCACACAGGCCTTAGTGCAATCTCTGCTCTTACAGTTGCTTATTGCAAGACATTAATAATTGTTGCTGATTAATTTTCAGGGACGCTTGTTTGTCTACCTTTGTTTTCACAGCAGCTTCACAAACAGGTACTTACTTTTCCTATTGGCAGACCTTCATAATTCAGCTTTCCTTCTGTCAAGAAATTGTACAGAGGAGAATGAGGGACAGAATTGAAATCACCACAGATGACGAGGGGACAAAAGCGCCCGTCTTCACGAATGGCAACACTGGTAATTTCTGCCAGGAGAATGGCTAGCTGGGCTAGTTTAATGTCTCCCCGCCTTGGATTATACAGGAGATGTGTATTGGCCACACAAATGGCTGTGGGGGCTTTGTAGGAAAACCGAGGCTGCAGGAGCAGAACTAGCCCCACATTATCTCTATCCAAAAGTGGGATATTGTGACGGAAGAATTCCACAGGATTGGAGGAAAGAAGACTGAATTTGGAGGTCTTGAAGCATATGGCACAACCATCGGGCTTTCTTCCTGTCCTCATTTTGTATTCACAGTGATAGCCTAGAAGAAACCAGAAAAGGACAAGTTTCAAAAGGACAGGATGAGCAAGAATTATGCCGCACGCTAAGCTGTAATGCAGTTTACTTTTGGTTTAGGGCACCAGGTGAACCTGTTCATTACAGTATATTTAACAAAGCATGGATAAAGAAATCAGGGGTTAGCACAATGCGACAATTCAGCATTTATGATTTAACAAAAATAGTTAAGCAAAACAATTTAACATCATGGTTAGGCAGAAATAATTGGGCAGAATACATGTTTCACAATCAGCAAATTCTGAAGAATTAATGGCACATAAAAGAACCTATTATATAGTATAAGGTAAAGGTTCCCCTGGCACATATGTGCTAGTTGTTCCCGACTCTAGGGGGAGGTGCTCATCACCATTTCAAAGCTGAAGAGCCAGCACTGTCTGAAAATGTCTCCGTGGTCATGTGGCTGGCATGACTAAATGCCGAAGGTCCACAGAACGCTGTTACCTTCCTGCCAAAGGTGGTTCCCATTTTTCCTACTTGCACTTTTGCATGCTTCCAAACTGCTAGATTGGCAGAAGCTGGGAAAAGTAATGGGAGCTCATCTGTTATGCGGTGCTAGGGATTTGAACTGCCGAATTGCTGATCTTTCTTATCGGCCAATTTGCTCCCACAGAGAGGGACTTCTCCGGGTGCCGTCCACTAGGCAATGCCAGCAGGTGACGCCCAGGGGAAGGGCCTTCTCTGTGGCGGGCCCGACCCTCTGGAACGACCTTCCCCCCGAACTTAGATCTATCCCAGACCTCCGCTCCTTCCGCCAGCAACTAAAAACCTACTTTTTCCAACAGGCTGGCCTGGCCTAACCTATCGTACTTAGCCTAGTTTTTTAGCAGAGAAATTCTACATTGGGCTTCAGGAATTGGTTTTTAATGGGGTAGATTTTAGCACAGGGTGTAAATTTAATATAGTTTTAAGCATTTATGTATTTATCTTGTGATATATTGTGTTTTTATATTTCCTGTGCACCGCCGCGAGTCCCTTCGGGGAGAGGGGGCGGTTAATAAGTCGAATAAATGAAATGAATGAATGAACAAGCTCAGCGTCTTAGCCACCATGCTACTGCATCCCTATTATATAGTATATGTTCACATATTTAAAAGCAGTTGTTGGTTTGCTAATAGGATTATTTATTCTGTTAAATTAGAGTGGGTTAGGAAAGGGAGCAAATTTATTAGGTACTGCTACTTTTTTACAAATTGCTCACTTTTCAGTACTGAAACTAGGCGGGGGGTAAGTAGAACACAGGGGTGTAAATTAAGGAAGAGCACTCCATATAGTTTTATAATTAGCTAAATAATTTAACTGTTTTACTATGCAGGATATGTAAATACAGTACCTAGGGCTTCCAAGGTTGGCTTGATCTCTACTCCATATTGGTCTTCTTGGACTTCCTGCAAACAAAGTACCTGTGGGTGGAGAAACAGGCGATCAACAGTGAAAGATCCATGTCATCACCTAACATTATTATTATGACAATTTTAGAAGTGATTTGATTTTCTAATCTATATGGCAGTGATGGCGAACCTATGGCACGGGTGCCACAGGTGGCACGCGGAACCATTTCTTAGGGCACGCGAGGCATTGCCCTGTCGGCTCCAGCATGCTTGTGTGTGCTGGCCAGCTGATTTAGGCCTTCTTTTGAGGCTGTTTTTCACCCTTCGGAGGCTTCAGGGAAGCTCCTGAAGCCTCTGGAGGTTGCGGGGAGGCTGTTTTCACCCTCCCCAGGCACCTAGAAAGCCTCTGGAGCCTGGAGAGGGCGAAAAAAGTGTGCCAAAAGCAGGGGGTTGTGCACATAGCATTATGAGTGTGGCATGCCCACGCATGACCTTCCTGCGCTCCCCTCGCTTTTGGCACGCGAGCCAAAAAAGGTTCGCCATCACTGCTATATGGTAATAAAAATCAATGCAGATAATTTAACACTAAATATAAGAATTGATGAAAAGGACTGGATATAGTCCAAGCAAAGTTAAGAATTTCCAGGTCTTACTGATTTCAGAGAGACAGAGTTAATATACATATAGCTTTTCCAGCAAAAGCAATGGGACGTTTACATGGTCACAATACTGTTCACATTTAAGTAAATGCTACTAGGCTCAGGGTAGCATACAATGCTAAAAGAAACACATCTTCCACTTGAAAGTGATCCACTTCTAAGTAAACATAAGTAACATTATGCTGCCAGAAAATAAGTCAAGATTCAGTAAGAAAACTTTCCTTTTGATACCAGATTTGTCAGAGATAAGTGTATTTTGAAACACCGTACCTCCTGAGATAATAATAATATTTATTGTCATTGTACTTGTTTACAACCAAATTAGTTAGATTAGATAGGCCTTGACCTTGCTGGCTTTTTGAAAAACCTTGAAGGCCTGGATTTGTTCCTAGACATGGGAGTTGGGAGATTAGTTGGAGCACACTGGATATTCTTATGGACTGCATTTATTTTTATTCTAATAGTTATTGTACATTTTATATATTGTTGTTATTTTATACAGTGTTTTTACCTTTTGAGAGCCACTAAAGAGTCACTAGTGGAAACTAGGGGGCCATATAAATCTAATTAAATGAATAAAAATAGTAAATAAATTATATCACATATATAGCAATAGCACTTATATATACCGTTTCATGGTGCTTTTACAACCCTCTCTAAGCGGTTTACAGATTCAGCATATTGCCCTCAACAATCTGGTTTCTCAGTTTACCCACTCGGAAGGTTGGAAGGCTGAGTCAACCTTGAGCCGGTGAGATTTGAACTGCCGAACTGCAGCTAGTAGTCAGCTGAAGTAGCCTGCAGTACTGCACTCTAACCACTGCCTCACCTCGGCTCTTATGTTCAATTTTTGTATGTTCAATTTTGTTTACACTTGTAATATGTGAAATGAACCTATATCAGTAAAAACAATACCATGTATCAATGATCAGTTTTCTTACTGGCAGCTGTCTACTTACATCTGCATCAAGTTGTTGGATTTCGGCAAGAATGTTGGGAAAGCGATAATTCCAAGCTAGTATTTGCTGCTGGCAATGTCTGTAGAGGTGGGGATTGTATTCTAATAAATCCTGGGAAAGAATGTTGTATGACATTACAGTAAAATCAAATGCTGCCTGTGGGTCTTTATCATCTTGGTTGATCTGCGTCTTGTCTCCAATAACTGTTGTTTTTTTACTTTGATGGCAAAAGTATTCCCAATGTCTCTTGATCAATCCTGGCAAAACACAATAAACCAAAGGATGAAAATAAGGTTTAAATTAATATAGATAGATAGATAGATAGATAGATAGATAGATAGATAGATAGATAGATAGATAAATAGATAGATAGATAGATGTGTCACAACACCCTGTTAATCCCCAATTAAGGGAGGAAGCATAATGCTTTCCTTTTCTGCCTTTCGGCTCATCACCAGAGACCATCTAGACAGAAAGCTATGAGTTCCGTTGTGTACTTTTTTTATGTGTGTGTTAGGTTTTTGAACTGATCAATAAATAATCTATCCTAGTCTCCCTGATTTATTGATCAGCTCAAAAACCTAACACACACACACACATATATACATACATACTTGAATTTAAATTAATTATAGATCTAGTAAGTTAATATAAATTTACTCAAATTTGGAACTATTGATCAGATGCATAGCAGGAACAGTGCCTAAACAATAATCAAGAAGAAATCTAGAAGATGCCAAGTTATTATTGTATAATATTGCTATTTTCCATTAACACTGACTCCCAATTAAAAAGGTGGGGACATCTTTATTCTCAGAAATGTTTATTCATAGTATAGCATAGAATAGCAAAATTACCTAAAAGATTCCTCAGGGTGTCTTTAAGAAGAAATAATTTCATAGACCCCAAAATATCTACACAATTCTAGTAATTAGGATTCTTTGGAGGAGAGGTAATAAAAATATACACATTAAAGAGGTAATTATGTTTTAAGTATCTGAGTAAATGTCAGTCAGTGTACTTGAAGAAAAGAGGAACTAAAATCAGATGACATCCCATTGTTCCTCCAAAGAACTTACAGCAGGCATCGGGCAACAACTTATCTTATTCAAGGTCTCGCTCAATGTGTTGGATTAAGGACCTGTTTACTTAGGTTATTTATGGAACTGCTGATCCACTGATCTCTGCCCATCCCATTCAATCTGGCAGTGGGAATATTCTGGATCTTCTGATGAACAATGTCACCTGACAGAGTCCAGGAAATATACCTTTCCTCTCATAGGCACCTGCTTTATGAAGCAACCTGCTCCCCCGAAATGCAGATGACCCAACCAAATTGGCCTTTTGGGGGGGAGGATTCTTGGTTGATTATGCTTTTATTCTGTTCGTCAATCATAAAAATTAGATAGATTATCCAAAATCCCTCTCTACTCTCCAGCTATTATCCATATCCTATGAAGTCCAATGATCAACATAATAAAATGACATATTACTTTTTAGTTTTGGAGTGTTTTCTTCTTCAAGCAGAGATGATGATTTTTCATTTAAAGAAGATACATTTATCTCTTTTTCAACACTGCAGCTAATGTCCTGCACTTCATTATCTCTTCTTTTTTTAAAAACCGGTTCACAATCCTCGGATTTCATTTTTGCAGTACAAAAATGAATGGAATAGTTTTGCCAGAGATTGGGAGAAAGTTGCAAGTTCCAGAACAGGGGAAGTCTCCAATTCTCCCCAAAATTCTGAAGGTTCAAGTGTGGGCAGCAAGCCCAAGAATAGTACTCCACACCCTTCAGGCACTGAAAAGCTTGAGCATTCTGGAGATATCTTTGAAGATGATTCCGGTACAAGCCCCAATCTCTAACCAGCCTGTGAACGTGGCGGGACAGCATGGGATATCTAGAAAAAACAACAACAGTAGTTAGATTTCTGTAATACTAAATTTAAGATGGAAAGGAAGAAGAATAAATGGAGAAGGAAAAGAGGGAAAAGGTTACATTATCTAAAAAATTAGATTGGTGACATTTGCATAATGTTTAAGGCAGCTGTCCATAAAAATGCATAAGTATCACTTACTGGCATCAACATTTCAGTATCAGAAAGTGTAGGTAGAAGCCAGTTGCTGGGTCACGAGGATGGGGAGGATATTTCTGCTTTCACATACTTTTTGTGGTACAGGTACTCCTTGATTGATAATCATTTGTTTATGGATTGTCCAAAATTGCAACAACACTGAAAAAAGTGACTTACTACCAGTTCTCGCACTGACAACCATTGCAGGATCTTTACAGTCATGCAATCAGTCATGTAAAACTCAGGCGTTTGGCAACCGGCATATATTTATGATGGTTGCAGCATTCCAGGGCCACCTGATCACCATTTGCAACCTTCCAGCCAGCTGCCTATAAGTAAAATTATTAGAGGAAGCTAGATTTGTTTAAGGACATGATTCACTTAACAACTGCATGATTAACTTAATAACTATGGGAAAAAGGTCATAAAATCTGCTGCAAATCACTTAACAACTTCCATGATTAGCAATAAAAATTTCCAACTGTGGCTGTAAGTCAAGGATTATATCTATGTTACTGTTTTCTAGTTGGCTCCAGACTGCACAGAATGCTGGGCATTTTGGTCTCCTGCTATGTTTGTAACAGGTCTTTTTAATTACAGCTTGAGTATCTTTTAGAACTAAAGTAAAGTACACATGACAGTAACTGTATGAATACAGTTTTGCATATCTTTTTATCTTGATACCATTTCTGTTTTGGCTCTGACATGATGGGCTGGTGTGCCAACTACAAGAGTAATATCTGATTAGAATTTCTGAAATTATTCTAATAATAATGTATGCAACTACTTTTTGCTTCCTTTTGTCAACTTTTTAATCCAGGGGTCCCCAACCTTTTTGGGAACAGGGACCGGTTTCATGTAAAAAAAATTCCGTGGACCGGTGGGAGCCTCCAGTGGGTGAGTCAAGTCACGTGGGCCGCCTGCGTGTTTGGCGGTCACATGGAACCCGAGGCGGGAACCCAAGTCTCGTGGGAACGCGACCCCAGAAGGGCGGCTTGTGTGCAACCAGGCGGGAAAGCTGCCAGGGGTCCCGGGCAAAGGATCCTCAGCTGGGGCAGGGAAGGACAGGCTGAGTCCCGGGCAGGAGGGTCTGGCAGCCCCTTTCCCCATGCAGGGCAGGGTGGTGCCCTGAACCCCCCCAATGCAGGCTGTTGCCCCCGTCCTGCCCCTGAGGAGCGCCCCTGCCAGCCACCAGGATAGCGGAGCGTTTGCTGCACTTTCCTAAGAGTTGCTCTACTCTCTCCGCCACTCACTCTGGCCCGGTTACTATCAAGCCACGGACTGGCATTGGTCCGCAGCCCATGGGTTGGGGACCCCTGTTTTAATCCATAACTGGATGGATTAAATTCTGTTCTTAAGAATATTTAAAAAAAAATGCATGAATGTGAGAACCTGTGAATTGTAATGGTTAAGGTATTAGATTTGGAGCAGGCAGGCCCAGCTTCTAGTCCATTCTCAGTAACTGGGCAGCATTGGGTCAGTTGTTTTTTCTCAGCACAACCTATTCACAGAGCTGGTATTTTGAGGATAAATGGGAGGATGAAGTACTATGTATGCTGCCTCAAACTCCTGTGCAAAAAGCAGGATATAAATCTAATAAACAGGTTCTATCCAGGTCTTCTCTTTGCAATAATAGAGACTCAATTTGTAAACTGTGGTCACAGATTGCTCATGTGCAATTAATCATGTTGTGTGAATAATCCTATCCCTGATCTTTTTTTTTAAAATAATGCCTACTGAAATACAAGATTTTAAAAAATAAACTGGTTAAATTAAATACATTTTTTTTTTAAAAAAGTGTTTTGTTTCAGACATGGAGCTTGTAACTTATATTTTATAACATTTGTATTTATATTCTACAACAAACAGAGGAAGTGCTTTTCAATATTATATAACAGGGCTAGAGTCAGGATTACTAGTTCGGTGCTAGCTTGAGAATTATTGGCACCGGCTGACAAAATGACATAATAACATGCTTATACTAAATATTGCCATATAAAATTGATCCAAACTACAGCCTTTATCTTAAAAGGAATTTAGGGAAGACATTATTTTTTATGTCATAAAAACTTTTTGGATACACAAAGTCTTTTTTTAAATGAGTTGGTTATACTGCACAAGCATAGTTAGAATCACATAACACTGGACAACAAAAGTTTTTTTCCCCAAAAGCTTTGCTTCCTGAAACATTTTGGTAATTATGATAGACCCTTCAAACTGAACACAAACATAATTTCAGAATGACTGCATCATGCAAGATGCATGGCTGAAAGTCTGTTGAATTGCAGCTATACAATTTCGGATGAACACCCTTTGAGTGGTGTGGGAGTAGGAATGGCTTTCCAGAGAAAAATTGCAGACTACAGGAACTACAGGAGCACTACCCAGGTGACCCTAAGGACACAGATAAACCTCCAAATGCTTCAAGGACCCCCTAAAAGGATGCAAATGACCAACTGTTTGCAAGGAATAGAAATCTTTCCATTCCCCACTATCTTGTCAGAGCTGAAGCAGCTTCTTGGATGAGAAGCTAAATGTTTTTAAGGGAAAAAAACTGTCAAGAAAGTCAGTTGCCTCCTGAAAAAGCACCTTTGGGACACTCACGACCTGGATGACTGAGAATCTCTACAGACTTTTAATCCAGCCTGTATATATGGCAGTGCTGCTTGGTTAATGATTGTGTGTTACACTATCGATAAAGGAGAGTATCTGTAGATCAGGGGTGAAATGAAGGGTCCTTGGTGCTCTCTGATCTTGCTTGGTTTTTTCCAGATGTTTCATTACCCAAACTAGGTAACATGCCAACACTGATGATGTTACCTAGTTTGGGTAATGAAATGACTGCAAGAAAACAGAGCTGCTGATTTAGTTCTACAGAGGAATTATCAAGTCTGTCATCTGCACCTCCATAACTATCTGGTTTGGCTCTGCAACCAAACAAGACAAACATAGACTTGAACAGATAATTAGAACTGCAGACAAAACAATTGCTACCAATCTGCCTTCCACTGAGGACCTGAATATTGCACGAGTCAAAAAAAGGGCTGTGAAAATATCTACAGACCCCTCACATCCTTGGCATAAATTGTTTCAACTTCTACCCTCAAAATGACGCTATAGGGCAGTGATGCCTAACCTTTTTGTTATCACGTGCCAAAAGTGCATGGGCGTGCCCACACCCATAATGCAGTGTGCACACAAGTCCCCCATGTATTATCCCACTCCCCGCATATTCGCATGACCCCCACACATGCACGTGTGACCCTTCAGACTCCCCTGCCCCCTGCACATGTGTCCCGCTTTTGTCTTCCAGGTTGGTGCAGGAGGCCTTTCGGGCCCAAAACAGGGTGTGAAGGCCTCCTGTACTAACCTGGAAGCCAAAACAGGATGCAAAGGCACTGCACAAGACTCCAAAATGCAATGCAAGTGCTACCCCCTGCATGCGTGCACGTCCCCTGCATGCGCACTTCCCCCTGCACATGTGTGGCAGAGACCCAAAGACCAGCTGGCTGGCGGTAAGTGCACAAGCCTGCGTGATGGAACTGGGGCTAGGACAGCTGGCATGCCTGCAGAGAGGACTCTGTGTGCCACCTGTAGCACGCATGCCATAGGTTCTCCATCATGACTATAGGGCACTGCACACCCGAACAACTAGATACAAGGACAGTACCCCCCCCATGCCATCACTCTGCTTAACAACTAATTCCCACAACACTGTTAATAATTTACCAATAATGTATTACTAGTATTCTTCTCTTTTCATTCTTGATGAATACATTTTATTCTCCTTCTGTACACTGAGAGCATATACAGCAAAGACAAATTCCTTGTGTGTCCAATCACACTTGGCAAATAAATAATTCTATTCTATTTTATCCTATCCTATCCTAACCTATTCCGAGGTTAAACCAGAAGGAGCAGTTCTTATCCTTCTCGCCAGCGTTCCCCGGTGATGCTCGACTAGTGACCATACATATCAAGGGAGTGATGGGAGTTATAGTCCAACCTATCCGAAGGCACTGGGATTTGGGGAATCTGCCTTAGGCCACGACGGAGGTCTGTAACTTTACCTACGAGCGGGCCGCTTCCGCTCTCACGGCCAGACGTCTGCTCTCCACCGTCACTCGCTCGACGGGGCATCTCAGGCCGCCGCCGCCGCTTCTTTCATTCACCGCGCGCGATCAGGACTCAGCCCCGCGGGTGCTTCAAACCAGCCACTCCTCCCGCAGAACAATAAGCCCACCTGTTTCTCCTTTTCCCCACCAGCTCTGTTTTCGCTTCGGCGCATGGGACTTGTAGTTTTATTTCCCCCCCCACGGGCGTTACTTTCGCTCACGTTTCCATAGACTCACGAAACAAAAAGCCATTGGGAAACTCTCTCTGAGTTCTTTAAACCTCTCCTATTCCCCCCGTTTAGGAAACTGTTTGGGAATCCCGATTGTGCTGAAGGATCAAAGGTGCATAGAGTTTAAGTTCTTTTAGGTGATCATTTCGTGGCGGGCGGATTAATTCACCTAAAAGCAGTGTTTGCCAACCTTGGGCGCTTGAAGACGGCCGGACTTCAACTCCCAGAATTCCCTAGCCAGCATTCGCTGGCTGGGGAATTCTGGGAGTTGAAGTCCGGACCTCTTCAAGCGCCCAAGGTTGGCAAACACTTTTCTAAGGGTTTGATGAGAGCCAGGAAGTCCAAACCTGGAAACTGCTCTTCATTATTTTCTCTCTTTGGTCTTTCCGATGTCCCAATCCCGAAGAAGTGATTGGAGGGAGGAGGGGGAACCGGAAGAGGAAAGCGCGCTCGAAAAAAAACCCATCTTGGTTATGTAACGGAAACGTCGCTGCCGCCATCTCAGCGTTGGGCGGAAGCAGGAATGATTAGGCCGAAAGGCGACTGAGCGAAGAAGGCGCAATGCCGCTGGCGTTGCTCTGCGGGCTGCCGGGCAGCGGCAAGAGCCGGCGCGCCGAAGAGCTGCGCGCCGCTTTGGCCTCTGAAGGCGAACGGCGCGCCTTCGTGGTGTCCGAGGCGGACGTGGCCGGAGGCCGGGCTGCCTTGCGGGCGGCGGCCGAGCGGCTGCTGAACCAGCGCGACGTAGTAATCGTCGACGCCGGCAGCGAGCTGAAGAGCTTCCGCTACGAGCTATACTGCCTCAGCAAGCACGCGGGGACCCCGCATTGCCTGGTGCTCTGCCCGGGAGGGAGCGCGCTCCCTGACCGCCCCCCTTTGGAGCCGCCGGACTCGCAAAACCGCTGGGACTGGCCCCTCTTCCTGGCGCCCGAAGACCCCGCCGAGCCCCTGCCGCTGCCCGAGATCCGCGCTGCCCTCTTGGAGCGGCGCCCGCCTCCTCCCAACCAGTCCACGCGCTCCCAGCCGCTCCAAGCCCCCGGCTTCCTTCACCAACTCGACCGCCTGACCCAAGAGGTGCTGTCCGCCGTCGTGGCTGCTCAGAGGGACGGCGCCCAAGCCGGACAGTTCATTCCGGTGGCGGTGGATGGGCTAGCAGCAGGCGGCCGACAACCTCCGGGGTTGCTGCTTAACAGGCCGGTCAGCCTGGCTGAGCTGAGCCGCCTGCGAAGGCAGTTCCTCAGTTATGCCAAGATGCACCCGGGAGAAGGCGAACAAAATCTGCCCCAGCTGGGCGGCATGTTTCTTCAGTACCTGAGTCAAAACCTGCAGTGAGCTCAGCAGGTTCCTCTGAGTAGCAATTGCTGGCCCTGCTCTGTGTATGGAGGATGGACTTTTTGCTATTTAACTTTTTGCTATTTAATTTTGGGCAGGGATTCTATTACTTGCCGAATTTATAGACTGCTTTTGAAACTTTGATGAAGTCATGTTTGAAATAATGTTTTTCAGTATACATCTATTTATATTTGAATTGCATTTGTCGTTATTTTTACACCCTGCCTTGTTTAAAGACGTTCATTGGTAGATTTCAACATTCATAGTGATTCCCACGAGGTGAATTGGCAGAAATAGAGTGACTGAATTGAAGTTCATACATTCCAGCTTTCTTATCAAAGATTCAGTGCAAATCCTGAAGTGTGTTTATCAAATACATTTGGACTTAATATAACTAAAAAAAAGTTTACATAAAGAACATTATATTGTGCTTATAATATTTATCTCTGTGTGAGCCGAACTTATTAAAGAGCTGCAAGTTTGGATTGATCTTGACTGAGCTGTATCCATGAGTTTGCATTTTGTTGGATAAGGCCCTTCTGGATCTCATTTCTAAATGGTTGGCTATTCCTTCCAGCTTAGATTTTTTTTACTGTTGACTAGATATATTATAAAAGAGTCTCTTTGTACTTCTTTTCTATTTTTTTCTAAACATTTTAGCTTTCTTCTGATTTCTTTTTTTAAAACTTATTTTATATTTATTTGTATTTTTATCTTCCCTTTTAAAACTTTTTACAAAATTATATATGTGTGCGTATAGTGCTACTTAGCTTCAATATCAGTGGGATTTAGTTCTAAGTTTTAGCTTAAATCTTACTCGAGCTATTGTATTAAATGTGTGGAGCTGGGTGTGATTAAGCAAAACAACCATTTTAATGTTCACTTCTCAGTAAAGAGAATGGGTGCTTTGGTGCATGGCAATTAAATGAGTTTTAAACATCTTAACAAATTCATATATTACAAACCTTATTGTCATGATGCGATTCCTCATCTAGTTTTAACTGAATGAAGCAGAGGTCACTGCACAATCAAAATAGATTTTATCCTTTTAAAACCAAATGCAGTAAGAATGCTCATGAAAATCTATACAGTACTGTAGTGAAGTTGTCATGGAAATACTGGCTGCTATACCTAGAACATAGAAGCATTGTGGTGATCTCACATTCTTAAATGAGGAGAATCTCAAATTGTGCAATTGAGTGTAGTAGATAAATCCCAAGTATTCTGTATTAAATTTGGCAGCAATACAGCCACATTATGGGGACAAAAGTTCTTGCCCATTTTCTTACCATAATTATATATCTGCAGTTTTTGTTTACTTGTTTAAAACTATTTGTTTATAAGTTGGACAGTATAGCTTGCCCAAATGTATAGATTTTAATTCTGCAGGTTACAGCATGACAACATATTAATGAAGCAAGGTTTTGGTCTGTATTGGCCCCAGAATGTATAAGCAAGACTCACAGAAGCTAATGTGGTAATAGATTTTTAGCTTTTACAATCCTACACTTCTATTTTTTATTTATTTAATATAACAATTTTCAGAGATCTGGCTGTCAGTAAATTACAGACAGAGGCTATCTTAATTGTACTAATTTTATAAAGATTTGTCTGCACATTGTGTAGGATTCTGCAGCATGTTGTAGAAAATCCACACATGAAACACCTTGGTTATTGACCCTGATTGTGAAATTGATATAAAACAAAACACTTAGCCAGGACCCAGGAGGAACTTAAAATTTTTATATTAAATTTGTGACCAAGTTCTATTGTTTTTGCTGCTATTAGTACTAGTAATAGTATGAATATTTTAATCTGCTTCCCAAATATACCTTGAAAATGTAGGGAAGTCTGAGAGTAAAGGCACTAAGTTTCTCCCAGCTGCATATGCTATCTATATACGGTAGTACTTGGCACTGATTCTTGCAGAGATGGGGATCTGCAGAGGTGGAGATGGGGCTTTTGTGTATGTACTTTTCCAGGCATGAAGGCTTACTCTGCAGATGTTTGCCTTTTAAATATTCTGCCTGGTGGAGTGATTACTTCCCAAGTTTTGTATCAGTATTTCCCCCCCTCTTTGCCCTGGTCCAAAAAATAAAGGAAATGTTTGAAAACTACATATAATGTATAATGTGTGTGCATGTGCACACATGGTATATAGTTAGATAGTATAACAATCAAGATTAAACAAGAGTCAGAAGGTTTAAAGTCTTTTCATTTTTGATCATGAAGTTATATTTTCTAAAAATTGATTTAAAAAATCGGAACAGAAGGTTAATTCCATGTTCAGATTGTAATCTCCCAAATATATAGGAACCCCCCCCCCAATTATTACAGTGCTTTGAATTTAATAGAAGAATGTGTTGAGATATGATAAAGCAAGCATGTGATCTCAAGAAAAGACTCCATTGCATTGTGTTTCAGATAAGGTACTGTGTGTTTACATTCTTTTATATTGAAACATATTTTCCAAATTGTGGTTAATTCAGTATTTATGTATGTAAATAAAGTTCTTATATATTTCAATTACTGTTTGGAAAGGCAGGATATATAATTTATAAATGGCATATTCAACATTCAGTGGAACTATGCTTTAACTTTCTATAGTGATATAACTAATTAGTTGTCATCAAATTCTTCCTGATCTCTGATGATTGTATGAAAAAATTCTAAACATTTTAACCTAAATGGCAAGTCCCCAACTCTTCCAAAGACTTTATAAGGATGTTCATGATTTGATCTTATCCTGTATTTTCCCCTTGCTCTACTAATTCAGGGGTGTCAAATTAGCAGCCCATGGGCCAGATGTGTAACATGCAGGCTTCGCAAATGTGTCACGTTCAGGCCACGTCCCCATCAGCTTCACGAATGGGAAAAATGTGAAATGTCATGTGACAGCAATGTGACAGGGAGAGTTTGACACCTGTTCTCTACTTCTTTCAATCTTGTTAAACCTATATGATATTCACAGGACTTGATATTAATTTTCAATTGCCGGACAATCCTGTCATATAGAAAATAAAAGTAGATTTTAACAAACTCCAGTAAAAAATCTAAGCTGGAAGGAATAGCCAACCATTTAGAAATGAGATCCAGAAGGGCCTTATCCAACAAAATGCAAACTCATGGATACAGCTCAGTCAAGATCAATCTAGAAAAGAATGGTAGTATGAATCCATTTAAAATGAAATTATTTAAATAGTGGGATATGTTAGAGAGAAATAACTTTTTTTAAGAAAAGCCACTTCTAAACCAAAGCAGAACTTCTTAGAATTCTAGTTTTCTAGCTAATTTCAGCAAGTAGGGTAAAAAGACCTGGATACAAAAAGAGGCAACATTTCCTTGTGAATCATATTTCATTATTTGTTTTGTGCAAAAATATTTATTGTCTGGAATGTTTGCGTTACTGCCAATCACTTCATCACTCTATACCTAATTAGAAGACCTTGAAGAAAAATAAACAAAATGAACAGGAAGTCCTTTCCTATCTGTTCTGGTTATGTTTTTGGTTTGGAAAGTCCACTTCTCATTATCCATATTTATCAGTTGGGTTGAACATAAACCCTCCAAAACTCAAAACTTGGTCACTTTGGAGAATTGATTTTTTAAAAACCAGGATCCCCTAGTAATGCCAGGAATTCAGTTGGCTGAACATGGTTCCTGGGGGAAATTTTAGCTTATTTTGCATCTCATTGTACTTTGGTGAATGTAGTTGATTTTAAACTGACATTCTGCCATTCTTTCCACACTAGTTCATTGTTCACCAAAAATTCCCTAATAAGGGCATATTTCTTATTTTTTATATTATCTTACTTCCAAATGTTTTTTATAATTGCAATTTCCTTACAGTCACTTAAACAACTACCCAATTTTGCATAAATCAGTTAGACTGAAATACTATTATTTTTTTGGTTTAACATTTGAAATAAGGTAACATCTGTCTGAAAATTATAAGTGGAATTAGGAAAAAATTCTGTCTTACATCCTTCCCATTCATAATAGCATAAAGCAACATTAGAAAAACGCCACAAACATGCATTTACATTGCACACCGAGGACTACGACGAAAACAAATCGTAATGAGTCTGAACCTCGCTGAATTCAACTCTTGCATTCCCTACCAGAGTGGGAATGCCAAGCAAAACCAAGCGCCTTTTCCATTTTTTCCCCCGATACCCAAAAAGCGCCACAGTTGTTTATACCCCGAGATTTACTGCTCGGTTTTAACATCGTTGCGATGATCCGGTCCTTTTTTTCTTGTCTCCAGCCCTTAAGGGGGCAGAGGTGGGGTGGGGGATGGGGATACGGATCGACTTGCTATTAGCGGGAAAAGACACGGCTCTTCTCCGCTGGCTGAATTACTACGAGAGAAACGGTGCAGCCACAGTACTTCCGCAGCTGCTTCCGCCTGGAGTCCGGGCCTGACCCGGGAGTGCATCGATTGAGTGGCAGCTCTGAGAGGCGGCGCCCACCCGGCGCCGGGAAAGCGGCAGCCTCGGGCACCTCGGACAGGGCCGTTGTTGCACCATCAGCTACGGCGGCAAGGATGATCTCCCCGCGGAATCGAGGCGGGGAGGTGGCCCGATTCTACACGGTCACCGAGCCCAAGCGCCACCGTCGGGGATACACGGTCTATAAGGTCACCGCGAGGGTGAGTTGCCTTTGGAGAGATCAGGAAAGCGAGCGAGACAGGGAGGGTTCTCGCCGCCTCCCCGGTGATTTCCAGTGGCCGAGAGTCGGGGGTCTTAGAGCCGATCGGAGGGGTCGATTCCCTCCCAAGATTCCCGAAGCCTGTTCGGGGTTTCTGTGAAGCTGCGGGTTAGATCTCCGGTAGCAGGGCGGGAGCAAGCGCAGCTGTCCGTGCGGCACATCCAAGGGAACGAGAGGCTGTTTCTTTCGCCCAAGACGCCTTGCGCGTCCCTCCTCTGGCATCTTTCTCTGGTTCTGTTGTCTGCAGTCTTTGAAAGCTGAAGGCAGCAGGATTTGGATCTTTGCAATCAGAGATTCTGCTTTTTACTACTGAGCTAAGATGTTTCCCTTCCTCCTCTCAGCAGATTTTTAGCATCTCTTACCCAAGTCTTTTTTACAGCTTAAACAGAGAAACAGCATCGAATCTCCATCGATTTCTGTAAAAATTTCCCATCGCATAAAATGTATTTATTGCTTGTATTCTTAAAGCTTCCTTGATTATGAGGGACTGCTATGCCCCTCCATCTCCTATCTCCCTATGGTAGAAAATGGAAGAACCGTAACTCACATCCATCAACCTTTCCTTCCGTTGTGGAGTGGGGAGGGGAGAGGAAAGAATACTGCAGAAATGATATTGCTTGTCTCAGGTAAACCACATTGCATAGAAGAGGTCTTACATTGGAGTAAAGGCACAAAGGATTGTCAGAATTGTGAATGGTAGGTGTTCCCCGGTAAAAATGTGTTGGGAGAAGAGCAGTCAAAATTTGCACTGTGTAAGACTAGTTGGAAGGAGCAGCTGTCATCATATGTTCAAATAGGATGAAAGAACCAGAACAACAGTCAGTGTATATTTGATTTGTGTTTGCAAAGGGCAGCAGAAGGTTATGGATTGTTCTGGGTGTCTACCTTGAAGGGCAAAAGGCCCATGTTCCCTGGAGTTCAGTGTGAGAATCATTTTAAAAATAATCTAGGGGGAGGTTTTATTTTGTGAACGAATCAAACCAGTCCCATTCATACTTCAAATAGCAGATATATTTTTGGAAGCTCAATTCCCAATCTGGATTAAAAAACATACCCCAAACTGCGGTGTTAATCACTACACCGTTATTTTGAACATTGGTAGAAATGCATTGAACATTACAAGGGGATCTTATTTCAGATAGTAGGTCCTCTTTGAATTTCCAAGCTCTGACCATAATTAAGAGACCTTACCTAAATACTGCATCAATTAAGTATTTTGGACCCTCAGAATCACCTTATGCTGGAAGAAAGTTCTGTAATTAAAGATCCTTAATGTACCCCACTTCATTTCTCCTTTTTTAAAAAGAAAAAGTGTGAGCGTTCAACGATAATAATGATAGGACAACAGAATAATAGCTCAAAAACACTTGATGCACACAGGACTGTACTGGATTAGTTTCTGTGGATGATAAGTAGGACAATACTCCTAATACGTCTTATTAATTTGAGATCTTGAATTATTTCATTTATCTGAGACTTTTGCGGAGAAGAATCTTTTAAAAACTTTGTTTTCTTGAAACAAAGGTACAGGCAGCCTTCTCTGTGATTTTAACACACAGCATTTCTCTGTCTGAACTGCCCTGAATTTATTCTACAGAATACTCCTTTGCAGATGTTAATTGTAATAATAAGAGCATTGAGCATACTGTAGAATGCCCAGAAAGCTTCACATTCTTTAAAAGAGTCTTCTCCAAATGTACTAGCCTGCAACTCTCACAACTTCTTGGTATTAACCATGCTGCCTGAGCACAATGAGAAATGTAGTCCACATTTTCTCAAGCAGGTTTTTCAATTTTCCCCCAGTTGTGGAACCTGTTCGTTGAAAAAAAAAATCTCTTTATCAAGAGACAAAACTTTAAGGATAGAAAACTGAAAAAAACCGAACAGGCACATATAATACTTTATTTACACACATTTATATATTATAGTTATTTAATATTTTTGGGACTTGGTCTCTTGTGGAGTCCCATCAAGTGCTCTTGGAATCTCCGGTTCTGTGGAACCTGTTTGAAAAACCCTGCCCTTGCTTGTATTCCTGCTCTAGTAATGCTAATTGA
Organism: Rhabdophis nuchalis; assembly: GCA_039707465.1. Lineage (NCBI taxonomy): Eukaryota > Metazoa > Chordata > Lepidosauria > Squamata > Natricidae > Rhabdophis > Rhabdophis nuchalis. The sequence goes on along the minus strand of CM077643.1, from coordinate 351,702,879 downwards.
AAAGCTGACTATATTGCTATGAGCATGATCCTTACATGGGGCAAAGATGCCTCATTGAAGACGGCAAGGGATAAATCTGCACTAAAATAACTGGGAGGAAAGAAAAAGCAATGAAAAATTCTACTCCCTCCCAGTGATTGTCCCCAAGATTGCATAGTTCTGTTGATAATCTGACTAACTGTATGTGAAAAGATGTGGTGTGTAACAATAGTATGTCAAAATAACTAGTACTATATGTGTTCGAGATTGAAAATGTTCTCTATTCCTGGCCAAAGTTGGGTAATTTCAATATGGAGAAGAACAAATTGCAATAATTTTATCTCCAAGAATTACAAAGTTGGCTTAATTTGGTATACCCGTATCTGCCGGCGTATAAGATGACTTTTTTGCCCTGAAAAACATGCCTCCAAGTGGGGGGGTCGTCTTATACGCCGGGTCATCCGCGAGGTCCCCTTCTTACAAGTCTACACGCGATGGTTTCCTCTTTCCCCCCTGTCTCTTTCCCCTCCATGCAAGTCTCTCTCTCGCGCGATGGTTTCCTCTTTCCCCCTGTCTCTTTCTCCTCCATGCAAGTCTCTCTCGCGTGCGATGGTTTCCTCTTTCCCCCTGTCTCTTTCTCCTCCATGCAAGTCTCTCTCGCGCGATGGTTTCCTCTTTCCCCCTGTCTCTTTCTCCTCCATGCAAGTCTCTCTCGCGCACGATGGTTTCCTCTTTCCCCCTGTCTCTTTCTCCTCCATGCAAGTCTCTCTCGCGCGCGATGGTTTCCTCTTTCCTCGTCTCTTTCTCCTCCATGCAAGTCTCTCTCGCGCGCGATGGTTTCCTCTTTCCCCCTGTCTCTTTCTCCTCCATGCAAGTCTCTCTCTCGCGCGATGGTTTCCTCTTTCCCCCTGTCTCTTTCTCCTCCATGCAAGTCTCTCTCGCGCGCGATGGTTTCCTCTTTTCCCTCTATGCAAGTCTCTCTCGCGCGCGATGGTTTCCTCTTTCCCCTCCATGCAAGTCTCTCTCGCGCGCGATGGTTTCCTCTTTCCCCCTGTCTCTTTCTCCTCCATGCAAGTCTCTCTCGCGTGCGATGGTTTCCTCTTTCCCCGTCTCTTTCTCCTCCATGCAAGTCTCTCTCGCGCACGATGGTTTCCTCTTTCCCCGTCTCTTTCTCCTCCATGCAAGTCTCTCTCTCGCGCGATGGTTTCCTCTTTCCCCTCCATGCAAGTCTCTCTCTCGCGCGATGGTTTCCTCTTTCCCCCTGTCTCTTTCTCCTCCATGCAAGTCTCTCTCGCGCGCGATGGTTTCCTCTTTCCCCCTGTCTGTTTCCCCTCCATGCAAGTCTCTCTCGCGCACGATGGTTTCCTCTTCCCCCCCTGTCTCTTTCTCCTCCGCGCAAGACTTGCACGGAGAGAGAGACTTGCACGGAAAGAGACAGGGGGGAAGGAGGAAACCATCGCGCAAGAGGGGAAAGAGACAGGGGGGGAGGAGGAAACCATCCGCAGCCACGCAGAGACTTGCCGCTTTTCCACCCGTGCAATTACAAGGCAAGTTTCCACCGCTGGTCTGAAGTGCAGTGACAGTGACAGAGAGAGAGAGAGGCCCAGAGCGAGAGAGAGAGACGGAGGGAGGGAATCAGAGTCTGTCAGGTACACACAGGGAGGGAGAAACAGAGAGAGACAGGGAGGGAGGGAGGGAAGGTGACAAAGAGCCACAGAGACATTGTGTGTGGAAGGTGTGTGGAAAAGGGGGTAGTCTTATACAGCGAGTATATAACAAACTCTATATTTTGAGTGGAAATGATGGGGGGTCGTCTTATACGCCCAGTCGTCTTATACCCCGGCAAATACGGTAATCCTTCTCCTGAGTTCTTTGGATGTTATAAAGCAGTGATGGGGAACCTATGGCACGGGTGCCACAGGTGGCACACGGAACCATTTCTTAGGGCACGGGAGGCTTTGCCCTGTCAACACTAGTGCACGTGTGCACTGGCTAGCTGATTTACGCCTTCTTTTGAGGCCATTTTTCGCCCTCTGGAGGCTTCAGGGAAGCTCCTGAAGCCTCTGGAGGTGGGGAGGGGAGGCTGTTTTCATCCTCCCCAGGCTCCTAGAATTTCAATTTTATTACATTTATATCCCGCCCTTCTCCACAGAGGACCCAGCCTCTGTAGCCTGGGGAAGGCAAAAAAAAGTGCGCCAAAAGCAGGGAATCGCACACATAGCATTATGGGTGTGGCACGCCCATGCAATATCCCCCTGCGCTTCCCCCCACTTTTGGCATGCGAGCCAAAAAAGGTTAGCCATCACTGTTATAAAGTAATTATAGAGGCATCGAAGGAGAAAGCAAGAAAACGGGATAGGTATATATTGACATAGAGATAGTACAAGTCATGTATCATAAACCAGTGAAGTGAAACTATTTGCAGTTGAAAGTTAAATTCTTATAAACATACCGTATGGTAAAAGACATAGAATGTGCATACACCCATACCAGTTACAAAGCGCTTAAACAGAAAACTGAAACAAGGACTGGATTTCCGCCCCCCCCCCCCCCCCCCGACTTGCAGCATCTAGTGCACATTGCATCATGGTCTCTGGGCATTACATGGTTCCTATGTAATTAACACCTCAAGCTTGCAATGCCTCAGGGAAAAGAGGTGGTGTTACAGGAAAGATGTAACAACATACATACTTCTCACTCTTCAGAGCAAAGCTACTGTAAATAGTGCATTTGATGTTCAACCTTGTGAATTTATAACCATCAATTTAGCATTCATGTGAACACTTAATAATGGATTTTAACATTTCTACCAAGAAGGAAATTGACTTTCCATAAGATGTTTGCACCCTGTTAGTTGTTATGTTAAGCAGTAAATGGGAATCATTATTTGCAGAGTCATTCTAATGATATAAATCAAATCAATCAATCAATCAGTAATAAGTAGATAAACATAAATTTATGTTATAAATTTATATGTTTATATGTTTTATTTATATATATATAAATAAAAATGTAAAATAGTTTGTACGAAGCTGCTAATCTCAAAAACTACTGCACCGATCTGGCTCAAATTTTGATACAATGTTGCCAAGGACTTCCGATAATAGAATACCTACTCATTTTGTGCCCAGCACATGTGTATCGTGTGCAAGGTACACACATGTAAAATGTACCCACTGAAAATGTTTTTACCTTCCTGTAGCTCCTCCCACCCGGCTGATACGTCATGGACACGTAACGGCAAAAAACGGCCTTGCGAAGGAACATTGCCAGGGGCAACACGGAAAGCAATGCATGATGCATGCACCTCCCTGTCTGCCTGCAGCTGCTCTCTTACACACCCACCCACCCACCCACCCACCCACCGGATCAGAAGCGTCCCAGCCCCGTGTGGCGGGCAGTTCTGGAAAGTGCGCCTCGGTGGCCTCTGCAGGCGGCTGTTGCTGTTGCTGCTGCTCCTGAGCCCTGCGACACACAGCTCC